>CP125843.1:42215000-43415000 GCA_030408175.1 Trifolium repens
AGTTATTCTCTTTAGTGGATAATTTTTTATTTTATAAAAAATAATAAAATTAAAGGTTAAAAATGGAAATAACTATAAAAAGCTATAAGCTCAAACGCTACTTGAAATATCATCTCAAAAAAAGCTATAAGCTAATGAGAAAAGCTTTTTACCAAACACATCTATTTTTTTAAAACAAGCTTATAAACTAATCCAATAAGCTATAAGCTAACTTATTGGACTTACCAAACACACCCTAACACGGGTGTACAACAAAACTAATGCGATGCAGCCAATTCAAGTTCAACACAACATAAAAAATAAAGGAAAATGGAGATAAAATGTGAGGGAGCATATATAAGTTCTCTCTTTAATACCATAACAGTTTTTTTTAAGAATATGAATCAGCATAATAGTTAATTGTACACAAAAAATTAATAGAATGACAATCATGAAAATTATAACTGATGAGTTTTAATAAAGTAATAGAATTGTAAAAGTTTTATCCATAAATTTATACACGGTTTTTGTTTGAATTTACATAACAATTATATAACTTTGTTATTATTTATTAGGCTTAATGCAGTTTTAGCCCCCCAAGTTTTACAATTGTGCGATTTTGACTCCCCAAGTTTTAATTGTGCGATTTTAACCCCCAAGTTTCACAATTGTGCGATTTTAGCCCTCTAAGTTTCAATTGTACAATTTTGGCCCCTCAAGTTTACCCCCTTTGGCATTTGTTAGCCCCCCATTGATATTTTTTGACAAAAAATTGATTATGTGGCATTTTAAAATTATAAAAAAATATTTTTTAAAAAATCATTTATTAACGCAAAAGGGGTAAACTGATTTTTAATGTTAATTTGTTTTAAAAATATTTTTTAAAACAATTTTTATTTTTGACTTGTTTTGAACTTATTTTTAATTTTAATTTGTTTTAAAATTATTCTTTAAAATCATTTTTAATTTTAATTTATTTTATAAATATTTTTTAAAATTTTAAAATGCCACATAATCAATTTTTAGTCAAAAAAAGTCAATGGGGGGCTAACAAAATGTAAAAGGGGTTAACTTGGGGGGCCAAAATTGCACAATTAAAACTTGGAGGGCCAAAATCGCACAATTGTGAAACATGGGGGGTTAAAATCGCACAATTGAAACTTGGGGGGCCAAAATCGCACAACTGTGAAACTTGGGGGACCTGTTTACACTGATTTTTGGTAAACAAACGCTAGTTTGAAAATTACTTGCAGGATCAACTAGTAAAATCATTTTTTAAGGGTTCGTTCATGCCTCGGGATTTACGATGTATTTCAAGCGTCTTTAAGAACAAAATCATTGTTCTTTTTAGTGTCAGAATCGCATCCAACACTTTTAATTACAAGTTGTCTCATGACAACATAAAAGAAAAATTACTCAAGTGAGTATTGAAAAGAAAAAGAATTAAAGGAAATGAAAAGAAATGCATAATTGCAAGAGAAAAAGGAAAATAAAGTAAGAACAAGGCAAAATTAAATTGCATGAAATGTAAATGGTGGAAGGAATTCATCTCTATGCACTCTTCAACCCATTTGCACACACGGCGTGGGCATTTAGAGTTTCTAGAAAATAGGATTCAACCCTTATTACAAAGAAGTTACAAGTATTTATAGAGAATAGAAAATAACTTCCTACATCTAAGATTTTGACAAGTGTCTTATTTAACTTTCTTAATCTAAGATTGACACATGTCCCTAATAACTTCCTTGTAAAGAGCCGTTTGCTTGATGTGTTGTTTCCACTTTGTCTTTATTCGACTCTTTGAATGAATTCTTGAAATGTCTTCTCCGAATGCCTTTTTGATATATCACTTCTTGTTGAAAATGAATCTTTCGACAACAAAATAGTTTAGTCGAATTCCACTTAATATGGCTAACTTCGACAAATCATACGTTCCATGTCCGGTCGAAATGAGTTTTCATCTTCTATTCAAATTCTAACACCAAGTCGAAATGTGTAACAACCCGTTTTTCAAAGGCCCGAAAAGGCATTATTTTTTTTTTGTACACATCAGAGTTACGCATAAACGATTTTAAATGAGCCGGCATTCAAATATACAAAAGAACTCATTACCATAAGGTGCTTCGACAAGCAAAGTGTATTCCTGAATAATTACAGTCCAAGTCTAAGTATTCAAATACTTACAACAACACAAGTTAGAATCCTATGCCTAAACCCAAAAAGCACGGTGTGCAACCCACACCGGCGCATAGTCTAACTAAGCCAAAACTCCAACATCTCACTGGGGCCTGGAACAGCCACCGTCGTCACCACGACCTAACCCATCATCTGGGTGGGATGAGCCCGCAAATGAAAGAAAGGGTCGATGAATTCCTTTCAATCTCTATGATCCAACAAGCCAAAAATCCAAGCTTTTGGTGAAGAATTGCAAAGAAAAGTTAGGGTTTTGTGTTGGTTAAGTATTGATCAATAACATGTGGTTAGGTTGTAAGGTTTTGAAAAGAAACGTTGTCTTTGAACCTTTGGGCGAAAGGGAAATGTGTTGTATGGTTTTGTTATAGAAAATCCGATGAAAAATATTTTGGAGTTTACGAAAATATTTACTAAGTGTTTTGGGGTCCAAGTGATTTAAAACTCTTGTGACATGTGGTGTTGCTTTTCGCTTTGAAAACATGTTTGAAAATGATTACCGGTCGGTTGAGGCCCGTAATAAAACTTGTGCTTGGGTTTGGTTTTGTTTTTGGAAATGAAAATCAAATAACTTGCACTCGAAGCAACCAACAGGCTTTCGGAAATGAATTGCTTGCTTATGAAAATGGTTTGCTTTTGTGCCTTGAAAAAGTGTTGGGAACTAATAGAATCAAACTAGGCTTGGGTGGAAAAAGGTGGTGTGAGTTGCTGTCTTTTGCTGTCATGACAGGTGCAACTCGCTGAGCGAGTGTTTACTCGCCAGGGCGAGTGTCACAGGCCATGACAACACGCCAGGGCGAGCTCCAGAGCGAGCTAGACCAGTCCTCACTGCCTTCACTCGCCACCAACTCGCCAGGGCGAGCTCTGGGAGTTGAGATTTTGGATTCTGATTTCTAAACTTGGTTTTTAGCTTTCTAATCCCTTTTTATTAATTTATGGAAGTGGTTGGGATTGGAAACGAGTTTTTCGGGTACTCGGAAAGTGTGTGGCTTGTAACGCAAGGAAACGGCCATTTTGCATTTCAAATTATTTAAGACTTTGGCTAATTGTTTTGGGTCCTAAAAATAGTACAAATAACTCATGGGGGTTGATCAATACGGTAGTTTTTGGTATGGTATCCGAAAGAGTGGATTGTCCTTAGGAACCTTTAGGTTTTTGGGGTTTTGGTGTAGTTTCAATACGATTGGTTAGAGAACAATGTATTGATTGTTGCACTGCTTGTTTTAGGAAGCGCGTTGTGTTGTTTTGAGCGTGTGTTGTTGACGGAAGCTTGTCGAGGTAAGGGCTCCACTTTATTTCCGTCTTTTAAAACGGTTACGACATGCTTGGTTTGCTGGTATGCATGTTTGTGTGTTTGGCATGTATGTGTTATGTATTCTCGTGATGAGAAAGTGTTTACAATACGTGCGTTGTTTTACATATGATTGGAGATGTATGTATGAACATGTGGGTGAATACATATGATTGTAAATGTATGTATGTTTGTTGTGGTTTGTTACATATGATGAGAAATGTATGTATGTTGTTATGTTTGGTTTACATATGCTAGAGAGGTATGTATTCATTGCATTAGCATATATGGGGAAGCGTGTGCTCATGCATTGTTAGTGCGTAGTGGCGGGAGTGGACTACGAGGTGTGGTTGCGGGAGTGGACCCACCTGATTCTTATAGGGTTTTATTGAGTTCAATACATGGTTGCGGGAGTGGACCATGGGGTGCGATTGCAGGAGTGGATCCACCTTAATCCTTTGTGATTTTGTTGAGTTTGATACATGGTTGCGGGAGTGGACCATGGGGTGTGATTGCGGGAGTGGATCCACCTTAACCTTGTGATTTCGTTGGTGTTTTAGTAGGGGTTGGACCTACAGTTCTGGAACTCATGCATTGTGGTAGCTAGGGTTAGTACCACGCATTGTAGAAGTCTGCATTAGGCTTGGTGTGCATTATATATATAAACCCGTTGGTGGGAATTGCTTTTGTGTTAAAGAGCTTTCTCTTGTGTATGTGGAAATTTGTTATGTGTACATCTTTCGCACCGGTTATATATATATATATACCTTTTATTTTGTGGTGACCCTTTCTTTCATTTGCGGGCTCATCCCACCCAAATGATGGGTTAGGTCGTGGTGACGACGGTGGCTGTTCCAGGCCCCATTGAGATGTTGGAGTTTTGGCTTAGTTAGACTATGCGCCGGTGTGGGTTGCACACCGTGCTTTTTGGGTTTAGGCATAGGATTCTAACTTGTGTTGTTGTAAGTATTTGAATACTTAGACTTGGACTGTAATTATTCAGGAATACACTTTGCTTGTCGAAGCACCTTATGGTAATGAGTTCTTTTGTATATTTGAATGCCGGCTCATTTAAAATCGTTTATGCGTAACTCTGATGTGTACAAAAAAAAAATTAATGCCTTTTCGGGCCTTTGAAAAACGGGTTGTTACAAAATGAATATATAATTTTGGTGTCAACAGAGGCCCCCAAAAATGTTGTTTCTCGAAGGAAGTGGGAGGAATAATATTTTTAATCATATCACCAATTTAGAAAAACACATTTAAAAGCCTCTTTTCGATAACTTAACCAAATTTTAGAGAAGATAATTTTGACTCCATATTAATTTTATATCGAAGAAAAAATAGACCAAGATTGTTATGATCATAAAGGCCAAAATCATCAAATATAGCAATCTCATCATATGAACAAGTTGTAAATCCAATTGCATGGACGACTAGTTCATCAATGAATACTCCAATTTCTTGCAAGACAAATTAGTATAGTGCGTTCTGCGTTGAATGTTGTTCAATGCTTGGCCAACTAAAGAAGACAAAGCTCTTATACATTTCAATCGAATTAAAATCCATCATTGGAGTTCCTACTTGACAAGGCATCATGTGATAATACAATTCTTTCTCAGGCAAGCTATCAGTTGTTATAAACCATGATAAATCCAATAACATTATTGTTATTAGACCATTTCAAGATAACATTCTTGTCATATTTCTTCGACATATTTTCTTTTATATGGCTAAAAAACCATTTTATGTACGGTTTTAAAAACCATTTTCACTACGATTTCAATAACCGTATCTCATAGCCACAATTTGATTAACAATTTATCCAAAAATATCAATACGATTTTAAAAACCTTTTTTGAAGGGTTCGTTCAAGTCTCGGGATTTACGATGTACTTCATGCGTCTTTAAGAACAAAATCATTACTCTTTTTTGTGTTAGAATCGCATCCAACACTTTTTAATAACAAGTTGTCTCATGACAACATAAAAGAAAAATTACTCAAGTGAGTATTGAAAAGAAAGAGAATTAAAGGAGATGAAAAGAAATGCATAATTGCAAGAGAAAAAGGAAAATAAAGTAAGAACAAGGCAAAATTAAATTGCATGAAATGTAAATGGTGGAAGGAATCCATCTCTATGCACTCTTCAACCCATTTGCACACACGGTGTGGGCATTTAGAGTTTCTAGAAAATAGGATCCAACCCTTATTACAAAGAAGTTACAAGTATTTATAGAGAATAGAAAATAACTTCCTACATCTAAGATTTTGACAAGTGTCTTATTTAACTTTCTTAATCTAAGATTGACACATGTCCCTAATAACTTCCTTGTAAAGAGCCGTTTGCTTGATGTGTTGTTTCCACTTTGTCTTTATTCGACTCTTTGAATGAATTCTTGAAATGTCTTCTCCTAATGCCTTTTTGATATATCACTTCTTGTTGAAAATGAATCTTTCGACAACAAAATAGTTTAGTCGAATTCCACTTAATATGGCTAACTTCGACAAATCACGTTCCATGTCCGGTCGAAATGAGTTTTCATCTTCTATTCAAATTCTAACACCAAGTCGAAATGAATATATAATTTTGGTGTCAACAGAGGCCTGCAAAAATGTTGTTTCTCAAAGGAAGTGGGAGGAATAATATTTTTAATCATATCACCAATTTAGAAAAACACATTTAAAAGCCTCTTTTCGATAACTTAACCAAATTTTAGAGAAGATAATTTTGACTCCATATTAATTTTATATCGAAGAAAAAATAGACCAAGATTAATGTTATGATCATAAAGGCCAAAATCATCAAATATAACAATCTCATCATATGAACAAGTTGTAAATCCAATTGCATGGACGACTAGTTCATCAATGAATACTCCAATTTCTTGCAAGACAAATTAGTATAGTGCGTTCTGCGTTGAGTGTTGTTCAATGCTTGGCCAACTAAAGAAGACAAAGCTCTTATACATTTCAATCGAATTAAAATCCATCATTGGAGTTCCTACTTGACAAGGCATCATGTGATAATACAATTCTTTCTCAGGCAAGCTATCAGTTGTTATAAACCATGATAAATCCAATAACATTATTGTTATTAGACCATTTCAAGATAACATTCTTGTCATATTTCTTCGACATATTTTCTTTTATATGGCTAAAAAACCGTTTTATATACGGTTTTAAAAACCATTTTCACTACGATTTCAATAACCGTATCTCATAGCCACAATTTGATTAACAATTTATCCAAAAATATCAATACGATTTTAAAAACCTTTTTTGAAGGGTTCGTTCAAGTCTCGGGATTTACGATGTACTTCATGCGTCTTTAAGAACAAAATCATTTCTCTTTTTAGTGTTAGAATCGCATCCAATACTTTTTAATAACAAGTTGTCTCATGACAACATAAAAGAAAAATTACTCAAGTGAGTATTGAAAAGAAAGAATTAAAGGAGATGAAAAGAAATGCATAATTGCAAGAGAAAAAGGAAAATAAAGTAAGAACAAGGCAAAATTAAATTGCATGAAATGTAAATGGTGGAAGGAATCCATCTCTATGCACTCTTCAACCCATTTGCACACGCGGCGTGGGCATTTAGAGTTTCTAGAAAATAGGATTCAACCCTTATTACAAAGAAGTTAAAAGTATTTATAGAGAATAGAAAATAACTTTCTACATCTAAGATTTTGACAAGTGTCTTATTTAACTTTCTTAATCTAAGATTGACACATGTCCCTAATAACTTCGTCCTTGTAAAGAGCCGTTTGCTTGATGTGTTGTTTCCACTTTGTCTTTATTCGACTCTTTGAATGAATTCTTGAAATGTCTTACTCTTAGAGCTTCATTTTCCACTTTCTCAGGCTACTTTGGTGTACTGTGACAACGTTAGTGCTATCTACCTCTCTGGTAATCCTGTACAACATCAGCGTACTAAGCATATTGAGATGGACATTCACTTTTAGTCGAGCACGCGTTCTTCATGTTCCTTCCCGTCATCAGATAGCTGATATCTTCACCAAAGGCCTACCTCGAGTTTTATTTGATGATTTTCAGACCAGTCTAAGCGTCCGTGAACCTCCCGCTTCGACTGCGGAGGTGTGATAGAATAAGAATATTCCAGTCATTAAGCATAATCATTTCTGTAATTATTTGCAATTATTTTCATTAATATTTGGTATTATTACCATAGGTATTACTTTTGTATATATACACATATGTGTTTATAAACTAGAGGCAATCCTCACCTTACAAGCCGGTTTTGTAAGGATGAGTTAGGCCCAATACTCATTTCTAAGATGGTATCAGAGCCTCTCCACGATCCGCTGGGCCGCCTGCTAACGGGTTTCCGATCAGGCCATCCACCATTTATTTCCACGCACCAAGCCCAATAGTGCTGGGCGTGAGGGGGTGTGTTAAGAAGTCCCACATCGGTTAAGAGAAGGCCTGAATATGTGTTTATAAACTAGAGGCAATCCTCACCTTACAAGGCGGTTTTGTAAGGATGAGTTAGGCCCAATACTCATTTCTAAGAGTCTTCTCCGAGTGCCTTTTTGATATATCACTTCTTGTTGAAAATGAATTTTTCGACAACAAAATAGTTTAGTCGAATTCCACTTAATATGGCTAACTTCGACAAATCACATTCCATGTCCGGTCGAAATGAGTTTTCATCTTCTATTCAAATTCTAACACCAATTCGAAATGAATATATAATTTTGGTGTCAACAACTATGTTGCAAGAGAAAGAAAACAAAAGGTTTGGAATACGAAGCTTCTCTTGTCATAAGTATGATGTGATGAATAGTAACTATATCCATGTGTAAATACATCATTGACATAGTAAACTAATAGTCAATCAAAAGAATTTAAGAGGTATGATGGAATCATGTGGAAAAAAGAACATACCATTTGTTGGAATAGTAGATAGAAGGAAGAGAACACTTGATGGAATAGTGAATATGCCACATATATAGAGTGATGTGGATAAAATTCATAGACTTGTGAACCAACCATTGGCCAAATCAAAAATAGGGCTAAAGTGGCATCCATGTGGGTTACATAAAGACACATGTTTAGAGGTCATTGGTCCACATAGGAATTTGACATCATCATGACATAAGACATGACATAGGGTGTTAGGGTTTTTAGCTTGGAATAGTAAAAGTCCTAACAACTTTTAGTATAATAGAAAGATTACTGTTCTGATGTAGATTAGAACTAGAAGTTTCTAAGAGCATTCATATAAAAAAATTACTAGCCTACAGGTTACTCGCGCGCCCTATGTGTTTCCTATTTTATCCTTTTACTACTTAATTAGTAGCGGATATTATAAAATGAGTAGTAATTTTTGAAAAATGTCATCTGCTATTTAAGTAGCAGACGTTATAAATGTAGGGTGTTTTTTAGGGTATTCGCTACTTAAGTAGCAGACAGGGGTATTTTGATAAAATTATAGGGCGTATGAGAAAAAACGTAGGGTGGCAAAAATATTTGTCTTCATATAAAGTTCTCCATTTTTGGATATTTAATTGGATCTATCTCAGATGTACGCATCATTTATTTGTAGTTTTTTTAATAATAATAATCATTAATAAATATTTAATTCTTCCAATCCAATATTTTTAAAAAATTCAAAATTAGTTTCATCAATAATTATATATCATTATAAGAAGGTCTCACGAAAATATATAGGCAGAGGACGGACGTTGGTTCTTTAATGATGGTGAAGGGACCGGCAATGGTGATAGAAGCTGCAATCAAAGTTAACACTTCAATACTTAAATTAGTATATGAGTAGGGATAGAGTCATGCTTATATAGATAGGGTTGTTCCAACCGTTTCCGATTGATCCAACGTGAAATGCGCTGGCTGAGGTTGTGTGTGCTAGGACCTCTCTAATTTCATTGAAGTCGCACAGATATGGTTTGTCTAACTAATATCGGATTGTTTAGATTTTAAGTTCGAATTTTAGATTTAATAAAAAATAAAATTAAAATTCATGTTTAAACACAGATTTTAGATGTGCTAACTGCATGCAAATTAGACTACACTGAAATCAAATCGGTCAACCGGCCCGATTCAACTCATGTTATTTTATAGGCCAAATTTATTTGGCAATTTATAATAAGTTTGTCCTCTAAAAAAATTAAACAAATTGATCCTTTAAGTTTTGTTTTTTTAACACATGTCCGTTAAGACGTTAAGTCATAAAATGTGTTCACTATTACCGTTTTTAAGGCTTAAATGCAATTTTGACTGTCCAAATTTTACAATTTTTTTATTTTGCCTTCTCAAGTTTCAACGGTTTGATTTCAATACCCCAAGTTTAAAAATTGCTAGATTTTAGTCCGCTAAGTTTAGGTAGTACTTGTCATTTCATATACGGACAAAATAAATCGTACTTTTTAAGATGTCATGTTAAAAATCTATTTAAAGATAAATCTATTATAAATAAATAAATAAAAAGAATCAAAATGATAAAATACTTTTTTTAACACAACATAAAATAGTTAATATGATTTTTTTATAAAAAAAACTATTTTAACCAATTTCTACTACTAGTATAACAAACGAACCCATAAATTCATGATACAACCTCGATAATTCAGTGTAAACAGTTGATATAGGCCAAAAGTGTTAGAATTTGGAAACATGACATTCTAATTGTAAAGCATGGTTTGAAAATATGTCAAATGCTACTTAACAATTCTGAAACTTCCAAAACTGGAGGAAGGACCAGTTCATTGACACTCTTTAGAATTTTGGATCGTTCCGCTTACACATAAAAAAATACGCCACCAGAAGATATCTTCCGGTGAACTAGGGGAATTCGGAGCAGGTGGCATTTAGCATGGGGAAGTACACTCTTTTCCCACCATGGTCCAATGACATTTTAACCATAAGATCATGTGAGACTCTAGATTATATTGTGGTATATCTATATTGTATCTTTTCTCACATTATCTACAACCTCACCATTCTCTCCCAAACAACACAAATCGAATTTGTACTTCAAAAATATCTTGAGAAAAGGGTATTTGAGGAGTGGTTTTTTGAGATATGGAATTTGCCACTAATTTCATTTGCAAAAAATTTCTACAATGAAATTTTTAGATCTAAATTTAATGATTTTTTGTTGGAAGAAATATACAACACAAATGGAGTCATTTTTCCAGATCTAATCACATCTACAATGGTTCTAAGCTTAAAAGTGTTCGACAATTTACAAACCATGATATACTCTTATACCCATTATTTATTTATTCTTCATTCTTAGTATAAATGGTACCAATTCTCAAAATAAGTTTAAGAAAAGAAAAAAATAACACGCATAAATCTAATGGTAATTTGGGTAAAAACTGAGTTTCTTCATGTGGGTTATTTGGTCCGGTGGGGGTAATGCTTGAAATGGGGTGTAGTGTGGTGTTCCATGAAAATGTTGCAGAATTTGAGGGTGGTGGATTGTGGAAGATAGTGTGAGGAAAAAAAAAATTGAGTGTTGAGAGACTATAGTATGATTGTGTTCTTTATTTAATCCAATGGTCAAAATTTAACTTATCCATGGTGGGGAAATAGTATACTTCCCCATGCTAAATGCCACCTTCGGAGCAATGCAGGGGAGAAAAGACCAATTACCAGAATTTAGATTCTCACCCTTTTTTACTTACCCATATGCAAAACAGGTTTCAAATGCATGCCCTTTATGCATGATGGAAAGAACACCATCCACAGCTTTTAAATGATAAAATGTACAAACAGATATCATAAATACTCTATTCCCTAGCATTTAGAGCTAGTGCAAAAATAATTAAAATTCATTTTTCTAGTACTCTTAATGTTATCAAACATTTCTTCAAGTAAACAACCGAAGAAATATATATACAGACCAAATAAATGTATTTCAGATTCAAGGAAGGCATATACGTCATAGAGGACAAAAAATTATAGAAACCGAAATTCATCAGTTTAACAAGGACCATTTCAGATCTTAATGAGTTTAAGCATTATATTACTTTATACAAAATCAAAGATATGGTAAGGAGGTCGAGGCATGCGAACTTCAGTCTATTTTAGCTGGTACAATTATGTTTTGCATGTAAGCTGGCGTATTTCTTTAATTGCTGTACTCATACTATGTAGCGCCATTTTCTTCACCTATTTTAGAAAACGCAAAAACAAGCAAGCATTGTCAATTCTATGCATACAACTACATGATTAATGCGAATTGGTAAACAATATTGTTACAAAAATTACCTCCAGCTTGTCTACTTTTGCTTTATGATCTTCAGGTAACTGTCTGAGCTCATCAATCAACTGGATACACTCGGTAACATTTTCAGGGGACACAAATTCCAATACCGCATGGACACAACACTGAAGATCAAGAAACAAATACATGTCATTCGTGCATTCACAAAGTTTAGAGCATATTAAAGGGCTATATAGATAAATATTGAGATAATGATATATCCTTCAGCAATCATATGGAAAACAAGGCCATCAATATTATTAGTGCCACTGTTTTCAATTGTGGATCACAGAAAATAGCAGTCTGCTAAAATTCTGCTACGCAACTTTGCTATATAGCCTATAGGCACAACCCCGCTATTTTACATTATGTTGTACCAAATTGCATATCGCAGAACAATAGTGATTTGTTCTAATTCTGCTATGCAATACCGCTATAGCCGCTATTTAACAACATTGATTGATTAGTGCAATAATCTCTTTGCCTTCTTTCTAACTTCCGCATAAATTGTAAGTAGTGATAGCTAAATATATTCATGAGAAATCATTTGCTAATGGTGAAACTTAAAAAATTGAAACTAGTACGAATTTTCAAAACATAGAAACAAAATCGGAAGGACATCCGATTCAATAACTTATAAATTCAATAAGGTTTCTGTTTTTCAAACTAGAGAGAGGGTCTTCATCTTAAAGCACAAGACCTTAGAATTCCTTATCTGGTATGGACATCCAGCAGGAATGATAACAGCTTCTCCAACATGTTGCTGGAAAGTCCATGGTTCAATCTCTGGTAATAGTGACAGGTGAGTTAATCAGGTTATATAGGATTTGAAGTTGTATTAGATGATCAAACAAATAGAAAAACAATTACTTACTAAACTCCTCCTTCAGTCTCTTTTTGTGAGTATTGTCAAGAAAAATGCTCTGATCTAGAATCGGATGAACCATCTGCAGACAAGAAAATATCAATAATCAACAACTCCAAAATTCTTCCAAGGATTTTTCTAACAATGAACTTGCCTTCTTGTGAGAGTCATGGGTAGAAGTAAGTTCATCACAATGTCTTTTAATATATTCTATGAGCTTTGGCACATCTTGTCTACGAAAGACATCCCACTGGGCACCTGAATGCTCAGGAAACTTTTTCTTATAACTGTTGGAGCTTTCAGAGGGACTTCTAGGATTATTGTGTTCTGACAAATTGGTGGTATGAACAGTTCCATCAAGAGAGGGTTCAGAATCAGAAAAGACGCCACGCTCTCCATCCTGGGAAATATTGTTGTCTATACTCTGGGTAGAAGCTTTTTTAGCTCCAGTTGAGGAGATGCAAGATGTTCTATCGACTCTCCTTAAAAACTCCATACCTTCTTTCCCCATACTCCGCAAACTTTTTTGTTCCATTTCTTCAGCATGTGATAATGTCATTCCTTTCACTTCCTGTTCAGGTAACTGCTCAGTAGCAACAGACTCCACTTGACACAGAGCTTTGTGCTTTTTCAGCAATTTTCTTAGTTTTGTAAGCTGTTCTGTAGAGAGAGGGACATCCGCAGAATGTGTCATAATATTAACCTGGAATTACAAACAGACACATAAAATAGCATGGATTATCTACAGAAAACTCATTTTACAACTAAGTGCAATAGAGCACTGTTATTTGAAATGCTTATTATAAAGCTAGAACATATCAAAAGAAGAATTTTAATCCATTATAGTTGTAATCATTTTTTTCCACCACCAGTACCCGGCCCACTGGACGGGGGCGGATCCATGTATAATGGATTGGGGGCTCAAGCCCCCACAAGCAAAGAATTTTTTCTTATAATAACACTATCATATATATATTTATCATAAGAAAATTCTATTATATATTTATTTTAGTCCCCATAAAAATTAATTAAGTCCATTAACTTGTACTTTATATTTGTACACTCATCATAAATTTATATTTTCATTTTCAACTTTTAATATTCTTGATTAAAATAAGTTCATAATCTCAATTTTTTCTAGTTATATTTGTATGTAGTTTCTCTCGGACTCAAATCAAATTCTCCGCACACCATCTCTTTTTTAAATTTTTTCTCCTGGCATACATATGCAACCTCTCCTCCTAATGAATCAACATAAACCATTTTTTTAGGAGCAACTCAAAGATAAGGCTATCAAGGCAATCACGCCCTTAAAGCTCTAAGAATCTAAAATAAATTACTTTATAAAAAGGCCTCATATTTTTATTATAATAAATCAAGCAACATCTTAAAAAAATTATTAACTTTAATATTTTTTAGCCCCCACCAAAAAATATTTCTGGATCCGCCACTACCACTGGACTGCCTAATCTAGTTCGGGGGTCAGTTATGGCATCAAGTGGTTACAGCCCCCTCCCGGTCGCAGATGCACTGGATCGAACTGTGGTCCTCCCTACCAGTCCAGCGCCAACCCCCATTGGACCAACTAACGATTGGTATAGTTGTAATCACTTTATTGTGATTTGCTTAAATTCAGAAAATAACGTCTTAAATGCAGGGCAGTATTACTCTAGCTGTATTTAAGAAGAGTAACATAACGAGGACACATACCACATCATATGAGTCGCGGCAGAGTTTTGTCACAGAATCAGCATCTATGTCGGCACTGCCATATGAAATATAGACATATGGCCCAATGTCATGTTTCACACTCCCGAGTGGCAAATTTGCAGCTAAATTCAGAGGACCAGACACAGGATTCATGTATTCTTGAACTGGTAGAGCATCAATTACTTCAGAAAAATGGGCTGGAAACTCCTCTTTGAATACTTGGGAAGACAGCCATCCCTTCAGTTTCAGCATCTCATGCCAAGTGTTTCTCTGAGGACGACATTTGAGAGACCCGGTAAAATATTGCCTAATGTTTATTTCCACCTGCCAATAAAATACACACTTAACAATAGCATTTTGGTTCAATTGCAACACTATTATGGTCATAATCAAAAGGAACAACTAAATGCACTAAATCTTAGTCTATAATTATGATAAAAAAACATTTTGAATAGAATATATATTAATTACTATATTGACATTTTAACTTTTTTGGTCAAATTAAGAAATCACTTTCAAAGAAGTTCTCCATATACAATTAGTTGATATACTAACCTCACACCAATCCAAACAGGATTCAAGTAACTCTTTATTATTCTCATACTTTGTAATGCTCTGCTCAAGATAAGTACAGAACATGAACAGTGGATTCCAACTGAGGTTTGATGTACTCTGGAGCACATCTTGGACCACTATAGGATGGCCTTTTCCCCAGTGTTTCTGAAAGTGCTCAAAGTTATTACCATTGATGTCCAAAACTGTGGGACAGAACAAACAATTATCTGATGAATCTTCTCTCTCAGCTGCTTTCTGCAACTGGTTATATTGGTTACTATTGAGGTCGGTGTCAAAACACAGTGAGCAGCTTGAACTTTTATCCAAAGTGTCGGGAAAGTCATAGCTGCAAACAATTTCTTCTGCCTTTACTTCCATCTCTTTGAGCAAAGTCATGTGAAACATGCATCTTAAATCTAGCAGGCCTGTACCACAACCACCAAGCTCCGTAGGAGGGCACGATACTTTTTCAATATCATTGCAATTTGTCTCCTCATGCAATGTTAAAGTAGGAGTTAAATTGTCACAAGAAATGTCCTTCTGATCCAAAACATGGCCCTCACTGTCAACAGGAGCTTTCATTTGATCAGGTAGCTTCAGCATTGATGAGTTAATTTCTCCAGAAGTTCTTCCTTGAGATGATTTCTCACAACAACTTAAGCATAGGCTATACGAACAACTAGCACAGCTTCTATGGAGATCCAGGATGGGTGTTTTGCAGTGATTGCTGAGACCAGTGCACATTAGTTAACAAGCAGATTGAAAAAAATATAATAGCATCTGAAGACGAGAACTTACCAATAAATATTTTCATTATAACCAAATTCAACCTGCTTGATTTGAATATCAGAAATGTTTTTCCCTGTTACACAACATGGAATCTAAGATACATTTGTAACGAACAAAAGCTGCTTCATAAAACATCAATGTTAGAAGAATGAAAATAACTACCTTTGATTTTTGCTTCTGTTTCTAGCTCAGATTCTAGGTTTTCACTTACTCGCTTTAGTACTGGAAGGAGCATGCAGATCAAATAATGAAAATGGAGTATTCTATCAACTCTACTTTTACCCGATAAATAGGACTGAAACAACAGGGCAAAATCGGAGGTGTCAGAATATGCTATTAACAAAACATTGGTCAAGTAGAAAAGCACAAATGTTTGATGCCAGACCTTACTTTCACTGTCGTTAGATTGGCCTGCCAAGCAAACCTTACAAGTGCAAGTTCCTTGACAAACTGGGCACGCCTTCTTAACTTCCTTTTTTGATTCAAGATACCTATTTGTGTCAAAAGGTTTTGGCAAACGTCTCATGTTTTAATTCTCAATTGAAGAGCAACAGACTACATAAATCACATTTATAAATTATCTTAGTACAAACCATTATTGATCCATCTTGTATTACTATTTCCGCAAATTGCAAGAAAAAAATGACAACATTCTTTACCAAGGTTTTCATTTTTAAATTTCATGATTCTTCTTAACTTCTGCTGACAGCCATGATCATTCCACACATCTCTCTTAAGTCTTAACAACATCAAAAAGTACCCAACCTCTAAGTCTAACTATGTTTTTAACATATTAAATCGTGCTTTTCAAAATTCAAGTTTCTGCATGCCCCAAAAGAATAACAGAACATACGAATCCCTAAGGCCTAAACAATCAAAAGTTAAATAGCCAACAACACATGATGAGAATTCCAACCAAGTAAGAAATTCAGCACAACATAAAAGTTCTAAACAAGCATAAACAAGTACAGAAGTACTACATAGAAAAAGGACACAGCAGATGAATGTAATAAGAAATACAAACCGATCTCTAATGCAATCAAAGCAGAAAAACTCCTTGTTACAGCTCGAACACTGGACGAGATTCAAAGATTCACTTCTCTGGCACGAGTGACACTTCCTCTTAGTATTTCCCTTCTTCAAGCTTGGTCCATAAGGCACAACCTAAACAAAACAGTTAGTTCAAAAATAACAACAACAAAAAAAAAAACACAAAATTGATTAGATAGAGCCATATTAGAAGCAACCCACTTGCAACTTTCCAACAGCAACCCTATCAACATTCTTCGACCTGAAGTAATGCGGCGTTACAGCTACAACCTTATTATGATCAACACCAACTTTCACATCACAATGAGAACTCACATTGTTATAATCATGAGGTGTTGAAGCTGGAGATATTTCCATAACACCATTTGGTAACTCTCTCCTTAATTCTCCTTCATTGAATTCATCTTCTTCTACTTTAATCTCTTTTTTCTTCATTTTCTTCTTCTTTTTCTTATTCTTCTTATTCTCATTGTTGTTCTTTTTTCTCTTCTCAACTTCTCTTTCCAAAACCATTCTTATAAGATCTAATTGTGAATCACATTGCTTCATTGTCTTCTTCCTAACAGAACCAGAACCTGAAGCAGAATCGGTTACCGTAACCGATTCCGAACTCTCTGCGAGCTTCACCTTCTTCTTCTTGTTCTTTCTCAGCTCCATTTTCAGCTCCCTCGGTACCCTAGCTTCCGCATTATCGATTACAACAGTTTCTGTAACTTCGTCGTCCTTGTTTTTACGCTTTCTCTGAAGCTTCAGAGACTCGGGAACTTTCTCTCTGTATTGACGATGCTTACCTTGAAGATAGTGAATCTCGCATAGTTTCAGATTATCCATCACTCTCCGCTTGCACCGCCATTGTTTCCCGTCGGTACGTCCACACCGGAGTTCGTCCGGTAGAATCTCTTCATTTGCCGATGACGACTTTCTCGCCATTGAATCTAGTTTTCTCGGATTTTCTCGGGAAAATTGAATGAGGAAAGTGAAATGAAACCTAAATGACAAAACGTAATTTTTGCACATAGAAAAGGGGTTTTTCTGTATAGTGCATTTATTTATTAATTTGGGAGAAAAATGGTGTGGTACTTTGGTAATTATTAGTAAATGTTGAGTCTTATTTGGAACAATGTGATTCATTGGAACTAGTAAAATCATTATTAGTTTTCACTAGTCGGATGCCCGTGCGGTGCACGGGTTTGCGCTAGAACGTCAAACCATATAAATCAAACATGTACACATTAAGATATAGTATATTAGGAGAACGTCGTATATATTTGCCACAAACTTTTACCGGCGATAAAATTATCATCTCTCGGTGATTTTAAAACTTTAATTGGCAATAAAAAATAGTCATCTGCCTGTAAATTAAAATTTTATTAGTAATAACTTATAATAGTTATTTTAAATTTTTTACTAGAGATTAAAAATGTCAACTCTCCGTAAATTAAAGTTTTGTATCAATAATAGTTTGTGTAGGTGATTTTAGCTTCTTTTTTTTCCTTTTGTGAGAGCGCCATACATATACTAATAAAAAAGTTAAAGCATGAAATTAAAATAACTATTTTTAGACATAGCAAATTAAACACAATCATTCAAGTAATTTAGAGATAGCACCAAGTTAAGATAACAAAATTTAAATTCATACAAACCAAAGATAGCTGTGAATTATAAATTTGTATCAGTAATAACTTGTAATAGTGATTTTAAAACTTTTATAAGCGATAACAAATAATCATCTGCCCGTGAATTAAAATTTGATGGGTTTTGCTAAACGGTGCCCCCGGGGCAATTTTTAAGGATTTCATTTAAAGAAATAATTTATTCGAAAATTTGAACATTTCAATTCCCAATGTTTTGATTTCACACATTTTCATGATTTTTTTTATAAAATCTTACTATTTAAAGGTTTAAAAAGCGCCTCGAGGACACTATCTAGCATTTACCAAATTTTATTAGTAATAACTTATAATAGTAATTTGTTTTTCAAAAAATTATAGTAATTTGTTTAAAAAAAACTTATAATAGTAATTTTAGTTTCTCCGTAGATTAAAATTTTGTATAAATAATAGTTTATAAAAGTGTTCTTCTGGGCACATCTAGGAGACGACTTTATTTCTATATATATATATATATATATATATATATATATATATATATATATATATATATATATTCCATTTTGGCTAGTTCAAAAAAAATAGTTTGTAAAAGTGATTTTAATTTTTTATCAACAATAAAAATTGTCATCTCCCCGTGAATTTTAAAAAATTCGGTAATAACTTATAATAGTAATTTTAAAGTTTTTATTGGAGATAAAAAATAGTCATCTGCCGCCCATGAATTAAAATTTTATTAGTAATTACTTATAATAATTATTTTAAATTTTTTACCAGAGATTAAAAATGCCATCTCTCTGTAAATTAAAATTTTATATCAATAATAGTTTATGATAATGATTTAAATTTTTTTATAGGCAATAAAAAATAACATTTCCCTGGGAATTTTAAAAAAATTTAGTAATAACTTATAATAGTGATTTTAAAAGTTTTATTAGCGATAAAAAATAGTCATCTGCCCCTGAATTAAAATTTTATTAGTAATACGTAAATTAAAATTTTGTATCAATAATAGTTTGTAGTAGTGATTTTAATTTTTTTATCAGCAACAAAAAATTGTCATCTCCCCGTGAATTTTTAAAAAATTTAGTAATAATTTATAATACTGATTTTAAAAGTTTTATTGGCGATAAAAAATAGTCATCTGCCCGTGAATTAAAATTTTATTAGTAATAACTTATAATAGTTACTTTAAGGTTGAACGTGAAACTTTATTGCATTAGAGATAACACGGAGTTAAAATAGTAAAGATTATTACTTATAATTGAGGGCAACATTCAATAGTTGCTTCTAATTTGCGGAACCCCATATATATATTTCGGACAAACTTTTATCAGCGATAAAAATTATCATCTTCCGGTTAATTATAAATTTTGAGGGGTGCTATTTCTCGCGAGGAAAATTGTCACGAATATTTCACAAACTATTTTAATCCCTTGGATCCTCGGACTTTATTATAATAATTGGCGATTAAATATAAAGAGGTTAGGCAGGATATAGTCAAAATAACATCGTGGTAAATTCGTGAAGCACTTTCTCACTATAAGTATCATTTCCCATCAATTTTTATTAGTATTAACTTGTAGTAGTGATTTAAAAACTTTTATTAGTGATAAAATTGTCATCTCCCCGTGAATTATAAACTTTTATTAGCAATAACTTGTAAAAGTAATTTTAAAACCTTTATCACCGATAAAATAGTTATCTCTCTGTCAATTATAAATTTTCATCAACGATAACTTAAAATAGTCATTTCAAAACTTTTATTAGCGCTAAAATTGTCATTTTCCTGTGAATTGTAAATTGTTATCAATAAAAACTTGTAATAGTGATTTTAAAACTCTTATCAGCGATCGAAATTGTGATCTCCCTGTGAATTAAAACTTTGTTGGATGACCTTCAATTAATATGATTCACAAATTTGTCAATAGCTTGGTCTGTACTTATATATTTTTATCAATGATAACTAATTATCATTTAGAAAAAGCATACCATAAGTCCTCGATTATTCGATTGATGATGCCAATTTTTTGATCAAACAATGTACAAATGATTTTGATTTGGAAACACTATACACTAAATCTTATCTTATTAAAATAATTTGCATTAATTTTGATCTCTTACAAAAATATTAAAAGCACAATTTGATAACAAAAATATATTATAAGCAAAACATAAATCAAGTGGATTCTACACAATTCAAGAAAAGAGATAAAATATGGATGAAATTAGCATTGCTTCTTAGCAAAAAGCTCTCATACAATTCCAAGGTTTCTTGTTTCAAATATGAGATATGTTCCTTGTCTAAATTTTTTTGCTGCAAAAAAAAAAAAAAAAAACGTAAGTTAAGAAGAAAATTAGTGAAATATAAACATGACATTTTTATTAGCAATAACTTATAATGATTATTTATTGGTGATAAAATTTTCATCTTCCCGTAAATTATAAGATTTTAAAACTTTTATTAGTAATAACATATAATAAGGAATTTAAAATATGTCATATCCTTGTCAATTATAATGATTTTTAAACTGATATCAACCAAAAAAAATTTATCTCCCCATGAATTATAATTTTTGATTAGCAATAACTGGTAATGGTGATTTTAAAACTTTTATAAGCGATAAAATATGTCATCACTCCGTCAATTATAAATTTTTATCAGTATACATTCGCCGGACTCTTTTTTAATCCACATTATTAAAAGAATTATTTAATGTCAATTGATTTAAAAGAAACAAAATTAGAATTGATATTTTTATGTTTTCTTATTTATTATTTATTATTTTTTCTTTATATTAGGTGTAGATTGAATATTAAAATAGATTAATTAAAATAAATAATAATAATAATAATAATAATAATAAAAGGACCAGAGGGGGTGCATGTGGAAATAAGGAGGGTAGAAATGACAAAAAGATGGCCCAATCCAGCAGGGAGGCCTAAGAACAAACAAAAAATAGGAAATTGATTGTAGCCGTCTGATTAATTAGACGGCCTTGGTTTAATTATAGGAGGATTGATTTGATCAGACGGACTTGGTTTAATTATAAGAGGATTGATTTGATTAGACGGCTAGGATGGCAGTGCAAATATGCACACGTGCGCACTAGATTAAAGGGTTACAAATTTGTAACCTATCAGATTTACTTCATTTTTCTTTATTTTTTCTCTTTCTTCTCCCTTCTCTCTCTTAAACCGATCTTTCTTCTCCAAGAACCCAGTTTATGAACTTCATCCAAAAATCAAACATTCAACCCCAAATTTTCCTAAATAACTCAAAAATTACTCAAATTCACTTTCAAACACTTGTTTATCCCTTTTAAACACAAATCAAACACCCAAAACCGAAAATCAAACAAAAATTTCAAAACCCCAAAAACTCTAGATCTATTATGTACAACATTTTTTTAAGCATAAACATCAACAAACAAACATGTATCAGAACCAAACTCAATCATCACATAATCATACATAGAGAATCAACAAAAATACATTCAACCAATACAAAAGGAACAAACTAAAAGGGTCTAAGAGTAAGTGTTTATTTTTTCTTTCTCTTTTCTCTTTTTTTTTTTTCGTGTTGTTTTTTTTTCTTTCCTTTTTGTGACTATTTCATCTTTCTTTGATGTGAGGGCTATTTTTGATTTGGAGGTAAATAAAAGTAATTTAGGGTTTAGGTTCTACTATATTTTTTTTGTATCTTTAAACTTTCTTTTCTCTGATTTTTTTTTTTTTTTTTGTAAAAGAATGATGTAAACTCCTCTTTTAAGTTTTTTTTTTTAGATCTAAAATTTTGTATTATTTTTATTTGATATTATTTTGATTTATCATATAGTTCATTTTCTTTTATGATTTCCGAATTATGTTTTTAAGATTATTTGGTTTTTAAGATTATTTTGTAATTATTTTCTGTTTGGATATTTTTCTATTTGAATAATTAAAAAAATTAGAACAAAATAAGCCTATATATTGTCTTGATTGTTTAATTGGGGATGAAATCTTGATGAATGCATATTTTAATTTTAATCTTCTTGATCCTGTTTCCTTTCTTTCCATTCTTCTAATCATGTTGCTCTATTTTATTGTTTTGTTACAGTAGAAGAAACTGTTTGGTAGTAACTGCATCAATTTAATTGGCAATGACTTTTCAAGACTAAAGTGGAGTGATATAACGCCCCAACTAAATTATCTAGAATATTTAGTCAAGACATACATAATATGGTTCTGAGTACAATTAAATTTTACTGAATAAGTTAGCAAGATACAAATTGCTTAAAATACAAAAGGAATAACAAATAAAATACAGCGATAAATGCTAGTATTCTGAGTAAACAAGATAAATAACTAAAAGCAAGACGAAGAAAATAAAATCTCCAAGGCGGACAATCCAAGCTCAGCTCCAACTGTCAGCCTCCTACCTGGTCCTTGCTCTGAATATCCTGTTTACCTAAAAAAAAATTGTTTGGAGTGGGATGAGACTACTAAGCCTCAGTGAGTCCTACTACCCTCCTAGAGGTGACTACACCGGGGAATCCTAAAACCAGTCATAACATACTAACTTAACTAACATAATATAATAGCATAATATGAAGGTGTATCACAGATTAATAAACTCTTATTCATTTTAAACACGAGGACACTCCGAGGTGAGCATGTCTCAGAGGCCTGCCATATCCGTCAACCGATTCGGTTACGGCATGCAGCTCACAATAACTTATCCTAATGGATTATCCCATTGGGAGTCCATAACGCGATATCACAAAATCGCTCATAATTGACTGAAACTAATTTAGTTATTACTACCATAATTTCCCACGACCCGGGGGAGCATACAACCTAATAATAGTCTAAGTCATGCCCTAACAATTATCTGTGATTAACATTCTGTTCGACATTATATTAATTATATTACTGCAAGCTATCTGGCTCTGATGAGGATATAAAACGAGTGTGTGGAGTTTCGTTAGAAAATAGAAAATGTAGGCAGGTCCTGTACAAACTCGCTGTGGCGTGTCACCAGCTCGCCATGGCGAGATTATAGGTCCTGACCTAAATCAACTCGCTGTGGCGAACAAACGCTCGCTACGGCGAGTATCATCAGCCCAGAACCCAGCTCGCTATGAATACTCGCTGACTACTCGCTACGGCGAGTTCATGCAGAACTTCCCTGTTTTGTCAGAAATCACATTTTTCAAAGTAACACCTACAATTCTCATTTAAGCCAGTGCAGCAATAATAATTTACATATTATAAAACAGAATGGAGGTGAATTTGGGATTTAATTCTCCTCACACAACATTAATTCCTAATCCTAGGTTAACATGCTTTAATTCATAGATTTGGGAAAACTAACTAAAACTATCCTAAAGAACCCACCTGTAATGAAGCTTTAAACTGCATTCTAACTCTGCTACAGCATCAAAGCTCTCTGTACCAAGACTCACTGAAAACCCCAAAAGTGCTTGAGAACAAAGAAATGGAAAAGAATGGTTTAATAAGTGTTTTGAATAATTGTTAGAGGTTGAGGAATGAAATAATCATCACTATGGCTGAAATGGCTAACAAAGAGATTATGGGATAGCTTACCAAGGTTGGAAATTGGCTAAAGGAACAAAAGACACATGCAGCAGCAGTCTGAATAACTCGCTGGGGTGAGCACTTTCACTCGCTAAGCGAGTGCAGCAGAGAGACGAAATCAGGGTTCTGTTCCAAATCCCAAATCTTCCATAGCACCCATATCTTCCCAGGCAATACCAAGCTCGAATTTAAGGGTTAAACACACATGCAACAACGAATTACAGTATGGGTCAAGATTGAATGATTGGTTGATACAAGAGGAATAAATTCATGAATTTATGAAAGTTAAGTTCCTTACCTTGATATTAGGAACAATGGCACCACAACTCTTGGTAGTCAACACATGCAGTGACTGAAATCCCATTACTTCATTCCAATCTTGAATCAAAAAGGAAGCATTGGACATGTAAACTAAACCATGGAGCTTAAAGAGCAAGAAGATGGCGTGAGGGAGTTAAAAGGGTGAGAATGGTTTGAAACTTGTTGCTCTTGTGTCTTAGCCTTACTTCTATCCAAATTGTAGATTGCATGCTGAATTTGAGAGTGGGTGTATTGTTGTGGTTGTGTTGTTTTCGGCCAAGAGAGAAAAGGAGCAAAAGAGGGGCTTTGGTTACTGATAGTTTTTCTTTTCACAATGAATAAAAGTGAATAACTCTTGGTCATGAGTTGTTTTAAGTGACCCAACGTGGGCCCTTAAACATTTCTAGCCCAATTCTACTGTTTGGTCCAATATGCTTCAAAATCCTCCTCACTACCTTAGGTAGAATCTATCTCCATTTACACCTTTAATCATTATTACTTCTAATAATCATGTGGAATGTTACAATCTACCCCCCTTAAAGAAATTTCGTCCTCGAAATTCAAACCTCTCTATTCCACATCAGGGTAGATTGTTTATGACTGTGTCCAATTCTACGCTTCAGCTATCCTCTGGTTAAACGTATTCAATCCCCTGGAATAAAACTTTCCTCTTACAGGTTACTGGTTGAGGGTTATTCTCACATTCTCATGGTTATAGTGTTGCGCACTCTGATTCAACTTTTTACTGCTATTACGCTTATTCCATTCTCAATGGATGTAGTTCCAGTTCCCACTGGTTTAGAGGGTCGGTATCCGGCCTGGTATTGATATTGCCTTATCCAAATTCTTCCAATCATATTATCGTTCTCCTTCCTGAATACTACCATACTTGTCATGTTATATGTACTACTGTATCGCGTGTTGTGAAATTACTCCAGAATCGATCGAAATATAAAACGAGTGGAAAATTGTCTAAACACTACTGGTTCTTCTGCCAACGAGTCAGACTCATTCGTAGACGAACTTATGGTTGTCCGATAAAATCCCACCTACAATCTCTATCTATTCCGATACAACACGCTGATTAAGTTGTACATTTAACACGCGGACGCACTTAGGTGCAGATCATTCCTCAGGGTTACAGGTCAAACTTGTTTGAAGTACCTTGCTGGTATTTAGAGTATGGAATTTGGTTAGCTGGAAACATGAAGTCTGAATTTGTAACACTAGGGTTGGATTGAATGGTTTGGCTTTGAGCGGTTAACTGGATTATCTTAACAGATCACTCGGTTAGGAAAGGTTTCCAAATGAGGAGGGTACATTATTCTAAACGAGTAATTAACTCTTACACTTACATTAACTAATTACTGGAAATTCGACTTGGATTTGAAACATTCTGGTTCAGGCGTTCAGGCTTCTATACTTGATCTCACGAGATTATAGGAATTGAATCATGGAAATTTGGAATGTTCGGGCAGAGACACTCAAGGTTAACGCACTGACAGGACATGGTTAGGAGCACGGAGTTAGCAAGTTTGAATTCTTAACACTGCTTTCACTGGTATAACTTAATTCCACTGATTCAGGGGCTGGTCCAAACTTAACTCTGAGTTCGACTGATAAGGCTACGAAGGATAGATAACTAACTCTATTGAAGAACAGACTACTGGTTTCGAGTGCACGAAGTTTAACCGATTTCTGATACTGAGCTAAATGAGTTTTACCGGGGTGGTTTGAAGTATGTTGATTGACAGATCAACCGAACGAGCAAGAAATGAAACTAAGATTATTCCTGACTTTCTCAAGAACGATTAACTTCCGCAGATAGTTTACTGTTATTAATAACACAACTGGAAAAAAAATTGAGTAACACTTAATGCGATTACTTAAGTGTGACTTCATCACCCTTGATGTAACCATCTGGTTTCGAGAAATTTTGAAAAGTTTGCACCCTAATTGAATTTAGGTACAACACGTCCACGATGTTCCAAGACTTGCGAATATTGAGTTGGGCATTGTTAGGTTCGATGACTTGCTGAATTAGGGTTCCTAAAGATACATAGGCAATTGAGGATTTGTCTTCTACTTGTTTCTGCGTCACTAACATATACCTAAAGGTTGATCTAGGTGTTTAATGTTGGCTACGGTCTACTACTAATATTGGTTTCGCACTGAAATTGTGGCTCTGCATCACCTGTATCTAGTATTAACATCCTAGTTGATATTCTAATTGGCTGGCATCAAGGTATTGATAAAGTACAGCTGGTGAACTAATCTTACCGGTCTCTTAGTTCAAAGGTTCTAATATAGAAACTTGCTTGGTGACTGGTCAAACTAATGTTGAATTGGATTTATCAAGTCGCGTTTCATACTATTCGGTACCACGCTAGTGGTAGAATATGGCTGGCCAAGTCTAAACCTCAACCGGATAACTAACTGATCTGTAATATTGAGTTGCTAACCTAGGGCAATTGGTGGGCAACTCTCGAGGTACGGTTACTGATCCTGCTCGCTTCTTAGCTGGGTGGTCAAAAGAGTGAGTTCGGTTCAGGTCAAACTAATATTAATCTGTATTATAGATCTCTAAACTATCTAATGGCAAGGCTAAGACGGGTTGACCTTGGCGGCTGATTGTGCTAAGGTAACTCTCAGTTGTTATTACTAATCAAAATCTAGCCTATGATGGTTCGATGTAATTTTCAAGTATGGAGCGATAGGCTGGTCTTAATGAGGACATCTAGTGGTGGTTATTTCAGTGTTCACCTAACAGGTTTTGCGATAGGAAATATTAAGGTACGAATGATGAGGTTCCCTATTCTTAGCAAGATAATTAAATCGGTTAAAGTTCTAGGTCGCTAGTGTTCTCGGAATTTTGTCTGAAGAGTTCCCAAAAGGTTATAAGGACTCCTAACTGTTAACCTAGTTTAAGTTTGAGTTTTTAAAGTTTGCTGGTATACATGTTAAGAACGGATGGGGTCGGAAATGAAGTCCCTAAGTGTTATACTAAATGTAACTTGACTTCCAGTGGCGAGGTAGAAGTGTTCTTACGAGTTGGAAGGTGAGAGTAACTTTAGTTAAGGGCATTTCTAAATGGTAACCTAATAAGGTGGCTTGAGGAGATACTGGGATGTGCTTTGTCCCAATTGAGTTCTTCTAATATGGTGATATCTATCAGGTTCACTATACTTATTGGTTTCTAATAGAAAGGTACACTCAGTCTAATTCCTTATCGACTCCAAATCCTAATATCATCTCAAACGTAACTACTCAACAACTCTTATGCTCACAAGGTAGTTTGGGCTAGCTTACTCCCAATTGTTTTTCCTCAACAATCCCTAAAAGTACAGGTTGGCTTAGGGTCAAATACGCTGAATTCGAAAAGATGGAATGATAAGAACATGAATGAGGGCTTGAGACTGTTCACCACGGCTAACAATGATTGAACAGAGAACCAGATTGCAGCGAGCAGTAGCAGCAGCCTGCTAAGCTCGCTGAAGCGTGTGCTTGTTCGCTAAGCGAGTTAGACAGAGTGTAGAAGGATAATTCTGTGGTTCGTCCAATTTTCTACTTTCCCAACACCATAATTCTTAGTCCTATACTAACTTGAATTTAGGATGAGTTTTGGTTTACTGCCTACTGTCATTGGGTGTTGATTTGGTTCACGAACTAGGCTGGATTTAGGCTCTTGCTAAAATAAGGTTACTTATAGGCTAAGGGAGTTTGCCTGACACACAGTGTCAGTTGAATACCGTTGTGTACAACACAATTCAGTATATGGATACACTCGCATTCCTTGCTTGCATACACAACTTACTCCTGTGGCACCATTTGCCACTGTTCCATTATTCTCTTATAAGAGTTCCCTTCAGCGACTGCTCCTCGATTGCATCTTCACTACGGGTTTACCGCTGGAATTCCAAAGTTCGCTTCAGTTCTAAGCCATAATACCCTGCCTACCATACACAATACTGAGCTGATCAGACTCAGCACGTGATGGTTTCAGCGTAAACAGTCCAGATCCAAAGGGTCTGTATTATTAGGAAGGATTGGAATGACTCATGGCAAAGTCCGATACTGGATCGACCTGCTCTGATACCAATTATAACGCCCCAACTAAATTATCTAGAATATTTAGTCAAGACATACATAATATGGTTCTGAGTACAATTAAATTTTACTGAATAAGTTAGCAAGATACAAATTGCTTAAAATACAAAAGGAATAACAAATAAAATACAGCGATAAATGCTAGTATTCTGAGTAAACAAGATAAATAACTAAAAGCAAGACGAAGAAAATAAAATCTCCAAGGCGGACAATCCAAGCTCAGCTCCAACTGTCAGCCTCCTACCTGGTCCTTGCTCTGAATATCCTGTTTACCTAAAAAAAAATTGTTTGGAGTGGGATGAGACTACTAAGCCTCAGTGAGTCCTACTACCCTCCTAGAGGTGACTACACCGGGGAATCCTAAAACCAGTCATAACATACTAACTTAACTAACATAATATAATAGCATAATATGAAGGTGTATCACAGATTAATAAACTCTTATTCATTTTAAACACGAGGACACTCCGAGGTGAGCATGTCTCAGAGGCCTGCCATATCCGTCAACCGATTCGGTTACGGCATGCAGCTCACAATAACTTATCCTAATGGATTATCCCATTGGGAGTCCATAACGCGATATCACAAAATCGCTCATAATTGACTGAAACTAATTTAGTTATTACTACCATAATTTCCCACGACCCGGGGGAGCATACAACCTAATAATAGTCTAAGTCATGCCCTAACAATTATCTGTGATTAACATTCTGTTCGACATTATATTAATTATATTACTGCAAGCTATCTGGCTCTGATGAGGATATAAAACGAGTGTGTGGAGTTTCGTTAGAAAATAGAAAATGTAGGCAGGTCCTGTACAAACTCGCTGTGGCGTGTCACCAGCTCGCCATGGCGAGATTATAGGTCCTGACCTAAATCAACTCGCTGTGGCGAACAAACGCTCGCTACGGCGAGTATCATCAGCCCAGAACCCAGCTCGCTATGAATACTCGCTGACTACTCGCTACGGCGAGTTCATGCAGAACTTCCCTGTTTTGTCAGAAATCACATTTTTCAAAGTAACACCTACAATTCTCATTTAAGCCAGTGCAGCAATAATAATTTACATATTATAAAACAGAATGGAGGTGAATTTGGGATTTAATTCTCCTCACACAACATTAATTCCTAATCCTAGGTTAACATGCTTTAATTCATAGATTTGGGAAAACTAACTAAAACTATCCTAAAGAACCCACCTGTAATGAAGCTTTAAACTGCATTCTAACTCTGCTACAGCATCAAAGCTCTCTGTACCAAGACTCACTGAAAACCCCAAAAGTGCTTGAGAACAAAGAAATGGAAAAGAATGGTTTAATAAGTGTTTTGAATAATTGTTAGAGGTTGAGGAATGAAATAATCATCACTATGGCTGAAATGGCTAACAAAGAGATTATGGGATAGCTTACCAAGGTTGGAAATTGGCTAAAGGAACAAAAGACACATGCAGCAGCAGTCTGAATAACTCGCTGGGGCGAGCACTTTCACTCGCTAAGCGAGTGCAGCAGAGAGACGAAATCAGGGTTCTGTTCCAAATCCCAAATCTTCCATAGCACCCATATCTTCCCAGGCAATACCAAGCTCGAATTTAAGGGTTAAACACACATGCAACAACGAATTACAGTATGGGTCAAGATTGAATGATTGGTTGATACAAGAGGAATAAATTCATGAATTTATGAAAGTTAAGTTCCTTACCTTGATATTAGGAACAATGGCACCACAACTCTTGGTAGTCAACACATGCAGTGACTGAAATCCCATTACTTCATTCCAATCTTGAATCAAAAAGGAAGCATTGGACATGTAAACTAAACCATGGAGCTTAAAGAGCAAGAAGATGGCGTGAGGGAGTTAAAAGGGTGAGAATGGTTTGAAACTTGTTGCTCTTGTGTCTTAGCCTTACTTCTATCCAAATTGTAGATTGCATGCTGAATTTGAGAGTGGGTGTATTGTTGTGGTTGTGTTGTTTTCGGCCAAGAGAGAAAAGGAGCAAAAGAGGGGCTTTGGTTACTGATAGTTTTTCTTTTCACAATGAATAAAAGTGAATAACTCTTGGTCATGAGTTGTTTTAAGTGACCCAACGTGGGCCCTTAAACATTTCTAGCCCAATTCTACTGTTTGGTCCAATATGCTTCAAAATCCTCCTCACTACCTTAGGTAGAATCTATCTCCATTTACACCTTTAATCATTATTACTTCTAATAATCATGTGGAATGTTACAAGTGAAAATCTCACACTTCTTCTTGTTCTCTGCGTCCTTTTTTGTTCCATGCTCATGCTCCTCATTATTCTCATATTCTCATTCATGTCACAAATTTTCACTCTAAATACTTGGAAAGATAATCTTTCAATTTTATTGCTTGAGGATATTGTGAGTAAATAGTTGCTTTTTGTTTCAAGTTTTTGATTTGGTGCTTAATTGCAAAAATTGAAACATTCATGTAATGAATCACTAAGTTTATGATCCTGAATTTTAATTATTATTTTTTATGTTTGTGAAGTTGTACTATTATGTGGAAGATAATGATTTTTGTTCACAGTGACTATCATCTTCTATATTTTCTTACTGCAATTCTAATTTTTTTTTATATTATTTCCATCTTTGTTGTGTGTTATATTTAGAAATTAAAAATATGAGATTGAAATGAAAGAAAAAATAATTATATTTCTTTCTTTATATAAATATTCTCTAAGAAAATTCTTTGTTTCCATATCTATATTTTTTCCTTATTATATTCCTTTCTAATATTTTTATACTAAAGAGGATTTCTTTGTTTCTAGATCATTTTTTTTAGAAAAATTTGTTATTTCCAAATCATTTTTTTTATGAAGATAAACAACAAAAAAAGAAAATAATGTTATTTATGAAGAGAGAGAGAGAGAGAGATAGAGAGAGAGAGAGAGAGAGCAAAGAAAGAAAAAAGAGGAGAAATGTGAGTTCAAGTAAAAAGGAAAGTTAAGTAAATGTGACATAGAGAGAGAGGCGTGAGCTGAGGAAGAGAGAAAGTGAGTGAAAATGTTGTGAGGAGGGTTTATATAGGAAGAATGAGCCAATGCATGTCCAGTAGATGTACACTATGTAATGATGATAAATAGTGGAAGTAGAGGTAATCATGATAGGAATAGATGTACACTATGTAATGATGATAAATAGTGGAAGTAGAGGTAATCATGATAGGAATAGCTAGTAATAGGGATAATCATGATAGAAAGCAATGATGACATCATGTGACTATGAAAAGAAAGTTGCATGTGATGAGAGATAAATGTGTATATAGAGCTAAGAGTTACATGTGGATTGAGTAAGAATTGATGTGGATTCTAAATAAATTACATGTGACTTAATCATTGGTCAAAGCTAAAATAGGGCTTAGTTGGAATCCATGTGTGCCCTAATTAAACACATGCTTGCATGCAATTGGTCCATGTAATAAAATGACATCATATACGCATCATGTATGACATCATCAATTAGGGTTTTGGTCTTGCAAGGTGAAAAAACAACTCAACTTTTAATATTATAAAGAGATAGGAGAGCAGATCCTCTCACTTAACATTTCGTCAAGTTCAATCTTGTCCCTTTGTTAAACAATAAAATAAAATAAAAATATAGAATGATAAAGTGTGAAAGGTGGGGATGTGAACTGCTCCCTCTACACTGCATTTTAAAATTGAGAGGATCTTCTCTCGTTTTCATAGACATGATAGAGAGTTGTCTCTCAAAAAGCAATATATGAATGCTTTTGATCCGAGGGTTTGATATGACAATTTTAGTTGTACCGTGTTTGATTTTAAAATTTTAAAATTATTTTAGAATTTGATAAATTGAGGGTCAACGAACAGGACAAAAAAAGAATTTTTGTCATCCACAAAACACAGCACAATTTTTTATTCTGTGCACAAATTGTGTAATATAGCAAAATAATATCTTATCCATCAAACGTTGTACAAGACTTCTTTTTAAAATACTCATGTCCGCTATTTAAGTAACAGATTATATTCGTCGCTTAAGTTGCGGATGGGTACAAAATTTCAAAATTTTCAACACCTTAGATTTTACCCCCTTCAGAGACACATTACCTGAACTATCTTCTCCGCTATTTAAGTGACGGGCAATTTAAAACCACATGTCACTTAAGTAGTGGACAGGCGTAACGTATATAAGGAAGCTCACCTTCTTCCCCCCCATTCTATCAGTTTAAAAAACAAGACCAAACACTCATAAACTGCTCCTAAACCCCAAAATCGCATTTCAAGTCTCATTTCTTCACCATTGTACAAGGGCATCTCTGCTACCACTGCACCGGGAACGAAGGTGGTCACATGTTAGATGACACTGCTTCAGGTAACTAACTTTATAAAAAAACTTTTTTTTAAGTAATTGTTAATTATTTGTTATGTAATTACTTGTTAATTAATTGTTAAGCAACTACTTATTATCTTGCATGCTTGGATCCAACACTACTTCCCAACATGTTAAGGAATACAAGTCCAAAATATCACTTTATTTAATGAAGATTTTCCACTTTTAGATTCTTAACATGTGTCCGACCCTTAAATGAATTTTGTTCCTTTTAATAAAAAATTAGAGTAAAAATTGTTGAGACAAAATCATATTTTGATGTTTTAAAGATGACAAACATCCTTAATTAATTTTAATTTTATTCCGACCATTTTGTGACATAACAAGTGCTTTTGAGTGATTTGAATTAAGACAAATGCAATGGATTAATTTCGATATGTTTTCACTAAAACTAGTTACATACCCGTGCTGACGCACGGGACGCGCCTTCGGCGCGTTGTTGTTTGAAGTGGTTATTATGGTTGTTAGGCTGTTAATTTTATGTTGAACTAAATAAATTATTAAGTGCTACCATGATTAATTGTGTAAAATATAAGAAAAAGATGTAGGCAAAATGACGCTTCGTTGATGTCTCAGATTATGAATGGGTATTTTTAAAAAAGTAATAGAATTTGATGAGAAACATAGAAAATTAAAATCAAAGGATTTCACAAAAAGGTACCTGATTTTTTATGTATGCTGGCCAATTTGAATGGAGACATGATAGTGAATTCTGAAAACAACAATAGAACACAACATGGAATATATGATTTCTTTGGGATAAAAGAAACAATAAACCTATGAAGTTATTTAACATCTGATTGTCAAGTTGGCAGTGCATATGACAATACTTTAATGAAGTTATAAAATATGTGTGATATGCAATGCCACTGGACAAATCATATATTTTACTTCAATAATGGTGAAAGTAAGAATATGATTTTGTTGTAAGATCAAAGAGTAGTAGAAGTTTGTGAATTTACAGAGAGAAGATGGTTAATTTATAGATACTAAAAAAATGATTTTTTAGTCACATATGGTTAATGTAGCTAGTTCCCCTTTTACTATTGAATGGATTTTATGAATTGCAAATTGGTTCTATTAGTATTTTTATGGAGATGGAAGTAGACATTGGATTCCAATATATATGTATTATAATAGTGAGGTGAAAAAGTCCACAAACCACATAATTAAAAATGCAGTGAATAATAGTGAAGTGAAAAAATATAATATTACACAATAACTAATTAAATTAAAAAAATTACACTACAACATAGTTTAAATATTTGAAATAGGATAACTATGATTACAACTTAGGATAAAAGTACAAAAATAATTAAATGCAATGCTTAGTTCCGAATTAAAATAAATTAGAGGCAACACTTAATATAATATGAAAACATTGAACTTGAAGAGGTTTAGAAAAAGTAGAGTGTCAACAACATGGTTCTAAGTAACCAACTTGTGAACATGACACTTTCCAGTTAATCTTGTAAGATTAAATTTGAAACGTATTATGTCACCAATTTTAAAGAATTGTGTTTGACAAAATTCATTTCAATCATGTCCCAATGAAGTTTTTGTTGTTTCAGTAATGTCAACCACGGAAAAATTCTGCTTGAGACCGTTCTCTCTGCAAAGCATAATGAAATATAGTAAATTCTCCTTTAAGAATGTTGCAAAGTTCAGAGGTAGAATCTGAAAATAAAAGTAAATAAATGAGGGAATTTTTTTAAAATGAATAATATAGTAAAAAAAAAATTTAGGGAACGTTAAAATCAGATATAATTTGGAATGCTAACCAAATTTTTAGCTGCAATGTTATCCGCAGTAATAGGAATGTCAAAGAAAATACTTTCAGTTGGATTAATACATCGACTGTGGAAATGGTTGAGTTCTTGAGCAGGATTTATTTGCCTAAATGAAATCAATTTAAAAAGGTGTGGAGTGTAATATCCGACCACACATTCAACATCATCAGGCAGGTTATTGCGATCTTTGAAGGCTGTCCAACCCATCTTTATAAGTGGATCGATGTAATCATTGTTAAAAACCAACTCATCTGCATATCCGTCATTGTTGAATACATGCCACTTTCTGCCCAATTTTTTGCATTGGTGTGCCACAAAATCAGGTTCAATCTCAGGATACAACTGATTATGAAAATAAAAAAAAATGGATCAGAATTTCGAAATATAGATTAAACTAAAAAGTAATATATATATATATATATATATATATATATATATATATATATATATATATATAGAGTTAGGATCAAATGACACCAAGGTGTCAAGTTAAATTTGACACCAAATCCTAACCATCTATTATAAGTTAATCTAAGGCCAAAAATTACTTGGTGTATCTAGTCTCTATTTCCTTTTTTGGAAAAACAAAACAAATCTTTTTTCTTAATTACCATATCATATCATAAGAGCAAAACAAATCTTTTTTCCCAACTTTTTTAATCTCCTTAAGCTTCATTGTAACCATTTTTTTAATTAATTTGATGTGTTTTTGTTTTAATAATAACCGATCTATCCTTTTTCCGATCACTTTTCTTGTGAAATTTTTTTTTTCTAATTTCTCGATCCTTATTAACGTAGGCAATTAAATATTTGAAGACTATCATCCATTTATTTTAGAAACGGTGAATTGCTTTTATTGCAATAACAGATTTTTTTTTTATTCTAATGCCTCAAAATAATAAATAACATACCTTTTATTTTATTCCAATTCTAATGGCTCTTTCTAATACAAATTTTTTTCCAATTTATTTCATTATTATAAAAATATTATGGACATGAAAGGGAGGCAAAGAAAATTACAACAAATAAAATAAAAACAACAATAAGAGGATTAAAAAAGAAAATGTTATTTATTAACATGAGAGAAAGACAAAGAAAATTAAAACAGAAAAAATAAAAAATAAGAGAAAAATAGTACAACAAAGAAATAATCGTTGGACATATAAAGATAATTGGGGAATTATAATCAAGAAAATAAAACCATAATAGTTTGAAGAAATAAATGAGGAAATGATTGATTACATATTTATGATGATAAAAAGTGTTTTAATTTGGTGATACAAAGAATATATGGTGTACGTGAACTTTATTATGATAATTTTAAACCCTTGGATTAAATGTAATTAATGGATGAGATTTGGTGTCAAGTTAAATTTGACACCTTGATGTCATTTGATCCTAACTCATATATATATATATATATATATATATATATATATATATATATTAAATAAAAGTGTTTTTAAATTGAACAATGATCTAACCTGGATTGATACTTTGATTATTAAAAAACTTCGGATTGGTTTCTTAGTAACCAAATAATCTAACATAAAAGCCATGGTGAGTTCTTGTGTGTTTGCTGTATCAAGATATCAAAGTTATCTAAAGGCACATTCAATATATAGGAAAATATTCCAGACCTCAAAAACAATTAATGCACATGTATTAGGACTTTGAATGCACATCGTTTGGAAACGAGTTTTTATAAATATTAACAATTCATCTGCACAACTTAACAATTTATAAATGAATTATAAACTCAACTCAATATAATATTTTGGAACAAATATATGTCATTGTATAATTAAAACTTGCTATGTGAATAATTTAAATTAATTAATCCAAATGTTGAAATTTTGTACAGAAACTATATTATATTTTTCGTATCAAAAAATGAATATGATTTTTTTTTTTAATATTGAGTTGTCAAGTCACAATGTAGAAGGTAGAGTAGCTGGTAAGTAAATATTATCTTCATTTTGTAAAGTTATGAGAAGTCATATTGCACTGTGGTGGTCATAGTTAGTACATGGAAGATGAAAATGAGTTGTATTTGTACTATAAAGTGATTTAGCAGAATTAAAATTATATATTTTTATTCTATGAATGCACTGTAACACCCCAAATTTTATACTTTATTATATTTTATTAATTGATGTGATTTAATTAATTGTGCATGTTGATTGGTATGCTTTGAATATAATAATTAGTTGTTACCTTTATGTTTGTTAGTAAATGAGCTTTTATGAGTATTGAGCTTAATTAGAATGATAATTAACAGTTGTAGTAGAAATAAGGGTAATATAGTAATTTAGCATAAGTTAGTGGATTGTGTAGAGATAAGAATGATATTTTGATCATTAGGTAAAAGGATATAGTACCTTGGAGGAGAATTAATGGCAATAGTGTAAATAGTACGAAAGTAGTAGTAAGTAAGGATAAGATTGTGAGTGAGATTTGTAGTGAAATTAAGGTTATTTTGGGGATTTTACTTTAACCTAAGGTGGGAGTATATAAAGAAATGGTTTTATGAGGGGTAGTGTCATGAATTCATTTGTCACAAAATGAGAGAAAGGGAGGTAGAGAGAGGAAGAGTAGAGAAAGAAGAGAAATGGGTTAGAGAAGAAGATGAAGAACAAATAGAGAAAAGCCATGTTAGATTAAGAGATTGAAGAGAAGGATTAAAGATTCCATCAATTTAAGGTATGAGAGTAGTATGTGTATCCTAGGGTGATCAAGAGAGGAGGAGAAAGTCTATCTCTCTCCATCCCAATCCTCTCTCACTCTTTTTCTTTTGGGTTTTTGGGGTGGAATCATGAGAATGTGTTTATCTACGTGATTTGGTGTTGATTGAATGATTCTAGATGTTTATTCATGTTTGGTAAATAGATTAACATGAGAAAAATCATAACTTTATGGGTTGAATATGTTGTTAATGAGATATATGGGTTTTGTGAGTTAATACATGAAAAATCTATGCTCATATCATATGAAATAATGTTTGATGATGTTATAAGTTGTACTTCTATGTTTAGTATGATTATATGTGCTTAAAGTTTATAGCTTTATATATTTACAAGCTTTAATTGGTGATTTTCGTGTGGTTTTATGTCAAACCCGAGAACAGAGCACAATTTCTGGGCATTTTCGCCAAAGCTCGCCGGGCGAGAAATTCGCCAGTTCTCGCCAGAAAACTGGTGACTTCAATTCTCCAAATTTCGCTAAACTTCGCCGGGCTAAAGTTCCTGGACAGGATTTTGTTGACTTTTGACCAGCGTTGATTTTTGTTGACTTTTGGCCGAAAACCTATTTTTAATGATTTTTCGCGTAGAATCCAATTTCGGAGTTCGTTTTATGAGATGATGTTTAGTTAATGATGTTTATACTTATGTCATGTTTGAATTATGAACTTAAGATTATGTAATGATATGCGTGACTGTTATATGAATTCTTAAATGATGAATTGAGGCTATGTAATATTGATTAACTAGGATGATTATGTAATATTGAAATGAGGTTATGGATTATGATATCATATATGTGAATGAATTATGATAATGAATTATGATGATGATATTCTTGTATATGTGTAATAACTTGAGAAGATTAATTAATGTGATTAATTGATAGAGAAGATGTATTTCTAACTAGGTTGTTGAAATATATATATATATATATATATATATATATATATATATATAAAATTGGATTATGTTATCCTTTTATGATGAGCAGATACTTTAGATGAGCTCTAAAGTATAGTAGATATTTTAGTAGCTGCGGTTGACTAAAATATATATAGACCATATGTTTGGTAATTATGCATTCATATATGTATGTTGAGCAGATACTTTAGACGAGCCCTAAAGTATAGCAGATATTCTAGTAGGTGCGGTTGACTAGAATATATAAACCATATGTTTGATAATTTGACATTCATGCATCCATATTGTATGATGAGCAGATACTTTGGATGTGCCCCAAAGTATAGCAGATGTTTTAGTAGCTGCGGTTGACTAAAACATAATTGGAATAAGTTTTCCAATGGTTGGATAAGGTACCTCATGCATTAGTAAATGCTAGGGAGCATTTCATGAATATTTGACATTAGATTGCATTAGGAGATAAAGGTGGAATCATTATGTGAACTACTTGGTAATTGATACTATTGATGTGCATTAATTGCTATTTGTGTATCAATTGTAAGTAACTTGATTTTGATGATACGTGATTGCTATTTGTATGTCAATTGTGAGTAACTTGATGATACGTGGATTATACGATTTACTCGATACATGGTTAATGAATTATAAATGTATATTAGTTGTATAATCTTGCATCTTTATGGTGCGAATGTTAGTAGAATTTATTATGTTGTTATTAAGTGTATAATATTCGATATACTTTCATTTATTTTGGGATTCCTTACCTGTAAGACCCAAGATTTCACTGTACAGTTTTTCTAAGTAACTCTAGTGATGGCTACGAGTTTTAGGGTTTTTGGCGAAGCGGTTTTGTGAGTATCGTCGCATTAATGGAATTTTTGCTGTAATTGAGCCTATTTGGTGCTCGTGCGCTGTAAAGGCACAGACTTTTGTCTTGTAATCCTCTTTTGTGAATAAGAAGGTTGATGTGGATTCAGAATAACGAGTTTTGGATTATTCTTGTTTTTGGAAAAACGAGTAGGATTTTACCCGTCGTTGTAAAATTTTACTGCGTCTGTTTTAAGTGAGGTTTCGGATGGAAGTTTCATATATCTGCGTGAGTTAGGATATGTCCTGAGAATTATTTTCTAAGGTATGGAAGAAAATTACAGTCGCGGAAAAAGATTCGGCGATAAGTTTTGGAATGGAAAAACGATAGACGTTCTTTCTATAGGTTTTCTGTTTTTGCGAGTTTCGTTCGTCGCGATGCGCGAGAACTGAGCGTGCGTTTCGTTGTATGAGGTTATGGGAAATATCTTGTGAGGATAGACTTGGTTTTGATCCAAGGGCTAGGGATTAGTCTTGGAAGCTTTTACTATTTGATCCAATGGCCTAAATCTAGCAAGACTTTTATAAGTGGTGGACTTAGAAATTATCACAAGTTCACTTATTCTTTCTCTCTTGGCCGTGGCTTTCTTTCCACCTTCCATCTTGAGAAAATTTCATTCCTTAACCAAAGCACTTGATCTTAAGCTTGTTGGAAAGCTTGGAGTTGTGAGATTCTTCTTCCTAAGGTAACTAGAACTTCTTTCATCTCTTAGTTGGCTAAACTCTTAGAGATTAATGAGATTTTATGATTATGTTCTTGGGAGAAATTTCATAAGAATTGGTTGTGAATGGTTTTTGTTCCATGAAAGTTGTTCATGAGGGTTTAGTAAGCATGTGTAGGCCTTGTTATTTCAATTTTCCATGAGTTTGTGAGAATCTCATGAGAAAAGTTAGGGTTTTGAAAGTTTAGTGTATTGATCAATTACATGAGGTTATGTTGAAAGGTTTTGAAAAGAAACGTTGTCTTTGAACCTTTGGGCGAAAGGGAAATGCGTTGTATGGTTTTGTTTTAGAAAATCCGATGAAAAATATTTTGGGGTTTATGAAAATATTTCCTAAGTGTTTTGAGTGGTGTTTTTGGGGTCCAAGTGGTTTAAAACTCTTGTGACATGTGGTGTCGCTTTTTACTTCGAAAACATGTTTGAAAATGATTACCGGACGGTTAAGGCCCGTAATAAAACTTGTGCTTGGATTTGGTTTTGATTTTAGAAATGAAAAACCAAATAACTTGCACTCGAAGCAACCAACAAGCTTTCGGAAATGAATTGCTTGCTTATGAAAATGGTTTGCTTTTGTGCCTTGAAAAAGTGTTGGGAACTAATAGAATCAAACTAGGCTTGGTTGGAAAAAGGTGGTGTGAGTTGCTGTCTTTTGCTGTCATGACAGGTGCAACTCGCTGAGCGAGTGTTTACTCGCCAGGGCGAGTGTCACAGGTCATGACAACACGCCAGGGCGAGCTCCAGAGCGAGCTAGACCTGTCCTCACTGCCTTCACTCGCCACCAACTCGCCAGGGCGAGCTTTGGGAGTTGAAATTTTGGATTCTGATTTCTAAACTTGGTTTTTAGCTTTCTAATCCCTTTTTATTAATTTATGGAAGTGGTTGGGATTGAAAACGAGTTTTTCGGGTACTCGGAAAGTACGTAACTTATAACGCAAGAAAACGGCCATTTTGCATTTCAAATTATTTAAGACTTTGGCCTATTGTTTTGAGTCCTAAAAATAGTGCAAATAACTCATGGGGGTTGATCAATACGATAGTTTTTGGTATGGTATCCGAAAGAGGGATTTTTCCTTAGGAACCTTTAGGTTTTTGGGGTTTTGGTGTAGTTTCAATACTATTGGTTAGAGAACAATGTATTGATTGTTGCGCTGCTTGTTTTAGGAAGCGCGTTGTGTTGTTTGAGCGTGTGTTGTTGACGGAAGCTTGCCGAGGTAAGGGCTCCACTTTATTTCCGTCTTTTCAACTGGTTATGACATGCTTGGATTTCTGCTGTAATGCTTTTGCTGTGTGTTTGGCATGTCTGGTTGATGTATTCTCGTGATGAGATCGTGTTTAAAATACTTGCGCTGTTTACATATGATTATGAGAATATATGTATGAACAGGTTGTTGGAATACATATGATTGGAAATGTATGTATGTCGTTGTGTTTGGTTTACATATATCTGTGTGATATGTAATTGTTGCATGAGCATGTATGGAACGTGTAAGTCAGCTGGGACTACACGGGTGGATGTGTCTGTGTGACTCCGCCGGGGCTGTGTCTGTGTGACTGCCCTATATATGCTTAATTAGAAAGTATGCTCATGCATTTCATAGTTGGCGACAGCATCTGTGTGGCTGGTAGCATCTATGTGGCTATTTTCGCCTGGCGACAGCATCTGTGTGGCTGGTAGCATCTGTGTGGCTATTTTCGCCTGGTGACAGCATCTGTGTGGCTGACAGCATCTGTGTGGCTGGTAGCATCTGTGTGGCTATTTTCACCTGGTGATAGCGTCTGTGTGGCATCACCTGCCCTTGTGGCTTTAGTGGGTTGGACCTACGATTCCGGAATTCATGCATTTGTGGTAGCTTGGGTTAGTACCACGCATTGTAGAGGTTGCATTATAGGCTATGTGTGCATTGCTTATATGAACCCGTTGGTGGGAATTGCTTTGGTGGTTAAGAGCTTTCTCTTGTGTATGTGGAAACTTGTTATGTGTACATCTTTCGCACCGGTTATATATATATATACTTTTATTTTGTGGTGACCCTTTCTTTCATTTGCGGGCTCATCCCACCCAGATGATCGGTTAGGTCGTGGTGACGACGGTGGCTGTTCCAGGCCCCAGTGAGTGGTTGGAGCTTTAGCTTAGTTAGACTATGCGCCGGTGTGGGTTGTGCACCGTGCTTTTTGGTTAGCATAGGATTCTAACTTGTTTTGGCTGTAAGTATTTGAATACTTAGACTTGGATTGTAATTATTCAGTGATACACTTTGCTTGTCGAAGCACCTTATGGTAATGAGTTCTTTTGTATATTTGAATGCCGGCTCATTGAAAAATATTCTATGCGCACTCTGAGTGTTAGTTGAAAAGAAAAAAAAAATATATACTGCCTTTTCAGGCCTTTGAAAAACGGGTTGTTACAATTGGTATCAGAGCACAACTTTAAATCTTCAAAGGGAAAGTGTATACTTGAGTCATTAATCCAGAGTCGGTTAGAACATAACTAGAGTAGTGACAGTTCTAGTGTTTGTTCTGTGTCGGGTTATGAGTTAGTAATCCGTGGAGTGAGATATTCTGTTAGGATTCAGAATTGTTTGATTTAGGATCTAATCAAAGGGATTGGTATGTGCAGGAAAAAGATGCCTCCAAGAAGGGCACCTGCAGCCCCTAGGGCAGATGACGACGAGATGTATCAGATGGCTCATGCCATGAATACGATGGCAGTTGCTGTGACTGCCCAGACCCATGCGAAGGCGCAGAGGGATGTAGAGAAACGTGAGAGGGAGATCATTGCTGCTGGATCTAGACTTCTCACCAGTTTCAACCATCAGGCTCCTCCTAAGTTTAGTGGGGAGGGAGGTCCTGATACTGCGGATTTGTGGCTCCAGGCGATTGAGAGGATCTTTGGGGCAATCCATTGCCCGGAAGGAGAAAAGGTAACCTTGGCTACCTATCAGTTGCAGGGTAGTTCTGAATACTGGTGGGGAAACACCAGGCTCATTATGGAGGCCGCCTATGAGGAAATAAATTGGGAGAACTTCAAGAGGAGGTTTTTAGCCAAGTACTTTCCCGAGACTGCTAGGGAAAGGTATGGGGAGGAATTCCTGCAGCTACGTCAGGGGGGCATGAATGTTGAGGCTTATGCCAAGAAATTTGAATCACTATCCCGTTACTTCCGCTTCTTTAGGGATGGGATAGATGAGAATTATATGTGCCGTCGGTTTCAGGATGGACTGAGGTATGAACTGCAAGATGCAGTGGTGCCATTGGGCATTCGACAATTTCAGGTCTTGGTTGAGAAATGTCAAGAGGTTGAGGATATGAGAAACAAGCGGGTGAACCGCCAGGGTGGTTTTAGTGCAGGAGGACCTAGTAATTCAAGTGGTCAGACTCAGAGTTCGAGTCAGAATCAGAGGAGGCAAGGGAATAAGCCTTATAACCGTTCCCAGGATAATCAAGGACCAACTCGCTCTGTGAACCAAGGGACTCATGGGAGTCAGGGTGGATGGAAGCGAACTTGTTACAACTGTGGACAAGAGGGTCATTTTGCTAATGAGTGTGGGGTTTCGAAACCAAAGGAAGGAACCGTGTGTTTCAATTGTCAGAAGCCGGATCACTTTGCTAGAGATTGCAAAGCCCCGAAGGCCGGGTCGTCAGCGAATGTGACGCAGGGAACTCGACCCGCGGCTAGAGGACGTGTTTACTGTATGGGCACTGGAGTGAGCGGTCAGACTGGTAAGGCCATACAGCGGGATTGCCAGATTGCAGGTAACACTTACTGCGTTGTTTTCTGTTGGGGCAACCCACTCTTACATGTCTTGGTGTGCGTTTTGCTAGGAATTGTTTGCTTGTCTTTGCTTTTGTTTTGAATGTCCTACTACGTAAAGGACTTAGTAGTAGCTATAGCATGTTGCGCTGTTAGTGGTAAGTTGGGATTACGTGTCACACGTCAAGGGTCAGTGGACCTAGTGTAGTTGATAACGAGTATGCGAATAGTGGATACCTTAAGAGTTGAGGTAAGTGTGTGGGATCTAGTAGATCGATGAGTTAGCCGCGAAGGAATGTTAGTCGTTGGGAAAGAGTCGCTGAGAATGAGTAAGAGAAAAGCACATGATGATGTGGCTTATGTCAATAGAGGATTGGCGGAAAGAATTGCCTCACACCTAGATGGAAAATCATGGTTGTGCGGGTATAGTACGGATTCAAAAGCACCACCGGAATGGATGTCATGACGGTGCGTGTGTTGTAAGTGGAAATAAGGAGGATAAGAGTGTCTCATGACAAGTTGATGGAAGTTAGTAGAGCTTTAGTTCATTGTAGTGGTTACAATGAAGAGGGACGTGGTATGATGGAAATCGGTATTGAGTAAGTATAAGGGATTCAGATGTTGTCAACAAGGATGGTTGAACAATAGTAATGTGAGGAATACCCTAAGAGTTATTTTGAAGGTAGGTACCTCGACGAGAGTGGTGATGTCGAAGCAATTAAGAATGATCAGAGTGACCAACTCTTGAGTAAAAGAGGATTTAATTGCAAGAGGAAAGTAACTCAAGAGAGAGTTCAGAATTAGAATGGAAATACGACGCGAAGAGGAAGTGCGCCGACGATGGTAGTCAACGAGGATAAGCGTTCGGTTATGGCACGCAAGAGTAATCTAAGTAGTAATATGGAAAATATGTGGATGCTTAAGATATTGATTGTTGGAAATTTGAGAGTTTGAATAAAGGGAGTCCAAGAGAAGTAGTGGTATAGTTTGGCAAGTGCCAAGACTATGAGGAATGTAATTACCAACCGGAGGTTGGGATTGTTTTATGTAAGTCGTGTTTGGAATGAGACTCGTGGGTGAGCATGCGGCTTTGGCGTATTCATTGAGTTGCGGACTCATGGATATTGGTAAGGTGTGAAGTTCTTCCTAAGAGGAGATAATTTGCTCAGAATGTAATGGTTTGGGTGGTACTTGCCGTAGTGGCACGGTACTACTAGTGGATGATACTCCACGGGTGCTTCAAGAAAGGAAGCATGATGGCTTAAGCTACGTGTCTTGAGCGTTGTGTCTTGCGATTTCGACGTGTATTCGTAAGAGATTGAGGGAAACGTGTGGGACCATTGTGCCTCGGAGGGCCTTGAGCACAAGTGGAATGAAGTATCACTTAAGTTGGGTAAAGATGGTCTAAACCACCATCAGGATTGTCGACTGTCTATTGACAAATTGAGGGACTGGCCGTCCTTAATTTATTGTTGATGATAGACGGGAATCGTGTTGATTGGAATTGACTAGTTTTTGCTAGCTTTGGTGGTGCGCAGAAAGTTTCGGTGTTTCTTTTTGGAGGGTAGCCAGTAACTGCTTCGCGTGAACCTAGGGAAATTGGCTATGTCGCGGGGGCGAAAGATGTGACTTTGGAAATTTTTGTTTGTGGGCACGAGGATCTTTGGGAACAGAGGTTGTGAACCTCTGTTGTGAGGTTAAATTTTGAGTGGTGAACTCGTTGAGAGTTGCGGTTGGTGCACGGTTGTGCCAGTGTGTTGGTGAGAGTATCTGTGTGACTTCACCCGGTGTTAGCATCTGTGTGGCTGCACCTAATCCTGAGGGATTTTGTTGTGTTGGTGATGGTAATAATTAGTTGAGTTGTTACTCTTACCTTTAGTTTCGAGGACGAAACTTCTTTTTGGAGGGTAGTAATGTAAGACCCAAGATTTCACTGTACAGTTTTTCTAAGGAACTCTAGTGATGGCTACGAGTTTTAGGGTTTTTGGCGAAGCGGTTTTGTGAGTATCGTCGCATTAATGGAATTTTTGCTGTAATTGAGCCTGTTTGGTGCTCGTGCGCTGTAAAGGCACAGACTTTTGTCTTGTAATCCTCTTTTGTGAATAAGAAGGTTGATGTGGATTCAGAATAACGAGTTTTGGATTATTCTTGTTTTTGGAAAAACGGGTAGGATTTTACCCGTCGTTGTAAAATCTTACTGCGTCTGTTTTAAGTGAGGTTTCGGATGGAAGTTTCATATATATGCGTGAGTTAGGATATGTCCTGAGAATTATTTTCTAAGGTATGGAAGAAAATTACAGTCGCGGAAAAAGATTCGGCGATAAGTTTTGGAATGGAAAAACGATAGACGTTCTTTCTATAGGTTTTCTGTTTTTGCGAGTTTCGTTCGTCGCGATGCGCGAGAACTGAGCGTGCGTTTCGTTGTATGAGGTTATGGGAAATATCTTGTGAGGATAGACTTGGTTTTGATCCAAGGGCTAGGGATTAGTCTTGGAAGCTTTTACTATTTGACCCAATGGCCTAAATCTAGCAAGACTTTTATAAGTGGTGGACTTAGAAATTATCACAAGTTCACTTATTCTTTCTCTCTTGGCCGTGGCTTTCTTTCCACCTTCCATCTTGAGAAAATTTCATTCCTTAACCAAAGCACTTGATCTTAAGCTTGTTGGAAAGTTTGGAGTTGTGAGATTCTTCTTCCTAAGGTAACTAGAACTTCTTTCATCTCTTAGTTGGCTAAACTCTTAGAGATTCATGAGATTTTATGATTATGTTCTTGGGAGAAATTTCATAAGAATTGGTTGTGAATGGTTTTTGTTCCATGAAAGTTGTTCATGAGGGTTTAGTAAGCATGTGTAGGCCTTGTTATTTCAATTTTCCATGAGTTTGTGAGAATCTCATGAGAAAAGTTAGGGTTTTGAAAGTTTAGTGTATTGATCAATTACATGAGGTTATGTTGAAAGGTTTTGAAAAGAAACGTTGTCTTTGAACCTTTGGGCGAAAGGGAAATGCGTTGTATGGTTTTGTTTTAGAAAATCCGATGAAAAATATTTTGGGGTTTATGAAAATATTTCCTAAGTGTTTTGAGTGGTGTTTTTGGGGTCCAAGTGGTTTAAAACTCTTGTGACATGTGGTGTCGCTTTTTACTTCGAAAACATGTTTGAAAATGATTACCGGACGGTTAAGGCCCGTAATAAAACTTGTGCTTGGATTTGGTTTTGATTTTAGAAATGAAAAACCAAATAACTTGCACTCGAAGCAACCAACAAGCTTTCGGAAATGAATTGCTTGCTTATGAAAATGGTTTGCTTTTGTGCCTTGAAAAAGTGTTGGGAACTAATAGAATCAAACTAGGCTTGGTTGGAAAAAGGTGGTGTGAGTTGCTGTCTTTTGCTGTCATGACAGGTGCAACTCGCTGAGCGAGTGTTTACTCGCCAGGGCGAGTGTCACAGGTCATGACAACACGCCAGGGCGAGCTAGACCTGTCCTCACTGCCTTCACTCGCCACCAACTCGCCAGGGCGAGCTCTGGGAGTTGAAATTTTGGATTCTGATTTCTAAACTTGGTTTTTAGCTTTCTAATCCCTTTTTATTAATTTATGGAAGTGGTTGGGATTGGAAACGAGTTTTTCGGGTACTCGGAAAGTACGTAACTTATAACGCAAGAAAACGGCCATTTTGCATTTCAAATTATTTAAGACTTTGGCCTATTGTTTTGAGTCCTAAAAATAGTGCAAATAACTCATGGGGGTTGATCAATACGATAGTTTTTGGTATGGTATCCGAAAGAGGGATTTTTCCTTAGGAACCTTTAGGTTTTTGGGGTTTTGGTGTAGTTTCAATACTATTGGTTAGAGAACAATGTATTGATTGTTGCGCTGCTTGTTTTAGGAAGCGCGTTGTGTTGTTTGAGCGTGTGTTGTTGACGGAAGCTTGCCGAGGTAAGGGCTCCACTTTATTTCCGTCTTTTCAACTGGTTATGACATGCTTGGATTTCTGCTGTAATGCTTTTGCTGTGTGTTTGGCATGTCTGGTTGATGTATTCTCGTGATGAGATCGTGTTTAAAATACTTGCGCTGTTTACATATGATTATGAGAATATATGTATGAACAGGTTGTTGGAATACATATGATTGGAAATGTATGTATGTCGTTGTGTTTGGTTTACATATATCTGTGTGATATGTATTTGTTGCATGAGCATGTATGGAACGTGTAAGTCAGCTGGGACTACACGGGTGGATGTGTCTGTGTGACTCCGCCGGGGCTGTGTCTGTGTGACTGCCCTATATATGCTTAATTAGAAAGTATGCTCATGCATTTCATAGTTGGCGACAGCATCTGTGTGGCTGGTAGCATCTGTGTGGCTATTTTCGCCTGGCGATAGCATCTGTGTGGCTGGTAGCATCTGTGTGGCTATTTTCGCCTGGTGACAGCATCTGTGTGGCTGACAGCATCTGTGTGGCTGGTAGCATCTGTGTGGCTGGTAGCATCTGTGTGGCTATTTTCGCCTGGTGACAGCATCTGTGTGGCTGACAGCATCTGTGTGGCTGGTAGCATCTGTGTGGCTATTTTCACCTGGTGATAGCGTCTGTGTGGCATCACCTGCCCTTGTGGCTTTAGTGGGTTGGACCTACGATTCCGGAATTCATGCATTTGTGGTAGCTAGGGTTAGTACCACGCATTGTAGAGGTTGCATTATAGGCTATGTGTGCATTGCTTATATGAACCCGTTGGTGGGAATTGCTTTGGTGGTTAAGAGCTTTCTCTTGTGTATTTGGAAACTTGTTATGTGTACATCTTTCGCACCGGTTATATATATATATATATATACTTTTATTTTGTGGTGACCCTTTCTTTCATTTGCGGGCTCATCCCACCCAGATGATGGGTTAGGTCGTGGTGACGACGGTGGCTGTTCGAGGCCCCAGTGAGTGGTTGGAGCTTTAGCTTAGTTAGACTATGCGCCGGTGTGGGTTGTGCACCGTGCTTTTTGGTTAGCATAGGATTCTAACTTGTTTTGGTTGTAAGTATTTGAATACTTAGACTTGGATTGTAATTATTCAGTGATACACTTTGCTTGTCGAAGCACCTTATGGTAATGAGTTCTTTTGTATATTTGAATGCCGGCTCATTGAAAAATATTCTATGCGCACTCTGAGTGTTAGTTGAAAAGAAAAAAAAAAAATATACTGCCTTTTCAGGCCTTTGAAAAACGGGTTGTTACATTACCAACTCTCTGTTTTGTGTACTTGCTGGACCTTTGGGGGTCCAGATTATCATGTTTTGGTTATGACCAAGTTGTCGGCGATGCCCCGCTCTGATTAGGACACGGGAAAGAGTTTACATTCTTATGTATACATATAGTCTTGTATTTCTTATTTTGATTTCTTAAGGTTGTATTATTTTCAAAAGGATTTTGTATACGTGATATCTTGCTAATTAAGTTATTAGTAGTGTTTTTGATGAAACATGTAATACTCAAACCTTTATTTTTATAATTCAAACTTTATTTTCCATTGCGCATTTCGAAAAAGATTTTATAAAACTAGAAATAGTTAGATAATAAGTTTGGGTGTTACATGCACCATGCATGTGTTGTATACTGGATTTACTAATGTACCGTTTTGCAATTTTGGTCTATTTAACTTTTTTTTAAATTGGGCTTTGAATCTTGATGTCCATTGTATATTACAGATTTGTGGCATATCTAAAGAGTACTTTTTTATGAATGTTTAAAATATGATAAGAATCTATCCCAAAATTGCAAAAGTTAAATAAAATTGCTTATTTATTTGTACTTAGGAATTCACATTTAATTTATGGTATGTTAAAAAAACACCATTTCAATTTTTTTATATTTGAAAACTTTCAAGTTCGTCTATCAAGTTTCCAATGAATATAAAATGTATTGATTATATTATATTTAGTAGTATATATAGTAAAAGGTGTAAAGGGAAAAAGAACTATTCAAAATTTAGAAATTAAAAAAGTATTTGATAATCTAAATTCATGAATATTGAGTTGTCAAGTCACAATGTAGAAGCTAGAAGGTAGAGTACCTAGTAAGTAAAGATTATCTTCTTTTTGATTTGATGAGAAGTCATATTGCATTGTGGTGGTCATAGTTAGTACAGGGAAGATGAAAATGAGTTGTATTGGTACTATAAAGTGATTTTGCAGGGAAAAAATTACATATTTTTATTCTATGAATGCACCATGAATATGTTGTATAATGGATTTACTAATGGACCGCAAGAAGAAACTGCCCTGTTTAAACTTTTATTAAATTGGGCTTTGAATCTTGATGTCCATTCTACATTATAGATATGTGACATGTCTAAAGAGTACTTATTTTATGAATGTTTAGAATATCATAAGAATTTCTCCAAAATTTGCAAAAATTAAATAAATTTGTTAATTTTTTTGTACTTAGAAATTCACATTTAATTCATGGTAAGTTAAAAAAATTTCGTTTTTTTAATTAGTGATAGTTAAAATATTCTAGATTTTTTATGAAAAAATTGATTTAAAAATATGAAGTCTACAGTTATGACTTATTTTAAAGTAATGACCAAAAGTTTGAAATGAAAATTGCAGGGGTTCCAAACAATTGTAGAATAGTCCTGTTGTATTTCATTTCTATTATTTTAATATAACAGTTAAGGCACATTAATTATGAAATTCATATTAGGTGGTTTGATTGCAAATCCGTATGTTATGTAAAAGTCTAATAAAAAAAATACCATGACTAATAATTTAAAAAAACAATGTTGAGCATGATTCTTATAAAATGTAGGGAACATAATGTCGTAACCAAGAAAAGAATTGCATATATTTAAGTCAGATTGATGATGAACTTTTTTGTTTGTATTTTTATCATAAATTAGTTCGAAATTATTGGACGAAGTTAGTAATTTGTATAATTTGTGTAATTCCAATAATGATCGGTGTGGATGTAGAACTGGAAAATATATTAAATAAAAATTACAACAAAGCTTGATGAAATTGCTGATAATGAAATATAAATGAAATAAGAAACTCGATCTATTAAACAACTAATAGTTTTAAAGATGAATCATCACATGAAAATATAGATTGAAAAAGACACTTTAAAAAGATACTAATAATTAGATCTTTTCGACAATAAAAACATTGGTATGCATAAATCCATCATTTGTGAATTCCAAAAAGCTTCCTTCGACAATGTTATTTTTTTCTCAAAATCGTTTCCATCCTTTGTCAAAATACATTTGCACACCATTTTGTGTTTTTCTTCCTAATTTGCAAGTGACAACGTTGTTTAAAGGACCAGATAGTTTAATTTTAGAGTATTCCGAGAGTTTAATCCAATTTCCAAATTCTTCAGAAAGAATCTGCATGACCAAAAAATTAGAGTTAAATAGATAAAATGAAAAATAAAATAAAATTGTTACGATAATATTTGAAAAAAAAATAAACAACTAACCAAATTAGAAGAATTGACATTGGATTCAGTCATTGTCATTTGGAATGAACGATAATCTCCACGATTTGTACTCAAACCGCTAAATGTGGGAAAAGAAGCTCGAGATATATTTCCTCGTCCCTCACAAATAATCATTAGAAATGTATCTTCACCATAGTAATGAAATGAAAGTGTTTTAACTCTGGTCCATTGATAATAGTGTCTGATTCTAGGCCAACCGAAAGTGATTAATGGATTTAAATTTGATCGATTGAACTGAATTTGGTGTGGAATTCCATCAGGATCACATAAATTCCATCAACTGCCTAGGCTGGGAAAATGTGTTGCTACGAAAAATGGATCTACTTATCCGAAATTCTATATAGAAAGTTATAAGTTAAATACAACTATTAAAACAATTGTTATAAATAATACGAATACGATAATATGTTAAATATCTACCTCATTAGGAATATGTACTGTGACAAAAAAATCTTTAGGACTTCCCCGTAGAATAGGAGGAAATTTTGATCCCATTTTGTAAGAATGTATAATACTAAATGAACTAAATCTAATTATTTATAGAGTATGTCATTTAATACTAATATAATTTTAATAGTACATTTAGAAACATATTTTATTGTTGCATTGGAAAAGTAAAATAGTAGGTAAAAGTTATTAAAGGAAACGTGTGGAAGTCTTAGTAGTACAAAATATAGATGGGGTTCAATAACTCATAACTACTATTAAAAGTTTCGTAGAATTTTCACGCATGTTTTAATAAGGGACTAATTTATTATAATTGCAAGTCTTATATTGATAATGAATTAAATGTGGACTGATGAAGAGTTTTGTCTTGATATTTTAATTATAGCATTCAACTTGTTGTGCTGATTTTAGTTGAATAAACAAACAAATTATTCACAAAGAGTAGAACTTAAATAAGCACAACTCATTTGTACTCGAGTCAGTATAATAAGTGAGTGGTACTTTAAAAGGCCTGATAATATTGATTAGATCATATCACAACTATTACATGTAAGATAATATAACTTGGAATAAAATAGCACTTAGATACTAATTTAAAGATGTAAGTTCAAAAGTTTTCATCAATGTTTTTCGACAACAATACAATTAATGCTCATATTATAAGGGCATTTAAAAGTAAGTTGGTCTCCATTAACAATGTTGTTAGCGGCGCAATAAGTAGCCCAACCACGGCCAATTTGAAGTTGACGTGCATTTGTATCATTGATTTCAAATTTGCAAGGAATTTTGATGTTACATGGTCCACATAGGTAAACAAAATTCGTACGTGCTTTAAGTATATATTTTGCAACCTGATTGGGTAGTGGCTGAAATATAAAAAATGAGCAAATTAGTGAGAGGAAAAAAGATGTAAAGTAAAAATTCAAATAAATGATATAGATTAATAAAATGCATTACCAATGGTTTATATAAAGAAGCGTGTCTTTGAAGAGTAACTTGGAATGAGATATGGAATTTAGGAGCAATACTTAAAAATGGAATGGAGGAAATACATTGGGGTTTGATTCTTTTGAATCAATTGCAATTTTAAAGAAATTATCTCCCATGTAATTGAAGAAATTTTTTTATATCCTTGTAAATGATATTTAGTTCTTAATTCAGTCCAACCATTTATGATCATAGGATTTATTAAGGATTTATTAAATTCCATAATATGAAGTTTTTGGTTGTTCACTTGTATTTGCCATTCCATTCCCAATTCATCAAAAAACTCAGCGACAAAAAAAGGTTCAATTTCAGCAGCATTCTAAAAGGAAAAAAATAATATTTAATTAGTAATACGAAAAAAAACAACAGGTGAAATATATGGGATAAAGAACGTATTAGATGATGTCAATACCTGGCTGGGTGCATGAATGGTAATGAAATTTTCTTTAACATTTGCATTGAACAAATGAGACATTGTCTCAATTTACTATACAATTGTAGAGAGGAAATGATTTATACCATAAGATTAAAGGTGGTCTTCTATAGATATGTTGTCATAAGGATGAAGACTGAATCCATTTATAGAGTAAATTAAATGTTAAAAATCGAGTTATTGAATAGATAAAGCACAAATTAATACTATTACCATATGTATTAAAGTATAGAATATTACATAGTCAATATATGGATTTTCTATTAAACGCGCCACATACTCATAAATTGTATTGTAAATATTTTGTACTATCAGGTACCAATTTGTAAATAAATACTACTATACGAAACAAACCTCCTAAGTGAACATGTTGTTGATCTCTAAGTCGACACGTTTAAAGGTCAAGTCTTATCCTCATGGATTGATTAGCAAAGTAAATTTGTAATGATTTGTAGTTTTTGTTGGAGAAGGCTGTGCAACTTACTTTTTCCTAACTTTATGAATGGTTAAATTAGATATAGTACAAAAGCTACTACATGTTTATACTATTATATTCTATTAGGAGGTTGCTTCTTGCAGTGTATAATAGCATAGTACAATGATATCAACTTTGAACACATATTTTAATAAATGAAAGATAATAAATGAGATGGCACTTGACGTATTAGTGCACTGTATAGAAATTCTCTGTTTTTTTTTCAAAAAGTGTACCTCTACATGATAAAAATTAGTTGGTTTCACTTTAGTCATTTAAAGAAAAAAAGTTTAACTTCGCAAAATTAGTTGGTTTCACTTTGTTCCTTTAAAAAAAATAGGGTAAATAGGCTTTTACCCCCTGCAAAGTAGGCGAGTTTTGTTTTACCCCCTGTAAAATTTTTTGTTGAGATTACCCCCCTGTAATGTTCAAGATTTTTTTTCTAGTTCAATTTTACCCCCTACCATTTTTTGTTTTTTTTTTGGGGGGTAAAAATGAACTAGAAATTTTTTTTTTAACATTACAGGGGGTAATCTCAACAAAAAAAGTTACAGGGGGTAAAACAAAACTCGCCTATTTTGCAGGGGGGTAAAGGCCTATTAACCCAAAAAAATAAGTTTCACTTTGGTTCTTATCTATACAGAAGTGAACGGTTTCTGGAAAAAAAATGGACAGAAATGACGATATTGATGTATGCAGATATCAATAAGGATTAAAGTGAAACTTATCAATAAGGAGCCCAGAGACATTGGATATTTTAAAGGGACCAAAGTGAAACAAAAAAAGTCTTTAAGGGACATCGTATAAACCCTAAACCGTAAACCATAAACCCTAAAAATAAATAAATCAATAAGAAAATGTTATGTATAAAACAATATTTTTGTTACAGAGATTCGAAAGATGACAGTAAAAGAAACTTTGAAAAAGAATATATTCCAATAGTATATTGTAACAACCCGTTTTTCAAAGGCCAGAAAAGGCGTTATATTTTTTTTTTTTTGTACACATCACAGTTACGCATAAAAGATTTTAAATGAGCCGGCATTCAAATATACAAAAGAACTCATTACCATAAGGTGCTTCGACAAGCAAAGTGTATTCCTGAATAATTACAATCCAAGTCTAAGTATTCAAATACTTACAACAAAACAAGTTAGAAAACCCTATGCTAACTAAAAAGCACGGTGCACAAAACACACTGACGCATAGTCTAACTATACTAAGCTTCACCACGTGCTCACTATGGCCTAGAACAGCCACCGTCGTCACCACGACCTAACCCATCATCTGGGTGGGATGAGCCCGCAAATGAAAGAAAGGGTCACCACAAAATAAAAGTATGTATATATATAACCGGTGCGAAAGATTGTACACATAACAATAATTCCACAAACATAAGAGAAAGCTCTTAACCACCAAAGCAATTCCCACCAACGGGTTTATATAAGCAATGCACACCAAGCCTAATGCAGACTTCTACAATGGGTGTGACACCAATCACTGGCTGCCACATGCATGAATTCCGGAATTTAACCTCTCCGCAGAGAGTTGTAGGTCCAACCCCTACTAAACCCCGTAGGGCAGGTGAAGCCACACAGACTATAACACCAAGGTGAAGCCACACAGACTCTAACACCAACTCAATAAAATCCCGCAGGATTAGGTGAAGCCACACAGACTCTAACACTCGGTGCTTAGGTGAAGCCACACAGACTCTAACACCCGTACATGCAACTATGAAATGCATGAGCATATTTTATATTTCAGCATATATAGGGCAGTCACACAGACAAATCCCTGGTGAAGTCACACAGACACATCCACCCGTGTAGTCCCAGCTGACTTACACGTTCCATACATGCTCATGCAACAATTGCATATCACACAGATATATGTAAACCAAACACAACGACATACATACATTTCCAATCATATGTATTCCAACAACCTGTTCATACATATATTCTCATAATCATATGTAAACAGCGCAAGTATTTTAAACACGTTCTCATCACGAGAATACATCAACCAGACATGCCAAACACAAAGCAAAGCATTACAGCAGAAATCCAAGCATGTCATAACCAGTTGAAAAGACGGAAATAAAGTGGAGCCCTTACCTCGGCAAGCTTCCACAATTAAAACTCGCTCAACTCCACAATTCTACAATTCGCGCTTCCTAAAATATAAGCAGCGTACAATCAATAAAATACTCCCAACGTATCCTATCGAAACGAAACTTGTTCTCTAAAATCTAGAGGGGTTTAAGGTACTTTCTAACACTCTCGGATAGTGATTTCGAGTCCTCCCCATAGTGATTAAAAATTCACGAAGTTAATTGCACTATTTCTCGCTACGCGAAAATATTTTCGTTTTCAAAATAAACTAAGAAACACTTTGATTCCTAACTCCAAGGCAATCAATTTTCACATACTAAAACCATTTGAAAACAACCCAAAAACTCTTTGAAAATTTTCACAAAAATAATAGTTTACTGGCGCCACAATTTACAAGTTTTTCCTTTCAAATAAAATCACCATAACTCATTCAATTCTAATCCGATCGAGACGTGCCATACGCCGAAATCTTCGTATCGAAAAGACGGATCGAATGGTTAGGTTTCTAGGACACGAAAACAATTTTAAAATGACCATAATACCCCTGTGGAATACGGCCAGAATTGGAATTATTTCAAAACCATTGTTTTTCAAAATCAAACATAGTTTAAAACACTTAAACTATCACTAGTTTTCCTCAATGATCAAGTATACATACTAAATCATTTTGAATCCAAGAATAACATTTTTTTTTTCTCAAAACTTTGCAAATCTTTTCTTTCAAAGACCATGATCATTCATCACACTAAATGATCATTTACTTATCATTTTAGGACTTGAAAAATTTGAAATCCTCATGGCTACACAACAAGCATGCCACGGCCATTTTTCTAAAACCAAGGCTAGCTCTCAAATTTTTCCATTCCAAAATCCTAGTAATACTTTACTAGTACCCAAAATCAATTAATTGAATCAACAAAACATTTCCCAAACCTCAAACAAAATCACAAGAGTTTTATTCACATTTCTCATGAACACAAAATTTATATTTTCTATTTTTCAAAACCAAACCATTTTTCACACATCCATTTCCATAAAAAGCCTTAAAACAACATCATGAACACAATCTCTAAACAAAAATTCATGTTCATGATCAAGAGAAATTTTTCTCTCAAAACCCTAACAAAGAAATTCATGAAATGATCATCCAACCATGGAAATCCTCACAACTAAGCTCAAACACACTAGTTCATCCCTCATGAACAACTTACAAGAGACAAGAATAAATTATGAACAACTTCTCACAATTTTCTCTCAAGAACATAAACAACAAATTCCATCAAACTCTATGAGTTTAGCAAGCTAAGAGATGGAAGAAGTCTAGTTACCTTAGAGGAGATGATTCCTTGCAAGTTCTATGATCCAACAAGCTTAAGATCAAGTGATTTGGTGAAGGATTGAAAATCTTCTCATGGAAGGAAATGGAAAATGAAGCTCACGGCCAAAGAGAGGAATGATGAGAGAGTTTTGTGATTTTTCTTAAGTCCACTAAATGATCAAAAGTCTCCCCTTAAGTCATGGTCTTGCTACATGAGGGCCATTGGATCAAATAGTTCATAAATGCCAAGATTAAATCCTAGCCATTGGATCAATCCAAGTCTATCCTCACAAGATATTTTCTATGCTTCTCAAAGCCACCTCGCCTCACAGCTCTCGCGCGTCGCGACGAACGAAACTCACAAAAACAGAAAACCTACGGAAAGAACGTCTATCGTTAAACATTTCCAAAACTTATCGTCGAATCTTTTTCCGCGACTGTAATTTTCTTCCATACCTTAGAAAATTAATCTCAGGACATATCCTAACTCACGCAGATATATGAAACTTCCATTCGAAACCTCACTTAAAACAGACGCAGTAAGATTTTCCATCAGCGGGTAAAATCCTACTCGTTTTTCCAAAAACCAGAATAATCCAAAACTCGTATTTCTGGCTTCACAGAAATCTCCTCATAGTTACAAGAGGACTACGACCCGAAAGTCTGTGCCTTTCCAGCGCTCGAGCACAAAACAGGCTCCGTTTCAGCAAAAATCTCATTAATGTGACGATACTCACAAAACCGCCTCACCAAAAACCCTAAAACTTAGCCGACGCTAAAGTTCCTTAGGAAAACTGTACAGTGAAATCTCGGGTCTTACATTACTACCCTCCAAAAAGAAGTTTCGTCCTCGAAACTAAAGGTAAGAGTAACAACTCAACTAGTTATTACCATCACCAACACAACAAAATCCCTCAGGATTAGGTGTAGCCACACAGATGCTAACACCGGATGAAGTCACACAGATACTCTCACCAAGATACTGGCACAACCGTGCACCAACCGCAACTCCCAACGAGTTCATCACTCAAAAATTAACCTCACAACAGAGGTTCACAACCTCGAGTTCCTCAAATTTCCTAGGGTCCACACACAAAATTTCCAAAGTCACTTCTTTTGCCTCCGCGACATAGCCTAAACTACTAGGTTCACGCGCAGCAGTGACTGACTACCCTTCAAAAAGAAACACCGAAACTTTCTGCGCACCACCCAAGCTAGCAAAACTAGTCAATTCCAGTCAACACGATTCCGTCTATTATTAACAAGAGATTAAGGGTGATCAGTTCCTCAATTTGTTAACAGATAGCCGACAATCATGATGGTGGCTTAGACAATTTTTACCTAACTTTAATAATGCTCCCTTCCACTTGTGCTCAAGGTCCTCCGAGGCACAAGGGTCCAACAATTCCTTCAAGGTTTTCTACAAGTTTCCTCAATTACTTACTACCTCGAACCACTTCTACTTCGATCTCGTCGACAAAACACGACACTCCAAATACGTCACTTAAACCCTCATGCTTCCACTCACGAATCATCCAATGAGCATCAACCAACAGTAAGTACAACGCCACCATGGCAAGTACCACTCAAACCATTACATCCTAAAGATGTTGTCATCTTATAAGTACTTCACAACTTCACCAATATCCATGAGTCCAAAAAAAAATATTTCCTTAATCTCGTAACTGTACTGAACTGTACATTTTCCTTCAAATCTTGTTCTAACCATAGGCTTAACGACGTCACCCCAACATCCGGTTGGTGATTACAACTCTTCAAATTTTCTTGGTACATGCCAGACTATACCATCTACTTCTCTTGGACTCCCTTTATCCAATTCTCAAATTCCCCAGAATCGGTTCCTTATACGTTAACATTACTTCCAAAATGGCACTTAGACGCATCTCGCGTGCCTTAAACAAACGTTTATCCCCGTCGACGGCCATCGTCGGCGCACATCCTCTTCACAACGTATTCTCATTCTATTCCTGAACTCTCCTGGGTTCCTTTTTCTCTTACAATAACATCCTCTCTTACTCAAAAGAGTTGGTCACCCTGACCATTCTTAAACACTCCGAACATCACCACTCTCGTCGAGGTACCTACCTTCAAAATAACTCTTAGGGCATTCCTCACATTACTATTGTCTAACCATCCTTGTTGACAACATCTGAATCCCTTATACTTACTCACTACCGATTTCCATCATACCACGTCTCTCTTCATTGTAACCACTACAATGAACCAAAGCTCTACAAGCTTCCATCAACTTGCCATTAGACAATTTCTTATCCTTCTTATTTCCAAAATTAGGTGTGAGACAAATCCCTTCGCCAATCTTCAATTGGCATAAGCCACATCTTCATGGGCTTCTCTCTAAATCCTCATTCTTTTCTAGACCCAGAAACAGATCCACAAATCATTTCATCTCCATCACTCTTTCTCCTCTTTGAAGATGAATCATCGAGTGAAAGATAACCAAACAATGGAACATTTTTTCTACGAGTTCGGCTAGAAACACAACTAGCCACACTTATTGTTAACACATTCTTTCCATGACTAACCTCCCTTTACGACTAACTCATCGATGTCATAACCTCTACAAAACTCCAATCAGGCCTGTATCATCAATCTACTACTTTGCAACTTTCTAGTTCAACAACTGTCTAGAGTTGGTTCCCAAACCACCATGACCAATAACTTGTTAAAACAAAACAACATCTTTAATTCGCCGCACACAATCCAAATACTCTCATTGTCTTAGTACTCTTACTAACGAACTCTTTTCTACTCATACACGACATTTCTAGAAAATCCCCAACAATTATCGTCCATAACTTGAATTATTTAAAACTTGCCAACCTCAACTCTTATGGTATCATAAATTCAAGCTGCTACTTAGTTCTTCAACCCTCTAGGTCGATCGAAATGGTTAACTTAAATGCGCATTCACACAGGATCTCTACTCAACTCTTGACTAATACCCTCAAACTGCTAAACCAGTTTACTTCCTCTTATGGTTTACTTGCCAATAGTTAACAATTCTAGCTTACACTACTACAATTATCTGGACATTTCCATATTAAACACCTCTATTATCACTTATCAGTGATATGCAACTCACTTTCAAATGTTGAACTCCTCGTTCTTTACCTAAATATCTCTCCACATCCATCTTTATTTAACAATCGATTACCTATCGTTGTATCTCACACCGACATCTATACTTACTATCTCCCGAACTATGTATAGATTGTCACTTATCAACGTGATACTTGGTCTCCTACCTTCAATCATCACAAGATTCATCCTTACTAATCTTAGTTTCGAATCTAATTATCTCACACACTTGAATTAAACACTTATGGTACCCATCGTTCGTTCGCATAAATGCCGTATAACACCACCAGGTTTCCTCACTCTGGACGTACAACGTCCTTTAATTCCAATTCAAGTTGCCTCAATTATTATCCAATCATTGTAATTAAATCCAACTGACATCTCTGCATGCTCCACCATTCTACAATGGTTGCATCCTCTTGACAACTGAATGACTTCATCAAGTCTCGTCCGAACTCACCAGAACGGATATCCAGCACCTTCTTCAAAAGGTATCCCAATCTGACCCTTACTTGCAATCCTTTATCAGTCGACGTCCACACGTCCGTACTCAACACCTCCGGGTGACAACGACCCATGCCAATTCAAGTTCATCGAATTTCTTCCAAGAATCCTTTGTGGTTCTCGTTCGCCTCAAGTCCATCCTCCTCGGACCACTCTGTCTAAGGAATTCAGAGACACTCGTCGACTAAATTCGACCAAGGCTCGGGGTTTCACAATTCCACTTACTGAAGCATCACTCCCTGCATTACTTCAGTAAGACACAAACCAGTGTCTAAGCATATCCCATGCTAAACACAAAATAACCTACCACATAACCCATAACACAACAAAAGCAACCGCTAGAACTAACACAACTCTAGCTATGTTCTAACCGACTCTGGACTAACGACTCAAGTGTACACTTTCCCTTTGAAGATTTAAAGCCGTGCTCTGATACCAATTGTAACAACCCGTTTTTCAAAGGCCAGAAAAGGCGTTATATAATTTTTTTTTTGTACACATCAGAGTTACGCATAAAAGATTTTAAATGAGCCGGCATTCAAATATACAAAAGAACTCATTACCATAAGGTGCTTCGACAAGCAAAGTGTATTCCTAAATAATTACAATCCAAGTCTAAGTATTCAAATACTTACAACAAAACAAGTTAGAAAACCCTATGCTAACTAAAAAGCACGGTGCACAAAACACACCGGCGCATAGTCTAACTATACTAAGCTTCACCACGTGCTCACTATGGCCTAGAACAGCCACCGTCGTCACCACGACCTAACCCATCATCTGGGTGGGATGAGCCCGCAAATGAAAGAAAGGGTCACCACAAAATAAAAGTATGTATATATATAACCGGTGCGAAAGATTGTACACATAACAATAATTCCACAAACACAAGAGAAAGCTCTTAACCTCCAAAGCAATTCCCACCAACGGGTTTATATAAGCAATGCACACCAAGCCTAATGCAGACTTCTACAATGGGTGTGACACCAATCACTGGCTGCCACATGCATGAATTCCGGAATTTAACCTCTCCGCAGAGAGTTGTAGGTCCAACCCCTACTAAACCCCGTAGGGCAGGTGAAGCCACACAGACTATAACACCAAGGTGAAGCCACACAGACTCTAACACCAACTCAATAAAATCCCGCAGGATTAGGTGAAGCCACACATACTCTAACACCCGGTGCTTAGGTGAAGCCACACAGACTCTAACACCCGTACACGCAACTATGAAATGCATGAGCATATTTTATATTTCAGCATATATAGGGCAGTCACACAGACAAATCCCTGGTGAAGTCACACAGACACATCCACCCGTGTAGTCCCAGCTGACTTACACGTTCCATACATGCTCATGCAACAATTGCATATCACACAGATATATGTAAACCAAACACAACGACATACATACATTTCCAATCATATGTATTCCAACAACCTGTTCATACATATATTCTCATAATCATATGTAAACAGCGCAAGTATTTTAAACACGTTCTCATCACGAGAATACATCAACCAGACATGCCAAACACAAAGCAAAGCATTACAGCAGAAATCCAAGCATGTCATAACCAGTTGAAAAGACGGAAATAAAGTGGAGCCCTTACCTCGGCAAGCTTCCACAATTAAAACTCGCTCAACTCCACAATTCTACAATTTGCGCTTCCTAAAATATAAGCAGCGTACAATCAATAAAATACTCCCAACGTATCCTATCGAAACGAAACTTGTTCTCTAAAATCTATAGGGGTTTAAGGTACTTTCTAACACTCTCGGATAGTGATTTCGAGTCCTCCCCATAGTGATTAAAAATTCACGAAGTTAATTGCACTATTTCTCGCTACGCGAAAATATTTTCGTTTTCAAAATAAACTAAGAAACACTTTGATACCTAACTCCAAGGCAATCAATTTTCACATACTAAAACCATTTGAAAACAACCCAAAAACTCTTTGAAAATTTTCACAAAAATAAAAGTTTACTTGCGCCACAAGTTACAAGTTTTTCCTTTCAAATAAAATCACCATAACTCATTCAATTCTAATCCGATCGAGACGTGCCATACGCCGAAATCTTCGTATCGAAAAGACGGATCGAATGGTTAGGTTTCTAGGACACGAAAACAATTTTAAAATGACCATAATACCCCTGTGGAATACGGCCAGAATTGGAATTATTCCAAAACCATTGTTTTTCAAAATCAAACATAGTTTAAAACACTTAAACTATCACTAGTTTTCCTCAATGATCAAGTATACATACTAAATCATTTTGAATCCAAGAATAACATTTTTTTTTCTCAAAACTTTGCAAATCTTTTCTTTCAAAGACCATGATCATTCATCACACTAAATGATCATTTACTTATCATTTTAGGACTTGAAAAATTTGAAATCCTCATGGCTACACAACAAGCATGCCACGGCCATTTTTCTAAAACCAAGGCTAGCTCTCAAATTTTTCCATTCCAAAATCCTAGTAATACTTTACTAGTACCCAAAATCAATTAATTGAATCAACAAAACATTTCCCAAACCTCAAACAAAATCACAAGAGTTTTATTCACATTTCTCATGAACACAAAATTTATATTTTCTATTTTTCAAAACCAAACCATTTTTCACACATCCATTTCCATAAAAAGCCTTAAAACAACATCATGAACACAATCTCTAAACAAAAATTCATGTTCATGATCAAGAGAAATTTTTCTCTCAAAACCCTAACAAAGAAATTCATGAAATGATCATCCAACCATGGAAATCCTCACAACTAAGCTCAAACACACTAGTTCATCCCTCATGAACAACTTACAAGAGACAAGAATAAATTATGAACAACTTCTCACAATTTTCTCTCAAGAACATAAACAACAAATTCCATCAAACTCTATGAGTTTAGCAAGCTAAGAGATGGAAGAAGTCTAGTTACCTTAGAGGAGATGATTCCTTGCAAGTTCTATGATCCAACAAGCTTAAGATCAAGTGATTTGGTGAAGGATTGAAAATCTTCTCATGGAAGGAAATGGAAAATGAAGCTCACGGCCAAAGAGAGGAATGATGAGAGAGTTTTGTGATTTTTCTTAAGTCCACTAAATGATCAAAAGTCTCCCCTTAAGTCATGGTCTTGCTACATGAGGGCCATTGGATCAAATAGTTCATAAATGCCAAGATTAAATCCTAGCCATTGGATCAATCCAAGTCTATCCTCACAAGATATTTTCTATGCTTCTCAAAGCCACCTCGCCTCACAGCTCTCGCGCGTCGCGACGAACGAAACTCACAAAAACAGAAAACCTACGGAAAGAACGTCTATCGTTAAACATTTCCAAAACTTATCGTCGAATCTTTTTCCGCGACTGTAATTTTCTTCCATACCTTAGAAAATTAATCTCAGGACATATCTTAACTCACGCAGATATATGAAACTTCCATTCGAAACCTCACTTAAAACAGACGCAGTAAGATTTTCCATCAGCGGGTAAAATCCTACTCGTTTTTCCAAAAACCAGAATAATCCAAAACTCGTATTTCTGGCATCACAGAAATCTCCTCATAGTTACAAGAGGACTACGACCCGAAAGTCTGTGCCTTTCCAGCGCTCGAGCACAAAACAGGCTCCGTTTCAGCAAAAATCTCATTAATGTGACGATACTCACAAAACCGCCTCACCAAAAACCCTAAAACTTAGCCGACGCTAAAGTTCCTTAGGAAAACTGTACAGTGAAATCTCGGGTCTTACATTACTACCCTCCAAAAAGAAGTTTCGTCCTCGAAACTAAAGGTAAGAGTAACAACTCAACTAGTTATTACCATCACCAACACAACAAAATCCCTCAGGATTAGGTGTAGCCACACAGATGCTAACACCGGATGAAGTCACACAGATACTCTCACCAAGATACTGGCACAACCGTGCACCAACCGCAACTCCCAACGAGTTCATCACTCAAAAATTAACCTCACAACAGAGGTTCACAACCTCGAGTTCCTCAAATTTCCTAGGGTCCACACACAAAATTTCCAAAGTCACTTCTTTTGCCTCCGCGACATAGCCTAAACTACTAGGTTCACGCGCAGCAGTGACTGACTACCCTTCAAAAAGAAACACCGAAACTTTCTGCGCACCACCCAAGCTAGCAAAACTAGTCAATTCCAGTCAACACGATTCCGTCTATTATTAACAAGAGATTAAGGGTGATCAGTTCCTCAATTTGTTAACAGATAGCCGACAATCATGATGGTGGCTTAGACAATTTTTACCTAACTTTAATAATGCTCCCTTCCACTTGTGCTCAAGGTCCTCCGAGGCACAAGGGTCCAACAATTCCTTCAAGGTTTTCTACAAGTTTCCTCAATTACTTACTACCTCGAACCACTTCTACTTCGATCTCGTCGACAAAACACGACACTCCAAATACGTCACTTAAACCCTCATGCTTCCACTCACGAATCATCCAATGAGCATCAACCAACAGTAAGTACAACGCCACCATGGCAAGTACCACTCAAACCATTACATCCTAAAGATGTTGTCATCTTATAAGTACTTCACAACTTCACCAATATCCATGAGTCCAAAAAAAAATATTTCCTTAATCTCGTAACTGTACTGAACTGTACATTTTCCTTCAAATCTCGTTCTAACCATAGGCTTAACGACGTCACCCCAACATCCGGTTGGTGATTACAACTCTTCAAATTTTCTTGGTACATGCCAGGCTATACCATCTACTTCTCTTGGACTCCCTTTATCCAATTCTCAAATTCCCCAGAATCGGTTCCTTATACGTTAACATTACTTCCAAAATGGCACTTAGACGCATCTCGCGTGCCTTAAACAAACGTTTATCCCCGTCGACGGCCATCGTCGGCGCACATCCTCTTCACAACGTATTCTCATTCTATTCCTGAACTCTCCTGGGTTCCTTTTTCTCTTACAATAACATCCTCTCTTACTCAAAAGAGTTGGTCACCCTGACCATTCTTAAACACTCCGAACATCACCACTCTCGTCGAGGTACCTACCTTCAAAATAACTCTTAGGGCATTCCTCACATTACTATTGTCTAACCATCCTTGTTGACAACATCTGAATCCCTTATACTTACTCACTACCGATTTCCATCATACCACGTCTCTCTTCATTGTAACCACTACAATGAACCAAAGCTCTACAAGCTTCCATCAACTTGCCATTAGACAATTTCTTATCCTTCTTATTTCCAAAATTAGGTGTGAGACAAATCCCTTCGCCAATCTTCAATTGGCATAAGCCACATCTTCATGGGCTTCTCTCTAAATCCTCATTCTTTTCTAGACCCAGAAACAGATCCACAAATCATTTCATCTCCATCACTCTTTCTCCTCTTTGAAGATGAATCATCGAGTGAAAGATAACCAAACAATGGAACATTTTCTCTACGAGTTCGGCTAGAAACACCACTAGCCACACTTATTGTTAACACATTCTTTCCATGACTAACCTCCCTTTACGACTAACTCATCGATGTCATAACCTCTACAAAACTCCAATCAGGCCTGTATCATCAATCTACTACTTTGCAACTTTCTAGTTCAACAACTGTCTAGAGTTGGTTCCCAAACCACCATGACCAATAACTTGTTAAAACAAAACAACATCTTTAATTCGCCGCACACAATCCAAATACTCTCATTGTCTTAGTACTCTTACTAACGAACTCTTTTCTACTCATACACGACATTTCTAGAAAATCCCCAACAATTATCGTCCATAACTTGAATTATTTAAAACTTGCCAACCTCAACTCTTATGGTATCATAAATTCAAGCTGCTACTTAGTTCTTCAACCCTCTAGGTCGATCGAAATGGTTAACTTAAATGCGCATTCACACAGGATCTCTACTCAACTCTTGACTAATACCCTCAAACTGCTAAACCAGTTTACTTCCTCTTATGGTTTACTTGCCAATAGTTAACAATTCTAGCTTACACTGCTACAATTATCTGGACATTTCCATATTAAACACCTCTATTATCACTTATCAGTGATATGCAACTCACTTTCAAATGTTGAACTCCTCGTTCTTTACCTAAATATCTCTCCACATCCATCTTTATTTAACAATCGATTACCTATCGTTGTATCTCACACCGACATCTATACTTACTATCTCCCGAACTATGTATAGATTGTCACTTATCAACGTGATACTTGGTCTCCTACCTTCAATCATCACAAGATTCATCCTTACTAATCTTAGTTTCGAATCTAATTATCTCACACACTTGAATTAAACACTTATGGTACCCATCGTTCGCATAAATGCCGTATAACACCACCAGGTTTCCTCACTCTGGACGTACAACGTCCTTTAATTCCAATTCAAGTTGCCTCAATTATTATCCAATCATTGTAATTAAATCCAACTGACATCTCTGCATGCTCCACCATTCTACAATGGTTGCATCCTCTTGACAACTGAATGACTTCATCAAGTCTCGTCCGAACTCACCAGAACGGATATCTAGCACCTTCTTCAAAAGGTATCCCAATCTGACCCTTACTTGCAATCCTTTATCAGTCGACGTCCACACGTCCGTACTCAACACCTCCGGGTGACAACGACCCATGCCAATTCAAGTTCATCGAATTTCTTCCAAGAATCCTTTGTGGTTCTCGTTCGCCTCAAGTCCATCCTCCTCGGAACACTCTGTCTAAGGAATTCAGAGACACTCGTCGACTAAATTCGACCAAGGCTCGGGGTTTCACAATTCCACTTACTGAAGCATCACTCCCTGCATTACTTCAGTAAGACACAAACCAGTGTCTAAGCATATCCCATGCTAAACACAAAATAACCTACCACATAACCCATAACACAACAAAAACAACCGCTAGAACTAACACAACTCTAGTTATGTTCTAACCGACTCTGGACTAACGACTCAAGTGTACACTTTCCCTTTGAAGATTTAAAGCCGTGCTCTGATACCAATTGTAACAACCCGTTTTTCAAAGGCCAGAAAAGGCGTTATATATATATATATATTTTTTTTTTGTACACATCAGAGTTACGCATAAAAGATTTTAAATGAGCCGGCATTCAAATATACAAAAGAACTCATTACCATAAGGTGCTTCGACAAGCAAAGTGTATTCCTAAATAATTACAATCCCAGTCTAAGTATTCAAATACTTACAACAAAACAAGTTAGAAAACCCTATGCTAACTAAAAAGCACGGTGCACAAAACACACCGGCGCATAGTCTAACTATACTAAGCTTCACCACGTGCTCACTATGGCCTAGAACAGCCACCGTCGTCACCACGACCTAACCCATCATCTGGGTGGGATGAGCCCGCAAATGAAAGAAAGGGTCACCACAAAATAAAAGTATGTATATATATAACCGGTGCGAAAGATTGTACACATAACAATAATTCCACAAACACAAGAGAAAGCTCTTAACCACCAAAGCAATTCCCACCAACGGGTTTATATAAGCAATGCACACCAAGCCTAATGCAGACTTCTACAATGGGTGTGACACCAATCACTGGCTGCCACATGCATGAATTCCGGAATTTAACCTCTCCGCAGAGAGTTGTAGGTCCAACCCCTACTAAACCCCGTAGGGCAGGTGAAGCCACACAGACTATAACACCAAGGTGAAGCCACACAGACTCTAACACCAACTCAATAAAATCCCGCAGGATTAGGTGAAGCCACACATACTCTAACACCCGGTGCTTAGGTGAAGCCACACAGACTCTAACACCCGTACACGCAACTATAAAATGCATGAGCATATTTTATATTTCAGCATATATAGGGCAGTCACACAGACAAATCCCCGGTGAAGTCACACAGACACATCCACCCGTGTAGTCCCAGCTGACTTACACGTTCCATACATGCTCATGCAACAATTGCATATCACACAGATATATGTAAACCAAACACAACGACATACATACATTTCCAATCATATGTATTCCAACAACCTGTTCATACATATATTCTCATAATCATATGTAAACAGCGCAAGTATTTTAAACACGTTCTCATCACGAGAATACATCAACCAGACATGCCAAACACAAAGCAAAGCATTACAGCAGAAATCCAAGCATGTCATAACCAGTTGAAAAGACGGAAATAAAGTGGAGCCCTTACCTCGGCAAGCTTCCACAATTAAAACTCGCTCAACTCCACAATTCTACAATTTGCGCTTCCTAAAATATAAGCAGCGTACAATCAATAAAATACTCCCAACGTATCCTATCGAAACGAAACTTGTTCTCTAAAATCTAGAGGGGTTTAAGGTACTTTCTAACACTCTCGGATAGTGATTTCGAGTCCTCCCCATAGTGATTAAAAATTCACGAAGTTAATTGCACTATTTCTCGCTACGCGAAAATATTTTCGTTTTCAAAATAAACTAAGAAACACTTTGATACCTAACTCCAAGGCAATCAATTTTCACATACTAAAACCATTTGAAAACAACCCAAAAACTCTTTGAAAATTTTCACAAAAATAAAAGTTTACTTGCGCCACAAGTTACAAGTTTTTCCTTTCAAATAAAATCACCATAACTCATTCAATTCTAATCCGATCGAGACGTGCCATACGCCGAAATCTTCGTATCGAAAAGACGGATCGAATGGTTAGGTTTCTAGGACACGAAAACAATTTTAAAATGACCATAATACCCCTGTGGAATACGGCCAGAATTGGAATTATTCCAAAACCATTGTTTTTCAAAATCAAACATAGTTTAAAACACTTAAACTATCACTAGTTTTCCTCAATGATCAAGTATACATACTAAATCATTTTGAATCCAAGAATAACATTTTTTTTTTCTCAAAACTTTGCAAATCTTTTCTTTCAAAGACCATGATCATTCATCACACTAAATGATCATTTACTTATCATTTTAGGACTTGAAAAATTTGAAATCCTCATGGCTACACAACAAGCATGCCACGGCCATTTTTCTAAAACCAAGGCTAGCTCTCAAATTTTTCCATTCCAAAATCCTAGTAATACTTTACTAGTACCCAAAATCAATTAATTGAATCAACAAAACATTTCCCAAACCTCAAACAAAATCACAAGAGTTTTATTCACATTTCTCATGAACACAAAATTTATATTTTCTATTTTTCAAAACCAAACCATTTTTCACACATCCATTTCCATAAAAAGCCTTAAAACAACATCATGAACACAATCTCTAAACAAAAATTCATGTTCATGATCAAGAGAAATTTTTCTCTCAAAACCCTAACAAAGAAATTCATGAAATGATCATCCAACCATGGAAATCCTCACAACTAAGCTCAAACACACTTGTTCATCCCTCATGAACAACTTACAAGAGACAAGAATAAATTATGAACAACTTCTCACAATTTTCTCTCAAGAACATAAACAACAAATTCCATCAAACTCTATGAGTTTAGCAAGCTAAGAGATGGAAGAAGTCTAGTTACCTTAGAGGAGATGATTCCTTGCAAGTTCTATGATCCAACAAGCTTAAGATCAAGTGATTTGGTGAAGGATTGAAAATCTTCTCATGGAAGGAAATGGAAAATGAAGCTCACGGCCAAAGAGAGGAATGATGAGAGAGTTTTGTGATTTTTCTTAAATCCACTAAATGATCAAAAGTCTCCCCTTAAGTCATGGTCTTGCTACATGAGGGCCATTGGATCAAATAGTTCATAAATGCCAAGATTAAATCCTAGCCATTGGATCAATCCAAGTCTATCCTCACAAGATATTTTCTATGCTTCTCAAAGCCACCTCGCCTCACAGCTCTCGCGCGTCGCGACGAACGAAACTCACAAAAACAGAAAACCTACGGAAAGAACGTCTATCGTTAAACATTTCCAAAACTTATCGTCGAATCTTTTTTCGCGACTGTAATTTTCTTCCATACCTTAGAAAATTAATCTCAGGACATATCCTAACTCACGCAGATATATGAAACTTCCATTCGAAACCTCACTTAAAACAGACGCAGTAAGATTTTCCATCAGCGGGTAAAATCCTACTCGTTTTTCCAAAAACCAGAATAATCCAAAACTCGTATTTCTGGCTTCACAGAAATCTCCTCATAGTTACAAGAGGACTACGACCCGAAAGTCTGTGCCTTTCCAGCGCTCGAGCACAAAACAGGCTCCGTTTCAGCAAAAATCTCATTAATGTGACGATACTCACAAAACCACCTCACCAAAAACCCTAAAACTTAGCCGACGCTAAAGTTCCTTAGGAAAACTGTACAGTGAAATCTCGGGTCTTACATATATGGTCAAAAGGAAAACATCCACTTCGTTCACATGGCTGCCTGCAGAAGAAATATAATGTTAAATTGAAAGATTCTAAGAATAATAAGTCCTAACAGTATAAATTTATATTCATCAAAGGTCAATTACACTTTTTTAGTTCATAGCTATAATCAGAATGGGTGAAGAGAGCATTGAAGTTATGAGAGCACTGTTAAGAACCCAACCTAAAGCATTGTTTTCATGTATTCGGCTATCATTTCAGGTGTGATTAAGATCATATTATTAGCCACCATGTATTTCAATATAATTAGATATATTAACGTTGCTTAATTGATCTGTGTAGAATTATGTTGAGGTCGAACCTAACTTTCACAAAGAGCATATAGGAGAGTTAAGTGAAGATTGGGTTCTGATGAACACAAGTGGAACATCTCACAAGCTAAAATACAATAGGACAATGTCTTTTCCTCTAATAACCGAAGGTTTGGAAACACTGGCACTTTTTGAAGGATTTCCAGAAAATGTTGAAGTTGTTTTTGGTCATTTTGGTGGTAGAATATTTGCAGTTGTTGCATTCCATGAAATAGGATCTTTGGATGATATGTCTGCTTTCCACAGCAGAAGTCTGTTACCGATGAAAACCGACTGGTTTGATGTAAAAATTTCATGGGATGATTATATAAGTAGATCATTAGTTAAGTATTGTTTGTTATTGATTTATTTTATGTATGTCATTTTTAATCGTTTGGCATTGTTAATTGGAGGTAGATTATTTTGCAGGTTATCAATGATTCATTTGCTGAATATGTGAGGGAAAAACGTCTTTCGTATGTCTCTCTTTGTGCTGATGATGGAAGAACCTATGGGCTAAAGGTGGTGCTAACGCGGGATCCGTATAGGACTAAATTAGGACGTAATTGGAGCTCATTATGTGATGTTCTGAATTTTAAAGTCGGTGATGTTATTCGCTTCATGTTTGGTCTAGATAACAGGTGCTATCTTTACAAAATAGCATAAGTTTGAATATGTGAGAGCTGGTTGTATTTGATCCTGATGTGAACTCAACTGTTGTTTTAGTACTTATGTTTGTAATGAAATGGGAAGTAGTATCTATGTAACTATCCCATATGTTAATGTATCAGTTTAATTAGATTTGGTATCAGCAAGATGGACCATGTTATATTGGCCTTGCTTTTTAATGCTAAATGACAATATTATTACTACATATCTTTTGGTGCGATTTTGTTATAGTCCTCAACTATATTTGTACAATAACAATAAACACGAGAAAATAAGCATCAAGATGATACTTGAAATCACCTAAGCGGTTACAGATTTAATAAGATGTTCAATACATTGAATAATTAGTATGCCACATATATCAATATGTCATATAAGTCTGTTCATGAATAGCTTAAACACCAAAATACATAAACATCAACTATCTGGTTCCCTATACTATGAAATATGCATATCTTTATTTAAAGCCAAGTCCAATGAGCATTTTGAACTGATTATGTCCTTCCAATGAAAATAGCAAAAGGTTTGTTTAAAATATAACAAAACAATTTTTAGTGTCAGGATCAAAACTTTGAAAATCTTATGCAGAGTATTTAAATTGAGTTTAGAAAATTATCTACCTCCTTGAAGACAACATTTGTAGTAGTAGTTGTGACTATGTTGGCTTCCTTTTTGTCCTTATCATGTATCAATACCTTCAAACCTTCTTTGGTTGTAACCCTCGATTGCCACATACAATTGACCATAGCTGAATACCTCTTTTGGCAAGTATAAACCAACATAGTCTAGAGATTGGCCTTGAGATTTATTAATAGTCATTGCATATGACACAATAATGGGAAATTGTAATCGTTTGAGTTTGAATGACCATGGTGATTGAGAAGGTGACAATGCCAATCTAGGAATTCCATATTTGGTACCATTGTTTTTACCACTCATCATTTTAGCCTCAATGACATGATCTCCTAGTTTGGTAACAATCAATCTACTGCCATTACATAATCCATCGGCCTGGTCAAGATTTCTCATGAGCATAATAGGTGTTCCTATTTTCAAAGTTATTTTGTGATTGGATAATCCTGATGTCCTTAGTGAGTTAAGAAATTCTGGTGTGAGGGTTTGAAAAATTTCACAATCATTAACATCGGATTGATCAATTGAATCACAGCTATAATAATCTCGAGATTCACCTACAAATGAAATTTCACACAATAATACAGTTAGAAAAAAGTCTTATGTCATGCACTCGATCAATAGTTTGAACAATAAGACCTACAAAGCCTGGACACATCTAATATCTCGGAATGCAAAGATCAGTAGTGGCAAATCGATTGCATGAACGGTTAATATATAAGTCTTGTATATGCAAATTGAAATTAACGACGGAAAACATGTAATAAATATTTAGATACCTGGAATCAAACTTAGGACATAGTTATTTATCTGATCAACAACTTGAATTGTTGAAGCTAGAATTGCTCTTGATTGAAGGAACTTAGGACACTTGTAATTTTCGCACAAGTTAGGATAAGTGCTTTCCACTATAGCAGCTATAGGTTCATCATATTCAATTATCAAAAGCTCTTTCGGAATTTCAATATCAGCAAAACCGTCATTTGGCTCCGACAGTTTTTCTTCACCTAATTTCAAGAGCCACTTAGAAAAGGCAGCAATTTCAGCACTGTTGCCATTATTCTTCAACCTCATATTTTGAGTCAATGTTAAGACTTGACAATGGTTCCAAATTTTGGAAGAATTAATTGATGCATGAACAATATCGAAACGACTACCTCTAGGCACAACAGGAAGAATTTGTCTAAAATCTCCTCCAAAAACAATAACCTTTCCACCAAAAATGGTGTCATGGGTTTTGAATGAACTCATAACATCTCTTAATGTCCTTTCAAGTGCCTCGAAAGTAAACCAATGAGCCATTGGAGCTTCATCCCATATGATCAACTTGGTTTGTTTGAGAAGTGCTGCATATTCATCATTGTGTTCAATTTCACATGTAGAATTATCCATGGTTGGGACAGGGATTTTGAACTTTGAGTGTGCGGTTCTTCCGCTTGGTAGTAAAAGAGAAGCGATCCCACTGGATGCAACAGTTAAAACAATTTCGCCTCTCGACCTCAAATATGAAGCAAGTGTTTTACCAGTTCCTCCGTAACCATGTAAGAAAAACACGCCTCCTTTCTGTCTTCTAACAACCTTCATTATAGTTTGGTAGATGTTTTTCTGTTCAGCTAAATAGTTACAAAATCCAGAGAATGTTTCAGCTAACGTAAATTTTTAAGCAAGGCCAAGCAACAGTTGGGATACAAACATCTCTTCATAAATTATAGAGAGCTCATTCCAGATATTCATTCAAAATATGATTAGTTTGGTTTGAGTTCAATAGTGAAGCAAAGACTGATGCATAATAACAGTTAGCATTAAAATTGGTGTAATAGGACCTGATGTTTATCTTTAGTTTCATATATTTTATAAGAATCATGCTGGACATTCTTTTTTTAACAGCACTAATGTAGAAGATGTTTAGATGACTCATTATAGTTTCTACTTTTTTGAACTCAAACCACCTAGGATGTTGTTTCATTGTATTTCAAGTAAGTCCTGACTTAAAAGCAACCAAATGAAAAACAAAAGGAGTATATGACTAATATTTGGAACTTCTGCAATTTTCAATTAAACCTATACAGAGAATGTAAGTGATCAAGAGGATATTACATGGTTTGTTAAGATAATCAGTCATAACTATCAAAAATAATAACGACTGAAAGTCATTTCCTGAATTATATTGCTATGGTGAAAAGCATTTTGTGAGTATAGGTTCTTATATTGATAGTTATGCATTGGTATAATAACTAATAAAAAAAGAGATGATAATACATGTAAGTGATTTAAAGAGTTGTTGGAATTCTTCCATTTGTTGTTGAGTGTCATAATTCAGTTCATCATATATAAGCCTATTCCCCAACTTAGCAATGACATAATGATTTGGATATGGTATACACGGATAATCTGCCAAGCTTCTACTATTTCCCTCTAATATTTTTTCAATTTCAATTAGAGTCAAATTATCAATTTCTGCATATGTTAACTGTAATTCAGCATAAACATACATAACATTATATTGTTAATGTGGAAGGTGATTCGAGTCTAAATACATGCTTTGTAAAGAAGATTGGCAACAATACCTCGGTTGTTTGCAATGATTCTTTGACGATACAAATTACCGTCGGATAGCCAAACCTTAGTTTCATCCCACACATGTCTAGGACGATTCATTGTGTTTGAAAGTAGGAGGATGACAAAAAGCTTTCTTAAAAAGTTTCCAGAACCCCAATCTTTAGCTTCTTTGATAGCATTGATATAGACTCGATCATCTTCAAGAAAACCCATAGCAAAGCAAGCATCTTGATAGCTAAAATATTGTGTATTATTGATATTTTTGAGATCATCATAGCATGTGGGTCCTTTGATTACAGTTAACATCATTCTAAAATAATAAAGTTCGCCTGTACTTGGAGGTACCCAAATCAATCTTCCAATTGTGTATCCTCTTTTTCTTGGTTTCCACAGTCTTTTTTTCTTCACATATACAAACTTTGAGACAAATTGGCCATAAGTCAGTGTCCTTGCTGCTGAATACTTTTTGTTTGCTTCAAACCATGCAGTGAACATAGATTCAGTTACACTTGGTTTAAGTAGAACATCATCTAATCTTTCATAATCTTGAAAATAAACTGAATGTTGCCCTTCCAAATGATAAAACAATCTCTCCACTGCTGGTTTTCTCCCATGGATAGTAAAACAAAAAATTCTCCAGCAAGCTTCACATGGAGATACATATCTACAATCAATGTACTCTTTGACTTCATCAAGTTCATCTTTTTTCGAGCCTTTCTTCTGATATGGCCTTGCTACAGCAGCGGTGATTCGATCATAACCCTTGTTTATATACTTGAAAAGGTATTTAATTGATGTACATTGGTTACACCATTCCATATTGATGTGTGCTTGATATTTCATCAACAAAAATGGATTGTAAGGGACAACATGTCAATTATCCATTGTTGCTCTACTCTTTTCTAAAGTGATACCATCTTGTCTTCGCCTATAAACCGGATATCCATCTTGATCAATCATTGTCATGTCTTGGTATTTTTTGGGAAAAAACTTTGAACACTTCCCAGTTGGCATGCAAGGAGATTTAGTATGAGTCGAGCCACAAGGACCGTGAATCATATGACTTTTGACTAAAGCATACAATTCCTTGTGGGTAGCAGGATTTGGTATTTCAGCTGATATAATCTTTTCGATGTCATCTGGTGTTGGATACTTGCTAGAGGGATGAAGGAAAAGGAGTATATCAGCATGAGGCAATCCTCTTTTTTGGAATTCAAATGTATACAAATCTATAATACGACATAAAGAATGTTAACAATTATAATTTAATAACAACAAATTGTAGACAATTCTTGAAATAAGAACAACATATTGACTTACGTGCAACAACTTTGCCGGGAACATGTTTCTTAGTAAGATCCTTTAGTAGCTCATTGAATTTGATTTTGAAAACCCTTGTAAGGATATTCGGACGATCATGAGGTTTTAAATTCTGTTTGCACAATAATCTAGTTATTTCCGGCCAATTAGGATTACATGTAAAAGTGATGAATAAGTCTGGAAAACCAACCGCTGCAGATATTGCCATACCATCAAAGTACAATTGATCCATATACCTCTTGCTTCCAACAAAGCTTGTAGGTAATACAAAGCACTTTCCATTTTTAGTCCCTGTAGCTTTGTCTGAATTTAATTTTTGATATTTGCAGACTCTTAATGTTGACTGATGGTTTCTTACCCAAGCCAATCTTCCAGCTTCCATCATTGTAAAGCCATCAACTAAAAACTGTTGGAACAGTCTTCGTGAGGACATCAAGGTTTGAGCCTCAAATTTTCTCATTTGTATTCTAAAAGATAATCAATCCATGATTGTAAGCCGGTTCCTCTTTGTAATGATCACATCAGGTCTCTCTTTATGTAGTGTTCCACGTCTATACCCATCTTCACCATATGGGAAAATTAGCGGATACTGGTAGGCAAGATAAGCTGGATGAAATTCAAAAATTCTCTCAAGTTTACCGCCATGCTCTTGTATAATGATGTCTCTACTTTCTCCATGATCAACATCGCCTACAATGAGTGTCGCGACTTCGGAAACAGTTGGAAGATTGTAGATTCTAGCATCAGTTTTCCTATCATGGATGAGCCTCAATTTCAAATCTTGTGTATTACCTTCCTTTATTTTATCTCTTGCCATTCAGAAGACTTTTGCATGAACATTGTGTTCATCAAGCATGACAGTGAGTTTCTTGACAATTTCAGGATCAACAGACTTGTTGTCACTGCAAGGGGAAATGCAAAATTCATATTATAACAAATTTGACACATATCATTGAATAAAAAGTTAATAAAGAAGAAAAAATAGTAAACTAACCCAACACTGTGAATACAATTTGCTACTTCATTGTATGTGTCATATATATAAAGCTGAGCAAACTTAGGAGCATCACCCTCTTTTGGTAACATGCTTCCAATTTGATGACATGGTTGTCCATGTAACCTCAGTATTGGAGGACCTCTACCTCCATTGACTTTTTTGTCAAACTTTATTCCAGGGGATGTGAAGGAAAACATGGAATTGTACATTCTGATATTTTGTTGGTAGTTTTGACTTTGATTTGAATCCCTATTCCACAGTAAGTTTTGCCGGATTTGAGGTGGATTTCTAAGAGTTGGCAATTGAACTTTACCGTTACCACAACACATTTGAAAAGTTGGGTTTGCACTGTCTCTTGATTTCCCACGTCTTTCTTGATACCACATTAGAGCTCCACATGCCTCGCATTCAAATAGAGGATCACCAATATCAGAATAACCTAACAATGAGTGGACATAACATATTAGTTATAGATCCATCACCAATAATTAATCAATGAAAGACAGATGAATTCTTTATAACAATTTTTTAAATGAGTTTACCTTGTGATGAAGGTCTATATGTATCCGAGACACAGGTAGGTTCATCATCATTATCAGTGCCGCTATCAGAGGCATCATCCCATGGGTCATTGACATTACTATATGATGATTCATTGTCTGGTACAACTTCATCAGGTGTAGGTGCACTTGTTGGTTTTCTTTTTGGTGCTCTATTTACATCTTCCATAGGAGTTGCATCGGATTGATGAACATCGGCTGTATCTGCTGAACTTGTTCTGACAGATGCAAACTTGTTTGCCAAGTTAACTTGAAAGCTGTGCAATTGAGGCCTGAGTTTGGAGAGCGGTTGGTTTTTATCTGTAACAGCCCGTTTTTCCAGGGCCAGAAAAGTCAATATATTTTTTCTTTCTTTTCAACTAACACTCAGAGTGCGCATAGAATATTTTTCAATGAGCCGACATTCAAATATACAAAAGAACTCATTACCATAAGGTGCTTCGACAAGCAAAGTGTATTCCTGAATAATTACAATCCAAGTCTAAGTATTCAAATACTTACAACAAAAACAAGTTAAAATCCTATGCCCGAACCCAAAAAGCACGGTGTACAACCCACACCGGCGCATAATCTAACTAAGCTAAAACTCCAACATCTCACTGGGGCCTGGAACAGCCACCGTCGTCACCACAACCTAACCCATCATCTGGGTGGGATGAGCCCGCAAATGAAAGAAAGGGTCACCACAAAATATATAGTATGTATATATATAACCGGTGCGAGAGAGTATACAAATACCAAACATACAAATACCAACAGAGAAAGCTCTTTAAACACATAACCATTCCCACCAACGGGCTCATATAAGCAATGCACACATAGCCTATAAATGCAGACTCTACATGATCGTGACACCAATCACTGGCTGCCACATGCATGAATTCCGGAACTGTAGGTCCATCCCCTACTAAAACACCAACGAAATCACAAGGTTAAGGTGGATCCACTCCCGCAATCACACCCCATGGTCCACTCCCGCAACCATGTATCAAACTCAACAAAATCACAAAGGATTAAGGTGGATCCACTCCCGCAATCACACCCCATGGTCCACTCCCGCAACCATGTATTGAACTCAATAAAACCCTATAAGAATCAGGTGGGTCCACTCCCACAACCACACCTCGTAGTCCACTCCCGCCACTACGCACTAACAATGCATGAGCATACGATTCCCCATGTATACTAATGCAACAAATACATACCTCCCTAGCATATGTAAACCATCCCAACAACATACATACATATCCAATCATATGTAACAAACCACAACAAACATACATTTCCAATCATATGTATTCACCCACATGTTCATACATACATCTCCAATCATATGTAAAACAACGCACGTATTGTAAACACTTTCTCATCACGAGAATACATAACACATACATGCCAAACACACAAACACGCATGTCGTAACCATTTAAAGACAGAAATAAAGTGGAGCCCTTACCTCAGCAAGCTTCCGTTAACTTTTCTCGCATAATTCTACAACTCGCGCTTCCTAAAAGTTAAGCAGCGTAATATCAATAAAATACTCTCAACGTATCCTATCGAAACGAAACTCATTCTCTAAGTTCTAGAGAGGCTTAAGGTACTTTCTAACCCTCTCGGATAGTGATTTCGAGTCCTCCCCATAGTGATTAAAAATTCACGAAGTTAATTGCACTATTTCTCGCTACGCGAAAATATTTTCGTTTCAAAACACACTAAGAAACACTTTGATTCCTAACTCCAAGGCAATCAATTTTCACATACTAAAACCATTTGAAAACAACCCAAAACTCTTTGAAAATTTTCACAAATATAAAAGTTTACTTGCACCACAAGTTACAAGTTTTTCCTTTCAAATAAAATAAACCCCATAATCAATCCTTTCAAAAGATTAGATCATCCACCAATGCAATGATCATTTACTCATCAATTTGGACTTAGAAAATTTTGAAATCTCATGGCCATATACATCTATATGCCACGGCCAAAACAACAAAACATCAAGCTAGCTCCCAAAATTTTCCTTTTCAAAACCATAGTCTAAATCAATTAGCTCCCAATTTCATTAAACTTAACAATCAAAACCTTTTCACAACACCAATCAAAAACCCTAAGAGTTTTCCAAAACTCTCATGAACATAGAAATTATTATTTTTGTTTTCTCTTAAAACAAAATCATTTATCACACATCCATTTCCATAAAAAGCCTTAAAACAACATCATGAACACAAACTCTAAACAAAAATTCATGTTCATGACACATAGAAATTTTCTCATCAAAACCCTAACCCAAAATCTCATGAAAATCTCATCACTCCATGGAAATCAACCATACTAAGCTTAAACATGCTAATCTAACACTCATGAATAACTTCTATGGAACAAAAGCATTTATGAATCATTTTCTATCATTTTCATCTCAAGAACATAAACCTATCAATCCATAAAACTCTAAGAGTTTGGCTAACTAAAAGAAAAGAATAGGTTTAGTTACCTTAGAAGATGATCCTTGCAAATTTCCAATGATCCAACAAGCTTTTAATCAAGAGAAATGGTGAAGAGTTGAAATTTTGGTCCATGGTTGGGAGAGAAAGAAAGCTCACGGCCAAAGAGAGAAAGAAGAAGTGAATTTGTGATTTTCCTACTCATGGTTCAAGTAACATAAAGCTTCCCAAAATTGTCTTGTTTAATTATAACCCTTGGATCAAATAGTAAAAGCTTCCAAGACTAATCCCTAGCCCTTGGATCAAAACCAAGTCTATCCTCACAAGATATTATCAAAACTTCCACACAAAGTCACGTTTTCAGCTCTCGCGCATCGCGACGAACGAAACTCACAAAAACAGAAAACTTACGGAAAGAACGTCTATCGTTAAACAATTCCAAAACTTATCGCCGAATCTTTTTCCGCGACTGTAATTTTCTTCCATACCTTAGAAAATTAATCTCAGGACATATCCTAACTCACGCAGATATATGAAACTTCCATCCGAAACCTCACTTAAAACAGACGCAGTAAGATTTTCCATCAGCGGGTAAAATCCTACTCGTTTTTCCAAAAACAAGAATAATCCAAATCTCGTCATTCTGACTTCACAGAAATCTCCTCATACTTAAAAGAGGACCACGACCCGAAAGTCTGTGCCTTTCCAGCGCACGAGCACAAAACAGGTTCCTTTTCAGCAAAAATTCCATTAATGCGACGGTACTCACAAAACCGCTTTACTAAAAACCCTAAAACTCGTAGCCGACACTAGAGTTCCTTAGAAAATAGTACAGTAATATCTTGGGTCTTACATTACTACCCTCCAAAAAGAAGTTTCGTCCTCGAAACTAAAGGTAAGAGTAACAACTCAACTAATAATAACCATCACCAATACAACAAAATCCCTCAGGATTAGGTGCAGCCACATAGATGCTAACACCGGGTGAATTCACACAGATACTCTCACCAACACACTGGCACAACCGTGCACCAACCGCAACTCTCAACGAGTCCACCACTCAAAAATATAACCTCACTACCAAGGTTCACAACCTCTAGTTCCTCAAAAGTCCTAAGGTTCACACAAAAATTTTCCAAAATCCCTTCTTTTGCCTCCGCGACGTAGCCTAAACCACTAGGTTCGCGCGAAGCAGTGACTGGCTACCCTCCAAAAAGAAACACCGAAACTTTCTGCGCACCAGCAAAACCGGCAAAACTAGTCATTTCCAGTCAACACGACTCCGTCTATTATCAACAAGAGATTAAGGATGATCAGTTCCTCAATTGGTCAATGAATAGTCGACAATCATGATGGTGGTTTAGACCATCTTTACCCAACTTAAACGATGCTTCATTCCGCTTATGCTCAATGTCCTCCGAGTCACAAGGGTTCCACAAATCTTTCGAGGTTTTTCTTAATGTTTCCCTCGCTCTCTTACGAATACAAGGTCGAAGTCGTAAGACACAACACTCAAAATACATCGTTCAAGCTCTCATGATTCCACTCATGAAACATCCGTTGAACATCATTCAACAGTAATACAATGCCACCACGGCAGGTACCACCAAAACCATTACATTCCGAACAAGTTGTCTTCTCTATAGAAGAATTTTCCACTCTACCAATATCCATAAGTCCGCAACTCAGTGAATACGCCGAACCGTCTACTCACATACGAATCTCTTTCCAACCACGACTTACATAAAACAATCCCAACCTCCAGTTGGTGATTACACTCCTCATAGTCTTGACGCTTGCCAAACTATACCATCTACTTCTCTTGGACTCCTTTTATCCAAATCCCCAATTCCCCAGAATCGGCTTCTTATGCGTTCATATTACTTCCAAACGACACTTAGATAAATCTCGCGTGCCTTAAACAAAACGCTTATCCTCGTCGACTACCATCGTCGGCGCACATCCTCTTCACATCGCATTTCCATTATAATTCTGAACTCTCTCTTGAGTTCCTTTCCTCTTGCAATTAAATCCTCTTTTACTCAAAAGAGTTGGTCACTCTGACCATTCTTAATTGCTTCGACATCACCACTCTCGTCGAGGTACCTACCTTCAAAATAACTCTTAGGGTATTCCTCACATTACTATTGTCCAACCATCCTTGTTGACAACATCTGAATCCCTTATACTTACTCAATACCGATTTCCATCATACCACGTCTCTCTTCATTGTAACCACTACAATGAACCAAACCTCTACTAACTTCTATCAACTTGCCATTAGACAATTTCTTATCCTTCTCAACCAATAAGACCGGTGCTCCCCAAGGCGACTCACTAGGCCTTATAAAACCTTTATCTAACAAGTCCTCAAAAGAAAATCTCATTCAACGGATTACTAACCCATGACCCGACACCAAACAAACACTAGAACTAACTCAACACTAGTTACGTTCTAACCGACTCTGGACTAACGACTCAAGTATACACTTTCCCTTTGAAGATTTAAAGCCGTGCTCTGATACCAATTGTAACAGCCCGTTTTTCCAGGGCCAGAAAAGTCAATATATTTTTTCTTTCTTTTCAACTAACACTCAGAGTGCGCATAGAATATTTTTCAATGAGCCGGCATTCAAATATACAAAAGAACTCATTACCATAAGGTGCTTCGACAAGCAAAGTGTATTCCTGAATAATTACAATCCAAGTCTAATTATTCAAATACTTACAACAAAAACAAGTTAAAATCCTATGCCCGAACCCAAAAAGCACGGTGTACAACCCACATCGGCGCATAGTCTAACTAAGCTAAAACTCCAACATCTCACTGGGGCCTGGAACAGCCACCGTCGTCACCACAACCTAACCCATCATCTGGGTGGGATGAGCCCGCAAATGAAAGAAAGGGTCACCACAAAATATATAGTATGTATATATATAACCGGTGCGAGAGAGTATACAAATACCAAACATACAAATACCAACAGAGAAAGCTCTTTAAACACATAACCATTCCCACCAACGGGCTCATATAAGCAATGCACACATAGCCTATAAATGCAGACTCTACATGATCGTGACACCAATCACTGGCTGCCACATGCATGAATTCCGGAACTGTAGGTCCATCCCCTACTAAAACACCAACGAAATCACAAGGTTAAGGTGGATCCACTCCCGCAATCACACCCCATGGTCCACTCCCGCAACCATGTATCAAACTCAACAAAATCACAAAGGATTAAGGTGGATCCACTCCCGCAATCACACCCCATGGTCCACTCCCGCAACCATGTATTGAACTCAATAAAACCCTATAAGAATCAGGTGGGTCCACTCCCACAACCACACCTCGTAGTCCACTCCCGCCACTACGCACTAACAATGCATGAGCATACGATTCCCCATGTATACTAATGCAACAAATACATACCTCCCTAGCATATGTAAACCATCCCAACAACATACATACATATCCAATCATATGTAACAAACCACAACAAACATACATTTCCAATCATATGTATTCACCCACATGTTCATACATACATCTCCAATCATATGTAAAACAACGCACGTATTGTAAACACTTTCTCATCACGAGAATACATAACACATACATGCCAAACACACAAACACGCATGTCGTAACCATTTAAAGACAGAAATAAAGTGGAGCCCTTACCTCAGCAAGCTTCCGTTAACTTTTCTCGCATAATTCTACAACTCGCGCTTCCTAAAAGTTAAGCAGCGTAATATCAATAAAATACTCTCAACGTAACCTATCGAAACGAAACTCATTCTCTAAGTTCTAGAGAGGCTTAAGGTACTTTCTAACACTCTCGGATAGTGATTTCGAGTCCTCCCCATAGTGATTAAAAATTCACGAAGTTAATTGCACTATTTCTCGCTACGCGAAAATATTTTCGTTTCAAAACAAACTAAGAAACACTTTGATTCCTAACTCCAAGGCAATCAATTTTCACATACTAAAACCATTTGAAAACAACCCAAAACTCTTTGAAAATTTTCACAAATATAAAAGTTTACTTGCGCCACAAGTTACAAGTTTTTCCTTTCAAATAAAATAAACCCCATAATCAATCCTTTCAAAAGATTAGATTATCCACCAATGCAATGATCATTTACTCATCAATTTGGACTTAGAAAATTTTGAAATCTCATGGCCATATACATCTATATGCCACGGCCAAAACAACAAAACATCAAGCTAGCTCCCAAAATTTTCCTTTTCAAAACCATAGTCTAAATCAATTAGCTCCCAATTTCATTAAACTTAACAATCAAAACCTTTTCACAACACCAATCAAAAACCCTAAGAGTTTTCCAAAACTCTCATGAACATAGAAATTATTATTTTTGTTGTCTCTTAAAACAAAATCATTTATCACACATCCATTTCCATAAAAAGCCTTAAAACAACATCATGAACACAAACTCTAAACAAAAATTCATGTTCATGACACATAGAAATTTTCTCATCAAAACCCTAACCCAAAATCTCATGAAAATCTCATCACTCCATGGAAATCAACCATACTAAGCTTAAACATGCTAATCTAACACTCATGAATAACTTCTATGGAACAAAAGCATTTATGAATCATTTTCTAACATTTTCATCTCAAGAACATAAACCTATCAATCCATAAAACTCTAAGAGTTTGGCTAACTAAAAGAAAAGAATAGGTTTAGTTACCTTAGAAGATGATCCTTGCAAATTTCCAATGATCCAACAAGCTTTTAATCAAGAGAAATGGTGAAGAGTTGAAATTTTGGTCCATGGTTGGGAGAGAAAGAAAGCTCACGGCCAAAGAGAGAAAGAAGAAGTGAATTTGTGATTTTCCTACTCATGGTTCAAGTAACATAAAGCTTCCCAAAATTGTCTTGTTTAATTATAACCCTTGGATCAAATAGTAAAAGCTTCCAAGACTAATCCCTAGCCCTTGGATCAAAACCAAGTCTATCCTCACAAGATATTATCAAAACTTCCACACAAAGTCACGTTTTCAGCTCTCGCGCATCGCGACGAACGAAACTCACAAAAACAGAAAACTTACGGAAAGAACGTCTATCGTTAAACAATTCCAAAACTTATCGCCGAATCTTTTTCCGCGACTGTAATTTTCTTCCATACCTTAGAAAATTAATCTCAGGACATATCCTAACTCACGCAGATATATGAAACTTCCATCCGAAACCTCACTTAAAACAGACGCAGTAAGATTTTCCATCAGCGGGTAAAATCCTACTCGTTTTTCCAAAAACAAGAATAATCCAAATCTCGTCATTCTGACTTCACAGAAATCTCCTCATACTTAAAAGAGGACCACGACCCGAAAGTCTGTGCCTTTCCAGCGTACGAGCACAAAACAGGTTCCTTTTCAGCAAAAATTCCATTAATGCGACGATACTCACAAAACCGCTTTACTAAAAACCCTAAAACTCGTAGCCGACACTAGAGTTCCTTAGAAAATAGTACAGTAATATCTTGGGTCTTACATTATCCATTACATCAGAATTTGAATTGTTCAATGCAGATTGTGTAATGGTAGAGGTGGGATTTAGTAAGACTGAATTGGTAATATCAGCTAGGGGAGTTTTGTATTGGTTAGTACCAGAAAGAGATGGTAGCTGAATAGGAAAATAAGATGTTGCGGGCGTTCAGTTTTCTAAATCTCCGTTTGTGTTGTAGTATGATTTTCCTTCTCAATCTTGCCTTTGCAGTAGCTAATTTGCTTGTTGATGACAGGAATTTATATGGTATTTTTAGTATTATTATTAGTAGTAAAATGACCAAGACAGACCCAAATACGAAGGAAAACCTACAAAAGCAGGGAAAAGCATCAAGACAAAGTCCAAAATGCCAAAAGACAAGAAAAAGCCCAAAAAGTGAAGAAATTGAGCATTTCATCGCAGCACGATAACTTCCATCGTGCCACGATGGAAGCTGCTTGCTCGCCAAGAAAACAGAAGAATAAATCTGAAGAAAATCTGTCCATCGCAGCACGATATAGCACATCGCAGCACGATGACATAACTTGGCGCCCAAGCTGATGAAATGCACAGGATCAGTTATAAAATTGAACTGAATCTTCACATCGCAGTACGATGGCTTCATCGTGGTGCGATGCCTTGCTGAGGCCAATTACGAAAACTATAAATAGAGCCTCCCTTTCACTGTTTTATTCATTCAGAAATAGTAGAACACTCTCTACTATAAGGAGAGGTTCAGAAGAGCTCTATTGGGCATAGTTTTCTCCCCTTACGGGAAAACTAACTCAGCAAGGTATGTTTTCTTTAGGCTTTTATGTTTAGGTTATAATTTCTTTATTGTAATTTAAATATGTAGTCTTTTGTAATAGATGCCTTAGGTTGTGGTGGAGAAGATGAACTCCCCAATGAATATTTGGAGTCTGTGACTGAGTCGAAGTTATAATAAATGATATTTAAGTATTATGTTTGTTATTTACTTTCATGCACTTTAATAACGTTTCTCGTAATCTGGCCGGATAAGCGGGAGCGCCCATAGAATTGATATTAGGTTTCTAACTTAATATGGTCCGGAACTAGTAGTAAATAATGCTAGGTGTATAGAGACGGTAACGTCCTGAACTAGTCGTGAATGAGCGGTTAGAGGAGGAATCATGAACTAGGTGTGAACTGAGCACTTAGATAATGAATAGCCCGATACTAGGATCTAGAGGTTAATTGGTGAAGATAATAATGCATGTTTATAAACAACTCACTTAGTAATTAGGGTATGTCACACATCGAGGTTAGGCTCTCGTAGGTACCTTAGTTATGAAAGTAGGGAAACTTTAATAGACATGGTGTAACAGTAAGGTGTTACTACAACAAGGAAAAGTCACCGTCGAACATTAATCTAAATAACTATGTTATACACCGGTCATGCCAAATATGAAGAAGGGAGAGAGTCCAACCACCATACCTATCTTCTATGTTTCTGAATCTATTATTTATTTATTTAAGCAAGCATTACGCTATTTTTATAAAACCTTTTTCAAAACCCAAAGCGAATGCAAACTATCCAAACTTAAATAACTATAATGAAGCTTCGGCACGATCCCTGTGGATACGAACTCATTCTAGACACCTAGAGTGTGAATTATTACTCGACGACAGATTGGTGCACTTCCAGACCGTAGTCACTTGTGTCAATTTGTTGATCCATTACTGAGGACAATCACCTGTGATTGTGTGCATATAAAATAAACAATGTCATATTTTTTTTAAGTAAGAGTCAATGCATATGTTGAGAGCATACAATAGTGTGATTACATTAATAATACTCATAGCTGAATTTGAGAGTGGTGGGAAATGAAATAAATAGACCTTGTAAAATGGAAAGCTACATTGTTTGACACGTCAATGTTTCAGCTAACGTAAATTTTTAAGCAAGGCCAAACAACATTTGGGATACAAACATCTCTTCATAAATTATAGAGAGCTCATTCCAGATATTCATTCAAAATATGATTAATTTGGTTTGAGTTCAGTAGTGAAGCAAAGACTGGTGTATAATAACAGTTTGCATTAAAATTTATGTAATAGGACCTGATGTTTATCTTTAGTTTCATATATTTTGCAAGAATCATGCTGGCCATTCTTTTTTTAACAGCACTAATGTAGAAAATGTTTAGATGACTCATTATAGTTTTTACTTTTTTAACTCAAACCACCTAGGATGTTGTTTCATGGTATTTCAAGTAAGTCCTGACTTAAAAGCAACCAAATGAAAAACAAAAGGAGTATATGACTAATATTTGGAACTTCTGCAATTTTCAATTAAACCTATATAGAGAGCTTATTCAAGATCTTACATAACATATGAGACATTTTGTTTGAGTTAAGTAGTAAAACAAAAATTGATAGTGCTATAAGAATTCTTGCACCATTCATGGAGTATAGAACTCAATAAAGTGAAACTGTGAATATTAAATGATACCTTGTTATAATTTGAACTGGTGTGTGAGTTCATTGGCCTTAAGAATGAATCATCTGATGTGTTCTTCTATCTTTCGATTTAGGGAGATGCAAGCACATTGAGATTTTTTGAATTAATTGATGTGTGTTGTATAGAGATAACCAATATTTGTTTTAGAAGACACTTTTAAAAATTTGAAAATTCAAAAATGGGTGGGAATTGATCTATCAATGGTATTGGATATTAATTTTGTAATTGTACATTATGGAATAGTGTGAAACATAAAAAACTATTACTCTCTAAAGTGTTTTCTTTCGGATTGTCAAATTTCAATTAACATAATGTATGCTGATTAAAGGGAATATATAACGGGTATCAATATGTTCAATAGGGTTATGGCTCATGCCTACATAGTCTTCCTTGGTTATAGGAACATCTTATTTAATGCTGGACGGAGTGATGTTGCAGAGTTGGTAGTAGTGATATATGTCCTTGCAGAGTTGGTAGTAGTGATATGTTGACTGTTCCATCAGTAGAGTATAGGTTCAAAAGAATAAAGTTACTATAATTTAAACTTCCAATTGAGATAGAACTAACAATTTGACTGGTTTGTAGAACAGACTGGTAGGAGAATGCAGCAACATGTTATATAAGTAGCCAATATAATATAATTGTCACCTTCTTATACAATTTTCTTTGATTTATCAATATTATAATTAGAAGACTTATGATTTAGAACGAACTGATATAGTTATGATTGTCATCACTTTATAATTGAACAATTAAACTTTAATATATAAGGGTTAAGTACACTGTTATACATCAAGCTGTTATGGTTTAGTATATTTAGAAGATTTTTGTGTTTTTGTTCACTATAGCATATCACAAGCAAGGAAGTGTACGGTGCATATAGTTATAGTGTCGACCAATTTGTTGAGTTTCTAAACACATGTTTCAGGAATGTTACCTTTTCAACCACATCAGCCGCTAACTACATGAAACCAAAAAATAAGTGTTAAGTTTTTGTATATGAAAGGTATCTTTTAAAATGGTCGTGATTTTACCTTTTCTACCACCTTGTGAGTTTCAGAAGTTTTTGACTACATCATAGAGTAATGAATGTATAGTTAATGTTCAGCGATATATACAAACAAATAAAATACAAAAGATGACAATAGAGACCTAAGATGTTACCTGTTCTACCACTTTGGCATTTCCTCCAATCTTCACCTACATTAAAACCAAAAATACAAGAGCATGTTCGTGGTAGGTATACAAACAATTAAGAATCAAAATCTGACAACGAAGATGTAATATAAACTCTGTTGTACCAGCTTGGGATTTCCAACACTCTTCACCTACATTAAATCAACATGTAACAGATCTGTTAATGTGTATGAAACTGCTACAAACCTCATTTTGAAAAAGTGAAAAATATATAAAGAAAGGGAAGTAAGCTTAGCATTTCGGTATTACCTTTCTTCCTTTGGGTTCTTGCGACACGGAAGCAAGCTTCAAGATAAATAAAACCATGAATGAATGTTTCTTTAAATTAGTCAAGGAAAATGGTAAACAGGAAGGAAGGAAGAGACAAACAAAACAGAAAATGAACCGCTACATTAAAAGATTTAGGAAAAATTAAAACCTTTTGATCCTTGGCATCCATTTGCTTCTGAAGAGTACAAAAGCAAAAGAGTTAAATAAATTTTGGAGTATAGGCAGAGATGAAAGCAAATAGAGATGGAAGGGAGATAAATGGTGTTTGCTTACCAAAGTATTTTCAAAATATCAGTGTAGTACAATGTCTAAATGAGTCGAGTGTTAGATTGGAGTTGTTTCCTTTAGCAATGCAACAGTCCCATCGTATGTATATTGGAGTATAGATATAGATGTTTTCAGTCTAAACTTGTTTGAAAATTGGGAAGAGTGTTGACTTTATGCAAAATACCTATTATAACCTTGTCCTTTAATTATTCACAAGAAGGTTAAACCAAATTTACCAAGGGTAAAAAAGTCCAAAACGTGCAAATTAGCATGAGGATGAATGAGGGAGTTTTGGCTAAAATATGACAACATTGTCCTCAGTTCACAGATGTAAAAAAAAGTAGCAAAAAAGATATTGAGGGGCAATCAAGGTTTTTAAACAACATATTGTTTCTTTAGATTAGTAGTTGACAAAAATTACAAACACACTTTGAGAATTCTGCCTTGGAGAATGGTCTCATACCATAGCAGAATGGTCTCCCAAACTCACGTGTTCATTGGATAATCATATATACTCTTAGCAGTGGATTTGTTTGTAATCTTGAGATATTCATCATGAGATATACACCCAATGAGAATATCCTTGACCTTGTGGTGTTTCTTGTAAGCCTTCTTGTCTGTAGGAGTGAACTTCTTTCTTTCTTCAACAGATAGCTTTCCCTTTTCATCAAGTCCTTGAAAAGTTACCCCTACTTCAACCAAGTCCCAAAGCTCATCATCTAAGCCAATAAGATGACTGTAGATTCTATCTTTCCACCAGGAAAAGGTAGATGCATCACCATTGAACTTTGGTGCTTTGTTGTTTGACTTCTCTTCAACATCATAGTCATGAGGAACTGCTTTCATGTTCACACTTGGAGATGCGTCAGTCATAGTGTTTGATGCCAATTGAAGGTGTGAAAAACACAAGAAGGGGGGGTTGAATTGTGTTTTGGGTAGTTTGAAAAATTCTTCTAAGTTATAAAAACTTATCAGAGGTTGCAGCGGTTTAGAAAACAAAACGCAATCGAACAGAACTTAAGGTAAGAGAGAAAGAGAGAAAGATAGAGACAGATATTTTATACTGGTTCCTCTCACAAACCGAGAGTACGTCCAGTCCCCTTGCACTTCCAAGGGAGTTCACTATAATCAACAAGATTACAATTGCTCAAGCACACAGGCAAGAGACTTCCAATGCTCAAGTAACACTTACAAGAGACTTCCTTTGCTCAAGCACACAAGCAAGAGACTTCAAACAACTTTACAAGAAAAACAGAGTATATGAACACTGATACACAAATCAATGTTCAAAAGAATAAGTGAAAATACAACTCAATGACAAGACTAAACTTAGAATCCTAACAAAAGAAATCTAAGGTTCAACAACTGTATGAATTAGAAGCTGAAGCTTGAGTCTTGGATTTTTCAAATGAGTTCAAGTTGTATTCAAGTTGTTTTTGTGCACAGAAGGATTTTTGCAGAGTAACAGCTCTTTCAAAATTGCTCAATGATGTTGTGCACAAAAGCTTCACTACCACTTCTATTTATAGTAGAGAGTGAAGCGTCTTGAATTTGAAATCGTTGCAGGAGATTTCGCCAGCTGGTAATTGTACGATCTTTGAACCATATCGGGTAACCTTTGTGTACGACCAAACTTGGAAATGAAGATTCGTCCAATTGAGGTAAAAGGTTCGTACAATAGTACTAACGTTACTATTCTGTGGATAAGGTTGATTCTCCAGCTTTCGAATTGTCAGAGGATGATGAAATTCAATCATTGTAGCAGAGAATGTTCTTCTGACAGAACGGCCTTTACTGCAATTATCAGAACCTGATGTAATTAAACATAGCTTCTGATGACGTAGCCTCTGATATGCAGCTTCTGACGCGACTAGATATTGTATCTTCTGATGAGCATGTTCTGGTCAGAATTTGCTTCCCATTTCAGAGCCTTCAATGTACTCATAGTGAATATAAATTTTTAGCTTATATATCTGCACACTAGAGTAGATAATTAGTATACCCTATTGTATATTAATACCTTTGTTATCATCAAAATTTAATTGGATCATGTCAGAACCTCTTTTGTTCCAACAATCTCCCCCTTTTTGATTGATGACAAACCAAGTATTAATTTACAATGGTTGTTGATTAATTACATCATGCTTCTCTTAGGTTTATGAGTTTTGCAAGCTCCCCCTGAGTTCAACAATGATTAATTAAATCAGTTTAAAAATTTTATTTGAATTTTAAACTTAGCTATACACTTGACTCTCAGAGGCTAGGTTTGCAAGCTCTCCCCCTAAGTCTGATACTTATAAAAGAAAATTGCACTCTTCTTTTATATGTACCATGTATAGCAGCAAGTTCAAATTTCAAATAGAAATTTTCCTTAATTTTATAATCAGAACATAAAAATAAATTTAAATTTTGGCATATTTGCTTCAGGTTTAACGTTCCACAAAATTAATATACTCTTACTCCCCCTTTTGTCATCAAACAAAAAGATGAAACTGACAAGAATTAAATGACAAGTTTGAAAAAGAATGGTCAAAAGAGAGTCTCAAGACAGTCAACGTTTGAGAAGACGGTTACAACCAAGTCAATTAAATGACTTGTAGTAAAATCACAAACTTGTCTGTTTTGAAATCCTATATAAAGACCATCATCCTTTGTCATTTCACTCAACACTTCCATTTCATGTTGAAAAACAACGATGGATAAGGATAGAAGAGTGATCAAAAGTAAGAAGTCACAGGAGAAGAAGAAGAAGAAAGTGAAGATTCAACAAGACTCAGAGTCTAAGAAGAAACCTCAGAAGATGAAAGCATCGGCTTCTGCTCCTGTCAGAGTCAATTATCAAACAAGATCCAAGACCAAACAACAAGAGTCTTCATCCGAGTCAGAGTCTGAATGGGACTCTGACTGGAAAGAATTCTTGAGTACATATGTTCCTCCAAGGGAAAAGTACCCGTCCTCACCTTCTGATTCTCATCAGCTAGATTTAGAACTAGCTGTTTCTGATGTAGAATCCAAGTGAAAAGATGAATAAAACTTATGTAATCAACAATTATTTGTGAAATAAAAACTCTTGATTTAGTTTTTGCAATCTTTGTTTTGATATTTGTCTCAAAAACATTTGTACATACATAAAGTAAATAACATAATCTAAATAAATAGAGACAAAATAAATTGAATAACCAAAAAGTACTTGAATAAAAAGAAATTCATCAAAGTTACAATCAGCAGATTCTGAAAGAAATAACAACAAAAAAAATTGCATAGAATCCTAGGGTTGTGGTTGAGGAGGAGGGGGTAATCTTTCATTAATGCTCTTCAGAGTATCGAGGATAGCTGTTAGAATGCCAGAGTGTTCATCAAATTTTGGCTTCAATCTGTCTTGATCTTCTCTCATAAGCAGGGCAAACTCTGGTGCATTATTTGCTAAACGTTCAAGCCTTTCTTGTTCAGCAGCAACTCTTGCTTCTTCTGCTAACCTAGCTTGTTCTCTAGCCAGAGCCTCTAACCTTTCCTTCTCAAGCCTTTCATCTTCCAACCTCTTCCTTTCACGCTCTTCAGCTTCTTTCTTTTCTTGTTCTGCCTGGATTCTAGCCAATTCAATGCGAAATTCCAAATCTTTCTTGTAAGAGACTCTGATGGCCCTTATCATATTCTGCAGACCAACTTCCATTAGCTCACATTCCTTATCAATTTCTGCTGACTCAATAGTCCTAGTAGGAATAGCATTTTGGATCCTCCTAATGTTCTTGTCAACAGCTGTCAGCATTTTAGTAATGTCCTCTTTGGTTTCATCCATAGGTTCATTTAGGATCCTAGCAGGTAAGGAAGGAGGGACAAAGATGCAATCATCAGAAAGAGCTTGCATCAGATTAACAGGATTGGTGATGTGATTTGGAGGTTGTTGTTGGTTGGTTGGTAACACTTCAGTATTAGTGTTGTCCACATCCACATGTTGTGGGGATTTTTCAACATTAATTACTGGAGAGGGGGTTTTGTGAGAGACCTCAGAGTCTGGGTCGACAATTTCATTTGTTTAAGGTGATTTGTGAGAATCTGAGGTAGGCATTGTTTGTTCAATGATTGGTGGAGGTGATGGAGGATTGTTTTGGTTATTTTCTGGGGGTGGTGTTTGTGGTTTGGTTTGATCTTTTTCTGGGTTTGGTGTTGGTGGATTGTTTTGGTTATTTTCTGGGTGATTTTCTTCAGGTTCTGGTGAAGGTTCCAGATTTGAGAGATTCTTGTTTATGAGGGATTCAAATTTTTGAGGAGGTGGGGAGGGTGTGCGATCAGAATCTTCTTCTTCTTCATCCACATTGTGAATGACTGGTGCAGTACTTGTAGTAGCTTGTGCTGCATCATTACATATTGAATTAGCTTGAGATTCTGATGGGTTAGTTTGAAGTGGGTTAAACTGCTCTGTTGATGGTTGATTCTCAGAAAGAATAAGATCTTTCTTAGAACAAACTCCTTTCAAAATTTTATCAAGAGCACGTTTAACTGGGATTTCAGAGGGAAATTGGAGTCTCTTATAAACATTTCTAAAAGCTGAGCTATTACCAAGATCAGTAGGAATCTTACCATTAGCTGGTCCATACAGGGTCTGTTGAGCGAGCAGATTGTGAGGATCATTCGTTCGAGGAAGTTTGGAGTACATCTCATCAAACTCTGATGCATCTATTTCACACTCATAACTGTCCTTCAGTAGCACCTCCTTTTTCTTTAGAGCCTCAACGCTTGCAATAGCTGCATCCCTTGCAGCTTGTTCCTTTTCTTCATCAGTCAATTCCAACAAAAATTTCCTTGGTTTTCTAGTTGCTCTTGGTCCAGAATTTTTCTTAGACTTAGCAACCTTTTTGCTTTCAGAAACTGCAGGACTTTTAACAGCTTTTCTTTTTGCAGTGATTTTGGTTGGTTGAGCCAAAATTCTTGCCTGCCTTACAGTCAGATCCTGAGATTCTCCACTTCCAACCTCAGCTCCTAAACTCTTCAAAAAATCAGCATGAGCTTCTGCTATACTTCTAGCATCTCTTTCACTCACATGTACAAGCCTACATTCATCAATGTTTTCTTCAGATTCTCTGAGTAACAGAGGGTGTGTTGGATGAACGGCCTTCTTACCCTTTAGCAAATGTAGATACCTCAGAGTAGTACTGTTAATAATTTTAGAACTAATCAAAAAGGTACCATACCCAGGGAAGAAAGGTTTGATAACATCCAACAGTCCACACTGAGCAAACATGTGACTTAGTAGTCTCCCATGTCGAATGATAGGTTTGCTAGCAGCAATAGAGTCAGCTAGATGGATGAAGATGAGTTTACCAATATCAACAAAGTTTCCTTTACCAACGTGGAATGTGAATAGCTTCTGAATAGTAGAAATTTGATCAGTACCACCTAGCTTGGAAATAATACTGTTGATAAGAATTCTGTAGATAACCTTGCTTAGGTCTTTCATCTCAGACTTGTCTTCAGGGTTTTCCTTAGGTTTGAAAATGAATTCATCAACATCTGGTCCAACAGAGTCTGTAGATTTGATGAATAACCCACCTTCTGATAGCTTCAAAGCCTCATAGATATGATCTATTCTGAAGGCAACTCTGAATCCAGCAACATACGATTCAATTTCAGTAGATATGAACGGTTTCAAACCCATCTCAGCAGGAGTTTTACCATACAACTCTGGTTTTTCCTTAACCAACTCCTTCAGTCTCTCTTGGTACACATGTTTAGTAATAACGGTTGCTTTCATCCAGAATTCCTTGACAATCTCATTGTATGTTGGTCCATTCAACATATCAAAGTAGTACATCATTCCTTGTCTTTCAAAACGAGTTTTCACTTCCGGAAACCCATTTGCTCGCAAACTTTCGAAGTCTACAGGACATTCCATGGCGAAGTTAAGATCATCAAACTTGTATGGTCTTTGATCTTTTGCGAACTTGTTAGGGATTGATTTCTCAATGTCAACAATACAACCACTAGTACTGAGTGAAGCCATTTCTGATGAAGTTTGGGGTTTAGGGTTTGCTAGTTTTTGAGAGAGAGAAAGAAATATTGCTTGAGTTTTAGAAGAATGAAAGTGTGGGTTGTGATAGTGCAGAAGTGTGAATGTGTACAGTTTTGTGTTTAAATAGAAAGTTTCGCGCAAAAACAAAGTACAGACACATAGGGGTAGCAGAGTCTTTTACCTATCAAATAGGGATTAGAACGCTAATCATCATAAACCAACTTCTCTGTCCACTTGCACCAGAACACGTGTATTAAAAGTTTATTAAATAACTAACACGTAAGTTAGGAGAAAACGAACGGTTTCTTTTATAAAAGATTTTTCTTACGTGCCAGAACCTTCTCCTTAACAGATACTGATAGTGCGTCAGAAGATGGTCTCATCAAAACTTCTGATACAGAAGGTTCTGATGGTCTCAGCTTCTGATAACTATTAGATCCTTACAAAAACCAATTTTTCATCAGAGTTTCAGCTATTCAGGGATTTCCATCATATTCAAATTCTTTTTGATAAAATCAAAACGTTCAACAGCCAAGGGTTTTGTAAAGATATCAGCCCATTGATTTTCTGTCTCAATGAACTTGAGATCAATTACACCCTTTTGAACATAGTCTCTTATGAAATGATGTTTAATCTCAATATGCTTAGCTCTTGAATGTAAAATGGGGTTTTTGGAAAGGTGAATGGCTGCAGTATTATCACAATATAAAGGAATATTGTTACTGCTTATTTGATAATCTTCTAATTGATATTTCATCCAAAGTAGTTGTGTACAACATTTAGCTGCTGATATGTATTCTGCTTCTGCTGTTGACATAGCTATGGTGGTTTGCCTTTTACTTGCCCATGAAATCAAATTCTCACCAATGAATTGACAGTTTCCACTGGTGGATTTCCTTTCAATTTTATCACCAGCATAGTCAGCATCATAGAATCCAATCAGTTTGTAGTCATTGGATTTCTGATACAGTAATCCAATGTTACAAGTAGCTTTCAAATACCTAAAGATTCTCTTCACAGCAGTGAAATGAGATTCTCTAGGGTCTGATTGAAATCTTGCACACAAACATACACTGAATAAAATATCAGCTCTTGATGCAGTTAGATAGAGAAGAGATCCAATCATACCTCGATAGAGCTTCTGATCAACTTTGCCTTCAGATTCTTCTTTGCTTAAGCTTGATGTAGGATGCATTGGAGTGTTCATGGGTTTGCAATCTTCCAAATTAAATTTCTTCAGAAGATCTTTTATATATTTTGATTGATGAATGAATGTTCCTTTCTTTGTTTGATTTATCTGAATTCCAAGAAAGAACTTCAATTCTCCCATCATGCTCATCTCAAATTCATCCTGCATAAGCTTAGAAAAATTCTTGCACAAAGTGGCATTAGTTGATCCAAAAATGATATCATCAACATAAATTTGAATGATCAAAATGTCTTTCTTTAGTGTTTTTCTAAATAGTGTATTATCAACTTGACCTTTTTCAAAACCATTGTTGACTAAGAAGGTACTCAGTCTCTCATACCAAGCTCTGGGAGCTTGTTTGAGTCCATAGAGTGATTTCTTTAGTCTGAACACATGGTCTGGATTTGCTAAATCTTCAAATCCAGGAGGTTGTTTGACATATACTTCTTCAGAAATAACACCATTAAGAAATGCACTTTTAACATCCATTTGATACAGTGTGATATCATTGTTAACTGCATAAGATAAAAGTAACCTAATTGCTTCCAGTCTAGCTACTGGAGCATATGTTTCGGTGAAGTCAATTCCTTCTTGTTGACTGTATCCTTGTGCAACAAGTCTTGCTTTGTTTCTTGTCACTTCACCTTGTTCATTCAATTTGTTTCTGTATACCCATTTTGTTCCCATAATGTTCTTATGCTTTGGTTTGGGTACCAGATCCCATACATCATTTCTCTTGAATTGATTTAACTCTTCTTCCATAGCAACTATCCAAGCATCATCTGAGAGAGTTTCATTCGTTGTCTTTGGTTCAATCAAAGATACTAATCCAAACAATGATTCTTCATCTCTGAAGTTTGACCTTGTTTTTCTTGGACTATTCTTGTTTCCTAGGATGAGCTCTTCAGGATGTGATGATTTGTATTTGAATGTATTTCTTGGAATGTCAGTTGCTTCAGAGTTATCATCAGTAGTTTGATGTTCTTGAGTAGCATCAGAAGGTGTAGCTTCTTGAGTTTCAGAGTTTTCTACAGGTTCTATGTAGTTGTCATACTCTGGAGCTTCATCTTATGATTCATCAGAACCTGACAAATCTTTAACAGGCTCTGACTTTTTATCATCAGGCTCTTTATCATCAAACTTTACGTGCATTGATTCTTCCACTGTATTAGTTTCAAAATTATACACTCTGTATGACTTAGAGCGTTCAGAGTATCCAATGAAGATACCCTTACCGGCTTTAGAGTCAAATTTCTTAAGATGGACTTTATTATTCAGAATGTAACATGTACAGCCAAATTGATGAAAATAAGAAATATTGGGTTTTCTTCCTTTAAAGAGTTCATATGTTGTTTTGTTCAAAATAGGTCTTATATAGATTCTATTTTGAATATAACAAGCAGTGTTAACAGCTTCTGCCCAAAAGAATTTTGCCAAATTATTTTCATGCATCATGGTGCGTGCCATTTCTTGTAAAGACCTATTCTTTCTTTCTACAACTCCATTTTGTTGTGGAGTTATAGGAGAAGAGAATTCATGGAGAATTCCATGTTCTTCAAAAAAAATTTCAAAAGGTTCATTTTCAAATTCACCACCATGATCACTTCTTACTTTCAAAATCTTGGAATCCTTTTCATTTTGAATTTGGGTACAGAAGATGCTAAACACCTCATATGTGTCATCTTTAGTTCTCAGAAACTTAACCCATGTCCATCTACTATAATCATCCACTATGACTAATCCATACTTCTTACCATTGATTGAAGCAGTGCTAACTGGTCCAAAAAGATCAATATGTAAGAGTTCTAAGGGTCTGGTAGAAGAGACAATGTTTTTGTTCTTAAAGGAACTTTTGACAATTTTCCCCTTTTGACAGGAACCACAAAGTGAGTCTGAGTGATATTTAATTTTTGGAAGGCCTCTGACAAGATTGTCCTTACTAAGCTTAGAGATTAACCTCTAGTTAGCATGACCCAATCTTTTGTGCCAGACCCATTTTTCATCACTCAGTGTCAAAAGACAAAGCACTTGTTGTTCCTTTAAATCAGAAAAGTTGACTTTATAAACATTGCCTTTTCTATTACCCTTAAAAACAATAGATTGGTCAGAGCTTCTGATTACAGTACATGAATCCTTATTAAACATGACATCATAATTACTATCACACAATTGACTTATGCTAAGTAAATTATGGTGTAGTCCATCTACTAACCAAACATCAGAAATTGACAAAGAAGAATTACCAACTGTACCTATACCAATGATCTTTCCTTTCTGGTTGCCACCAAACCCTACTGTTCCTCCCTCTTGTTGATTCAGGGTGTGGAATAAGAGCTTGTCTCCTGTCATGTGACGTGAGCAACCACTGTCTAGATACCAAGAGCTTTCTTTTCTTCTTTGGGTGCATATCTGCAGCATACACTATTTTAGATTTTGGTACCCATACTCTGATGGGTCCTTTTTGGTTAGTTTTGAGAATCTTATTCTTCTTGTTAGAGTATTCAGAAGATCTGGGGTCAACAGAGCCTTTAGAAAAATATTTAGGCTTATGTTGTCTCTGAGACTTTCCTCTTGAGTGTGTCAGAGAACCAGTTACCAAGTTTGCTTTAGAAGTACTAGTGCCCCGCTTATCAACAGGCTTTGGTACTCTGATAGCTTTAACTTGAGTAGACATGGGTACTGATGTGAGGGGAACCTGGGTTTTAGAAGACTTAGGTTAAGAGGATGAGTCATCTTCTGATACCTTATCTTGTGGTTCCAAGGTCACAAGAGTACCAGACACAGTCAGAGGTTCTGAGATACCCTTAGTAAAGTTTGAATAAGATTCAGAGGGTGACTTGCTTAACAAGACAGGGTTGTTTGATTTCCCCACATCAGAAGATGTAAGAGAACCAAGTCCTTGTCTTTTATGATAGTTGCTAAGCCCACCATGAATTATGGAAGTTATCCTAGTTTTGTCAATGTTATGGTGAACAAACTCTTGAAGAGAAATTTCATACTCATCATAGGGTTTGTGACATGTTCTACATCCAGTCTCAAGCACTTTAATTGTTTTAAGAGATTTTTGATAGTTTGCTTGAGTCTGAGATTTTCATTTAGCAGCTTCACTTTTTGTTTACAAAAATCTAGCTCACTCAACTTTTCCATGTACTTCACCATTACATCTTTCAAAGCTTTGGTCATTTGAGTGCTAGACATTTTAGAGATTACCTCATCAATATCGTCTGTGTCAGACTCTGTATCATTTTCATCGTCTGACTCACCAGTGGCCATAAGCGCTAGGTTTGCTTCCTCAGAGTCTTCATCCTCTGATAGTTCATTGATATCCTCCCATGTTGCCATCAGACTCTTCTTGGCTTTGTTCTTGATTGTACTTTTTCTTCCTTTACCCTTGGAGTTGAGTTCAGGACAATCAGCCATAAAGTGTCCAGGCTTATGACAATTGAAACAATTTTTTGTGTCATCCTTCTTCTCTTTGCTGGTGTAGTTCCTTGATCCAGATCCTCTGCTTGGGAAATTTTTGCCTTTCCTTACTGACCACTTTTGAAACTTCTTGGACAAGAGTGCAAAGATATCATCATCTGATCCATCTTCTTGGTCATCTATGGAAGATTCCTCTGCTTCAGATTCTACAGCTTTGGCTTTCAAAGCCTTAGATGAAACTGAAATAGATGGCAAGGCCACAGATTTTAGTTTCTTCTGAGACTCATCAGAAGATAGTTCAATCTCGTGACTCGTGAGTGAACTTATCAATTCCTCCAAGCCAAGTGTGTCCAAATCTTTAGCTTCCTGAATAGCTGTTACCTTAGGCCTCCACCTAGAAGGCAAGCTTCTCAGAATCTTCCTTACATGATCAGAAGTTGTATAACTTCTCTTCAGAACTTGGAGACCAGCCACTAGAATTTTGAATCTAGAAAACATAGATTCAATGTTCTCGTCATCCTTCATTCTAAAGAGTTCATACTGTTGGATCAACATAGTAGCCTTTGCTTCTTGCACCTGTTTGTTTCCTTCATAAGTGGAACATAAGGAATCATATATACTCTTAGCAGTGGATTTGTTTGTAATCTTGAGATATTCATCATGAGATATACACCCAATGAGAATATCCTTGACCTTGTGGTGTTTCTTGTAAGCCTTCTTGTCTGTAGGAGTGAACTTCTTTCTTTCTTCAACAGATAGCTTTCCCTTTTCATCAAGTCCTTGAAAAGTTACCCCTACTTCAACCAAGTCCCAAAGCTCATCATCTAAGCCAATAAGATGACTGTAGATTCTATCTTTCCACCAGGAAAAGGTAGATGCATCACCATTGAACTTTGGTGCTTTGTTGTTTGACTTCTCTTCAACATCATAGTCATGAGGAACTGCTTTCATGTTCACACTTGGAGATGCGTCAGTCATAGTGTTTGATGCCAATTGAAGGTGTGAAAAACACAAGAAGGGGGGGTTGAATTGTGTTTTGGGTAGTTTGAAAAATTCTTCTAAGTTATAAAAACTTATCAGAGGTTGCAGCGGTTTAGAAAACAAAACGCAATCGAACAGAACTTAAGGTAAGAGAGAAAGAGAGAAAGATAGAGACAGATATTTTATACTGGTTCCTCTCACAAACCGAGAGTACGTCCAGTCCCCTTGCACTTCCAAGGGAGTTCACTATAATCAACAAGATTACAATTGCTCAAGCACGCAGGCAAGAGACTTCCAATGCTCAAGTAACACTTACAAGAGACTTCCTTTGCTCAAGCACACAAGCAAGAGACTTCAAACAACTTTACAAGAAAAACAGAGTATATGAACACTGATACACAAATCAATGTTCAAAAGAATAAGTGAAAATACAACTCAATGACAAGACTAAACTTAGAATCCTAACAAAAGAAATCTAAGGTTCAACAACTGTATGAATTAGAAGCTGAAGCTTGAGTCTTGGATTTTTCAAATGAGTTCAAGTTGTATTCAAGTTGTTTTTGTGCACAGAAGGATTTTTGCAGAGTAACAGCTCTTTCAAAATTGCTCAATGATGTTGTGCACAAAAGCTTCACTACCACTCCTATTTATAGTAGAGGGTGGAGCGTCTTGAATTTGAAATCGTTGCAGGAGATTTCGCCAGCTGGTAATTGTACGATCTTTGAACCATATCGGGTAACCTTTGTGTACGACCAAACTAGGAAATGAAGATTCGTCCAATTGAGGTAAAAGGTTCGTACAATAGTACTAACGTTACTATTCTGTGGATAAGGTTGATTCTCCAGCTTTCGAATTGTCAGAGGATGATGAAATTCAATCATTGTAGCAGAGAATGTTCTTCTGACAGAACGACCTTTACTGCAATTATCAGAACCTGATGTAATTAAACATAGCTTCTGATGACGTAGCCTCTGATATGCAGCTTCTGACGCGACTAGATATTGTATCTTCTGATGAGCATGTTCTGGTCAGAATTTGCTTCCCATTTCAGAGCCTTCAATGTACTCATAGTGAATATAAATTTTTAGCTTATATATCTGCACACTAGAGTAGATAATTAGTATACCCTATTGTATATTAATACCTTTGTTATCATCAAAATTTAATTGGATCATGTCAGAACCTCTTTTGTTCCAACAGCAGCTTCACTAGCGTTATTTAAGTTTGTGATAATTTGCATTCGCTTTGGTTTTTGAAAAGGTTTTTATAAAAGTAGCGTAATGCTTTGCAGAAATATAAATGTGGAATGTATAAATAATAGATTCAAGAAATATAGAGGCTAGGTATGGTGGTTGGAGTCCCTCCCTTCTTCATATTTGGCATGATCGGTGTATAACATAGTTACTTAGATTATGTTCGGCGGTGAATTTTCCTTGTTGTAGTAATACCTTACTATTACACTATGTCTATTAAAGTTTCCCTACGTTAACAACTAAGGTACCTACGAGAACCTAACCTTGATGTGTCACATGCCTTAATTACTAAGTGAGTTGTTTATAAACATGCATTATAACCTTCACCAATTAACCTCTAGGTCCTAGTATCGGGCTGTTCATCTTCTAAGTGCTCAGATCACACCTAGTGCATGATTCCTCCTCTAACCGCTCAGTTCACGACTAGTGCAGGATGTTACCGTCTCTATACACCTAGCATTATTTACTACGAGTTCCGGACCATATCAAGTCAAAACCTGATATCAATTCTATGGGCGCTCCCGCTTATCTGGCTAGATTACGAGAATACGTTATTAAGTGCACGAAAGTAAATAACAAACATAACTACTAAATATCATTTATTATAACTTAGACTCAATCACAGACTCCAAATATTCATAGGGGAGTTCATCTTCTCCACCAGAACCTAAGGCATAATTATAAAGACGACATATTTAAATTACAAGAATTATAATCTAAATACAAAAGCCTATAGAAACATACCTTGCTGAGTTAGTTTTCCTGTAAGGGGAGAAAACTATGCCCAATAGGGCTCCTCTGAATCTCTCCTTATAGTAGAGAGTGTTGTACTATTTCTGAATGAATAAAACAATGAAAGGGAGGCTCTATTTATAGTTTTCGTAATGGGCCTCAGCAAGGCATCGCACCACGATGAAGCCATCGTGCTGCGATGTGAAGATTCAGTTAAATTTTATAACTGATCCTGTGCATTTCATCAGCTTGGGCGCCAAGTTACTCCATCGTGCTGCGATGGACAGATTTTCTTCAGATTTATTTCTTCTGATTTCTTGGCGAACAAGCAGCTCCCATCGTGGCACGATGGGAGCCATCGTGCTGCGATGGAATGTTGATTTTCTTCACTTTTTGGGCTTTTTCTTGTCTTTTTGCATTTTGGACTCTGTCTTGATGATTTTTCTTGCTTTTGTAGGTTTTCCTTCGTATTTGGGTCTGTCTTGGTCATTTTACTACTAATAATAATACTAAAAATACCGTAGAAATTCCTGTCATCACAACCCCAAACTTAAACTGTTGCTTGTCCTCAAGTAACATGCTGTCAGACAAGATCGTTAGAGAAATAAGAGATAAATAAAGATGTTAGGAATTTCATAACCTTGCTTTATATTTCAGCAATGGTACCGCTGATTTCTTACCGCAGCGATCATGCCCAGTCCTGCTAGGCTCAGGAGACGTCAATAGTAGCAAATCGGACAAATGCCTGCAAGAGTCCATGTTCAACTTTTTCTCTCTCTCACATTTGTGTTTTTCGCTCATAATTGAAAGGGTTATCTCTCAATCATCGTACAACCTGCCATTTTACCATAGGCTTGCAAGAATTCTAAGCAACCAGTCAAAATTCAATATACAAGCATTATTGGAGGTCTTTTCAGGGTTATAACGTGGCTTAGGTCAAGGTAGGACATTTTTGGGAATAGTAGGCTAAACATTGGAGTTAAGTTCTACTTTGTTGTTCCTTTTTGTGTACGCAACTTTTGTTCCTTAGGGTGCCTTTTTGTGTTGGTATCGGAAATTAAGAACCGGATGTGTCTTTGTGTGGTTCTTTTCTATCACTGTTTTTGCCCTTTGGCTCTTTTCTTTTGCCCTTTGGCTCTTTCTTTTGCCCTTTGGCTCTTTCTTTTTCATTCATTTTTTTTTAAGAGACTATTTTTTAGGGAATTTTTTTTTTGATGTTTTCCCGTCTCTTTTTCATTTTTTTTTCTTTTTTGTAGTGATAGTTCTCCATACACCCACCCCAAACTTAAACGTTGCTAGTTCCATGAGCAACCCCAAACTTATTTTGTTGCCAAGACTTTTGAGAACTATGACTTAACTCCAAATAGGGTAAATCATTGTTTTTCTGGTCTATAGGCTTGTATCGTGGTTTGTCATCGAAACAAAAGGGATAATTTATTTTACGGCTCAAATTTGGCTAGCAAAGGATATAATATAATAAAGGGTGGCTTGAAAAGGCTCTGGGTTATAACAAACAATTGCCTCAATGCATATAATATCAAATCAACTAGTCAGCAGAGAATTAGAGCAAGTTCTAGAAAATAAACAAGTGCACGGTACTCTCATAGTAATTCGAAAGAAAGTGGTAATACCGTTTGGAAATATTTGGCTCAAATCCTCACATGGCTTAGGTATCTGAAAGTTGAACACTTGTCTCACAGACACCAGCTTCATCACTCGTCTCTTTGTCTCCCGAACTTCGCACTTCGGAGCAATCACCTTTGGTTTTTGTATGAAGGCGTGAAATTCGGCTCATCAGAATTTATAACTCACTTCGTCGCAACCATACCTATAACAGTTTATCATGCACTATATAATAAACAGCAAACAGTTATTTAATTTTTTTTGTAAGTTTGAATAAGGGGTAAATAGATGAAAATGATTAACAGGAAATTCAAAGTACAAAAAATAAAAAATAAAAAAGTACATAAAACAAAAAGTACATAAATAGTAAAGAGAAAAACTAAAAATAACTGCGGCCCTAGTGTCCGCCCTCGTCATCACTGGCAAGCTCAGCCTCCAGCTCGGCTGCCAACTCCTCAGCACTTGCCAGATCCCATCTGTCCTGAACCTGCTGCTGATGTTGCAGCATGTTCTGGGTCTGCCTGTTGAAGTGCCCTATCAAATCCGGCTGCTCCGGATACTGCTGGCGGTAGGAAGGCAGAGGATGTTGTGCTCTGTAACTCTGGACATCCTCCATCATGTGGGGGGAGTACCTGGGCAACCCTCAGTCCATCCGGACATGGATGTCACACTGTGTGGCCGCCATCCCCAGCTCATATTCTGAGAACTGGTGCTGCTGAGGTGGCGGCTGGTGTACCTGCTGCTGCTGTGGTGGTGGCTGTTGTGGCTGCTGCTGCTGTTGGGCTCTCTCAAAATCCCGCTGGGCTCGGGAAAGGAACCTCGCTCCCAGAGGAATCTCTGGCCCAATGATCTCGTCATCATCCTCCTCTGGTACCCCAGCCATGGAACATAGGTGAGAGATGACGAAAGGGTGGCCGATGGTGGCGTCAGAAGAGGTGCCCATGCGCTTAATACTCTGCACAATCACACTGCCAACCTGGATGGGCTCCCCCATCAAAATGTTGTAGATGCCCAAGCACCTAGAAGTGATGATCTTCGTCTGGTTGGAGCATGCCTCAAAGTTGTGGGTCCACCATTTGGCCCACAACTTTGCCAGAGGCAACATCTCCGTAGCCTGCAGTCTCTGTCGCGCCCCCTGTCTCGAGTAATGCAAATCCTTGCCTGGCATAGGCAGGGCTTCCCGGATCTGGTCGTACTCGGCGTCGGTAATAGCTCCCTCTCTCCAGGAAGCACGCCTCATCTGGACCCCGCACTGACCCTCAAGGCAAAATCCAAAAGTAGAATCAATAGTGTCTGGGGAGAAGCTGACATGAACCCCCCGGACATAGGACCTGTAATCTCCAGTGCCAAATGTCATAGCATTGGCATAAAACTCCTCCACGATGGTCTTGTTGCACTCCCCCAACATGTTGTTGAAGGGCACTCATCCGTATCACAAAAGAATCTCCCGAACGCGTGGAAGTGCGTCAAAAGCAGGAATCTCAATACCAACCTCCTGGACCAGCCCCTTCTCCCCAATAATACCATGTTGTCTCTTAGTGATACTACTTAGAAAGCGAGGAGAGGTAGACTGTGAAGCGGATCCTGATGTTCTGGATCTCTTTGGTGCCATGATAATGATAAAGGTTTGATTTTTTAAGAAAAAGTTTGGTTTTTTGTTGGGAAATTTGGTTGGTGGAAGGTTTAGAAAGTGTAGAAGAAGAAGAAGAAGAAGAAGAAAAATATGGTTCTTGGAGTTTGTTTTGAGTTTTGGATGAAGGTAAGTTTTTGGGGAAATTTGAGCAGAGTAACGGCGTAAAATTTTGATGTAAAAAGTGAAAAATTCGTGTTGTATATATAGGCAACGTTCACTCATCGCAGCACGATGCATCGTATCGTACTGCGATGGTTTGCTGTTGGATTTTGAAAAATTGGCCGTTCACATCGCAGCACGATACGATACATCGTACTGCGATGGAATACCGTTGGTTTTGAAAAAAATTGAACGTTGTTCATCGTAGCACGATGGGATGCATCGTTCTGCGATGAACTGCCTGATTTTTGTAAAAATTTGATTTTTCAACTTTTTCCTCAAAAATTATTTTTCTAGGTTTTTCTCTAAAAAATGTGGTACTTTTTATTTTTCTAAAAATTTAAATTTAAAAATTAAAAATGCGGAAAATTAAAATAAAGCAATAAATTATACCTTAGGTTGCCCCCCAAGCAGCGCTTGTTTAGCCTCTCATTAGCTTGAGGCATTTCCTCCATTACAGAGGATAGGTTTGCATGTCTCTCTATTGTGCTTCTTTGTTCCTGCTTGAAGCACTGACCATCTTCCTTTTTCATTAATTACTGTCAAGAAGGACTAGGTCTGTTTCACCATATCCTCAACTATCCGGTTCGCGACTAATTTACCAGTGCAGTTTCATATAACACAGTGATTTCACCCCAAACTTATATACGTGCATGTCTCTTTTTTTGATTCTTTCTTCAAGGAAGAAGTTGTTCTCCTGAGGTGACTTTGCAGACTGGTTTTCCTGACTGTAGTAGTTCATCCTTGATGGCCTTTCTCTTTTCAATGGTTCCCGTGTATCCGAACCATTTCTGTAAACAGCCCTTTCTTTCTCTTGCTTCCTGTAGAAGCCTCAGTCAAATGATCCTCCTGACCATTGACTTTTTGGTTGCAGCTTCTCTTTTTCAATTTGCTCCATCTCTCATCACTTTGAGAGTTTTCCTGCGAGAATGCTGTCTTTGATTTTTGCTTTTGCCAGCCTTTGTAATCCTTAGCTCTTGAGTACCTGTCTGCATGCACTTTAAACAAATACCTTAGTAGCACTGGATAAATATTTTTCTGTGGAACTATTTTTGGTTTGTCTCATGTGTCTTTGTCACTATGAAAATTCCCAGGTAAGTGAGGTGGATCACAACGGATCGCTTAAATACCAAGACTTGTCCTTAGCCAGAACTTTCACAGATCAAAATCCACAATCATCAACAAGATTTTTTTGATTTTTTAAAGTTTTTGTATTTTTGAAATTATTTTGACAAACTTAAATAAATCTAGTAATGCTTCGTAAACACAATCCCCGGCAACGGCGCCAAAAACTTGACTATGGTCTGGCAAGTGCACCAGTCTGTCGTCGAGTAATAATTCACACTATAGGTGTCTAGAATGAGTTCGTATCCACAGGGATAATTTGCATTCGTTTTGGTTTTTGAAAAGGTTTTTATAAAAGTAGCGTAATGCTTTGCAGAAATATAAATGCGGAATGTATAAATAATAGATTCAAGAAATATAGAGGCTAGGTATGGTGGTTGGAGTCCCTCCCTTCTTCATATTTGGCATGATCGGTGTATAACATAGTTACTTAGATTATGTTCGGCGGTGAATTTTCCTTGTTGTAGTAATACCTTACTATTACACTATGTCTATTAAAGTTTCCCTACGTTAACAACTAAGGTACCTACGAGAGCCTAACCTCGATGTGTCACATACCTTAATTACTAAGTGAGTTGTTTATAAACATGCATTATAACCTTCACCAATTAACCTCTAGGTCCTAGTATCGGACTGTTCATCTTCTAAGTGCTCAGATCACACCTAGTGCATGATTCCTCCTCTAACCGCTCAGTTCACGACTAGTGCAGGATGTTACCGTCTCTATACACCTAGCATTATTTACTACGAGTTCCGGACCATATCAAGTCAAAACCTGATATCAATTTTATGGGCGCTCCCACTTATCCGGCCAGATTACGAGAATACGTTATTAAGTGCACGAAAGTAAATAACAAACATAACTACTAAATATCATTTATTATAACTTAGACTCAATCACAGACTCCAAATATTCATAGGGGAGTTCATCTTCTCCACCACAACCTAAGGCATAATTATAAAGACTACATATTTAAATTACAAGAATTATAACCTAAATACAAAAACCTAAAGAAACATACCTTGCTGAGTTAGTTTTCCCGTAAGGGGAGAAAACTATGCCCAATAGAGCTCCTCTGAATCTCTCCTTATAGTAGAGAGTGTTCTACTATTTCTGAATGAATAAAACAATGAAAGGGAGACTCTATTTATAGTTTTCGTAATGGGCCTCAGCAAGGCATCGCACCACGATGAAGCCATCGTGCTGCGATGTGAAGATTCAGTTCAATTTTATAACTGATCCTGTGCATTTCATCAGCTTGGGCGCCAAGTTACTCCATCGTGCTGCGATAGCACACATCGTGCTGCGATGGACAGATTTTCTTCAGATTTATTTCTTCTGATTTCTTGGCGAACAATCAGCTCCCATCGTGGCACGATGGGAGCCATCGTGCTGCGATGGAATGCTGATTTTCTTCACTTTTTGGGCTTTTTCTTGTCTTTTTGCATTTTGGACTTTGTCTTGATGCTTTTTCTTGCTTTTGTAGGTTTTCCTTCGTATTTGGGCTTGTCTTGGTCATTTTACTACTAATAATAATACTAAAAATACCGTAGAAATTCCTATCATCAGTTCTCCATGAACATCATTAAAGTTTTAATCTAGACTAATGAGAACTCAACAAAGAGTACAAACAGCTTGCAATGAAGCTTCAAATCTGATCCAAGTACGTCTCTTCACCCTTTCTCATATAAGTGTCCTTAAGTTTACTATTCACTTGTCCTTGCAACGACTGATGAACAATTGCTACTCTATGCTTCCTTTGGTGTTTAACAACTGGTAAACAACTTGCAACAACTCTTTTAGCACGTTGGCCTTATATACACCAGAAGAGAGAATGGTCTCCAACATTCAGGAGAATGGTCTCCCAGATTTTTGCACACAAGTGTCAAACTTATCCAAAGCCGCCCCAAACTATTTTTCACACATGGGCTATTGTTTTACTAGGGGTGATCATCGGGCGGGTTCGGGCGGATTCGGGCCCAAAATCCCAATCTCACCCCAAACCGCAAGCATATATTTACAACCCAATTTCGACCGCAGAGACACTCGGATATGGCGGGTGGCGGGTGAGCGGTTTTGACGGTTCTTCGGGTTGGGTTATGCGGTTTAGACTATAATCATATTTTATTTGCCCAAAAATAAATCTAACAAATTGAAATCTGTAGTGAATCAAGTGTAAGTTGGGACATAATATCGCAGGAAAAACATAGTGATGAAACAACATATGGTTGTTGGTGGAGGCTTGTGGTCTTTGATGGTTGTTGTAACGGCAGTATTGCATAAAAATAGATGTATCTTTGTACTTGGCTCTATCATATCATGCGGTGCTCTACGATGGTGCTTTGTTTCTTCCTGTCATAATATGTTATTGATGGATCATGGATCTTATGGAAGGGATCCCATGTGCATGCACAACAATTGAGCAGAGAAATTATGTGTAAGCTAAACAAAACATTGTTTTTGGTAATGGTGAGTGTCTCAAAGAAAATAGGAAAGAAATTGCAGTACCTTTCTTCCAACATTTTCTAGAAATGGAGAAGCATATTTTTGTTAACACTTTCAATGTTTTACATCAACAACAAACAAAATCAGACAAGAAGAAAATATGGGGGTGATGAAACAAAATCATACCCTTGTATGAGCTTTTGATATACAAGAAAGAAAGAAGAGGAGGAGATCTAAACTTTATCAAGAGAAAACACAGCAAACACAACTTTCTTATTTTCATGAATCTCTTCAACTAATTTTCTTTTTGTTGTTAAAATGAGTAGTTGTGACTTCTGAGTTCTGACTTGTGGTAGTAGTAGTACCAGTACTAGACTATTATTAGACCTTTAGATGAGATGGGATGGGATGTAGCAAAAGAAAGTTAAAATCTCACGTGATCACTTTGCTTTGGCAATCATGAATAATTAGTGGTTATTAAAATAAAATATGGAAAATTGTAGTATTATATTGGAAAAAAGCAGAAAAGATGGTAGAATTAGTCAGATGATGTGAAAAAAGTACAGCTGTAACCTACTAAATGCAAGTAGCGGGCGGGTTCGGATATGAATGGATTTTTATTTTGAAAACCGAGCCCGACCACATAAGCCCATTTCAAACTGTTTTATGCCTATTTTAAACCCGACACCCATTTTGACCCGCCCGAAACAGTATCGGTTTAAATGGTTTTATCGGTTTGCGGTCGGTTCTGGGTTGTTTGATCAACCCTATGTTTTACAACGAATATATGATCGGAAGCGACTCATAACAGTTGGCACAACGAATATCTCTGACATCTCTATAGTTCCATATATCAGAAACCATGAGAAGAATGTTCTGCAGACTCACTTGAAAGATAGATTTGATTGGATTGTTTTGCTTCTCTCACAACGGCTATTTTCACACTCTCAACTGTCATATTTGAAGTTCAAAAATCAGAAGAACCTCTTATCTCTAAATAGCACGTTTGACATCATTGAAGAGCAAGAGTTTAAAAAAGCAAAGAAAGCATTCATACTTGTTTTATCTCACAAGCAATCAAGCTCTTCTTTTTCACTCATACTTCAAAGCTTTCTAGAAATTATGATCTGAATATCTTTGAGTATCTTGGGTGTATTTTATTTGTAAGCTATATAACTGGTTGATATAAGCTTGAAGATCCAAAACCACTTCATATCATTTGAAAGTTCTAGCTCAAGTCAATTAGTGTGAATTGATTGAGTGGTGGTTCTAAAAATCAGTTGGTGATAACTGATTTGTATGTTAGCCTTGAACAAGGTTAAGGGAGTGTTATTATTGTAATCTTGGTCTAAATTACAGTGGACAAACTCACGCAAGTGGGGACTGGAGTAGCTCATACTATTAAGTGGTGAACCAGGATAAATTCCTTGTGTTTGATCTTCTCTTTCCCTTCTCTTTTACTTTGAGCAAACACACATCACATTTTATTTTACGTTTGTTTATTGCTGAGAACGTTCTCAGAACATTCTAACCATTGTGTGTTTTAAGTTTGTTACTTTAATTAACATAACTTAACCCCGCAACAAAAATTTTAAAAGGTCACAATTCAAACACCCTCTTTCTTATGACAAATCTCGTTACTTCAATAAAAATAACTTAACATTTCAATATTTATTATTTCTTAATCTATGTACGAAACCCTAAAATGACCAAAGTTTTGAGACAAACAAAGTATATGTTTCATACTTGAACGTTTAATGCGAATAAAATTTAGCCACACCAAAAATAAACCCTAGTTCCGTCCCTTAATACTGGCCCACCAAATATTTATTTTTTATACATCAAACGAAGCTATATATCTATCATGTCATCCTTCTCTCATGATGAATCCGATAAATAAACATATAATAACACTGAAAGATTAAGAACACCATAGACCATAGTCCACAAAGTACATCAAATGTACTCATACCCTACCTTTAATTGTTTTTTTTTTTTTTTGGCGGGACCCTACCTTTAATTGTTAAGTACCGTCTCTACCTAACTTATTTGTTTTAGATCCAAAAATAATAATATTTAAATATTAAAAATAAGTATCTTAATTAATAATTAGTTTAATTTGCCGCCCACAATAGTAATAACCAATAAAGATGATGCTATCATTTAGAACAACCATTTATAGCCACACTTTTTTATTTGAAAGGATGGCCAGACATTCTTCTTTGCAACTATGAGAAACTTAATTAAATCCCAGTTCCTCACTCGTTGACATTTTCTTTTATTTCATTTTATTTTATACAAAAAAAAAATAATTATATTTTAAGCTGCTTTCATGTCCTTTTCCCGTTTCCATAAAAAAAATGTCCTTTTCCCGTTATCAGAAACCTTTCATTAATAGTAAAAAAAAATCATCATATTATCTATCAATTTATTAAATATTGATTTTTTATGTTACTAAATTTTAAAACTTTTTTTTTGTGTAAAACAAACTAGTGTGCAAGCCCGTGTCAAGCACGGGAAAATAAAATAATTATAAAATTTAAATAAAAATTTAATGTAAAAAAATGTAAGTTCAGTTTGGATTTACATGAATTAGTATATATTTATATTTTATTACATATAAGTTAGCATAAATTTAGAATTAATTTAAAATTAACTCAAAAATTAATAGTAATATTTTAAAATTCAAATCGGTCCACCGATTGAATGGATAATCACTCTAAACTATTACAAAAAACTCAAAGGGAGTAGGTCATAACTGTGTTAAATTTAAATAGTATTTAATATGAAAAAGTGTTGAAAAGTCACATAATTTTATAGGTTTAATGTATAAAAACAATATACATTTGTCAAAATAAAGACAATATATATATATATATATATATATACATAGCACTCCTTATAAATTACAACAAAAATTATATTTCTTATGTGTTTATTTTGTGAATAATGTTTTTACTAAATATGGTAATAATTTATTGAATTATTTATTAAACTAAAAATAATGTGTGAATAGTTTTTTTACTAAAAAAAATTAATTTACTTACTTCATGATTATATTTTATATAAAAAATATATTTTATTTTTTACATTATAAGTTATATTTTTTACAATATTTATTCTACATAGGTTGTTCCGGCGTTTTACCACCTGCATCTCTTTTACTTAAAAAATAAAATAATAATAAATGGATGAAAGTTAGTAATAAAAAATAAATCATATTAAAGCAATAATAACCATTCAACCAAAGCAACTTCTTTGTTTGAGCTTTGAAATATATGATTTACAATATTATGTAGTAAAAAAGAAGGGTTTTTTTTTTTACAAAAGTAAAAAAGAAGGGTTATGCTATATGTTACGGAAGATTTTGGGAACGAAATGCAAGAACTAGTACGTGGCATGTTTACATAAAATCTTAGAACATGTACAGTTTCTATTTGGCAGAAATCAAGGGTGGATAGGAAGTTAAAGTTGATCGTGATTATTCTTGCCTTTATTTTTCCGTAATATTCAGCATTTTCCAAAAAAGAAATACACATTACACCTTTAAAAGATAATACATTCATACTTGTGAGAAAAAATAATCATCACTTAAAACTTATATATATTATAATGAAAAGTGTCTGGTTGAGTTTCTTGAGAGTCCACATATCATTTATATTTTTCTTTTGAGATTTACATCTGCAAAAATATATATTGAAAAAAATGATGAACGTAAATTAAGATGAATATAGAGCACAATGAAATAATATAAAGAAATTAAAAGAACATAACTAAAGGAAAAAGTATTGAAAAATGTGTGATTTGAAGTGTTCAACCAAAAACCATTTATATAGGAAAAAAACATGGGTATATAAGTAACTTTATCTATAATGTGCAATTAAACCAATTAATAACAAATATACTGATTCCTTTTTTGGTGAATGTCATTTTATAATTTTTTTTACACCGCCAATTATTAGAAAAAAATAGTGAAATTATAGAAACAATTTGAATTTGAATAAGAAATATTCCATTGAAGGAAGTCAACAATATAATTGTTTACAATGAAATTTCGTAAACAAGCGCTAGTTTTACTTCTTTAAACTTGCGAGATCAAACTAGAAATCTCATGCTATTAATGTAAGAAATATTTCATTCTATTTTGAAATAAGGCATTTTCCTATATCCAATTTTTTTAAAATAAAGCAAATTCTATTTTTTTTTGTTAAGTAGTCTAATGGCTAGAAATTCCACCTTTAAGATGAATAAGTTGGATGATCAGGGTTCGAACTTCGGCCCCCTGCATATATAATGCATTGTCCTACCATCTGAGCTAAGCTCACGGGAGAAATAAAGCATATTCTATAGCATTATAAATAACATAAAAAAATATTAATTTATATATATGTATCCACTAATTTCTCTTATAAGTACATTCTTCAATTTTTTTAATAAATAATTTACTTATTATTGAAAGAAATATGCATCCATATGATTCCATGAAAAAAATAATAAGGCATAGCATTCGTGAATACATATTATAAGTAAATGGGCAAATGAAAATCGAAAACGATCTATTCACGAATGCTATGCCTTATTATTTGCAAATTGAAGTAATAGCCGGATTTTTAATAAGGAGCAAATGAAATAATGACATTAATTGCCAAATGAAGAAGAGAGCGGAGTTGCTGAGAGACTAGCATTTTTGAGGAAAGAGAAAGAGAAATCCTTCTCACTTATTCATATTATAGACTTGTTTAAAAATTTTTAAAATATTGTTTCCATAAGCAAGTAGATTAAATAAAATTTAATAGAAAGTAAATAATTTAAATAAAAAAAGGTTGAATTTAAATAAAATTGTATAAAACATAAAATAAAAATCAATATACTAATAAAAAAAGGTTGAATTTAAATAAAATTGTAAATAATTATCATTGTATAAAACATAAAATAAAAATCAATATACTAATCAAAAATTAAATTATCTACAAAGATTGAATTTAACTTTATAATTTAATTCAAAATGATTAGAACTAAAATTATGCAAAAAAAATTACAATGTTAGGATTTGAAAATATATAACTACTAATGTAGAAGGACCTCAAAATTTAGAGACCCTAAAATTTTTCGAAAATTTGGAGACCCGGTGCTGTCATACATTCGGCACATGTACTAGAGCCGCCCCTAAAGGTAAGATCATCAAGACAATCGCCTTGAGCTTCCAAAATATAAAATAAATTACTTTATAAAAGGCCTTGACTAATATTTGAATTTAGACCCTCTTGTTATTTAAAAAAAGGTTTCAGACTAAAATTAATATTGTCACAGCTATTCTTTGATCAATTGAATTTATTTTCAACTAATATTTTAATAAACAATTTTGTATCTCAAAACGTATTATTTAACATAAATTTAAACCTAAATTTTGTAATTTTTAGTAAAATGGTTGTATATGGACATTAAAAAGACTTCATCACAATAATTATATTAGGTCTCTTAATGTGTTACCTTATGAACCTTATATGTCTAGGAAAAAAATAAAGTAAAATAAAATATAGGTATAGATCAAAATAAGATGCTTATATAATTGAATCAGAAGAGCATATTTTCTTTATTTTACTTATCATATTGATTTAAGAATCACCTTTTGGAAAAGACTCTTCATGTTAATTAAGTGCCTCACGTTAAACGAAAGAAGGCTTGAACATGAATTTATAAGTAGATTAATTTTTACTTTAAAAGTTGATTTAGTAGGATTGCGATATAAGTTTGATTTAAGATCTGTTGGATCACTTGCTAGCAAGTCACCACTCACTACTGTAAGCTCACTTAGCATGTTCCAATTGTTTAATCATAGACATGAAAGATGTGTGTTAAAAGTCTCACATTGAATTGAATGAAATATAAGATTTAAACACGAGTTTATAATTATAGATAATTCTCGCCTTATAAGTTAGTTTTGTAAAATTAAGTTAAGTCCAACCCATAATTCTAATACTTATAGTTGAACAATTAAGTTAAAGATCAAAGAAAGATTTGAGAGGGAGAGAGTATATAAGAGTTGTCATATTATCTTTCTCATTAGTGTATAACATATCATCTCCAATTTTTCTCTCAGTTTGGTCAATTGTATTTTTTTTTGGGTAAATATGTCTTTACCCCCTGCAAAGTAGGTGAGTTTTGCTTTACCCCTCTGCAAAAAATTCATTTAAGATTCCCCCCTTGCAAAATATTTTTTTTGGTCCCCCCCCTTGGATGCATTTTTTAAATCGGTTATTTTGTTCAACCGATTTAAAAAGTGCTGTTTTTTAAATCTATTATTCTATTCAACCGATTTAAAAAGTGCAAATTCCTTGCACCCAAGAGAAGAAACCAAAAAATATATTTTGCAAGGGGGGAATCTAAAAGGAATTTTTTTGCAGGGGGTAAAGCAAAATTCACCTACTTTGTAGGGGGTAAAGACCTATTTACCCTTTTTTAGGTAATGTTGGTCAATGGTCAATGGTCAATGGTCATGTTATAGTAATCTTAGTCACTCATTCAATTTTTTTTCTCTCTCTCTCTTCATATGTGTTTTTATGCTCTTTGTGATTTATCAACCATTAGATTAAGAAAATGAGAGAAAACATGAAAGAAAAATTTGAAGAGGATCCGAATCCCATTAATTCTACTAGCATTTTTATCCTTCCAAAAACATCGCAATAACTCCAAATTATGCGCAATATTGAAATTTAAGTTTTTAACAAGAAGATTAAGGTTTAGAATGGCCATACTAAACAAGAATAGGTGCATGGCCGACCATGAGCATAGGCATTTGAGCCAATGGCCTAGGATCCATGTATATAGGGGCCCAATTTTTTTAATTTTTATATTTATTGTATTATAGAAAAAAAAAGTTATACTAACATCAATTAATCTAATCGACCTGCAAACAACAAATAAAAAAATAAAAGTTTTGCATCACCTATTGTAGATCCCCTTCTTTTATTTTTGTTTGCAAAGCGACTAATTTCTATTTGAAAAAACTATCAAATTTCAGATGATTTGTCACACACTTTGTTGTTTATTATTTTTTTATTCTATTATGCAAGCTTTATTATTATTATTAAGATTTATTTTTGAATTATGAGCTACTAAATAACGATTAATTTTATTTTGTGTTATTACTTTTGCATTATTAAAATATATTATGTCAAATAAAATAAATTATTTTTTAAAATTTCGCTCAAGACCCATAAAATATCTAGACCGAGTCTGAATAGGTGTAGCAACTCCAAAGAATCATTGAACAAATCTCCAACATAGTCAAAAGTCCAGTCTAAAACACTAACATATAAATCTCTAATATATTGCTTTGATGCTATTGCTTGCTTAGGTTATTTAAGTGACTTTTATTAAGACTATTTTAGATGCCTTTCCTCCTTTGATTCTTCTTTTACATTTTGATGTAATAGCTCCTAACACCTTTGTTTTTTTTAAACAAAAGTCCTAACACGCTTGATTTTAGTCCCGTTTGGATTGATTTATTTTTTAGTTTATGCAAAACATCTTATACAAATAAATAAAATTTTATGTATTATTGTAAATTTGTCAAAGTAGTTTATGAAAAAATTGTTTATAAAGATATAATTTTTTATAGTAAAAACTTATAAATTAACATAAAAGTTTATTTATTTGTATAAGCTATTTTCATAGATTTAAAAATAAGTCAAATCCAAACGAGACCTTTATCCTTTAGCTTATTTGCTCTTTCTTTTGTTTTTTTTATTAAATAGTTTAATAATTATAATTTTACTTTTAAGATAAGTAAATGTATTAGAGTTTGAACTTTAATCCATATATATTATATATGTTTAGTTGAAACACATTATGTGACGTGTCAATATATTATTGTATGCATGTATAAAATAACTTTACACCAACAATACATATAAATTAAATTCATATTACATAGCTTATGGGGACTCAGATCATTTCCTTCCACTATCATCTCCATCTCTCTCATAACTCTTCATTTCTCTCGTAATTTCACTTTCTCTCCTCATTATAAAATTATTTTTTAATGAAGAGAAAGTGAAATTATGAGAGAGATAGAGAATTAGAAGAGAAATTGAGACGATAGTAAAAGGAGAGAATCTAATTTGAGCTTACTCATATAGAAATTTCACTTTTGTTTTATCATTAAATTTTTTTTTTGACAAGATATCATTAAAAAATATTATTTTGCCAAAAAAATATTATTTATACGCTATGATTGGTATGACATCATACTATCTATTAATTTTAGGGTAAATAGGTTGATACCCCCTGTAATGTGGACGAGTTTTGTTTTCCCCCCCTGTAATTTTTTTTCTTTTGATTCGCCCCTTGCAAAGTAAATTTTTTTGGTTTCCCCCCTTGGGTACAAGGAATTTGCACTTTTTAAATCGGTTGAACAAATTAACCGCTTTAAAAAGCAGCGCTTTTTAAATCGGTTTGAACAAAATAACCGATTTAAAAAGTGCACCCAAGGGGCGAGTCCAAAAAATTCAACATTGCAAGGAGCGAGTCAAAAGAAAAAAAATTATAGGGGAAAAAACAAAACTCACCCACATTACAGGGGTATCAACCTATTTACCGTTAATTTTATTTTCTAAAAGAAGAAAAAAAAAAAAGAAAAAAAAAGAAAAAGGTAAGTATTGCAACTTGCAAGTAGCAACATAGAGAATGAAAGACCAAGTGGGTGTGTGGTGTGGGACACTGGACGGTCCCTGTGATATATACTATACTCCGTTGATAGATACATAGACAAACCATACAATCCAATGCCATTGCCAGCGGACAAGTTAACGTGTCTCCCACCGAATCTAAATCCAAATCAATCAAATTATATATTCTAATTTCTCATTTTATTTTCATCATCATCACAATCACAGTTTCAATTAACACCCAATAATGGCGTCGTCACTCCCTCACTTAGACGACGATTCCGTCTCCCCCTCCCCCCGCTCCGATCACTTCCACGACGCATCTCCACGTGTCCGCTTCATGTGTAGTTTCGGCGGCAAAATCCTCCCTCGTCCCTCCGACAATCAGCTCCGTTATGTCGGTGGCGACACCCGAATCGTCGCTGTTAACCGTTCCATTTCATTCTCCGCTCTTGTCCACAAACTCTCTAAACTCTCCGGTAAGTAACTTCTTCATTCATTCTCATAAATTTAACTTTATTGTTTATTTTCGTTTTTGTGGTTCTGATTTTGCTGAATTTTGATCGTGTGCAGGCATGACCAACATAACAGCAAAGTACCAACTTCCAAACGAAGACTTAGACGCGTTGATTACAGTAACAACAGACGAAGATGTAGATAACATGATAGACGAATACGACCGCGTTTCACTGAATGAAAACCCAAGAGCGGCTCGACTAAGAGTCTTTCTTTTCCCAGAAGGAGAAGATTCTCGATCCAATAGTATCAGCTCGCTTTTAAACGGCTCAACTAAAAGAGAAAATTGGTTTATGGATGCTTTAAACGGTGGCGTTTCAGGACTCGAACGAGGTCGTTCAGAAGCTTCTTCTATGGTTTCTGAAGTACCCGATTATTTATTCGGGTTGGATAATAACTCCGAAGAAACTCAACAACAGAATCGTGAATTACGACCCAAAGAACGAAACGTTCTTCAACAATTAGATAATGTTTCGAATTCGGATCCGGGTTCTCCTGCTCCGGTTGTTTCTTCTCCGTTTTGTTCTACTTCATCTGCTTCTATTCCGAATCTTCCACCGGTTAAAACTAAACCCGAAAACCCGGTTTATGAACCTGATTTTAAAACAAGTCAAATTGAAACTGAAACGGTTTTGCAACCACAACTAAAATTGGGTAATTACCAGATTAACCCTGGAGTTCACTACCCTCCTCAAGTTCAACCACAACAACATGAAGCTATTTATTCGGGTCATCATGGACAACCGGTTCCGGTTTATTATATTCAGGGCTCGGTTCAACCCGGGAATGTGCCGGTTCAACCGGTTCATATGCAAGGACATTATCCTCCCTATGTTCAACAACCGTATCATGCGGTTATGCAAGCTCAGGTTCCAATTGGGTATCATCATTTGGTTCCAGGTTCGGGTCAAGTATATGGGGCGGGTATGAGGCATATGGCTCCAGTGCAGCCCTATAGTCCTACCGCGGTGGTTCACGACGGTTTGAAACAGCAAGTATATCAAGGTGTTCAAAACCCAGGTCCGGTTCCGGTTTACCAGGGGATGCCGCCGGTGACAGGTGGGGATGAACACCAGAGAGGTGGAACGGGTCGGGGCACCAACTCTCCACATAATTGACCCGGTTTTTGATTGATTGGTGTGTTTAATATTTAATTTACTTTGATTGGGGGAAATGGTTGCTTGTGTATGCACTTTTAATTTTGTTTTCTATTTTTGGTGAAGCACTTGAAATTTTATTTGATTGCACAAAAGTCCAACAATGAAATATATTTGTATTTGATACATTTTTATTTGATAAATAAAATTGTTGGAGGGAGTAATTTAACTACTCAGTTTGTATATGTTGAAAAAGTCAATTTGTTAAGTGATATATTAATTTCAAGTTTATAGCACATATATTTTTAGTATAAATTAATTTTACAACTATAGCTATGTACTGATCATGAAGAAGGCAGTAGGTATACTATGACTGTTTGAGCAGTAGGAACGTTTGGAGCATGTGTAACTTTAATACAATACTATTGTTATAGCAGGTCTGCAAAATTATGCAGGTACTGCGGACCTGATTTTTGCACTGTTGCAGAAGCTGAATGGTGAGGATGCTGCTCTCATGGCTTGCGTTATTTGGAGTATTTGAAAGCAACGGAAAAATCGCATATGGAACAATGTAACGGGCGCACAAAAGCTCTATTTTTTCTCACGTGGCTATGATTAGTGTGCTGTCATGGTTAGACACTTACATATTTAAGTTGACGTGTTAAATGCAATGTTGGTGCTTCGCCTTTGTCTCATCTTAATCGAGTAGTGAACTATGATGGCAAGGTTAGACTTAGATATCTGCTCTTCTAGAGATATCTGCCTGGTCATCATCAGCTTTTCTAGAGCAGTCTGTCTGGTTGCTATCTGCTCTTCTAAGGCAGTTTGCTTGATGTCATCTTTTCAATGAAGTCCTTCATCATTGCAGCTAAATCCGTGTCAGCCATGTTGGCTTGTGATACCAAATTGTTATGGTCCCTTGGTCTTGGATCGGTTGATACGGTCTTAGATGCGGCGGGAGAACCTCTCTTTCAACCTATGGTGAAGATAGAAGCGGGCCCAGGTATTCATGATGAGTTCGGTGTTTACGTGTTGACTAAATATGATCAATATTCACCTATTTGTGATGTCCGGGTTGGTGAAGTGCTTGTTTACTATCGACACTCAAGTGGATTCTTGAATTGAATTTAGGTCCGTTTGACTTTGAGCTTGATTCTAAATTAACGGTGGATAAATTCCGTTCTAATAAGCATGATGAGACTGAATTTGATGAGGTTATTGCTCATTGTAGAAGATATTTCTCTCTCTATTTATAATAATTTTCGTGTTGAGTTTATTAGGCGACAAACCAATGTGGTTGCTCATAGATTAACCAAGGCAATCACATATGTAGTTAGTCTCCAAGTTTTGGTTAATATACTTTGATTAGACGAGAAGCAAATGGTGCGTTTAATATTTAATTTACTTTGATTGGAGGAAATGGTTGCTTGTGTAAGCACTTTCAATTTTGTTTCATGCACATGAAGTCCAACCATGAAATATATATGTATTTGATAAATAAAATTATTGGAGTTACTCAATTTGTATATGTTGAAAAAGACAAATATGTTACTTGATATATTAATATCAAGTTTATATATTTTTAGTATAAATTAAATTTACACTATATTTGATTTAAGCTTCTCTTTCTCTATCATATTATTGATCGTATAATTTTATTGTCCAACTACGTATTTTATCATCAACTAGTTTAGTGATTAAACTCATATATTTTTGTGAAATATCGAGTTTTATTAGATTATTTGACACAAAAGAAAGTAGAAGACGGTAATACATCTTACCTGCATTTAAGTGTGGTGAAGTAGCTTGTTAAAAAAAAAGTGTGGTGAAGTAGTATTCCAACTAATTCGTTGGTTTATAGAACTTGGAATTAATTCATGATAAAAGTTTCTTGTCTAGAGCTTGGAGACTTTTTCATACAACTAAAGATAATCTTCACAGGAGAGGTGTTATTGGTCATGAGTCACTTTGGTGTGTGGGAGATTGTGGCAATGAAGAATCGCTTTCTCACTTATTATTTTTTGAGCGTCTGGTTTTTAGTACAAGTGGTTCGGAATCAATTCGGTCTTCCAAATGGCGCATCTAGAACAATTTGAATGTCTGCTGGGCAGCGGTAGAGTATGCTGCTCGGCGAGAGTCAGAGTGATTTAGCACGCTTGCATTTCGAAGGTTAGGAGCTATTCAAGAACAAAACAGTATATCTATAAAAAATATATGTCTGAAATGATAAAAAGATGTTCGCGGAATTGAATGGCATCACTCAATGATATTTGAATCCTTGAGCATGTCAAGGTTGTATATGGAGCTATGATTATTGTTTATATTTCAGGACTGGTTATGAATAATGATTCATCTGGTGTTCATGATCTGTCTGTGCACTCAATGATTTGCTTATTCTAGTAGTAGAGTGATTGGATTAGTACTATACTTTATATTTAGCAGAAACTAAATAGCATGAAGCTTTCATAGCTCAGTTGGTTAGAGCACCTGTTTAGTAAGCGGGAGGTCTTGAGTTCAACTCTCAATGAAAGCAAAATTTGATTTTTTTTTTCTTCACAATATTTTGTTTAATACGTTTCTTCAGCTAATAAACTAATAATAATATGGGTTAATTTGTTTTATGTTTGCGTGGGAAGCACGGGTACTCCGAAAATGGTGGAAAGTACCCGTACCGCACCAGTACCGGGTACATGTATGGTACTCGCTGGGTACTTACAAATCTAAATCTAGTTTTATTTAATTGATTCGAAGGTGGGGAATACGGCAAAAATATGCAAGTGGTAGAAAAATAGCATAAAACAGTTAAATTTTTTATTATATATTAAATATTTATCTCGCTTTTTATGAAAATAGTTGAGGCGGAGGACAAATTCACTCAAAATATAATTATTTTGATATTATGTATCAACTTAAATTTTTCAAAAATACCGTATCCCGTACCGGTTCCTGCACCCGTAATGTATCCGTACCTATGCATCATATTGTTTGCTGTCTTTTTATGCTATGAATGTTCTAATTATTTTCATCACAAGGAACTTATTATTGATGGACTATTCCAATTAAAAAATACTCAGTATTTGAACTAAGATAACATGACACTAAATAGGTTGGTAAAATCATCAGACCGCTATTTATTGATAATGACAGAAAATTATGTACATGAGCAAATAATTAAAATCTATCTAAATTTATTCTTTACATGATGGTAATTAACTCCAGAAAATTATGTGATATTGGTGATCAATTTAGATCATTTGATGGAGACAATAGGAGGGGGATGTAACTCAAAGTGTGATATACTTTTTTCACCAAAACTACCTATGCATTTTGTGTCACCTCTACCATGCCATGTACCATCTTGAACATTGTTCATCTCTAATGTTCTAGACTCCTTCATCATAGTACAAACATTTTTTTTAAAAAAATCAATATATTTATAAAATAAATCAAGATTATAGCCAAATAAAGAATAGATTGAATTATGAAAATGACCTGGCATAATGTACAACAAGGACAAGCAAAATGGTAAATACAGTCGTCCAATGAACTGTCACTACCCTGCATTAGTTGGTGAAAGTATATTAAACAAAACTACAAGAAAATAAATAAATAAATAAAATATATAACATAGTCTTTAATAACAAAAAAAAAATTACAGAAAAAATACCTACCTTGATGTTAAATTTTTTTCTTATAAGTGTCCTGAAGAATCCTAAATATGCTCCAACAAGAATAATTAAGGAAACAGCTAGGTAGAGAAAACAGTGACGTCTTGTGACAGCAAAGGCAATGAAATTAACAAATGCACCAATTGCAAGAATTAAATAAATTGCTGCCTACAAAATAAAAAAACAAGAAACTTCAAATTTCATAACCATATAACAAAAAATAACAAATTCAATATAGAAAATTGCCAAAAACAATATTTGTATAATTTAGGCAAAATGCATCTATAGGTCCTTTAAGTTTTACGTTTGTATCAGATAAGTCATTTAAGTTTTTTAAGTATCAGATAAGTCCTTTAAGTTGTATATTTTTCTCAGATATGTCTTTAAGTTTTTTAAATATCAAATAGGTCCTTTAAGTTTTAAGTTTGTATCAAATATGTCTTATTTCTTAAGAACCTATTTGATATAAACTTAAAACTTAAAGAATGTATATGATACAAACGTAAAATTTAAAGGACCTATTTAATTTTAAAAAAACTTAAAGAACCTACCGAACCAGATTAAACTGGTGGTGAAAACAAAAAAAAAATTAAAAAAAATAAAAAACTTAAAGGACTTATCTCATACAAATGTAAAATTTAAATGACTTATAGATGCATTTTGCCTATTATTTATTTAAAGTATATACCTGAATGTAGCATGAACCTAAACCAGCTCTTTTCATGTTCTTCCCAAATCGATAACAAGGACAACTACAATACCCAAATATAATTCCTTGTTAAATCTTCAATCTTTCAAACTAAAAAAAATGTTTTAATTTTATCATAAAATGATTTAATAAAAATGGACTCCCAAAAATGACTGAAAATTAACCACGATGAATATTTCAAACGAAAAGAAATTAGCATAAAAATATTTAAAACTCCAGATTATCAGAATCTCTTTCTTTAAAAACGGAAAGGCTAATTTGCTTACAAGGCGGATTCGAGAGCGATGCGACGATGGTCAAAACAATCAAAAAGTTCACCTTCCCACATTCTCAAAACCCCACCAAAAACCCCACTTTCTTCTTCATCCTCCTCCATGGTTCCTAGCTTTCCCCATTTTCCTTGAGAAGCTTTCAAAGCCACAGAAGAACACAATACATCAAAGTCCAAAACTGCCACACCCTCTAACAATTTCTCCTTCTCTTCTTCTTGCTCTTCTACATTCCTCTCTTGTTTCTCCAAATCTCCCATTATATCAAACTTCAATATTTTCCCTTCTTCCTTGTTAATGTTATTATAACCAAATCAAAATGTGATTTTTCAATGCACCTTTAGGAGTTTTGCTTTATAGGATTGTTCAGTATGGGAAAATATACATAAATTAAATACAACAAACAATCACAAGATAAGATGACGATGATTCTTGTTGTTGTAGTTGGTGTGTGTAGACAAATTCATGAATCTTTTGAGTTGGCATGTAATATTGTTATGGGACCTAAAATATGTCTCCATTAATTATAATGGGTCTAGCTGTTGCCACGTGTACCAATGTTTTTTTTTAAAATATTATTATTGTTCTTATATTCTTATTCTTATATTCATCCACAATAATTGTCTAGTCAAAAGTAATATCCACAATAATTGAGAAATTTGATTACATACTTTATTTGTAGTTGGTATACTAATATTTAAATAGTTAATTTGGCTTCTATATTTTATTTTAGTGAGTCAAATAAAATGTTGTTATTTTAGTGGTCAAACAGTCAAAGAGAATTGCTAACAATAAATGAAATACTGAAATAAGCCAAATTCATAGTTATCCACAAAAAATATGCATACTTCATGCCATTGTCTATATTCCCTCTGCCTACTCCGAAATTTACTAATTGCTATTTGAAATGGACTGATGCATTGGACAAAAGTTTGGCTGAAATTGGATATATTGTTATTATTGTTGGAATACAATAAAATAGAAGTTTGTAAATCTTATTATATATTCACAGAAGAGTAAAAATAAAAGGTTGTTTTTTAAAAAATATCCATGCGTGACACTTATTGATGCGTGACTTTTTTATTCATGTTGTTTGTAAAAAAATAATTTAAAATTCAATTCCTTAACATATATTTTTTTAACAGCAAATATATTATTAATAAAAACCAAGTCTCTGCACAAGACGAACAGAGAGACACCAGTAAAAAATGGACTACAAAACAAAGGCGCCATATATAAGCGGAACACCAATGAAATACCAAAACAAACACCACATAATAGAGGTCTACGCTAATCTCATTCTTAGAAAGACACTCCTCAACTTCCAAACTACTAGAAAAAACATCAACCCAACCCATAAAGACGCAACTAGACACTAACTCTCGATCTCAAATAAAAAATGATCGGCCTATCAGAATCAAAAACCATACTCCATAAGGCAAAAAATAATGAGACACCAGTAGAATGAGAACCTAGGCAAAAAAGTCTCCGCTCGTAAAACAGCTCAATCCTAATTAAAATGAGCTGATGACACGACGCAACCATACCAAGGTCAACAACCAACTATATTTTGTCACACAAAATACTCAGTACTGTACGTAACCTTTTCCATTGAAAATTATCCAAGAGAGTATTTTGATTACACAAGATACTAGTACCATCAGACCCTAAACTACCACCCACTACCTCAACACCTCCTTAACATATACTTATGCCTTTTGTTAAGTAAGCCTCGCATTGGTTCTAAGATGGTCTGGACAAATACTTATAAATAAGTGGTAATTTTAATTTTACAAGTCAATTTTATGAGGATGAATTAAGCTGAATATAAAATTTCAAAATAATATCAGAGTATATTCAAAATCTGTTGGACCATCTTCTATCGGGCCACCTGCCATTTATATCCACGCACCAAGTTCAATAGTACTATGTGTGAGGGGGACAAGTGTTTATAAATAAATGGTAATCCTCGTTTTATAAACCGGTAATTTGTAAGTATGAATTAAACTTAATATAAAATTATAAGACCTTTAAGATACATACATGTTGACATTCTTTTTAATCACACAATGAAAATATAGAATTAATAATTAAATTAGCATGCTTACGGAACTAAAGAAACTGTTTGGTCAATGATTTCAATTTCAGAAGTGTAGTTGACCCTCTTTCTCTATATATAATTATATATCTTCATTGAATTGTCCATACTGTCTCGGTTATATTTGGAACAATTCTTACATTACGTCTGCTTGTATTTTATGGACAAGGATTGCTAAGCAATCAGCATGCAGACATAAGGGAAAGCGATCCAAGCAAAGATTAAAAAAGTTTAAAAAACTTTGGTTTAGTTATATAGTTATATAGTTGTAGAGAGAAAAATAGAGGTAGACGAGGATGTGCAAGTCTTTTTTTTTTAACAAGTCAAAATGGAATATATATATATATATATATATATATATATATATATATATATATATATATATATATATAATTTTGGTAATATATTAATTAATATAAAATAAAATATTTGACTCAAGTAGTTTATGAAAATCCAAGTTCGTGTTTTGATGAAAATAATTATTGATCAGATTTTACTTTCTTCATGGCCAAACTCTGAATTACCAAACTCTATTCCTTAAAAACCAGAAGATATATATATATATATATATATATAGGGAGGGATCAAATTACACCGGTGTAACATTTGAGTAATGTTACACCACTCAATAACGCTTTAACAAATTCAAATTTTACAAAATTCACCGTTGGATTGAAAGTTTATATCGTATAGATCATCTATGTTGAATTTTATAAAAATCTAAAATCGTTTGATATGTGTTTGAGAGACATCAAGATTAACAGTTTATGCGTTTTTATTGAATACCGTTAATAATTATGTGTCTCAAAAACACGTCAAGTGATTTTAGATTTTGTAAAACTAAACATAAATGATCTATACGATATAAACTTCCAATCCAACGATGAATTTTGTAAAATTTGAATTTGCTAAAGCGTTATTGAGTGGTGTAACATTACTCAAATGTTACACCGGTGTAATTTGATCCCTCCCCTATATATATATATATATTAATGAATGTTAAGTTACCACGTACATTTAGTCAAGGTGAGGGTGAATGTGTTAAGGACCGGAGATGAGGAAGTTAGAATACTAATTACACCCTCAACTAAAACTAACAATACTAATTACACCCTCAATCTCCCACTTTCAATATGCGGACGACACAATCTTTATAGGGGAGGCGTGTGTGGAAAACCTTTGGTCTATGAAAGCAATCTTACGGTGGTTTGAGCTCATATCGGGGCTTAAAGTGAACTTCTCTAAAAGCAATATTTTTGGGGTCAATGTCCACAATAGCTTTTTGGAGGGAGCGGTCTCTTTTCTCCATTGTAAGGTTCGTTCTCTTCCTTTTACTTATCTTGGTCTTCCGGTGGGGGCGGATCCTAGGAAGGAGAGTACTTGGAAGCCGGTTTTGTTGGCTATTGAAAATCGGCTTTCTTCTTGGAAAAATAAGTTTGTGAGCCTCGGTGGCCGTGTGGTAATTGATTAATTCCGTTTTGGCTTCTATTCCTATTTTCTACCTCTCTTTTATGAAAATCCCAACCGGGATTCGGAAGGCTATCATTCGCCTCCAAAGGAATTTTTTGTGGGGTTCTTCCGCTTCCGGGGTGAGTAATGTAACGCCCCAAAATTCTTTTTAATTATTTTAATTTATATTCTATTTATGTTATTATTTGACGAGTATTTTTCATTGGTCGATCAACAAATTACTTTGAGGATTTAAGTATATACGTATATTGATAATTATTCAATGCTATTTCATATCCTTCTATCATTCTCTTGGGTTGTTGCTCCTTGCACCATGAGTATCTAAGGCTAGTACGTAATCCCCTCAAATCTTGTGTAACATCCAGCTTTGATTTTCTCCCTTTGTGTGAGAATTACTTTGTGGACTTTAGAGTTTCTTTGGTTAGAAAGAAAAGAAAAGCGTCTGAGGTAAGGGTATTTTCCCCATATACTCATACTGCGTAGAGATGTGTTGTGAGATAGTAGTATGACCTTTGTCATTTAGTAGATATTAAAATGAATTAAATTAAAGAAACTAATTTGATTATTTTGTGTGAATATTGTGTGTTTTGTTGTGGAGGACTATATTTGATTTTTATGATTTGTCGTTGTCAATCTCATTTGATATTATTTGTTGATGTCGTTATTAAGCCGTTGCTAATGATGTTGATAAAATGAAGGTGTTAATGATGTTGTTGTTGTTGTTGTTGTTGTTGTTATTGTTGTTGTTGTGGTTGTTGTTGTTGTTGTTGTTGTTGTTGTTGTTGTTGTTGTTGTTGTTGTTGTTGCTGCTGAGTCTATTATATGCTCATGCATTCATTCATGTGTCCAATGACGTTGCTTACCGGTGTTGTATATATGGTGTTGAGAATGACGTTGTTTACCGGTGTTGTATAAATGACGTTGAGTCCATCATGACATAAAACTGAATATGACGTTGCTATTTGTACCACATGCATTTAGCGAGTCTAAGCGCATTGCATGCACTTTAGTGAAGTTGTGTTTTATTAAAATTAATAAAGTTGCGTTCTATCTATTGGGTGTGCTATTGTGTCTCATGTGTATAATTTGTTAATTGTGAGTTGTGATGTTATATCCCTTTGGTGATGTTCTAATGTGTTTTTGTATATGACTGATTATGAAACATCCGCCTACTTTTTTGTAAAATAAATAATTATATATTTTTCTAAAATCTTTGATTGGTGAAGTGTTTTGTTATTATTTTATGACATTTTTCTTACGGTGAGTATAATTCAATTTGGATAAGGAAATTGACCCTTACATTTAACATTTTAGGTACTGAAGGAGATGCTTGTTTGATGATTTGATTTGAAGCATGTGCGGGGCAAAAATGGGTTTTCATAAATTGAGAATTTTATGTAATGTAATAGTCCGTTGAGACGCTTATCATATTTTAAACTATTTTGTAAATAAAGTTTTTTTTTATTTAATTTATTTATTAAAAATTCGGGCTGTTACAAGTAAAATTCCTTGGGTTAGTTGGTCGGATGTGTGTAAGCCGAAGAAGGATGGGGGGTTGGGGGTGAAGGATTTAAAAACTTTTAATCTTTATTTATTGGCGAAGTGGCGTTGGAGGTTGCTTTCCCAAGGCTCTATAGTATATCCCTTCAAGCGAATGCTTTTATTAAAGATATGGGCGTTTGGTCGTCTGGATCTTGGTCTTGGAATTTAAAGTGGCGGCGGCCCTTTTTTTCTTGGGAGGAGGACTTATATCGGGAGTTCCTTCTTTTATTGGAAGTGGTTCCTATCTTGCAAGATAAACCCTCTTGGACCTTTTGGTATGGTAGTGGAGGCTTGTTCTCCGTAAAGGCTAATTATGAGTTCTTGTCCTCTTGGTTGGTTATTCCTTCCTCCTTGTCTACTTATACTTGTGGTGTGGTGCACAAAGTATGGAAGAGTTTGGCTCCTTCAAAAGTAGTAGTTTTTTCGTGGCAAACCTTACTCTCTAGAATTCCTACAAGGGCCAACTTGGCTACTAGAGGAGTGGTCCTTGAGGATGCTCACGTGTTGTGGGCCGCTTGTGGTGGGGATGTTGAGACCGAAAATCATTTGTTCCTCTTGTGTCCCTTGGCGTGGTCTATTTGGATAGAGGTGTATAGATGGTTTGGGGTGGTGGAGGTTTTTCCGGGTAATATTTGCTCCTTTTTTGAAGGCTTATTGTCTTCCCTCAAGTATGGTAAGAAGTCGTCTAAAGGTATTTTGATGGTTTGGCACGCGGTGATTTGGATTCTTTGGCGAGTTAGGAATGGTAATTTTTTTTTTCGGTACTCCTATTCACTTAGAGGATGTATTGGAAAGAATCAAGTGTACGCCTTGAAAATGGCTCTTGGCAAGGAAACCGAATTCCCTTTGTTTGTATTATGAGTGGTGTGTGAACCCTCTAGATTGTATTGTTAGGTAATTTTGGGTGTGGTGTTTTTCGGGCTTTGTTTTAGGTTGGAGTACTCTTTTGTACTTCTTCCCCGGCATGGGTGAAGTACGTCTTGTAGTTCCTCCTCTTGTATTCCTTATTTCGTTTATCTATATATATTTCATTGCCGTTTAAAAAAAAAAAAAACTAACATTGCTTGTTTCAAGAAAAAGTTTTTTATTACTAATAAAACTTAATCTTATTTACTAATAATTATTATTATAGATATGGTAGATGCATGGGCGGATGCATGTTGGCACTGACGGTGGCTTTAGCCACACCAGATTTCTCCAAAATTATATAAGAGATAATTTACCTTTTATATTTATTCGATAATTGATGTATCTCTAGTCTATAATATAGACCAAATATAGCAGTTATTCAATAAATTTAAAAGTGAATCATATTTTATAAAAAGGACGAGAGAGAGTATATTTTAAAAAAAAATAAGTTAAATGTATTTTTGGTCCCTACAGAATTGTGGTCTTCTCAGTTTAGTCCTTACTTGTTTTTTGTTAAATTTTTTATTCCTGAAAAATTATCTTGCACCCAGTTTTGATCCGTACTAATAAGAGAGCATGTATCTTTTAATAGTTTAGAACATCATAAAAAGGTTCTCCGGTAAAAAAAAGAGCTCAAAATTATTTCTTATTTTATTCCTGAAAAATAATTTAGTTCCTAATTTCAATTGCATATTGTTTAGCCACACCAATTACTGTGTCTAATCCACCCTATGGTTGATTCAAAGATATTAATACTAAATAGTAATAGACTAACATATCATATTAAAGTTTCACTTTTTTTCTTTTTACTAAAATATTAAAGTTTCACTTAGACCTTAAATATTACGAAGATATTGTCTATTTATGCAAGTATAACCTATTTTCATTTGATGGTAGTTTAAAATAAGTCAATTCAAACGAGGCCTTTGTGCAGTAAATTTTTTGTCTTAATCCTCATCCTCAAGTCTTAATTTATACTAGTATTTTTACGGCACAAGATGTTTTTCGGGACCGGCTAATGGGAAGAAGGTCTCTAATGCAAGAGTTTTATACTTCCAAATTGTTTAGGCTTCATATTAGACTCCAAATTTTTTAGCCTTTTACTATATTGTTCGTGGCCAATGCTACTGTGGATTGTAACAGCCGTAATTAAATAAATAGGATTTTTATGTGATTATTTATTTATTTACTTAATTAGTTGAATATGTGTGCTTTCATGTTTTTATGAATAGTTATGTTTTGGCTAAGTAAATGGTATTTTAGTAATTCATTGGAGTTATTAATCTAGTAGAGAACCTTTAAATAAGTTAGATAGATTAATTGGTTAATTATGAGAAGTGATGAGATATTAGTTATACTCACTAATTAAATAAAGATGCTAAATGGACCTATAGTGTGAGTGGGCTAAGCCCAATAGAGAATGAGAGGCAAGAAGGGCATAAGTGGTATTTTAACTAGAACTAGGTTAAATTAGAAAGAAAGAAAGAATAGAAGTCACAATTGTGAAAGAAAGGAGGAAGAAAGAGAAGGGAGAAAGAAATCATTTTTCTTGAAGAAAAAGTGAACAAGAGGAAGAACTAGGAGTAAATAAGGACTAGAGAAATCAAATTCTATAAGGTATGAGAGTAGTTTGGTCTTCTAGAGTGATCAAGAGAGGAGGAGAAAGTCTTACTCTCTCCAACCCAATCCTCTCTCACTCTTTTCTTTTGGGTCAGGGTTTGTTTCTCAAAATTGAATGATTTTTATGACATAAATAGATTGCTCATATGAATTGGTAAAAAGAATCACAAACTTTGGGGTTTAATTTGTGGGAATTTGTTAGATGTTTGAAGTTTATGAGTTTTTATGAAAAATGATGAAAAGGATAACTTGGAGTATGAAATGTTGTTAATTCATGTAATAAACTGTACTTCTATGTTTAGTATGCTTATACATGTCTAAAGTTATCACCTTTATCAATTGGTATGTTGAAAATTTGAAATTTGGGGTCTTTTCATCAAAAACCCGAAAACAGGGTTTTGCTGTCCTGACGAACTCGCCAGGGCGAGTGATCCCAGTAGCTTCTGGTTTTGCTCGCTCTGGACGCACTAAGCGAGCTTGTTAGTGCAGAAATGTGTATTTTTCTTGAAAATATGAGATATGAGCTTATGCTATGTTACAATTATGACCATATTGTTGGAACAAAGTGGGTCTGACATGAACCTCTAAGATTTTAAGTGGTTTTGATGATAACAAAGTATTAAAATTGCAATTGGTATTACTAATGATTATTCTAGTGTGCAGAATTATAAGTTAATTTCATTCAGAAGCACTATGAATAACAAGAGAGAAGCCAAGCTATGAAGCTCTGAAAGTGTATCGCTGTTCATCAGAAGCTTAAAATTTGCGTGCTGAAGATAGTGCTTCTAAGGATCAAAAGCTAGACTCTGAGAAGTTCAGAAGCTGAAAACCTTAAGAAGCTATGACAACAGCATCTGAAGCAAAAGGAATTTACGTCACTCAAGAACTAACAGAATCAGAACCAATGATTGAAGAACAATCTACTTCAAGGCTCTGTCACATCCATAGGAAGGAATATTCGTTGGTACAACATTAATCTTATCCATAAGTGGAGCGCATTTGAGGATCGTACTATCGTACTATTATTACTCAAAAATGGATGAGTGATAATTCAAATAGCAAGGTAGTGGAATTGGATTTCTTTACCAAAGATGGAAGATTACAGCTATCACAATTGTACGATGAATTCCAAGCTGGCACCTTATCTCTCTGCAACGGTCATCATCTTCCTTCAAGTATAAATAGAAGACTCAAATGGAAGAAATGACTACCGTTCTATTACTGCATTTAAGGCTCTGAAATATTCTGACATAATTTGTTCAATCTGTCATTCAAGTCTTAAAGCAATTTGCGTTGTATTTTGTAAACACCTCTGATAGTATATCAAGTGTTCATTAACATTCATTCTTAATCTTAAGTTTGTTTGAGAAGTCTCATGTTAATTGTAACTTGAGCATTTGAGAAGTCTCTTGTTAGTTGTAACTTGAGCATTAGAGAAGTCTCTTGCTATTGTGCTTGAGCATTAGAGAAGTCTCTTGCTATTGTGCTTGAGCATCTTGTAATTTTATAAGATTTAGTTAGAAGCCCTTGGAAGTGCAAGGGGACTGGACGTACTCTCGTTTTGTGAGAGGAACCAGTATAAATTTCTGTGTCTTTCTTTCTCTCTCTCAGTACCCTTCTTTAACTTTGTGTTTATATCCGCTGCAAACGTGTTTAAATCTCGAAAAAGTTTTAATTCTCAAAACACAATTCAACCCCCCCCCCCTTCTTGTGTTTTTCCACCTTCAATTGGTATCAGGAGCTAGGTCTGTTGCCTAACTCACCTTACGGTGAAATAGTAAAGATCCAGGAGGAAAAACACGTCTGCTGAGAAGAACAACAATGAGGTTCATTTCGACTATGACTCAAACTCACGACAAAGGAGGTCATCTGATAAGGTTCCTTTCTTCAACGGAACTGAGACTAGTTACCCTTTCTGGAAAACCAATATGTATAGCCACATCATGAGTATTGATTGTGATTTATGGGACTTGGTATAAGATGGAGTTAACTTTGAAAACATGGACTTAGAAGGAGTAGTCAGTTCTCAGAACAGGAAATCTTTTACACCTACTCAAAAGCTAGATTACAAGAAGCATCACTCTGTAAAAGGAATGATGACTAATGCAATCTCACATGATGAGTACCTTAAAATTGGAGATAAAAGAACTGCAAAGTCTATTTGGGATTCCTTAAAATCCAAGTATGAGGGTAACAAACAGGTTAAGGAGGCAAAGGCTAACTTGTTGGTACATCAGTATGAGTTGTTTAAGATGAAGGATGGAGAGGACATTGAAACTATGTTTTCACGGTTTCAAATTCTAGTCTCTGGACTTCAAGTATTAGACAAGAGTTATACTGAAGCTGATCATGTGAGAAAGGTACTCAGAAGCCTACCTCCAAAATGGAGACCCAAGGTGACTGCTTTTCAAGAGTCTAAGGATTTGGATATTGTATCCCTTGAAAGCTTAATTAGTTCATTGAAGAGTCATGAGATGGAACTAATGACTGATGAATCAACCAAAAAGATGAAAGGGATAGCCTTAAGCTCTAAGAGCTCATCAAAGGCTCTGAAAGCTAAACTTATAGAATCTGAAGATGAGGCTTCTGAAGAGGGTCAAGAAGTTGGGTCTGATGATGAAGAAGAGATGGTGCTGATAGCTGCTAAGGTTTCACAATGGGCAAAACGAAGCAAGAAATATGCAGGCAAGTTTGGAGGATCTTCCAAGAGACTTAGTGCTGCTAAAGACAAGAAGGAAGATCAAAGCAAGTGTTTCAAATGCAATAAGCCTGGTCATTTCATTGCTGATTGTCCAGAATACAAAAGTAGGTCATCAAAACAAAGCTCTAGCAAGGAAAGATATAAGAGTAAAGTCAAGAAGAGCTTTCTGGCAACATGGGAAGATCTTGACAAAGACTCAGACTCAGATGGTGATGAGGAAGCAAATCTAGCACTAATGGCAACTACCTCTGACAGAGAAGACTCTGAAGCAGGTTTAGACTCTGAAGATGAGGAAGAGGTAATTGCTAAACTATCTAGAACTGAATTAGTAGATTCTCTTAAAGATGCCTTAAAAATGCTCACTAAAAAGGCAGGTGAATGTAAGGTCTTAAAAAAGGCTTACAATAACCTGACTGAGAAAATGAACATAATAGTTGAAGAAAATGAGTCTCTAAAAAGTAGAAACTCATTTATGGAAACTCATTATGTTTATGATGATAAGGTTCCTCCAGAGCATGAATTTGCTCTGCAAGAATTTCTTATCAATGGCATGAAGAGAAGTAAGATAGCTTCCTTAATATACCATGTTAGTAGAAACAGAGGTGAAGGTCTTGGATTTTCACGTTTTAAAGATAATCCATTATTTTCTAAACCCTCTAAAAGTGATAATTCAAAACCTAAGGCTGTATTTGTTAAAAGCCAATTAGAAGCAATAGTTATACCAGAAACTGAAAAAATAATTGTGTCAGAGGCCAAGAAGTCTCAGACTTTGAAACCTTCAGAGCCTAAGATCTCCAAACCTCAGACCAATGTCAAAATAAATAAAACTCTGGTATATTCTAATGCTAAGCCCAAGAGTTATACAAAGCCTAAAAGTTTTTCAAAATGCTCCAGTAACTCTAGAGCTCCTGATAGGCCATATAAACAAAAACAATCTAAGGTAATGAGGACTAACTCTAAAGGACCCATAAAGGTATGGGTACCAAAGTCTAAGATTGTCTTTGCAGCAGATCTGCACTCAAAGAAGGCTAGAGCAGCATTCTTGGTACCTGGACAGTGGCTGCTCGCGTCACATGACAGGAGACAAGCATATGTTCCAAACCCTGACTCTGAAAGAGGGAGGAAGGGAAGATCACTGGTACGGGTACAGTTGGTAACTCTTCTCTCTCTATTAAAGATGTTTGGTTAGTTGATGGCCTCAAACATAATCTACTTAGCATTAGCCAATTTTGTGATAGTGGATTTGTTGTTAAGTTTAATAGAGATGCATGTACTGTAATTAGAGAGTCTGATGAGTCTGTAGTGTTCAGAGGCTTAAGGAAAGGCAATGTTTATAAAATTAATCTGTCAGAACTCTCAGAGCAAAAGATAGTTTGTCTTCTATCTTTGAATGATGAGAAATGGGTCTGGCACCAACGCTTAGGTCATGCTAACTGGAGATTAATCTCTAAGCTTAGCAAACTAAGCTTGGTTAAAGGACTACCCAATCTTAACTATCATTCAGATGCTCTGTGTGGTCCTTGTCAGATTGGAAAGATTTCAAAAACCTCTTTTAAACCTAAAAACATTGTCTCTACCTCAAGACCTCTTGAACTGCTTCACATTGATTTGTTTGGTCCTGTAAGTACAACCTCAATCAATGGAAAGAAATATGGACTTGTTATTGTTGATGATTACAGTAGATGGACTTGGGTTAAATTTCTTAGAGTGAAAGATGATGCATATGATGTGTTTACCATCTTCTACACACAAGTGCAAAGTGAGAAGAGTCTCAAGATCTTAAAGATCAGGAGTGATCATGGGGGCGAGTTTGAAAACGAACCCTTTACAACTTATTGTGAAGACCATGGAATTGTCCATGAGTTCTCAGCTCCTAGAACACCACAGCAAAATGGTGTTGTAGAGAGAAAGAACAGGTCTTTACAAGAGATGGCAAGAACCATGATGCATGAGACTAAACTTGCTAAGCACTTCTGGGCAGAAGCTGTGAACACAGCTTGTTATATTCAAAATAGGATCTATATCAGACCTATATTGAATAAAACAACATATGAACTCTTTAAAGGAAGAAAGCCCAACATCTCTTATTTTCATCAGTTTGGATGTACCTGTTACATTCTGAACAATAAGGCCTACAAAAGAAAATTTGATGCCAAAGCTTGTAAGGGAATCTTTATAGGTTACTCTGAACGCTCAAAGGCATACAGAGTGTATAATTCTGAAACTAGCACAGTGGAAGAATCTATACATGTTAGATTTGATGACAAAGAGCCTGACAGTAAAATGTCAGAGCGAGATGATAGTTATGCAGGTGTTCCATATCTATATAACAATCCAGAACCTGAGAAAGCATCAGATGCCAATGAAATTTCAGAAGCTGAATTGGAAGAAGTCTCTGAAGAAGCATCTCCAGTAGAAGCATCTGAAGGACATGATGATATATCAGAAGATGATACCCGAACAAGTGCTGAAACTAATGAAGCTCCAAAGAGAAAATTCAAATACAGATCATCACATCCAGAAGATCTTATTCTTGGAAACAAAGAGAGTCAAAGAAAAACAAGATCAGATTATCAACAACATGATTCACTTCTAGGACTCATATCTATGATAGAACCTAAGAATGTTGATGAAGCTCTTTCTGATGATGGATGGATTGTAGCAATGCAAGATGAGCTCAATCAGTTTCAAAGAAATGATGTGTGGGATTTGGTACCAAGACCAACACATAAGAACATCATTGGAACCAAGTGGGTATTTAGGAACAAACTGAATGAACAAGGTGAAGTGGTACGAAACAAAGCTAGACTAGTAGCACAAGGCTATAGTCAGCAAGAAGGCATTGACTTCACTGAAACATTTGCTTCAGTGGCAAGACTGGAAGCAATCAGGTTATTGTTATCATATGCAGTTAATAATGGAATAACCTTATACCAAATGGATGTTAAGAGTGCCTTTCTAAATGGTGTCATTTCTGAAGAAGTATATGTCAAACAACCTCCAGGTTTTGAGGATTTGAAAAACCCTGATTATGTTTATAAACTTAAGAAGTCACTCTATGGTCTCAAACAAGCTCCAAGAGCTTGGTATGAAAGACTGAGTAATTTCCTTTTAGAAAATGGTTTTCAAAAAGGTCAAATTGACAATACACTATTCAGAAAGACAACTAAGAAAGACATCTTAATTATTCAAATCTATGTTGATGATATAATATTTGGTTCTACTAATGCTTCCTTGTGCAAGAATTTCTCAAAGCTGATGCAGGATGAATTTGAGATGAGCATGATGGGTGAACTAAAGTTTTTCCTTGGAATTCAAATCAATCAAGGAAAATATGGCACTTACATTCATCAAAGCAAGTATACAAAAGAGCTTCTGAAGAAGTTTAATCTTGAAGACTGTAAGATAATGTCAACTCCCATGCATCCTACAAGCAGTTTAAGCAAGGAAGAAATTGGAAGCAAAGTAGATCAGAAGCTGTATAGAGGTATGATTGGTTCTTTACTCTATCTAACAACTTCTAGACCTGATATTTTATATAGTGTATGCTTGTGTGCAAGATTCCAGTCAGATCCTATAGAACCTCACTTAACTGCCGTTAAGAGGATCTTTAGATATCTGAAAGGAACTACTAATCTAGGACTTCTTTATAAAAAATCCCTAGATAGTAAGCTAGTTGGATTTTGTGATGCTGGATATGCTGGAGACAAGATAGAGAGAAAATCCACTAGTGGAAATTGCCAATTTATTGGTGAAAATCTCATATCTTGGGCCAGCAAGAGACAAACAACTATCGCTTTGTCTACAGCAGAAGCAGAATACATCTCAGCTGCTAAATGCTGCACACAGCTTCTCTAGATGAAATATCAGTTAGAGGACTATAACATAGCTGAAAGTAGTATTCCACTATATTGTGATAATACTGCTGCTGTTCATTTATCTAAGAATCCAATTTTGCATTCCAGAGCTAAGCATATTGAAATTAAGCATCATTTTATAAGAGATCATGTTCAAAAAGGGACAATAGATATTCAATTCATTGATATTGATCATCAATGGGCTGATATATTTACTAAACCTTTGGCTATTGAACGTTTTGATTTTATTAAAAAGAATTTGAACATGCATTTTATCTCTGAAGAAAAATAGCTCTGAGATGTAAAATAGAATTAGGATCTGAAGCTCCTTCAGAGCCTCTAATAATTCAGAGTCTCCTTTGGAAAGTTCTGAATAAAATCGGTTCTGAAGGGTAACAGGTTCTGATGAGGTGTTAGATATAAATGAGTGTGGCTCTGAACTAGACGGAAATGAAATGTTTTGCACTAGTAAGTGTAAAACAGTTGTCATTACACATGTCAGATTGTTATATTTCTCCTTGCACGTGTCTAGATTCTGATTGGATGGGGAACAATTAATGACGAGTACCGCAGTTAATTCTATTTAAATTTATTTTTAAATTGTCCGCGCTCCCTCCTTTGGCTTGCTTTTTCTGTGTATGTGTGTTACTTGCTATTTATATGTCACTTCACTCACATTGCACAACTTTTACACATAATCACTTCCTACACAACCCTAAACCTCAGAAAATTCCCAAATTCTCTCTGCTTCTCAAAATCGTCTGTGATCATGACTGCTCAACCCTCTCGCAACATTGTTCAACGTGTTTTCAACCCAGTACTACCGCCTGTGATTGATCTCTCTTCTCAAGCAAAACTCGTAGTTAAAGATAATGCAACCGATGCTGGTCCAGAAGCGTTTGAGTTTGTTACAGAGAAGTTTGTTGATTTTGATAGTTTGAAAGAAAATGGTATTGATATTCAGAGTTTGTTCTATGATCAACAATGGAGAAATTAATTTGAGATGCTGAATGGTTTCGTCTACTATGATATTGTGAAGTATTTCTGGCAAAAAGCTACAATCTTTGATAAGTTTAGCGCTGATGAAGAAGTTAGAAAGATGGTAGAAAAAGACAGTTCTTTGAAAGGAAAAACAAGAGTTCAACTGGGTTTAAGACCTTTCAAAGGAAAAGAGATTAGGTCTAATATTATGGGAATCAATGTTCTGATCACTCAAGAACATGTAGCGAAAGTATTAGGTTTGGATAATGAGGGGGAGAATGTGGATGACTATGATGACAAGAGCAAGCATCTGGAATCTATTAAGAAGGATTTATTCTTTCCTGATATTTCAAAAACTGATTTTGGTAGAGCAAAATTCATGAAGCAGAAGTTCAACTTTGCTTTTAGAGTATTCCTTGCCTCTATCATCACAAGAGAAGGAGGATTTGATACAATCTCAGTACCTCACAGACACTTCATTTGGTTCTTGTATAAGAAGGTCAAGATCAATCTGGCAGAGCTTCTGTTTGACCATCTCTGCTTTACAATCTCCAAAAGTAGAACCAAATCACCTTCTGTGATCCATCACCCAAGGTTGATTTCTGAAATCATTCGTCAGACAAGGCTGACTTATATTCTGAGCTCTAAAGAGAAATTAAGAGTCTTTCAAACTGCCAAGTATGATGCTAATGTTTTGGTGAACATGAAGTTAATAAAGAAAGAAGATCTGAAGAAGCCTAAAAATCCTCTGGAAACAATATATGAAAACTACTTCTGGTGTGATGGTTTTCCAACCATATCAGAACATGACAATGAGGATGTCATCAAGAACTTCTTGGAAATCGTGAAAAGAGATAATGGAGTAAGTATGCCCAGAAGCATGGTAGTCAGTGTACCAAACTGGGATATTTTCAAAGGACCTAAGGAGATTACTAGGTCAAGAAGGAAACATCAACCAGTAGAACAAGACTTAGTTGAGGAGGGATCACAAGAACAACCTGAGGATCAGAATGATATAGACAATGCTGATGGTGAGTCTAAAGAACAAGTGGTTAGTGGTGCTGAAAGGTTAGCTGCTGAAGAAAGAGCTAAAACTAAAGCAGAAGCTGCTGAGAGAGCCATGGCAGCTAAGAAGGAGAAGAAGACAAAGAAAAGAAATGAACGACCTCCACCTTCTGAAGAAGAAAAGACTTCTCCTGCTAGACCAACCAAAAGAATAAAGTCGATGGCTTCTAGACAAAGAAAAGCTGCTGATCCTTCTAAAGGTAATATCTCTAAGCCTAATGCTGATAGCACTTCTAAAGCTCAACCCTTGAATCCATCACCTCCTATAGACTATTCCAAACCTCTTAATGTGATTCTACCCTCTCCACAACCCTTATCATCATCATCTTCATCAGAAGGCACCTCTTCTGATTACAGTACTGACTCATCTGAGCTTCTTAGAAAATCTGCTAAGTACCTAAAGAAAGCTCAGAAAGAAACCCCCAAGAAAACCAAAATCAAACAACCCAAGGAAACCATTATCATTGACACTACAATCCATGACCACCTCTCCACACACTTGACTGGTGATGCTTTTACTCACTCTAACAAAAATTCACCAAATCTCTTTCAATTTGTGAATACTACCTCTGAACCACCAGTTCAAGAACCACCAATAATCCTTGTTCAAACACCACCTCCAATTTTTGTTGCCCCTGAACAAGAAAATCCACCCACCTCTACACCAGTCATTCAGAATGATACCATTCCACACTCTGAACCTCATACTCTCTCACCTATTCAAGAATCACCCTCCACACCACAACTTGAACCTTCCACACCTGAACCTGAACCTGAACCACAAACACTACAACCATAACCCATCTATGGTCCATCTTATAAACCTTTGACTGTAGAAGAACTAATTCTACCTATTGACTTTGCTCTACCCATTTTTGAAGACTATCTTAAGAAGCAAATCAACATAGATGATGAACCTGAACTACCCCCTAACCTTAGCAAAATTAAAATTATCCCTCTAAAAAGAAAGAAACCTGAACCAACTATTCCTTTTTGACCCAGCAAAACCATTCTTCAATCCCCTATCTGAACCCAATGTTGAGCTATTAGGTACTGCTATCAGTCTTAGTCTCAAGAGATTTAAGAAAATGGATGAAGAGGTTCTGATATTTCCATCTGATATAGATGCTGAGATAAGGGAAATGGATTACTTGTTCAGCCAATCCTTGAGGATTTTGGGTAATCACTTGAAGTCCAAGATTCAGGATAGAGGTATGACTGCTGTTAGGGAACTGATGGATATAGCTGAAAGATCATGTGCTCCTCGACTCACCTTCTACAATCATGAAAAGGAACTTCAAAGATTAGAAGCACTAAATGCTGATAATAAGAGGCTCTTAAGGATTGCATGTGAAGCAGCTGACAGGTTGGTTAGGGAAGAAGCTGCTTATGAAAGTATGGTCTTAATTGCTGAGCAGGCTAGGATAGATGCTGAAGAAGAACGTAAGAGGCTTGCTGATCAAGAAGCTCTCAAGTTATTGGTGGATAGAGCTGTTCACATTGCTGTGATTGAGACCAACAAGATTAATGAGAATCAAGCAACTGAAGAGGATTGCATTATGCATGATCAGAACCTCAGTGAGCTAGATTCTGACAAGGGTAAAGCTGCTATTGTTGATTCATCTCCTCCTAGATCTCCACCAAGACTTGTTCAAGGCTCTTCCTCATCTGCCATACCTTCAGCTATGCAACTGGCTCTGGATGAGATCAAGAGTGACTTAAGAGAAGAGCTGAGAAATGAAATGGATGAATTTAGGGCTGATATAAGAGAAGATATGAACAAATCTGGTGAAGCCACTAATAAAAAGATAGATGCAATGATGGAGCTCCTGCTGAAGCTTACTCAACATCAACCCAAACCTTAACTTTTATGCTTGAGCACTTGTTTGTATTCATGTATTATGTAATTTGTTTGGATAATTTCTTCTTGTTTAATTAAACTTCTTATTATCCTTAATTGTGTGTTTGCGTATCTGAATGTGTGTTATTTTTTACTTTTGTTTTTCAAAATTAAAAATATATTCACTTATTATGTCTGATACTCTTGTGGATTCTGAACCTAGAGAAAGGTGTTGGAGAACATCTTGTTTTTTTAACTTATATAGGATTTTGAAAACCTAAGGTTCCCCCACATCAGTATTCCTGTTTACTCATGAAATAGCTTCTTAGTATTATAGCCTGTTTATAAACGGGGCACCAATACCGAATGAAGCGTGTCTGGTAACTGGTGTTCTGACGTTTTAAGTTGAATATAAGAAATACGCAAGCAAAATAAACAAATTCAAAAGCAAGAATTTTTTAATTAATGCAAAGTCTTATTACATGGATAGTGAGAAAACTATTTAGACTCTACATCAGATTTAGCCTCTGACTCTTCTTTCTTGAGCACTTCTGACTTCTCAGCAGAGCTTGCATCAGAAAGAGAGTCAAGAATGGCTCTATGGATCTCAGGGTCTGAGTACTCTTCCTCAGGATCATATTTTTTAAGTAACTCTGCATAATCAGAATCTATTTCATCAGAATCTGATATCTCAATCACTTGCTTGGTTGTTTCTTTTGGCTGCTTGTTTCTTCTTGAGCGTGAAGATGTTGCTTCCTTCTTTATCTCCTTCTTTGATCCCGAAGCTTTCTTCATTGCTTGATGTTCAATTGTATGCTTGAAAATATATTCTTTGATTATTCGTTGTGAATAAAATGAGTTATTTTTGACCTGATTCTCTTGTTTTCTGTTACTTTTTGATTAATGACAAAAGGGGGAGTAAGAACAGCGTTAAAATTAATGTTAATTGATTTTTTTTAACTGCTAAAGAACTGAAACTGTTATAACATATCAATTTCTATCCATTCTGAACTGTCGTTATGTGATTCATTCTGAACCTTATTGAAAGGGGAGAAAATTTTAGATTTGAAATACATTTTCGTAGATAAAATGAGAGAAGCTTGCAAACCTTCTCTGAATATTATCAGACTCTGAAGGAAGAGCTTACAAACCTCTGCCTCTGAGAGTCAAATATGGAAATTTATTTCAAATTAATAAATTAACTCTTAAACTGTTTTAATTAGTTATGGATAAAACTTAGGGGGAGCTTACAAACCTAACCCTATAGATTATCAGACTCAGGGGGAGATTGCAAACCTTTGAAACCTGAAGTCAACATAAATAATTAAATCAACAACAATTGAATTTTAATGCTTTAGTTTGTCATCATCAAAAAGGGGGAGATTGTTGGAACAAAGTGGGTCTGACATGAACCTCTAAGATTTTAAGTGGTTTTGATGATAACAAAGTATTAAAATTGCAATTGGTATTACTAATGATTATTCTAGTGTAAAGTTTTGTTTGCGAGTTTGGAGGGGAGGGGAGGGAATGGTTTTGAAAAAAAGGAAGAAATAAGTGGAAGGAATAGAGAAGTTTGGGAGGGAAGGAGTTTGGAGGGTTATTTTTTCTTCATAACACAAAAACCCCCCAATTTGGGGGAACTCAAAAATTGTATTGGATGGGGGTTTCGAGGGGGGTTTGAAGGGTTTATATGAATTCTTCAAATTTAATTAATGTTGTTATAATGTTATTAAGTTCATAATATATTAATTATAAGTATTTATTTTTCATTCTCTATAAAAAATACTTTCTCAAAAAATGTAAAAGATTTTTCTAATTTTCTCTCTATTTCTCTCCCTCCAAAGCCCTCCCCTTCCTTCCCCTCTAAACTCGCAAACAAAGCCTAAGAGTGTGTTTTAATGGAGATTCTACAAATTCAAGGGATTTTAAATAATAGGCAATTCAATTGATTCAATTGAGTTCCCTTGATTTTCAAATTTTATTGTTTGGATAAAGTGATAAAATTCCATCAATTGTAAAATTATTTGTTTGGGTAATATCATTGAATTTCCTTCATTTGATTTTTTCGAAAAAGATCGGAAACTGTTTTTTCAAAAAAATCGACAATTTTCCCGAAAAAATCGAAAAAATTTCCCGAAAAATATCGAAAACATTTTTCTGAAAAAAACAGAGAAATTTTTCCAGAAAAAAATTTCCCAAAAAAAATCGGGAACTTTTTTCCGTTAAAAATATCGGAAATTTTCTCCCGAAAAAATATCATAAACTTTTTTCCGGAAAAAACTTCGGAATTGTTTTTAGGGTTTTCAGTCGATTTTAGGTTTTTCGGCTATTTTAGGGTTCGAGTCAGGTTTGGTGTCGATTTTAGGTTTTTCGGCCGATTTTAGGGTTTAACGCTCATTTTAGAGTTTTTGACCGATTTTAGGGTTTAGGTCGTGTTTAAGGTTGATTTTAGGTTTTTAGGCTATTTTAGGGTTCGACTCGGGTTTAGTGTCAATTTTAGTTTTTTCGGTTGATTTTAGGTTTTTCGGCTGATTTTAGGGTTTAAAGCTTATTTTAGAGTTTTTGGCCGATTTTAGGGTTTAGGTCGTGTTTAAGGTCAATTTTAGATTTTTTTGGCTATTTTAGAGTTCGAGTCGGGTTTAGTGTCGATTTTAGGCTTTTGTTTTTACTGATTTTAGGTTTTTCTGCTGATTTTAGATTTTTCGATCAATTTGTAATTTTTAAAAGTGTAGAGAGGTTGCGTAAAAAAAAATGTTTATAGAGAGAAAGGAATTTCAAATTCTTAGCTTTTAGGTGTCATTTGAAGTTCCTTAAATTTAGTTTAGTCAATATACTCCACAAATTCCCTTCATTTTTTAAATTCTCCAAATTATTTACCCAAACAATTTTTTTTGACAAAAAACGTTTGTATTCCCTTAAAAAATTACATTACCTCAAAACATTCCCCATTGAAACACGCTCTAACTTTTTTCCTTCAAATTTCCGTTGATGTGATGTTAGTTGTGGGAAATATATTCACCCAGGTAATATGCAATCGAAGTTGGCAAAAGCAAATAATTTTATGTGTCAAATAACAATGGTAAGTAATGTTTATATTAGACATTATTGTAAACATATATTAGTAATTAATGAGGTTTTCTTTAGGGAGTAATTAATGAGGTTGTGTCTAGTAAAAGGGGTTAGACACTCATAACAACTGTTTATTTTTTTTTATTTCACGTTCAAAACTTGTATCAATGAAAGTCTTACAAAGATAATAGTCGGAAGCTAAGATATTAAACTAAAGTAGTTAATAAATTCTTTAAAGATGAATTATTCGGAATAATCTAAACTTAATTTTTGGTAAAAATAAATTTTTATCATATTTTATTTACTTCACAATAAAACTCTTAATTACCGGACTCCTTTTATTTTCCTCGGTAAAATAATGTCTGATGTACAGTGCTGGAAAGGAAAATATCCCCAGTCCCCACCACTAATCTCACAAGTGATGAATAAAAACAACTTGCTTATAGTACTATTCAACTTGTTAAAAGTTAACACAAGTTGTTAGATTATGGAGGCTAATATAAGAGATTAAGAAGACTAAAACACTTTTTACCAAGATTCTTTTCATTTTAAATCTCAACTAGTCTAACAACTTTTTGTTTCATAAAAGTAATGCTGATGAATATTCACCTGCACTAGTCAAATCAAATCCATTTTTTCATATTCTCTCTTTTCTGAATAGCATTGCCTTTTTACCTACTTAGTCATATACCAAATTTCATCTTTGAAACTTCTTCTCCTTTTGATATTTCATCATTAATATTAGCAAGAATTAAACATTATAGTATTATATGTAATCTTAAAGACATGGGCAAGATCATAGGATTCAAAGTTTCATTCTTTATGTTGTTGTTCTTGTCTTTCCTCTGTTTTTATCCTCTGTTTTTGCATGCTGCTAACTCGATTACACAGAATGAATCTATCAAAGATGGTTCCACTTTGGTGTCAGATGGTCTTAAATTCGAAATGGGTTTCTTCAGTTTGAATGATTCCTCTTCAAGATACGTTGGAATTTGGTATCACAACGTTGCTTCAGCATATGTGTGGGTTGCAAACAGAGAAAAACCTATCAAAAACAGAGAAGGGTCTATCACAATAAAAAATGATGGAAACTTGGTTGTTCTTGATGGAGAAAACAATGAAATTTGGTCAAGTAACGTATCGAAAACTCCGATAAATAACTCACATGTTGTTCTTGATAACGATGGAAATCTTGTTCTTTCAGATAGAGATATTAACAAAGATATTTGGCAAAGTTTTGAAGATCCAACTGATACATATCTTCCTGGTATGAAAGTTCCGGCGAGCGGTGGAAATGGAATTGGAAAGGATGCTACTTTTTGTTCATGGAAATCAGAGAATGATCCTTCATTTGGAAACTATTCAATGAGTGTTGATTCTGAAGCATCACCACAGATAGTGATAATGGAAGGAGAAAAAAGAAGGTGGAGAAGTGGTTATTGGGATGGTAGAGTTTTTACAGGTGTACCAAATATGACAGGAAGTTATCTTTTCGGCTTTCGGCTTAACACGGATGAGAATGGTGGAAGGTATTTTGTTTATGAAGCATTGAATAGTACTGATAAGATAAGGTTTCTGATTAGTTATGATGGATTTGAGAAACAATTTAGGTGGAATGAAAATGAGAAAAAATGGAATGTGTTACAAAGTCAGCCTTTTAAGAAGTGTGAGTTTTATAATCCATGTGGTAGTTTTGCAGTATGTGATGAGTCTGATTCAAGTTTGTGTAAGTGCATAAAAGGGTTTGAACCAAGGGATATGAATGGTTGGAAAATTGGGAATTGGTCAAAAGGGTGTAAGAGGATGACACCATTGAAAGGTGAGAGAAGTAGTAATAGTTCTGGTGGAGAAGATGGTTTTTTGGTGCAAAGGGATTTGAAGTTACCTGATTTTGCACATTTGGTGAGTGCTGTTGATAGTAAGGATTGTGAAGATAATTGTGTGAAGAATAGTTCTTGTACTGCTTATGCTAATGCTATTGGAATTGGGTGCATGGTTTGGTTTGGGGATTTAGTTGATTTTCAAAGGTTAGAAAATTTTGGAAATACACTCAACATTCGTCTTGCTGATTCCGATTTAGGTAAAGAAAATAGTTATCATTAGTCCTTATTTCCATTTATTAGTTTCTCAATTTTCATGTACAAAACAATAGTATATCTCTTAGAAGAAAATAGTATAGCAATTTAATAATTTTTGTGAGTTGTGACATAGCAAGTCTTATCTATGAAGCACATACACTAAACACGACACTGAGACGTCGATATTGGTGATAGTTTGAGAAAATAGAATAACAAAATGTATTTACATATGTCGATGTCGTGTTGATGTCTACTTACACGTGTCAGACACCAAACACACCTTCAGTGTGAAGTGTCAGTGCTATTTCACTGCTTAGAAGAGTCATGTGCACAAAAAACAACTGAATTTCTTGTCATAAGTTCTCACAAGAATCTATGATGTTAGGCTGTAATTACAACATAAATTTTTGATGTCTTTAAATACAGGTGATGGGGGGAAAAAGACCAAAATTGGGATAATACTAGGTGTTGTGGGGGGGCTTATCTTCCTTGGAATCTTTGTATGGCTTCTATGGAGGTTTAAGAGAAAACTCAAAGGTAACATATTTATTTCCTCAAGTGTTTTTTTTATGTCTTTGATGAATCACTAGGTATTATATACTGCTTCTCAATGTTGACTTGCACCATTCTTTATTTCTTTCTATTTTTTCCCACAGTTTCCTCAACTTCTTCTTCCAACATTAATGGTGATGTACCAGTTTCTGAACCATCCAAGAGTGCAAACTTATTACTATCACCAGAATTATCAGGACCACTTGGTCTAAGTCCGGACGGGAATCCACTTAATAATGCAGAACTTTCATTCATCAATTTTAGTATCATCGTAGTAGCAACAAACAATTTTTCAGAAGAAAATAAGCTTGGACAAGGTGGATTTGGTCCTGTTTACAAGGTGAATATGCAACTGTTAATATGATTATTATAACGTATTAGAGAACCAAAACATATTTAAACCTATGTAATAAAAGATTAATTTAAGAAGTACTTTTATTCCATTTATCAGGGAAAGCTTCCCGGGGGAGAAGAAATTGCGGTCAAGAGGCTTTCTAGACAGTCGAACCAAGGATCGGACGAGTTCAAGAATGAAATGATGCTTATAGCCAAATTACAGCATAGAAATCTTGTTAGACTATTGGGATGTTCAATTGAAGGCGAAGAAAAGTTACTGGTGTATGAGTACATGCCAAACAAAAGTTTGGACCGCTTTCTATTTGGTATGCTTCTTTACATAACTTTACGCATCATTTTTCAGCATTTTAAATTTGGATGAATGTGAAACAGAAATTATCAGTGCATTTGCATAACAATTGGTTTTGGCGGTTAACATAATTGCAGATCCAGTCAAGCAAACAATACTCGATTGTACAAAACGTTTTGAAATCATTGAGGGAATTGCAAGAGGACTACTTTATTTGCACCGTGATTCTCGGCTTAGAATAATCCATCGTGATCTTAAAGCAAGCAACATTTTGTTGGATGAAAATATGAATCCAAAAATTTCAGACTTCGGCTTGGCTAGGATATTTGGAGGAAACCAAAATGAAGATAATACAGTCAAAGTCGTTGGTACATAGTAAGTATGCTTCGATTTTAGTATTTTTTACTTGTATAAATAAATCATCCATTCATCTCCTTAATTCTTCCTAGAATTAGACTAATCTCAACATAACACTATGTGTGCGTGGTGCAGTGGTTATATGTCTCCTGAATATGCAATGGAAGGTCTATTTTCGGTCAAATCTGATGTCTATAGTTTTGGCGTACTACTACTAGAGATTTTGAGCGGTCGCAAAAACACCAGCTTTCGTGATTCTTATGACCCAAGTCTCATAGGATATGTGAGTAACTTCTATTTTACATTACCATATGATTGAATTAAAACGACTATCATTGATAATTATTTTAGAATAGATGGAGTAATTTTTTATTGTGATGAAATGAGCGTAGGCGTGGCGTCTATGGAATGAAGAGAGAGTAATGGAGCTTCTTGATCCTTCGATCCGTGATTCAAGTCCAAAGAGTAAAGCTTTGAGATGCATACACATAGGGATGTTATGTGTGCAAGATTCAGCATCTCATAGACCAAACATGTCATCAGTGGTGTTGATGTTAGAAAGTGAGGCAACAACTCTTCCTTTGCCTGTCAAACCTTTGCTTACTTCCATGAGAAGATATGATGATACAGAAGAATTTCATACTGAACCCTTTGATTCCACAGCTGATCTTACAGTGACAGGAAGATAATAGCAAAACTATTCCCTTTAAATTTGGTTCACTGTATATGCATTATAGATTATAGATGTTTTAGAAATTTAAAAGTGCCTTGTTTCCTATAGAAAAATAGAAAAACTAGTACCATAGCATAGCTTAATGAATGTACATGTCTCATTTGATTTTGTTTTTAGATAGTTATTATAATGTATTTTTTTGACAGAATTTACTATAATGTGTTGTCAATTGTCATGTGTGTATATGTATATAAAGGTTTATAAAGAAATTCTTAAAGGGCAAAGCACTACTTCAATTGGGGCTGCTAATGATTTATAAAAAAAATGTTACAAGTGGGTGAACAATTGTTATAAATTTGTGAGAGAATAATTGTTCCTAAATCATTCTAGTTTGATCATACAATCCTATACTTTATAAGTTATCTCTGATAAGATAAGTGTCTATAGTTCGATCTCCGCGAAGAAAGCTTAGATAACAAGCCTTTTTTGTTGTTGGTGTAAACCGAATACTACTTTTGTATAACTGTAGAGACTAATCCTAAGCAAAGAGTCAACAACTATAACAAAGCTTTACATCAAAACAACATGCTACACGAGACTCCTAAGAAGCATATTATAAGGTTTAGAAATTGCTCTCTCGACGCAGCATGAGAGATTTTCCAGCTGTGGAGCTGAAGGGCAGCAATTCGAGAGTAGTGTGGCAGGGCATTGTTTAATTCAAAAGATTCATAGTTTAATCGAGAAGGATTAGAATGTTAAAATTTATCATTCGTTTTATAAAGCTAATAATTGTGCAGATACTTTAGCAAATATAGAGTTGTGATATTGCGATTGCTCGAGATATCTTCGAGTCAGATTAGTCCATTGATTTTAATCGATGTTATTGAAGTTTCTACTCCGCATTTAGTTCATTTGTACGGACTAATCCATCGAACCAGATAGAACTACACTCGGCCGTGGGCCGTGGCTATTACTATCAGCATCTTCGTTGAAATATGAAAGTCATTCCCTGTAAATTGTAATCACTTTGTTCCAATGATAACAACTTCGAAAACATGGAAGAAACAAGAAAGCTAATGAAAACTATTCATCAAAACAGCAACAATCCCAAATTAGCATGGCATCTCTTCAAACGAATCTTCTCTTCACCTTCCTCTTCAACACACCATCACCATCTTGTTCCCACCATCACACGCATCCTTCTCAACGCTAACATGCACCACGAAATCGAAAACCTTCGCAAACTCATCACATCAAACAACCCCAACAATGCTCATCATTGCTTCATTTCAATTCTCCGTATATTAGCTCAATCAAGCAACCACATTGATTTCGCTTTCAACCATTTCAAATCACTCAGAGCTCAATTTCCTTCAACCCCTCTTACTCTTCCACTCTACCACCTCCTTCTCCGTTCAAGTCTCCAGCATAACCGTCCACATTTCGTTACTTCTTTATATACTGACATGATTCAAGCTGGAGTTAATCCGGAAACATACACTTTTAATCTTTTGATTCAGTCTCTTTGTGAATCGAATGCTCTTGAACATGCACTCCAGCTGTTTGATAAAATGTCTGAAAAGGGTTGTCACCCGAATGAGTTTACTGTTGGGATTCTTGTTCGCGGGTTTTGTCGAGCGGGTAAAACCAAAGAGGCTTTGGAGTTTGTTGATAATAAGTTGTGTTTTAATGTTAATAGGGTTGTGTTTAACACTCTTGTGTCTAGCTTTTGTAAACAGGATATGAATGATGAGGCGGAGAAATTGGTGGAGAGGATGAGAGAGAAGGGTTTGTTTCCTAATGTTGTTACTTTTAATTCTAGGATATCTGCACTTTGTAAAGCTGGGAAGGTTTTCGAGGCGTCGAGGATTTTTAGGGATATGCAGATGGATGGAGAATTGGGACTTCCTAGGCCCAATGTTGTAACTTTTAATTTGATGCTTAAGGGGTTTTGTCAGCAAGGGATGATGAAGGAAGCTAGGTCTTTGGTTGAAACCATGAAGAAAGCTGGTAATTTTGTCAATTTGGAGAGTTATAATACATGGTTGTTGGGTTTGCTTAGAAATGGGAAGTTGTTGGAGGCTCGATCGGTTCTTGATGAAATGGTGGAGAATGGTATTGAACCGAATATTTACTCGTATAATATTGTGATGGATGGGCTGTGCAAGAACCATATGCTGTTGGATGCTAGAAGGTTGATGGATTTGATGGTGAATAATGGTGTTTACCCGGATACTGTTACTTACTCTACTCTTCTACATGGCTATTGTAGCAAAGGGAAGGTTTTTGAAGCTAAAGCTGTTCTTAATGAAATGATTAAGAAAGGTTGTCATCCAAATACTTATACTTGCAACACATTGCTGAATAGCCTGTGGAAAGAGGGGAGAAAATCTGAGGGCGAGGAAATGCTGCAAAAGATGAATGAAAAGAGTTATCAGTTAGATACTGTGACTTGCAATATCGTGGTCAATGGTCTGTGTAGAAACGGAGAATTGGAGAAAGCAAGTGACGTTGTAAGTGAGATGTGGACTGATGGAACGGATTCCCTTGGTAAAGAAAACTCAGTTGCTGGCATAGTTAATGCAATCCACAATGTATCAACCAGCATGCCTGATGTGATCACTTATACAACCTTAATTAATGGACTTTGCAAGGCTGGAAGGCTAGAGGAAGCCAAAAAGAAATTTATTGAGATGATGTCGAAAAACTTGCTCCCTGATTCTGTGACCTACGATACGTTTGTATTGAGTTTCTGTAAACAAGGGAAGTTATCATCGGCTTTACGTGTATTGAAAGATATGGAGAGAAATGGTTGCAGCAAGACCCTTCAAACTTATAATTCATTGATCTTGGGGTTTGGAAATAAAGGGCAAATATTTGAAATGTACGGATTGATGGACGAGATGAGAGAAAGAGGAATAGGTCCAGATGTTTGCACTTACAATAATATGATTAGTTGTCTTTGCGAAGGAGGGAACACAAAGGATGCCACTTCTCTTTTACATGAAATGTTGGATAAGGGTATATCTCCCAATGTATCTTCCTTCAAAATATTGATTAAAGCCTTCTGCAAATCTGGAGATTTTAAAGTAGTATGTGATCTTTTCGACGTAGCTTTGAGTGTATGTGACCACAAAGAAGCCTTGTACAGTTTGATGTTCAATGAATTACTTGCCGGGGGGAAACTCTCTGATGCAAAGGAGCTATTTGAAGCTTCGTTAGATAGATCTCTCTTATCAAAGAATTTCATGTATAAAGATTTGATTGACAAACTTTGCAAGGATGATAGGTTAGATGATGCCCATTGCCTTCTTCAGAAATTGATTGATAAGGGATATGGTTTTGACCCTTCATCTTTCATACCAGTGATTGATGGCTTAAGTAAAAGGGGAAACAAACAACAAGTTGATGAACTTGCAAGGATAATGGAATTGGCTTTAGAAGATAAGACTTATCGAAATGGAAACACCATCTTTCGTCGAAAATTACACAAGGATGGTGGAAGTGATTGGCAAGATATAGTTAACAGGTATGACCATATGGCAGTGAAGATAATATTTTCATTCCACTTTTTGTGTTCTGTTCTTTTTAAAAACAGGTGTTTATACTCGATATTTTGGGATGTCTTGGATTAATTAATTATTTACTTAGTTCATTTTCTTTGTCCGTGGTTACTATTTCCAAAATCTGCATCATTAATTTCTAAATGCGACTATTAGTTTTCGTCAAATATGTCCCGTGTAATTCCTTGTTGAACTTCTGAACAATAACAACTAAAATTACTGAATTTTCTCTGGAATTCGTGTTTGGATGAGTTGAAGAATACCTTCTGATAAACTGTGTGCATTCATTGCTATACCTTATCTGTCTGACAGTTTATAACTCAACTGGGTTGACAATCTCGCATAAACATATACCTTTAATATTGTTTGAATTCTCTTCCTCTTTGAAAGAGTTGCTTTATTGTGTGACATCGAAAATTATCTCTTGTTATTATAAATTGCCATTTCAAATATATTAGTTCAATCAAACTAAATATAAACATGGATCCGGATATTATCTTTGAAATTTAGATTGCAATTAGTTCTGTGTCTACGGCTTTTTAATTAGTACAATCACCATTCCATTATGCTGCATATTCTATTATTCTTCAATATTTCGTAATGATCTGTTACTTATCACTTTACAGGGATGTTGGCAGTGGAATCGCATTGAAAACTCTGAAGCGTGTAGAAAAAGGTTGGGGTCAAGGAAGTATATCGAGTTTACTGCCTCAAAAGGATGATTTTCTTGATTACTAAGATAGTGGTATATTTTGGTTTGAGGTTGGGGATATTGAAGACCTCTTTGTAAGTAAAGCAAGTTTTCATTTTTCTTAATCTATCATTCCTTTAAATCTTAAGATAAGCAACATAAATATTAAACTTTTCTTTTCTCCATCTTGTATGGCATAATTGTATGTACAGAAATTTTGTTTGGTAATTGTTGGTCTGAAAGGATTTAATCTAAGAAAAGTATTACACTCAAATTATTGGAAATAATAATTCAACACAAAATAAAATGGTCGTGGTTGTATTCTAGGACTCGTCTTGTAAACCTATGATTCTAAATATTTCAAGAAACCGTGTTAATATTCCAACTGCATGCCTTTATTATTTTTATGGATGAGATAATGCCAACGATAAATTTATTTATATTAATTTTCTATCAATATTGCATTGTATTGGTGCCATAGAATAGACAATAACATTATCACCTTAATAACCTTACTACCACTGAAAAATATGAAAATATTGTAGGTACTATTCCTACCAAATCTAATTCGCATGATCCTAATTCATAACTAAACATTGGTTGAAATAAGTTGAAACCACTGGCTTTGGGGATTGTCCAAACATGAAGAATCATTATCATCTATGCAGATGCATTTTCTGGTCACTATCTTGGAGGAATCTGAATCCAATTCCAAGCACAAAAGGGATCTGTTCCCATCAGAGGTGGCCAAGTGAAGACCGGTCTTTGAAACAGATCTCCATGAACTTTTCTGCGACAAGCAATGTTTTGAGAGAGTTGCAGGAAGCCCTTCGCCCTCTGCTTTTAGACACAAAGCAGAATCCATCAACCTTATTGGAGAACCATCTCCCTCCGAACTCCATTGGCTATGACTCTTACAATCACCCAATACAAGTTCATTGTTGCTCTTATTCACGTGAGCGCACTTACCGGTCAATGGATGGAACATTATATGAGACTTTGAGAGGTTTGAACTTGGATCTGCATATGTAAATCATATAAACACACTTTTTAGGCATAAATTCTGATTGCATTTGAAAAATCTTATCTACACTTGAGCCTAGCTTACCGTATAATATAAACACCTGTGAGAGTATTTGTAATTGTGAAAGTTTATGAAAATAGTTTTTTACATGTTCATATATAGTGCATATAATAAGCAGTGGATATATTATAATGTCTTATTTTTTGTACACATTTTTATGTGAATGTGATAATGTGATGTATTTATATCATATCATATGTACCTTGAACCTTCTTTTGGAGAAGCTGAAATTTCTCAGGGAATTTTGGGTCTGTGAAATTTTTCCAATCATAGTCCATGACAGCATATGATTCACCAGCTCCAACAGTGCCTTGTCTATAATAGTAGCTTCCACCAAAAGACCACAAGCTCCAATCCAAGTCAACAGAGGCAGCATAAGACACAAAGCATGGCAAGAATTTGTTGTCCACATGATTGACACCAGTCATGTCATATCCAAATTCACTTATGAACAAAGGTACCGGGTTGTCACCATTAATGAGAAAACCTGCTTGGTCTTTTAAGGTTTCAATGACAGTGGAACATACCCAATTCAGTGGTTGCAAATCCCACCTATCTTGGGTTCCAGAGAAGGAATAAATGTGTGCCTCGTACACCAATTTGTTAGTGAAGTTTAGATCAAGAGTCTTTTTCTTCAAGAATGAAAGGTCATTGTCGAAGTTTAACCCTGAAATAACGACTAATAAATCTGGGTTATGTTTGTGAATCGTTTTCGCTCCTTGGCTCACATACTTGTACCAATCGGGCAAATTTTGACGCCCACCTCTTAGCTCGTTCCGCAAGTCCATGGCTATCACCTACATATATATAACAGCAAGAATAAGGGATGTTTGCATTTACAACACTCATAATAATACACCAGACCTTGTGGTAAAGCATAAGGTATGTTCATGTAAAAGAAAATATATATTTTACGGTGTCATGATTTTATTAGATTTTTCTTGTCAGAAGACGATTTTATTATATTTTTAAATAGGTCTTTATGATATAGCATTTTCAATAAATACTAATATTTTTTATTGAAAAAATAATCATCTAACCACATTTTTTCACGTAGATGTTATGTGTTAGGAAGTAATATAACAACTCAATACTTAGATACGATTGGAATGATCATTTGTACACATCTTGTTTGGATATGCATCACTATATAGTTGAAATATTGTTTTTTTTTTTTTTTTGCATGGATGAAATAGTATTTATTAATATTTGAACCCATCAAAATTATTCACCTCAGCGGTACCAATACATATCCAAATAAGATGTGCACTAGGGTGCTCACCGTAATCATATGCATATCCATTAAACTTTTATGCAATTTCTTAGAATGACTTTAAATGTTTAAGATATTTGTTAAAATATTTTTGAAATTAATTTAACAAAGTTCATTGAAGAGAAACTTGAATCTCTTAACCAGACTGTTTTTTTTCAAAACAAGGTGGAAGCAAAGAGCTAACCATCCCACATAAAACATACAATAATCTAGTTAAAAAACTATATAGACTCACATAAAACATAATTAATAAAAAACAATATACCTGGAAAAAAAAATGTAAATTTGATCATGCTTTCTAATTTGATGTTAGTTTACTTACATTGGATTTTCCCTTGAAGTGCTTAGCTATAAAAGCCAAACCTTGAAGCCATTCTTGAGGATCAAAATGCCTATCACCAAAGAATCCATTTTGATCCTTATTATCACAACACCACTTTGGCATACTAACATGATTATCAATAAGAACCATCACACCTTTTTCTCCTAAAGCATCAATAGCTGCTTCATAAGCTTGAACATGTGTCATGTTCAATATTAATGGATTATGTTTCTCAACAGCAGACACAACAGCCTCAGGAATATCAAGACTATAAAATGTGTCACGAATTGTGTTATTTGCATATCTTGTGAACATGTAAGTAGCATAAGATAAACGAACACAATTGAATCCTGAATTAGCAATTTGAGTAGCTATGTCTTTTATTGGTAACTTGTCAAGACCTTCAACAAGCATTGGTTTCACATGTGCAACCCAATGTGCACAAGTTAATTTCACCCTTTGACCTGTTGCATCATCTATGATCCATCTCTTTTGAGTTGAGAGGGGCAATGAGTTACAACAGTAAGAGGTTAATGTGGCTATGAGAATTATTGAAACTAATAAAAGTGAAGATTTTCTCATTTTGTTTTTACTCTCACTACTTTCTTTACCTTTCAATCAAACTGTACTTGGTCCTCTCGTCTGTTTATATAATCAATTATAGGGCTTGAAATTCGATCTAAGAAATGAAATGATATATATTGCTTTCAGAATTGATCCTTATCTGTTTTACACTAAGCACCATTTTTTCACCTTAAGTTTTTGTTTATCAGAAAAATAATAATTAATCTTTATCTAATTGATTTTTAAATTTAAATTTAGGTGCATTATTTGGTACACATCTTATTTAGATATGTATCGGTACACTGTTGAATTGAATAATTCTAACAAATTCACAAATAATATCTATTAATTTTTGAACTTATCAAAATTATCCACCTCAATAATATATCGGTACATATCCAAATAAAATGTGTATCGGTGTCGTTCATCTTAAATTTATTCAAAAGGAAGAAGCTTTTACTTATCAAGTCCTTTAATTTGGATAATCATTTTTTTTTAGAAAACTAGATAATTAAGTGTCGTTAATTAAGTGTCTAATGTCTATTATCCCTTTTTTTTTTTATAACTATTGGACACATAATTTGGGACCAATATAGGAACTAACATCTCTTTTTAAGAGACGAATCTATTTATTTATTTATTTATGGCTTAATTCATAATTTGTTCCTTATGTTTATTTTAGCTCTTAATTTAGTCTCTTATGTTTTAAAACGTCGTCTATGTTAGTCCCTTATGTTTTAACGTTACCATTAATTGGTCCCTTCCGTCAATTTTTTTTAACTCCGTTAATTTTTGACACGTGGCTATCTTTAATTTTTGACAAGTGTACGCCACGTGTCAAAAATTAACGAAATTAAAAAAAAAAATTGAAGGAAGGGACCAATTAATGGTAACGTTAAAAACATAAGGACTAACGTAGACATTTTAAAATATAAAGGACCAAATTGAGAGCTAAAATAAATACAAGGGACCAAATTATGAATTAAGCCTTTATTTAATTATTTTCTTGTTATTCTATTACTACTCCTAGTTTTTTTATAAGAGATAAAACCCGTACTATGGGTATGAGTACGTGCATGGGTAATTAACCAAAAAAATGAATGTGTATGAGTGTGGGTATGAGTAGTTTAGTAATGCAAAATGTAATTATTTACGTTTATTACAAAATGTAATTAGTTTAATAGTTGGTGGTCTAGTCATATGCTTTGTTTGGGCTTTGTATAATTTATTTTTATGGTCTTTCTCTTTGTTTTGTAATCTCTCGTAATCTCCTTGGCACATCTTGTGCTGAGGAGATTAGTTGACTGATTGTCGTGTGTGTGTGTATATATATATATATAGAGGATATATCATATGAGAATGACTATTTTATATGAGGATGATAAGAATGAATCTCAACCATTAAATCTAAATGAATGTCTAAGATTAAAAGTTATATTTTACACCTTTTCATAGCCTATTATTTCTTTTAAACTCTTCAACTATTCATCTTCTCCAAACACCAACAACCACCGCACCATTTCCAAATCCTTTCATCTGTCTTTCTCTCTAGTTCCAAATCCCTTCTCATGTTAATGTGTGACTCGCTGCAAATAAATGATGTTTTCCTTCTTATGCCTTCACTACATCTCTGCAAATAGATTAATTTTGACTCAATCCCTTTTTGTTCTATGTTGGGTTAAAATCAATTTCATGAATTTTTTTTTTCTTGCGATTTTTTACTTCAATAAATAAATGAATAAAAAGAATCAAATAGAACCAATCTTTAGTTCTTTACCCATCTCTCTGTTGTCTTTGAGAAAAGTAGGGACAACAACCCCTTCCTGAGTTTTACTAGAAAAATCTCTACTTTTTATTTAATCTGTCAACATCATTAGGAATGAGAAAGGAACAACATGTATCAATTATCTATGGATTCTCAAAGGACGTTGACAATTTTTGGAGGAACATAGCGCATGGAACTGCTGCGATTGGAACTGGAGCTGTGGTTTGTTTATTGAAGAAGATGAAAGTTGAAGAGTTTAATAGAAATGATAGGCTATGCAAATGTGTAAAACATAACTTTTAATCTTAGACATTCATTTAGATCTAATGGCTGAGATTCATTCTTATCATTCTCATATAAGATAGTCATTCTCATATGATATGTCCTCATATATATATATATATATATAATCTTCAGGGTCGTCCATGAAGTTTAATAGGGTTGTCATGGCTGGCCAGAGTAGTAAATTTATCTGATGAAACTATTAATAAAATTTTATCAACAAATCTTCAGTCTTCTGAGCAAACGCAAACAGCGTTTAACTATCAACCCGAAGGGATAGACAGACAGAGTCTCAAATCTCAGAAGTTACATAGTTCTTAGGAAAAACAGGCAAAAGATCAACCAACTCCCTCCCTAGGGAAAAACGGGATCAAGCCTTATACTAAGAAATATGTCAAGTTCAAAAGAACAAAGAAAATAAGTAAACTAAATTTTACTAATTTTTTCATCAGATCTATTTACTAAGCTGTCAAGCCATAACAGGAATTCAGCAACTAATTGTCATTACAATTAGTAAAGTAAGGAATTGGGATATACCTGAATCGGCCAGTATGGAAAAGGCGATGATACCACTTGTATTCAAAACTGCAGCGGAGTGAAGGATATTTATAAGAGCAAAGCGAGAAGAGAAGGATGAAACTTAGAAATAGAAAGTTTATTGATTAAAATTCAAGCGTGCTTACAAATGAAGCAAAGGCCCCTATATATAGGGAAAATTGGATCACTATTTGATCCGGTAAAAAGGCGACATACATATTATTTTGTCAACTTTAATAAAGCTGATAACGACCTATTTGTCTTCTTTGGCCGACATGAGAGTTTGGCCGACATTAATGACTCAGCTGAATTACGATTGATCACCAGCTAGTTCATTCTTGCTGGCTCTTGCCTTTCCTGGTTGTCATTGACTGAATCATGGCATCCCAGAAATCTTCCGGGGTAGGTTCTTCATCTGGCTGTGATTCTCCAGCTAGTCCTTCAAACATGTTTTGACTAATGGATCCTTGGGAAGAAGTAGACATATCATCTCCCTTTACTATTGTTGAGGGAAAAGTACTGAAAAACTGATCTTTCATATGATCCAATATTCTGACCATGATTTTTTCTTCTGATTCCTTAGGGTATTTCCTTTGAAAGTAATTTTTTAAATCAGCCATGGAGTACTGATGGCTTTGTTCTTTTTTGCCTGTGGCTTTATCCTCGTTGATAACAATTTTTATCTTGGATATTAATACCTGAATATCTTCAGAACTCATCTTGGTCCACCATTTGTAGAAGAAATTTCTTTCTAAAATGGGGATATTAAATTTATCTTTGGATATGGTTATAGTCCATCTCCATATCCATGGAATTTGAAATTTAATAAAGAATAAACAGGGACATTGTCCTGTAATAAGTTTACTGGAAGCTACCTTTGATATTAAAGGGCTATTATCACACCACAGAGTATATAATTCCGCGACTTCCTTAGGTAAAATTTCCAAGGAATGACCAAATTTGATCCACCATTTAAAAAACCAATTTGGTATGGGTTTGTCCACAATTTCTGGATTCACCGAGAAAAACCAAGAATGTTTGTTTTTCGGATTTTGATAATAAAAAGCTTGGGTAAAAGTCTGGATATAATCCCAATAATTAAAGTAAATATATTTATCTTCAGCAATTTTTATTGCTTTTTCCCCATTTGGATTCAGACCCCATTCTCTGGGTAATAAAATTTTATTTATATGACATTTGCTAAAGTTTATAAAACTTTCTGGGTTATTATTTTGGTAATAATGAGTTATAGTTACTGATTCAGTAACTGTTAGTAAAATTTCTAAATTTGGCCTTGATTTGCCATAGAGTCCAGCATATCCTCTGGATTCTAGATATCTTGTTTTAATTGACCACCCATCATTATGGGTTAATGACAAATCTTCGTCATCAATGTAAATTATTTTTTCTGTGACAGGGTTTTCAAAATATTCGAATGCCTGTTCCTGGGGTTCATTAACCGTCATATCCTTGTAAGATATTATCTTACCTGAGGATGAAGATGAAGAAGGTTTTTCTTCCTTCTTAGGTGGGGCAGGCAATTGCCTGAGTTTTCCGACTGTGGTCCAATCCCCTATTAGAGGAATGTTAGACTCCTGGTAAGGCAACATATTGTTACCCCCTCTTCCTCTGCCAACACCACGGCCAAAACCGCGGCCTCTTCCCCTATAAGGGGTTGTCATCACCCTGCAAAAATTCACGGGTTAAGTAGTCAGCAAGAGAATTATTTTCCCCTTTAATATATTGAATGTCAAATTCAAAAGCAGATAGTTGAGCCTGCCAACTAGCAAAAATATGTTTTGCTACAAGGTTTTTAACATCCTTTTCTATTATTGATTTAGCAGAGCTACAATCAATCCTTAAAAGAAATTTTTGATTTAATAAATCACTTTGAAATTTAGAAATACATTTTATAATGGAAAGCATCTCTTTCTTAATAGTGGAATATTTCGACTGAGTTTGGTTCCATTTACCAGAGGTAAATCTAACCAAAACTTCTTTATTAGTTTCAGGAATAACTTGTTTTAATATTCCTCCATAACCAATATTGGAAGCATCAGTTTCCACAATTTTAAAGAACTTAGGATTTGCCAGAGATAAGCATGGAAGACATTTAACCCTGGTCTTAATTCTCTGGACTGCTCTAGTATGAGCATTTGTCCATGGTTCAGGTTTACTTTTAAGCCTATTATAAAGAATGGCAGTATCACTGGATAAATTTTTATAATAGTCTGAAATATAATTCAAACTTCCTAAAAATCTCTGTAATTGAGTTTTGTCTAATATGATATCAGGAAATTTTGAAGCAAATTTTATGCTTCTTTCAATAGGAATAATAGTTCCTTGGTCAATCATATGACCTAAAAATCTAACTTTAGTTTGAAATATTTTCATTTTAGTAGCTGATAAAACTAAACCATTATGTTTAATAACATTTTTGAATATTTTCAAATGTTTTATATGTTGGTCAATTGTTTTAGAAAATACTAAAACATCATCAATATAAACTATTATAAATTCAGAATATGAATTAAAAATATCATTCATTATCTTCTGAAATTCAGAAGGAGCATTTTTTAAACCAAAAGGAAGGACATTCCATTCGAACTGTCCAAAAGGTACAGTAAAAGCTGTCTTGTACCTATCATTTTCAGAGATCTGGATTTGTCAGTATCCTGATTTCATATCAAATTTTGAAAAAATTAAAGAATCATTTAGCCTATCTAATAAATCTTTTTTATTAGGAATTGGATATCTAATCCATTTTAAAACCTTATTAAGGGGTTTATAATTGATTACCAATCTAGGAACGCCTCTTTCCTTCTCAGCAGCCTTATTAACATAAAAAGCAGTACAACTCCAAGGAGACTTAGAGTGTCTAATTAAACCTTTGTCTAAAAGAGATTGTATTTCTTTTTTACATAAATTTAAGTAGTCACACTACAAGAAAATAAGGACTTTGCGACGGTTAAAATTGCAGTTTGCGACAGTTGAAAGTGTCACAATTGCACATCTGCGACGGTTGTTCAACCGTTGATGATTTCGGTGTCGCAACAGAACATTACGACAGTTTTAAAAACCGTTGTAACAATGGTTTCAAACCGTCGCAATGTTTTTCCAGAAAAATACTAGATTTAACAGCAGAGATTGCAACGGTTATAAAACTGCCGCAAATGTTTTTTTAGTATTAATTTAAAATATGTTTTATTTATTTTTTATATTTGTTTTATTTATTTTTATAGCTTATTAATTAAGCTTTGCATTACAATATTCATACAAGAGTAAGAAAATTAAAATAAATAAGTATGTAAATATAAATTACTTAATCTCATTCAAATAATGACAACATCCATACATCAAAAAGTTAATTAAATTACTTGAAACTCAAAAAGAAAATAACTAATGTAGTTCAAACATTTAAAAACATAAATATTAGTAGAGTTGCTCCTAAACATAAGCATTCCCTATAGTATGTGATGTTGCTTCATGATCCTTAATTGGTCTTAAGTCTAGACTCAAAACGCCTACCATCTCTTGACTTCTCTTATCCAGCACCTGAAAAAACATAAGTATATATTCGGTGACTTCAAACATAAACCACACAAAAGGCACTCAAGAGGCTACACCACACAAAACAACACCACATGCCCAGGAAAAAACAGAAACCATATACAACTTCGAAAGCAGAAAAAATATAATTGCAGCAGCAGCAATTCATTTATTCAAAACCAATCAGAAGACAGTTTCTGAAGACATATATAATTGCAGAAATCATTGCAACTTGAAAACCATGTATAACTCGGAAGACAATTTCTTTATTTATTTAATTGCAATAGAAACATCATAATATTTAATTGCCACCCTAAAGCACTTACAAAAGTAGCAGCAGAGTTACAAACACGGCAGCAGACTTAAGAAGGTAGCGCAAAATCAGAAATGCTTCTTAATTTAGTTGAATCCAATCACTATTTGTGTGAGTAAACAAAGTAGAGAACTGTATGAATGACCAATGAAACAAACAAGGAAGAGTATATAACACACCATCTTAACAACCATATGCATATGTTACAATGATACAAATACAATAACAAATGTAACAAATTGAATAAAGTGGCACACCAAAACAATTGACAACACGTGAATGCTAAAATAAAGGCAACCAATAAATGTCACAAATGTGTATTGATCAGCAAACAATAAATATTTGTAAAATAAAGGCTAAAACTATATTTTGAACTACTTTTTACATAGAAGAGTATTTTGATCAAACAATTGAAAAGGAAACCATACAGCAACCAAGTTTTATCTCTACTAAGGAGGTTAGTTATGATGTGCTCCTTACTCCTTTTTAAACTTAACAAATAACTCCACAATTCCAATTCTTTCCGGTCATAAAAAATCAACAAATTATAAATAATACAAGTTCAAAGACATGTGCCGTGTAACTAGAACAAGGCTAGATTAATAACTTCAGCTCATACCTCACCTGCATAAGTATATAGTAACTTATAGATGATTGGAGTAGAGAAAACTTGAAAGAGCAGGCATTCCAAAAAAAAAATATCAGCAGATACTCGCAATAGGGTGGGCAAGTAGATCTCCAAAGTTGTAGTTGATGTTATCTCCCAACAAGGCAGAAAGAGACGAGTGATCAAATGCCAAATCCTAACATATCACAATAAAAAGAACTGAATTGAAATGAAGAGAGTACATTTAATTAAATAGTTCTCTTCATCGCTCTACACTTACACTCCGGCGAAACTTTCAATTTATCAACTAAAACCTAAAAATCCATCTCAAGCAACCAGTGCATTCAAACAATCAAGTAACACTTAACAATGCAAAAACAATAGATGAACGAGCAGATTAGCAGAGAAAAACAAGTCATAACAAATCTTGACTAACCAAATATCAAACAATTTTAGCTAAGCAATATGTGGAACAAATCAACTAAAAGGAAAAGAAGCTTCTATGACAAAGTAAATCAAGCTAAAAAATCTCACAAACACATTAACAAAAATCGTAATAATAAAATTAATAAAGCTACACCAAAGTCAAAAAAAAAAAACTTGGTTTGTGAATCATACTTCCACGATCGAGCAAAACGATTGTGGGAAGAGCACAAGGCTTAGATTTGAAGGAAATTCCAGAATCAGCAAACTCCTTACAACCCTTCTGATTATCCTTAGGAAACACAACATTACCAGCCAAGCTACCACCGTATTGAGGTATTCGAAGGTTGCCAATCGCGCTATCGTATGTCCCTTGATACTATCCTGCGAAGTAACCCTCAAGCTATTCTGCTCCACCACGAATTGCATTGACGACGGCGTCAACGAAAGTAACAGCAACCCTAGAAATAAACCCAGAGAAGAAGAACTTGGAATCTTCATGAGTACAGCGGCGACAGAACGACGAAGAGAGTGGGGTTTAGGGATTTGATTTAGGGATTTCTCAGTAAATGTGTTTTTTGTCTATGTGTGAGTGTTTTTTTTTTTTTGGCAATTGAGTGACTTTTTTTTTTATTTTATAAAATGAATATTGGTGTCAAAATTTCCAATGGCGCTAAGGGAAAAGAGATTGCCGCTTTTAAAGCCAAAATATTGTGACGGTTGATAAAACGGTTGCATACACCGTTGCTAAAATCATAAAATAGACACATTGCGACGGTTACAGCCAAGTGGTCGCAACGTAAGTGTCGCAAAGTGACATTTTACTTATAGTGTCATTGTTCATTTGAGCTGGCCTAGCTCTAGTAGGGATCTGACTTTCATTAAAGTCATCTATATAGGGTAGAGAAACAACATGTTTCTTCCTATCCCAACAAGCATTTGGGAGATCACTACAGATTTCCGTAGTAAATTCTTGTTCTAAAGACTTAATTTTCTTTTTAATATCATAATTTTCAAGTTGCTCACTTATATTAAGCAAACTAATTTCTTCTTTTAAAAAACATAATTGTTTTTCTTTTTTCAAAAGAATATCTTTTACTTCATTTAACATCCTAGTTTGTGGATCTGTTATGAATTCAAAAACAATTTTTTGGTCCTTTATGAAAGTAGTAATACCCTTTTGATCAATATTAACAATAGGCATAATGTTATGCAAAAAAGGAGTACCTAATATAATCCTATGAGTTAAATGTTTAACTAAGATAAAATGGGTTGGTAAACAAATATTCTTGTTACAAATATAGGTATTAGATAGTTTATAATTAACCTGGAGTTTATCTCCTCCTGCCTGAGTCAGAGATTGGGTAGTTTTAACAAAATATTTTGTTGGAATTATTCCTTCCTGGATGCAGTTAAGATCTGCACCACTATCAACGAGGGCAACTTCGTCCTCAAGAATAAAACTTTTGTTAATAACAAGAGTTATTTTCACAAACCATTTTTGTGATGTAACCCTTTCAAGAAGGCTAAGATAGCTATTGCTAGATGATGGACTGTCATTATCAGAAACAATATTTTCTATTTTGTTAGAATTCTCTAATAAACTAATTCTTCTAGCTAAAACATCATTGTTTTTCTTGATATAAGAAATTTCAGATTTTAAAAGATTTATTTCTCGTTTTAAATCATTTATAGAAACAGGAGTTTCACGTTCATTAGATTGACGAAACCTAGATAAGACTTCGCTAAGTTGATAAGGGGCTTCTTTAATTAAAGGAGCTTTTTCTCTAGAATTATCCCTAATTAAGATTTCTATCATTTTCCTTCTCAGATTATCATCTGGGATAGATTCTAAAGCTTTTAAAGCTTCATCCTGTTCACTGGTTAAAACATTTAAACCATTCATCTCTACTATGGATTTCCAATAGCTTAATTCATTACATTGACAATTATTATCATTATTATTATCATCAAATGTATCTGAAGAGGAGCTATAGCTAACATCATCTTCAGAGGTTTCTATATCAGATTCATAATTAATAAGAAGAACCTTTTCTAATTGGTTTCTAAGTTCTTCATCCTCAATTTCATTTAGGGCTTTTTTAGTCCTACACTGGTTAGCATAATGGCCAACCTTTCCACATTTGTGGCAAGTTATGTCAAGTTTTTTAGCTTTTCTTTTTCTGCTAAAGCTAGGAGTATAATCCTTAGGTTTTGGTTTAGAATAATTTTTTCTACGTTTTTTCCTATACGGATACTTATACGTATTTGGGGAATCTTTTCTTCTACCTTTATAAGGTCTAGATTTATCTATTTTACCCTTCTTCCTGCTTTCAGGAGGTTTTTCTAAATCAAAAGCGAATTGCTCGCAAAATTCACCTATTTGGTGTTTTTCAGTTAATTTTTGTTTCTTGAGTTGATTTTTAAGTTTTATGTCATTACATAAAGCTAAGCCTTCATTAATACATGTACTAATAATTTGGCCATAAGTTAAATCAGAATAATTAATATTTATTCCATCATTATTATTTCTAAGAGTTTGTCTTATTCTCTCAGCAAAAAGATGAGGTAAACCATCTACGAATTTTGATTTCCAATGCATAGAATTGGAGTTTTTTAATTGAAAAACTCTGGATAAAAATGTATCCTTATACCACCTAAAATGAGTTAAAGATGGGCATCTAAGATTTTGCAATAATGTTTGCAGTTTCTCAGCAATGGGTATATTTGTTCCTACAAAATGTTGTAGAATATAGAGGCACAGTGTATAAACTGCATCTTCCTCTCCAGTAGTAGTGATAGCAGTATTATTGCTTGATCCTTCAGCTTTTATAAGCTTTTTATGAGAAAGAATTTCTTTCTTCTGAACATCAGTGAGATAATGATCCCACCAGCCTCTTAATTGGCCAACAAATCCAGTTGTTATAAACGACGTTATAGAGCTATCAGAATTGCCCTGCTGTTTACAAACAGACGAGTACATAATTATTCTATGTATCGTATCAATGATTTGCTTATCATTTAATCCATCAGTATTCCATTCATAAATGGCCTTTCCAGAATAAGAATTCTGAAAAGGTTCAGTTTCTTCAAATAGTAAATCTTGAGGCGACGGCCTCTTATAATAATATTTTTCTACGGGCTTAGGATTATAAATAGGATTTATTTGTGCAACATGGTCATTAATATCATGATTAGCAAACATTTCTGCTAACTGGTCAATATCCTCTATATCAGAGGTATCAGACATATTTTTCTGGGATAAGACATTTAAGCGAAGTTGCATAAGTTTTTCTTCTAAAACATGAACAAATTCATCGTTATTGGATTTTAATTTAAATCCTTCCACCGCTATAGGTGGTTGTATGATAGGGACATCTCTATTAATAATAATATCAGAGGATTCACTATCAATTTTATTCTTATCTAACTGATTTAGAATTAAATCTTGTTTAACCAACTGCTCTTCAAAAAGTCTTTTTAAATTAGTAATATCTTTTTCTAGGGACATAAATTGGTCACCTAGACAAATAAGGAAAGTATTAGTATAATTTTGAGATTTAATTATCGAATTTAGTTCTTTGAGAGTAATATAATCATTCTCAACCTTCTGACTCTGAAGGTTTAAATATGCTGTAGCTTCAACATTTTTTCCTAAACTTATAGTCTGTTCAGGAGGGAAAGGAGAAGTTATGATCTCTCCACTATGGGTATTCCAATTTTTATTTTGTAAAACCATAATTTCACTTTTAACTTTGTTGTGAAAATCTTTAACAAACCATTTTACAAAAGGAACATAGCTTTGTATTTCAGATAAATAATCATAATATTTATCTTTAAACTCTTTTAATTCAAAATCTTTGAATTTTTTGAAATACCATTTTCTGAAATCTTTATATCTATCTTGGTTAAACTCATCATTGATGAGTTGCCTCCAACTACTTCCTGGGGAAAGATCCATCATAAATGGAAACTCATTTCAGATTGGGTAGGAGATTCCCTACTTTGAGAAATATTCTTTTGATATATTCCTTGAGGAATTTTATTTTCACTTATACGAATATTTTCAACGGATTCAATATCTTCTCTTATTTGAGAAGTAGAGGCTCTAGAAAGCTCTATAGGGGCAGTATGGAACTCGCTTATAGAGTACCTAGATGACATAGTTCTAGGAATAGATGACATAGATCTAGGAATTTTAATACTCCTCTGAGGGGTAAATCTTATTTCAATGTCTCCCTCAGTAGTTTGAGAAATTTGATCTGTATCCGTATTTATTATGGGATCAGGATCAACTTCTTGAGGTAATGTCCAAGCTTCAGGAAAATTTATTTCATTCCATTTTATTAACCTATTTGTTGCAATATTAGAAGTTAATAAATTAGTTTGGACTAAGGTTGTAGTTCCAGGAAACGATATTTGTTTCGCCTTGGGATTAAGAGTATTTAAGACTCTGTAATAAACCCTATAGCATATAGCTATTATTTCACTACCAGTTTTATAATTATAACCATTGGTGTGAATTGTTAATTGCATAGCATCACTTAGATGCTTATCAGTTAAAGATAAACTTAAATTAGGTGAAACATCAAAATATACTGGTCCATGACACAGACTTGTTTCGATTAAAGCAGCTAGAGAAGGTTTAAAATCTTTACACCTACCATCTCTAACATAAGCCATTATACTAGAATTTAACCCTAACATAGTTAAAGGTTTAAAGGCTATCTGAATTAATCCAATATGAATAAAATTGTATCCCTTAAAAGGAAGTAAATCTGTTTTACTTAATAATTTTATAGTTTTGGTATTACCAGTAACTTGAATAGTCCGCTCAACTGTTTTAACAGCATAACGAGATAATATGTCAAAGGTTCCAAATTTATAAATTTGTTTAGAAGGGACAGAAGGAATAGTCCATCTATTTAATTTTTCCAAATTTTTTGGATATTCTATAGAATCTTCATTTTTTATTAAATTATTTTGATTACTATCATAATCTTCAGGGTCGTCCATGAAGTTTAATAGGGTTGTCATGGCTGGCCAGAGTAGTAAATTTATCTGATGAAACTATTAATAAAATTTTATCAACAAATCTTCAGTCTTCTGAGCAAACGCAAACAGCGTTTAACTATCAACCCGAAAGGATAGACAGACAGAGTCTCAAATCTCAGAAGTTACATAGTTCTTAGGAAAAACAGGCAAAAGATCAACCAACTCCCTCCCTAGGGAAAAACGGGATCAAGCCTTATACTAAGAAATATGTCAAGTTCAAAAGAACAAAGAAAATAAGTAAACTAAATTTTACTAATTTTTTCATCAGATCTATTTACTAAGCTGTCAAGCCATAACAGGAATTCAGCAACTAATTGTCATTACAATTAGTAAAGTAAGGAATTGGGATATACCTGAATCGGTCAGTATGGAAAAGGCGATGATACCACTTGTATTCAAAACTGCAGCGGAGTGAAGGATATTTATAAGAGCAAAGCGAAAAGAGAAGGATGAAACTTATATATATATATATATATATATATATATATATATATATATATATATATATATATATATATCCCATTTTGATTTCTTAAAAAAAAGTAATTAGTTTAGTAAAATATGTATGGGTATAGGTGCGGGTACGAGTATGAGTACGTGTAGTATATATTTACGTTTATTTATTTATATAATTATATAAAAATATATTTATATCAACAATCAAATCACGACATGTAGATACTTGTTGAGATATTGTAGGAACGAACTTATAAATGTGGCAGTATAACATGATTTGATTGGATGCATGTGTAAAAATATTTTACACTGTCAGTGCATAGTAATTAATCTCTTTAAAAAATACAAACTATTAAATTATTACACATTTTAATATAAAAAAATATATATTTATTTAAAAAGTAATGCAAATACAATCTGAACATGTTAACAAAGATATGAACTTTAGTATGATTAATAATAATTTTGTTTATAATTTTCATATGTCAATATTAAAATCTTTGAATTGTTTTAATTATAGGCAAAAATACACCAGGGGTCCTTTATCTTATTTATTTATAACACTTTGATCCTTTATCTTTTATTTGTGGCATAGATCCTTTATATATTTGCAACACTTTAGTCATTTTTCTCATTTTATATTAAAAAAAAATACTGACATGGCATTAAAAAAATACAAAGATGAGTACTATAATACCCTATACATACCTATACCCTATCTATTGCGAGAAAGGATTCTCTTCATTGGAGAAAAAACTTGAGGAAATAATGTGTGCATCTAGACCATTGAATCATAAACATGTGATAATATAATTAGAAAAAATAGAGAAAAGTTGGTTAATATGAAAATTGAGAAAACTTAAGAGAAAAAAATGGAGAGGATCCATTCTCATCTATTACCATATCCACGCACGAGCCGATGCTTGTCCTCCCCAAACTTGTATGGAAACCGGTGTCCACATTGCATTTCGGTCATCCTACATATTTGTCTACTTACATATTTGTCTATTGAGTTGGATCCTCTCCATTATTCAAAAGAAATGAATGTTTTCACTACTATAGTTTTGCGATTCAGATCCTCAGCAGCCTGCTTGTCTGCTGCATCCTCTACTAATTAATAAAAATATTGCTATGGTAATTAATAATGCTAATTAAAAATATTGGTTCACATAATTAATTCACAATATATTTGTCTATTCCCTCCAATCTTAAATATAAGCAAAATCAAAATATATTTGTCTTAAATTTTGACTAAATACGAGTCTATCATAATTCCTAAGCATTTTCAAGGTCAAGATTGATTTTCATACTCTCCATCCATTCAAAGGAAAAATAAGAATATTATCAATACTTGATCTTCTTCCGGTAATGAAACTGTAGTTTTCCAACACCACATAAGGTAATATAACTCTAATTAGTCTTCTTGGGTGATGCATTTATTAATCACTTTATAAGCCACATTGCATAACATAATGGCTCTGAACTCTGAATTGTGAAACTTTAGAAGACATATCACACTTTGAACTGAGAGTATGGCTAAGATCATGAATCAAACTAAGAGCATATTTAGATCAAAATCAAGAATATTAGGATAAGTTAATAGTTAAGGGAAGGGAAAAAAAATTCAAAACCAGATTGATGAAATAATTTAGTATTACTATTCCCTTGAGAAATCTAATTAGATCTTTCTTGTTGGAGCCAATACAATTCTTAAAGTCTTCTTGTTGATTGGTCACACTATACTCTTGCCAAAGTTGATCACGAGAGATATCAAGAGATCATTACTTTCCTCCAAAAGTTTATCATTAATTTGGACGTTTTATTGAAAAATATGGCCAAAAACATTTTTATTCCATCATTAGTAGTTTTTTTTCTTTCTTTTTTCAAATAAAGAAAGATTATTAGTAGTTCTTGAAATATAATTAGCTAGCCAATTATACGAGGGAATCCTAAACATTCATTAGTATCCGAATTCGGGTGTGTTTGGATAAACAACTTATTTTCAGCTCATAAGACATATGCTTATCACAGCATGCGTTTACGTATAAGTTTACATAAGCTAATTTTATAGTAAAAGATAAAATAAAGATACGTACGCGCTATTTTCAAAAACTATACATTACTAAACTTATGAAAATAAGTTGAAACAAACTTATAAAAATTGTCATAAGCTATTTTCATCAGTTCATCCAAACAATATTATAAAACTTATGTCAGCAAATAAACTTAAATAAGTCCAATCTAAATAGATATTTTAAGAAACATTTTCTTCGTTTTTGGTCAAATGTAAACACATTATTATAATTAACCCGGTAAAATTTATACTACAAAAAAAACCTCCCGATAAACTTTGCACTATTAAAAAATATTTTTTCGTTAATATTTGAACTACCAAAAATTATCTTTCTACAAATAAAAAACAGAAAGAATTTTGATGAATTTAAAGAGCAAATAATAAACATGTTATAATTATTGTTACTTGTGTTTAATTTCAATGATTGTTTCACCAATTTTTTTTCAAAGATTGTTGAGTTAGCAATAAGAGCCCAAGTTAATAGAAAACCAATTACAGCACCAACACTTCTCAAATTAACTATATCCATATCAGATACGTGTTGGTATTGGACATCGATATGACATCAACACTTATAATTATATTATTATCTCAATTTATTTTCGAGTTCGACGTGTCCGTATTGTGTCAGGTGTACCGTACGTGATACAATTTTTCTCTTTTCCTTAAAAATAATTTACCAAAATTTGTAAAATCTAATATGTCGAAAGTGTGAAAAAAGCAGGACCACAATAAACTCAACAAGGAAAGTGGTTGAGTCAACTTGCTGCTTTACTCTACTCTTAACTTAAAGTCTACCCATATATCAAATCAAACCAAGTAAACAATTTTTTCTCTTTTAGTTTTTTTTTTAGTAATTATCATACAACATTTTTTAGCTAGGATACTCTCCATTTTTTTATTTTCATTGCTATAATTTTGTCAGTTTTCAAATACTACATTCGTCACAATATAAAAAATATTTTCCAAAATTTTATTGTTCATTTTATAAGATATTTTCAAAGTTTAAGGTGTATTAATTATTTTTTCACAAAATACGTTTAATTAAATGATGAGAAATAAAAGATTTTCATTTATCTCTTTTAAAAATTGAAAGGTAATTTTGGAAAAAGAACATAAATTATTGACTCCATTTTTGTACACAATGTTTGATCAATCACATTCAAATGTATAATTAATTTAATTGAATAGGTGATGATTAATTAAATTTACGGTTCCTAAGCTTAACTCAATTAATAGAAACATCATATTATGTATCCAGATATTGAGATTCTAACCCATAACATTCCACTTATTTACTTTAAAAATGTAACTTTTAGCTACATAAATTAATTTAACCATATTACGATATGATATGCATAGGCAGAGCCTAAATAATTTTATAGTATGACTCAGTTAGTAATAATTTATTCCACAAATATTTAATTTATACTACTCCGTGACATTTTCAAACAAATTTTATTTTTTTAGATTTATTACATAATTAATGTATTTAAATTTTATTATTAATCCAAATACAATAATTATTCGATAAATATAAAAATATACAGTAAAATTTATTTATAAAATGTCCCGGAGTATCGAATTTAGAGGTAGAAGATATCCATTAAACTTTTTTTTTTTTTTTTTACAACCAAGTGACAAATTTGATTGACTTTGACTCTTGAACATGAAAGAAGCCTTTTCCATATACTCCCAATAAACAAAGTCTCTCTATTATTTTTTCTTTTTCAAACAAACATGAAAGGTTTCAGTGTCCACACACTCTTTCTCTTTTGTCTCTCAACTTCAACCGTTTTCTTCTCAATCTCTGTTTCTTCTTCTTCTTCTTCTGATACCTTAACAACAACCCAAATCCTTAGAATCAACGAAACCCTTTTTTCACCAAAAGGAATTTTCCAACTCAGTTTCTTTTCCTACAACAATTTTTCCTGGTACTTAGGAATACGTTACAACATCGACCATGACAACAAAACAGTTGTTTGGGTTGCAAACAGAAACACCCCAATTCTAAATCCCAATTCTTTTCTCAAATTAACCGACACAGGTAACCTTATTATCATCGATCAATCCAATAAAACCATCTGGGCTACTGAAAAAATCAATAAAAATTCAACCTTTAACAAAAACCCAATTCTTCAGATTTTGGATTCTGGGAATTTGGTTGTATCAGAATCACCAAATGAAAACGACCCAACAAAGTTTTTATGGCAAAGTTTCGATTTTCCAACAGATACTTTGTTACCTGGTATGAAACTTGGTTGGAATTTTGACACAAACACAGAAACACACATAAACTCATGGAAAGTAACAGATCAAGATCCTTCAATTGGAGATATATCTTTCAAGATGGATTATCATGGTGTTCCAGAAATTTTTCTTTGGAATAAAAATAAGAGAGTTTATAGAAGTGGGCCATGGAATGGTAAAAGATTCAGTGGTGTACCAGAGATGCAACCTGTTACAGATTCAATTCAATTCAGTTTTGTTCAGAATGAACATGAAGTTTATTATACATTTTCAATTGGGAATGAATCATTGTTTTCTAGACTCAGTGTAGATTCATTAGGTGAACTTCAAAGACTTACATGGATACATAGTAGAAAAATTTGGACTAAATTTTGGTATGCACCAAAAGATCAATGTGATAATTATAAAGAGTGTGGTCCATTTGGTATATGTGACACAAATGCTTCACCTGTCTGTAATTGTATTAAAGGGTTTCATCCAAAGAATCATCAAGCTTGGAATTTGAGAGATGGATCTGATGGATGTTTGAGGAATAATGTGTTGGATTGTGATAGTGATAGGTTTTTGCATTTGGTGAATGTGAAGTTACCTGAGACAAGTAATGTTTTTGTGAATAAAAGTATGAGTCTTTTGGAATGTAGTGATTTGTGTAAGAAGAATTGTTCTTGTACTGGTTATGCTAATATTGAAATTGTTAATGGTGGAAGTGGTTGTGTTATGTGGCTTGATCAACTTATTGATATTAGAGCTTATCCTGTTGGTGGTCAAGATCTTTTTGTCAGATTAGCAGCTTCTGATGTAGGTATGTTTATTTCTTCTCTATACTTTATTTGTTTTAACATATAGTATGCATTTGTCTGTTGAATCTGGTAAAAAATAGTAATATAGATATTAGAAAATTTTAACATACCCTTATAGAGGATAATGGTTCTTAAGCATGAATATTTCTCAAATTAGTCGTGTTTGTGTCGGACACGTGTTAGTGTTGGACACCGACACAATACTAATACTTATAATTACACTTAACTATATTAAATTTTCAAATTATTATCGGTATCGACGTGTCAGTGTCCGTGTCTTGTCCGATGTCCGTACTTCATACTTCTTAATTTCTGGATTAATACAAAAGATGTTATTTGAGAGCTTGTGGAATTCATATAAGATATTCCAACTTTTAGTTCACTGACTTTTGAGGGGAAAGAATATTCCAACTCATTTAACATGTTGAATTAGTCTAACTTGGACTAGGCAGTACTCATTGTCATGTAGCAAATGAATCTCACACACATTGTGCACTAATTACATGTGTTAGATCAGATTGTAAACAAGTTTTATTTGTATCAATTAACAATTTTTGAGAAAAAATAAAATAATATTATACTATACTATTTAAGAAAATGCTAACCGATGCGCTTGAGGCACTTGTTAAGAAAATTAATATAGTAAAATAACCTTAAAATTTGTATAACCAATCTTTTTAAAGTATAAAAAAAAAATACTATATAGTAATATATGAATTTGACTTTTTTTTTTTAATATTTATATGAATAGTTTGAGAAAATTGACAGTGTACTAAAAGTAAACCAGTTTTAGTTTTTGGAATATAATGAGTTGGAAATTTGGAATTTGTTTTGTTCTTGTTGGCCGGTGGGTTTCTTTTGAATGAGGACAAGTCATCCATGTTCTCTTCAATGTTTTGTTTGGGTCCCATTGCTTCCTTAGTTTTAAACTCTACCATTTTTAATTGTTACATTATATATTATTGTACACGGTTGTTTTCCCTACAAAAATATGAAACGTTAATATGGCTAATTTATCACAAGTTTTATGGAAAAGTTTTACACTAACCCAATTGTGAATTAGATTAACCACTGTGTTACATCAACATTATTTTTTGACAAGTACTAACATCCACATTGATAGCAAAGATTGGTATTAATTGAAAATATGTATGCATCTATATTTTTGACCCCTCGTTAAATTATGTTTAGCTCCATCACTAACATTACCTCTTTCTATTTGAAATAGTATTGACTTTGACTTTGAGTCTGCTAATGTTCATGCTTCAAGTCTGCTACACTGTTTTTATTTTATTTTTTATCTTTATTTTTTTTAAGTATTGTCTTTATTTTATGTGAATTGTGATGATTTTGTCTTCGAAGCACTAGTTAAAAATATTCAAAAAATAATTTTTGTATTGAAGAAAATACTTCTGTATTTTAAAAAGATAGATTGGACAAATTTTAATATTATATTACTATATTAAATTATTTAATTTAATTAGTGTGTCAGAGGTATTAGTATTTTTTAAAAACTACCCGTAGGGATTAATGAGAGTTAACATTTATTAATGCAATTATATTATTAAACATAGGATAAGACTAAAAAAGTAAAAATAAATAAATAATACATTCTAACAGATGTGACATTTTGAGACTAAAAATAGCTGAAAGTATATTTTTTATTAGTATGTGCATGGAAATAGGGAGTCCTAGTTTATTGTCTTGTAATTAACCACACCACATATGAACAACTTTCCAATCCATACGTTAGAAATGGTTGATAAAGACAACTAAACTATATCATATATCTAGCTGTGTTGACGGAAAAAACATGTACGCATCCTGCATGCATTCATGATTCTTTGCGTGAGTTAATGGGATAAAACAAAATACTCCATAAAATATAATAGAACTATACTAGAGAAATTCCTTAGCACTAGAAAAAACATAATCCTTTTTATCTAAAGTCTAACCACCGGACGGAACAGTACATGATAGTACAAGACAGAATAACACAGGATAAATTTTGTATTGTACGATGTTTGGTGGACAAAAAGTTATTTTGATATTTTAGACAACTTGTGCAGAGGACAAAAAGTTGTCTCGTGGTTCAGTAAGAGACAAAAATTTCTTTGTCCAGTCCCTTGGCTCTCAGTTTGTCTACTACCAGGAACAATTTTAAAATCAAACACAGTACAACTGAAATTATCCTGTCGAAACCCTTATTTTTTAGCAGATCAAACACACCAATCACTTGTAAGTTCTAACTAGTGCTATCACTGCTACATATGGTACTTGTTAAAGAAACTAAATTTAATAAAATGTAATTAAAATTTTAAATATAAAAAATGGTAGTGTTTTTAATAAAAATTTTATTTTTTATTTTTATTAACTAGTGTCTGTTGAGGGTCCACTATAGGGTCTGTTGAGGTGAATTATATGTAATTCAGGACTGTGTTAAGGCCTTCAAAATTTAAATCATCTGCTTACAAATTGGAGGGTTGTGGGCCAAACTATTTTGACTTGTGAGGCTCTATATTTTCTTTTTACACCTAACATTTGCCGCCGTGCAATTAATGCATAATATACACATTTCGTTTTAATTAAAAAAATTAATAATTGATAGTCCAATCAACCATAATCTGATATGCATGTGCATGTAATATTGAAACTAATTAGTACTTTTTGGGCACTACTTAAAGAAATAAGAAAGAAATATATTTTTGAAAGTTGTAAATTGAATGAATGTCTTGAAAATATACAAATTATTCTTTTTCATATATATCTTTTTATTTATTTCTTCTTTTGTTTTTTTAGCTAGTGTCCGAGAGAATTAGTTAACATACCCTATAATTTAAATTAGAGAAATGTTAAATAGTGCCCTGACACAATAGTTAAACAAACAAAAATAGTAATATAATCTTGAAAGTAGTGATGATCACAATTTTCTTGGTCACATCATAAACAAGTATGATCCTGTATTCCTATTGGAATTTGACAAAATTGATAAAGATAAGATCTAGTGATTAAAATGGTGCCCTCCACCTTTTGTGGTGGGACTCAAAGGGAGATTTTTATCAACTTTGGTAAAGTTGCATGTCTTCCTCCAACGGTAGAGAATCCATTAAATTTCATAAATAAACAAAATTTTCTGCTCTTTTTTCCTACTTTTAGACTTTTTGTGACTGATTACTTATTTCTAATATGAAAAGACATGATTAAAATATAAAAATTGGTCTGATTTTACAAGTACATAAAAAGAAAAGTGGCTGTTGCCTCCTCTAAGTTTTTGAGCAAAATCATGTTGCTACTTTGGCACATGATACCCTTTGTTGCATTGTAATCTCTCAAGCATGAATACTTTTAAAATGGTAGTACCTGTATCAAGTATGTTACCGTACCGGTATACGTACGGTACTCGAACCCTGCATACTCCTTATTGTTTGGTTGATTTGCAGTGGGTGGTAAATACGGAAAAAAAGTGCTAATGGTGGAAAAATAGCGGAAAATGTTTTGATTCTTTATTGCATTTCAATTCCCTCTCTTGCTTTTGATGAAAATAGTGCAGATGGTGGACAAAAAATGTAAATCTCTAGAGTATAACAATAGTTATTCACTCAAAATATATTTTTTAATATTTTATATTAACGTACTCGTAACTTTGACTCTTTTTTTGGACAAACTTGGTATTGAAATTTTTTATTGCGCAAGCTTGGGACCGTATTTCTCTTGGGCCTCCTTCAAGCCCAATGGTCTCCAATATTCACCTAGTGTTAGTTTGTTAGGTTGATAATTCGGTTAGGGAGTTAGAAAGTTAGTTAGCTCAATTGGGTCTATAAAAATAGGATAACTCATTGTATAATTTCACAACTTTATCAATTACAATGACACCTCAAGAGTCTTATGCTCTCTATCTTTCGTATGCATATTATCTAGAACCATGGAATCCTCTGATTACTAATACTTCTAAATTTTCCGTATTTCGTACCTATACCTGTATCAAGTATGGGTGCCATATTCGTACTTATGCATCATAGATTGTACTTGATCAATATCAAAATAACAATAACACTTTATTTTTGAGCTTATTGGTTTCGTTTTAAATTGACATGCCTTTATGTCTGCAATATGTTCAACATCAATTTTTTTGTACTTGCACATCTTAATTCTAAAATAATTGTAACTTAAAAAAACAAACTATACTAAATGGAAAGTGGATATTATTCTAAGCTACAGAAACTATTTTGTCTCAGATGATGATGTGATAAGAGAAAGTTCTGATCGCAAGACAGCTAGGGCTATTGGCATTATGGCTGGGGGTGCAGCTATTATATTTTTGGCACTAGGAATATGTTTCTTGTGGAGGAAGAAAAAATTGCAGTTTCTTTTGAATTTGAAAGGGAAGTCTGAAAAAAGAGGTAATGTACAAGTAATCAATGTCCTATATATATATATATATATATATATATATATATATATATATATATATATATATATATATATATATATGTGAATGTACTATTCTACATGCATATATGTTGAATAATGAAATGTTATGTTTGTTGTTCCTAAAGCAGGTTCATTGGAAAAAAGTCAGGATTTGCTTATAACTGAAGGAGTGTTTACAAGTAATAGAGAACAATCAAGTGAAAATAACATGGATGAGCTAGAATTGCCATTCTTTGATTTTAATACCATAACTATGGCTACAAACAATTTCTCTGAACAAAATAAACTTGGACAAGGAGGCTTTGGTATTGTTTACAAAGTAAGTTGTTTTTTATATCTGTCACCATGATAAGGCTTAATATTCGACGCATATATACAATTGAAACACATATATACAATTACTGCATATTAGTCATACAAAGTTGTTTTTGTCGATGTCACAGTAATAAGTCTTAGTAGTCACATATTATACATTCGATGTAACATATGAATAATTGTGGTTACATCAGGGTAGGTTGATGGAAGGTCAGGAAATTGCGGTAAAGAGATTATCAAAAAATTCCGGCCAAGGTGTCGAAGAATTTAAAAATGAGGTAAAGTTGATTGTCAAGCTTCAACATCGAAACCTTGTTCGGCTACTTGGTTGCAGCTTTCAGATAGATGAAAAGGTGTTAGTTTATGAGTACATGGAAAATAGAAGCCTTGATGCTATTTTGTTTGGTGAGTTAATTTAATTTCATTAACATTTATACATACATGTTTTATTTTTATTTTTTTATGCTTGGCTTTAATGTGGCGTACAAATGTTTGATTTTCAGACAAAGCTAAAAGATTCTCGCTAGACTGGCAAACACGCTTCAACATTATATCTGGAATAGCTAGAGGACTTCTTTATCTTCACCAAGATTCTAGATTTAGGATCATCCATAGAGATCTTAAGGCAAGCAACATTCTACTTGACCGAGAAATGAATCCAAAGATATCAGATTTTGGGATGGCTAGAATATTTGGCACGGATCAGACAGAAGCAAATACAGTTAGAGTCGTTGGAACATAGTGAGTACCTAAGTAACACACTGCCACTCCAAAAAATATCCAAACTTACTAATGATCTATTTATCTTACAATTTATAAACAATTTTGTTACTCAGTGGCTATATGTCTCCTGAATATGCTATGGATGGAATCTTCTCGGTGAAATCTGATGTTTTTAGTTTCGGTGTTCTCGTGATGGAGATCATAAGTGGAAAAAAGAACCGAGGTTTCTATTCCGCAAACAAAGAATTGAATCTTCTCGGTCATGTATGTATAATAGTTGCTTTATTAGTTTAAATTTGTAAAAATTCACGGTATCATCTCTTGCTTCTTGCTAACAAATAAATTGATATTTTCTTTTTATAGAGTTGGAAGCTGTGGAAAGAAGGAAATGCTTTGAAACTGATTGATTCTTCCATTGATAATTCATATTCACCTTCTGAGGTTCTTAGATGCATACAAGTTGGGCTATTATGCGTACAAGAGCGAGCAGAAGATAGACCAACAATGTCTTCAGTGGTGTTGATGTTGAGTAGCGAAACAGCAACAATAGCAGAGCCGAAAAATCCTGGATTTTGCCTAGGAAGCACTCCTATTGAAACTGATTCTTCCTCAAGTAAAAAAGATGAATCTTGCACAGTGAACCAAGTTACTGTCACAATGATAGATGGCAGATAGTGGAAGGCAAGGCCTATGAACTTTGTGATTTGAATTTTAATTCATAGGATTGGTAGTTATATTTTGCATACATAGAAAAGAAATTTATTGGCTTTCAATTTTTTAGAGTAAAATTAAAATGATGAAGTTAAAGATTCATTGCAAGTGTAAAATGTTGCTTAATATGAAATTCTTTGTATGTATCGCGTTGTCATTTTTATCTTTATCTTACATCTGCAATCCCGCTTTAATCTCCATTACCCTAATCCCGCTCAAATTATCCACGCCGAACAAGCTCAAAACATTCACAAACATAATCAGAATATGTAATTATCGCAGCACGGATATTAAGAAATAGCTAATGCATGAACCAATGAGTGCTATGCTTTACTACATTCCATCTTACTTCCTGTTTATATGTTTTTCTCATTTTGTTTGAGAATTTGATACATACCAATTATGTTTTTTGACAGTAGAATATGCAATAATTAAGCATTTGATTCCTCTTGCTACGCTTTGAGTTGCCAATGTAAGATACATGCCAGTACAATTTAGTTTTTTAAGATACATATGAGGAAAAATATATTTCTCTTATAAAATACTATTTGTAAGGTTACTTTATTGTAAGCTTATAGCTTCCACCTTTTTAAGATAATTTGTCTATCTCAAGTATTCCAAATCCTATATGAATCACAATATTTTAACCATGAAAGTAGTTTGGTTGGGGGTTAAAGAACATTGAATGAGTTTGAGTAGAGATTCATGGTTGAAATTTTGAAAAGTGAATAACTACTACACAATGATATCATATATATGTATAGAAAAAGAAGATACATATGAAATGTACAAACTACCCTTACTTGCACCATATAACTCCATGTGTCAAGCCCATTTCATAATAATAATAATAATAATCTATAATCTATAACTATATATATATTTTTTTTCTATAACTATATATCTATATCTATAACTATATCTTCTATAACTATATATAAAGGGAATACCGATTAGTCCAATTTTCATGTAACTTTTGGATACAAACTCTTGAAATGTAGCATTTATCAATATTTTTTTTGTCTTATTTTGTTAACTTCATGTATTTTTTTTTATAGAAAAATTACAGCAATATGTTGTGTTTCTGTGTCAACTTTCATCCATGTTGTAATGCTTGCATTTTATTTTTGCCTTCAATTAGAATTGAATTTTTTTTAATGAAATCAAATAGGATTAATTCATGTGGTATTTATTTGTGCAATTAATCCAAATACATACACCCTCTATTTGAAAAAAGTAGTAGTTGTAACGACCCAAATTTAATTATTAAGAATTACTTGATTATTTGTATTAATTTTATTTGTGATGGTTTAATTTAATTAATTGATTATGTGTTAATTTATTAGTTTGTGTCTTGGGTAGAAAAATTGTTTAAAAATAGAATGAGGACAATAGTGGCCTTTCACTACAAGAAAAATGTGTTTTAGCATCAACACAAAATGGACGCTAAAGGGCAAAAAATGGACGCTAAAAGCATTTTAGCGTCAATTTAGCGTCCAAAATTTTGAGGACAGTAAAAGCTTTGATGCTAAACAGTAGCGTCCATGTTGACGCTAATTAGTATTAACATAAATGGACGCTAATACTGATGCTAAATTTGGAACCAATACTGACGCTAATTAGCATCTTCCAGTTATGGACGCTAAAATCTTACTTTTGAAATCGGTTAAGTAAGTAACCGATTTAAAAAGTCTATTTTTTTTATAAAAAAAAATGCTTTTCCTCCCTATATATAACAGCAGTGATTAGATAAACATTTAGCTAAAAACAAAAGGCCAAAGTGGAATCATTCAAGTCAGATTACAAGCCACTTTGCAACGTTTAAAGAGTATACAATCATCATAATAATAACAACTTCATGTAAATTTCAAAATCAATTTGATACAACTTTATGCATATATAAATTCCCCATGCAACACTAATGCCAGTTTTAGGTATAAGTAAAACACAAATCCTAGATACATATTATTAACATGTCAAATCTATTACCAAAAAAAATTGGCACTACGCAACACCGATACAACTCTGACACGTGTAGTTACATTCAATTTGATATATATAATCAACATGAGCCTATCACATATAATCAACATGATAAAACGCAACTGTGACAAGGATTCAAGATAACAACAAATTTTAACAAGGATCCAAACCAAGATTGAGAAAATAGAATGGTTTGCCATGAAGAAGAAATGCAATAATGCAGGTCCAAATATGAAAGCAACAGATAAATCTAAAATCACAAACTCACTAAAAGGTCATGTGACTACTCTGTTCATTACCCTTGCCAAAGATCAGACCATGGTAGTAGTAAGTTGCAGCAAACAAGCATAATAAAAAAATTGATCAGGATTTGATCATTCCTATTATTGCATATTTTCAAGGTTTATCATTTGGTGGAAATTATTATTTAATCAATCATGAAAGTGTTACTAACCTGAGATGCTTCTTTTCATTTGGCCCAAAACCTTAGCCAAAAGAGAGAAATAACAATTAAAAAGTGAACACCAGTCATAATAGGCATAATAAAAATATTATAATTTATTTAATTATTATAGTATTCACATCTGTATTGGTATAGTTAAAAAAAATCAATGTGAAATTGTTTCCTACTTCCTTAATCTCTAACTTTCAATCCTACTAGCACACTATATGAGATGCAAGACAATCATCTCGTAAACCTATTACCTTACATTTTATTCTTTTCTCAAGAAGCATTGCAAATTCATCCAATAAAATAGTAAGTAAATCATGACATATTCTACAATTACAATAAAAGCTTACTCAGCAATCATACTTCAAAGAAAAAAAACTGCAAAATATAACATCAAAATCATCATTTTATTGTCACATTCACTCACTGTTTATTCAGGAGAAGAAAGCAGGCAAAAACTGCACACTCACATGGCCCTTTGTATTAAAAGCTTGCCACTAGAGACCGTCAAAATTAATGCATTTAATTCCAGTTGCAGCTCTCTACGTCAACCACTGCATATTACAGAAGAAAGGCAAAGTTAATTCATTTAATTTCATATAGATTTTCAGCGAGATTGAGAGAACGATGAAGGGAAAACAACCAAGGTTATCACGAAAGCGATTAAGCTTCACTGGTACACAGAGAGGATGAGAGAACGGTGAAGGTTAACCTACAAAATATATTAAAAACTCATAATTCGCAACACTGCACTAACCAGTACAAGAGCTAGAAAACAAACACCAAGAAAAGCTGAATCAAACACAAACAAAGCACCACAAGCAGCCAAGAAGAAAACCAAAAGCTAAAGGACTCCCACACACTTAACCAACAAAACAATGCACTATAATGACCAAAAATAGAAGCAGAAAACACAATACCAACAACAAGCCTCACAAGCACAACTAAAATACAAAAGCAAAGTACAAGGTAGATAACAATTATGAGGCTCAGCTACAACAAACTTTAAGATACGATCTAACCTCATCACTCACACACACACACACTAAACACAACAATCAGGCCAATAAAAAGCCCAAGATCAAACATGTCAAGCTGCAAATTTTATTAAATAATGAATCTGCAAGTGGTCTTACTTCTAATCCAAGATTTGTGTTAACACTTATACATTACGCTTTATTAAAACTTTTGTGTTAATACACATTAACTTAACATAATTGCTTGGCTTCTATGTAATGTTTATTTTAAATCTCAAAGGACAACACAGAGGTGTAGGCACTTGAGGAATGCAAAGAAAAACAAAATTAAAGCCTAAAATTGAACAGATCCCCTAGTTCTTGAAATTACCTTCTAATACTAAACTAAAATCGCAACAAAATTCAAAACACAAACAAGATAGAAACGAGTAAAATCAAATATATTCACAATTGTGCCTAGATTCAACAGATAGATCAACAAGTATCAGAGAGTCTTACCTATGAAGAAAGGTATGAGCATTGGACCACAAAAACAATAGGACAAGAACCATAATTGAAATGACACACATGAGTAAGAAAGTGATATTCAAGCAGCTCAAAAAACACCCAAACCACAGTTCCTACACTTCCATAAGAACACATCAGCAGCTGCAATATAACAATTGTCCATCAGATAAGTAAATAATAATGCAACAAAACAATCAGCTCTTCTTACAAAGGCATAAATGATGATTCATGAACCAATAATAAGTGAGAAGCAAATCAGAAAAACCATGAGTAAAAGTAAGAATCATACTATCCCACAAATTACCCAGCCTAGACATCTTAGAAAAGTCATGATTCATAGATATGATTCAATAAACTAGCCTTAACAAAACAACATCAGGGGATAATATACTACCTCATACCATGGGAGAGATACAGAGAGACAACTCAAACCTGATCAAAGTTTTAGATACTATACTACCTCATACCATGAGAGAACATATATGAGCACCTCAAGGACCAACTTCTTGAAGCCAATATATGATGACAAGCTTCAATATCTATTATCTACATGATACACCATCAAAGAGTCACACAAGACCCCACCATCTACCACTAAGAGACTAATTCAAAACTAACAAACCACCTACCTAAGACACAACCTGCGCATAAATTAAAAGCAAGGAAAAGCTACATCATATCATAGTGAAACAACAATACACCTATACAGCAACAAAAAACGCAGAGATACACCCAAGGACACACACTACATCACAGTGAAACTGTTACTACCTTTCAATTTCATGTCAAATGAATAATAATAACAAAAACAATAACAAAAAAAAACTTGGATGGTCAAAGTCAAATCATCCAAATCACACAGTTTTCTTTCTGGACCTTAAACAAAACTCTTTAAAAAGCAACATCCAATGATTAAGTAATTTCAGTGAGAATGAAAACTAACCAATAGAGATGATTTTGCAGTGAGATGGAAGAGAAATCCAAAAGAACCGGCAAATGACGGCGAACTGAAATGGGTCGGTGATGGGTATCACAAACGAAGAAGGGTCAACGAACGAGGAAGAGTGAAATCGAACGGCAAGGGAAGAGTGAAACTAGTAATCGAACTAGTAATCCAAATAGAACGGTAATCGAACGGCAAACTGGTCGGCGATGGGTATCACGAAAGAAGAAGGGTCAGCGAACGAAAGGGAAAGTGAAATGTGAAAAGTTAGGGTTCTAAGCTTCACAAATTGGTTCATAATCATCATGAAAGGTGAGGGAAATCATGTGAAAAGTGAGGGAAATCGTGAAAGGTTAGGGTTCTACGGAAAGTTAGGGTTGTTCTACAAATTTAGTCTAAGAAATCATGTGAGGGAAATGAAGTGTAATGTGAAAAGTGAGGGAAATGAAATGTGTAAGAAAAAATGTGAGGGAAATGTGAAAATAATTGGGGAAAAATGTGAGGGAAATGTGAAAATAATGAGTGAAAATAAAAAAATAAAAAAGTAAATCTTTTTTTAGCTTCCAAATTCATTGACTCTAATTAAAAAAATAAAAATAAAAAATTTTAGCGTCCACATTTGTAGATGCCAATTATAAAATTAAATTAAAAAATAATTAGCGTCAATAATAGAGTCCATTCTTCTGATGCAAAGTTGTACATAAAAAATCAATTGAAAAAAAGGTATTTGTGTTAGAATTTATGGACGCTAAATGGACACTATTAGCGTCCAAAATGGTCTGACGTTAAAATCTTTGAAGCTAAATCACAGTTTTCTTGTAGTGCTTTATGAGTATTGGGCCAAGACTAAAAGTGGTGAAGAGTGGTTAGTGAATGATATGTAGAGAAAATAGGGGTATTATGAGAAATTACTCATAACCTAAGTTTGAGAGTATTTAAAGGAGAATTTAAGAGGTTAGGGTTTAGAAGATTCATTTATCATAAAATGAGAGGAAGGGAGGAAGAGAGAGAAGAGAGAAAAGAAGGAAAGAAAAGAAGAGAAAATAGAGAAAAAAAGAGAAGAGGATTAAAGGAAGAAGAGAGAAAAGAAAAGCCTTGGTAGATTAAGAGAAGTAGCTGAGAAGAATGATTAAATATTCCAACTTTATTAAGGTAAGAGAGTGGTTATCTCAATCTAAGGGGTGAGTCATGGAGGGGTGAGAATCTCTATTCTCTAGCCCAAACCCTCTGCACTCCATTTTCATTATGGGTTTTGAAGGTGGAAAAACACAAGAAGGGGGGGGGGGTTGAATTGTATTTTAAAAATTAAAACTTTTTACCAAATAAAACTAAGTTTGCAGCGGATATAAACACAAAATAAAAAGAGGTGCTGAGAGAGAGAGAGAAAGACACAAAATTTATCCTGGTTCCTCTCACAAATCGAGAGTACTCCAGTCCCCTTGTTACTAACAAGAGATTTTCACTATAATCTATTTAAGATTACAAATTGCTCAAGCACACTTGCAAGAGACTTCTCAGGTGCTCAAGTTTCACTAAACAAGAGACTTCTCAAATGCTCAAGTTACACTTAACAAGAGACTTCTCAAACAAACTTAAGAATAAGAATGAATGTTAAGGAACACTTGATATACTATCAGAGGTGTTTACAAAATACAACGCAAATTGCTTTAAGACTTGAATGACAGATGGAACACTAATGTCAGAATGCTTCAGAGTCTTAAACGCAGGAATGGAACAGTAGAACAGTAGTCATTTCTTCCATTTGAGTCTTCTATTTATACTTGAAGGAAGATGATGACCGTTGTAGAGAGATAAGGTGCCAGCTGGAATTTGCTCGTACAATTGCTAGCTGTAGATTGCCTTCTTTAGCAAAGAAATCCAATTCCACTACCTTGCAATTCAAATTATCACTCATCCATTTTGAGTAATAATAGTACGATAGTACGATCCTCAAATGCGCTCCACTTATGGATAAGATTAACGTTGTACCAACGAATATTCCTTCCTGTGGATGTGACAGAGCCTTGAAGTAGATTGTTCTTCAAACATTGGTTCTGGTTCTGCCAGTTCTTGAGTGACGTAAATTCCTTTTGCTTCAGATGCTGTTGTCGTAGCTTCTTAAGGTCTTCAGCTTCTGAACTCCTCAGAGTCTAGCTTTGGTCTTCAGAAGTATTATCTTCAGCACGCAAAATTTAAGCTTCTGATGAACAGCGATACGCTTTCAGAGCTTCATAGCTTGGCTTCTCTCTTGTTATTCATAGTGCTTCTGAATGAATTTTAACTTATAATTCTGCACACTAGAATAATCATTAGTAATACCAATTGTGATTTTAATACTTTGTTATCATCAAAACCACTTAAAATTTTAGAGGTTCATGTCAGACCCACTTTGTTCCAACAGGTTTATGATGGGGTTTTAGGAATGTGATTATGATGAATCCTTATGAAATGATTTATGGTTTTATATGTTTAATCATGAATTAGAAATGAAATGATGTGATAAAAATGGATACTTGATGTTTTTTTGTTGATAATTTGAAGTTTTGATGAGTTGATGAAAAATGATGAAAAACCATGAATAAGTGTTATGATTTGATGTTTGAAGTTGTTTAAAGTGTTTTTTATCACATGTAAGTATGGTAAATGATGAATATATTATATATGTTTGTAAGTCAAAATAAGTGCTTATATGTGAAAATAAGTGATTAAATGATCATTTTCCGCTCAAATTGGTAATTCCTTTTATCATGTCAGCGACCTGCTCCTCGCGCAGCCCAGTCAGGTCCCTGTGTTGATCGTTGCTTTTGGAAGGGTAAATTTGTGTTCATGTGCGTATGTGTTATTTAAATCCAATGTGGAAAGGTAAATAATGTCTAAATTTGTGTTAAAATGTGTGTATATCTCTACCAATGTATAAATGAAAAATACTTATGATTTGTGGCCGTTTTATTTTTTCAAATTTTTCCTTCAATTAACACTACCATATTTTTTTTTAAAGTCATGAAATAGGCAGATATCACAAAATTTATTATTATCAAGTTTTAACAATGACATAATTCCACTCACATATATTTCTTGAAAGTCAGGAGAGAATGTTTGTACTGCACAAAAAAGACAACAAAGAGGTATGATGTTGTTTTCTTTTATTGTTGAACTTTGTTGTTTTATGTTGTTAACTTTAATATTGTGAATTTGTTTGCATATTTATCATTTTTATTTTTAACGATCGAACTTATGCAACTATTCACTCGTTAACAAAAACACGTTTATCAATCAATGTCAATGCAAAATAGAGGATATAGCCACACATAGGTCTTAGGGTTGTCATTAATTTAATGTTTGGGGGGAAAATTGGGAATTAGGGCTGGATTAGGGTTTTGGTCTATCAGACCACCTTCGCATATCAACCTCTTTGATTCTAGTCTTCATATTCCTTTTCCTCATCACCTTTATTATGTTAAAACAAGTGCTTCGCTTGGGCAATATGCAGTTTTGTACCAATTTGTAGAAAAACCCTAAAGTCATTCCCAAATCTAATTTTTTTGATGCACACAAAAGTAGAGAATCGAACATAATCGATGAGATACTGTGGTTGTTAGTGCCATTCTTGGCATTGTTGACCAAAACATCAAACAATATGGTGTGATTGATGTTGGCGGCGACGACCTTCTCCATAACAAATACAATTTTGGCCCCTCAAGTTTCAGAATTGTGCGATTTTGGCCCCCAAGTTTCAATTGTTTGATTTTAACCCCTTAAGTTTCACAATTGCTCAATTTTAGCCCCTCAAGTTTGAATTGCTCGATTTAAGTTTACCCCTTTTTGCATTTTCTAGCCCCCCCCCCCCCCCCCCCCCCCATTAACCTTTTTGACTAAAAATTGCTTATGTGGCATTTTATAAAAATAAAATATATAAAAAATAATTAAAATATGTCTTTGAAATTAAAAATATGTTTTCAAATTAAATTTTTTTATAAAATAATAATATTTGCTTTTATAAAAATGTAATAAAAATTATTTTTTTAAAAAATATTGTTCATAATATTTTACTTTTTTTATAACAAAATTATTTATAAACTACATGTAATAAGAAAAATATTTTATAAGTTATTTTAAAAAAAACAATTCGTAATTTTTTTTAAAATTTAAAAACATTTTTATTTAATTTTAAATATTTATAAATATATAAAGTCAATGGGGGGCTAGGAAAAGCAAAAGGGGATAAATTTGGGGGGCTAAAATCGAGCAATTGTGAAACTTGGGGGCTAAAATCAAGCAATTGAAACGTGGGGGGTCAAAATCGCACAATTATGAAACTTGGGGGGCTAAAAAATCATTTAAGCCTATAAAAAAAGAGAGAACAAATTGACGAAACAAATAAAGGAAAAAAACAATATGAGAAGCTTTTCTTTTAATCTACATATTCAATACCAAAAAATAACAATAGAAAGTTTTTTCTTTTAATGGTAAAATCGATTGCACAATAATATGCTACAATACCTTTTTCCTTTTAATTTGTGTTTAGTTTTGAGCTTTTTATGTCGAAGATGATGAAGATTGATGAACATGATGATAATAGTTGATGAAGAATGATATAACAATAAAAATAAAAAAAAGCTAGAGTCTCACGAAATTTCATGAATTTTGGTGAGATCATTGAGTGAGTGTGTTCTTTGTATTTTTATCTAAAAAGTCTCATAAAATCCATTTTATGAAAGAATCCATTAAAATATATAGATTTTTGAATACCAATAGACATTTTAAAAGTCATGAGAAATCTCATTTGAATACCATCAAATTTCGTTTCTCTGAAAAAAAATCTTAATTGTCCTGATTTTATAAAAGTCTTGATTGAATACGACATTTTATTTTTTTTTGGTTTTCACCACCAGTTTAATCTGGTTCGGGGGTCAGTTCTGGCATCACGTGGTTCCAGCCCCCTCCCGATCGCAGTTGCGGGGGATCGATACGACATTTTATTTAATCTAATGACTAGTACTAATATTTATTCATTTAATATTTAATTATTCATAAAACAATTTTTTTTTTTACAAAAACAAATCTTCTACGGTAATATTTATTTATTTTTTTGACAAAATAAATGATAGTCATTCATTCAAATAAATAGAGTACATCGATGCAATACAAATTCATAATCTCTAAAAGCAAAAAAGATATATCTGCGAACAAACTCACAACATCCATGTTAATAACATAAAACGGCAAAATGCCTTCAAATATGACTATATTGAAGTGTTCTGAATATCCATGTCTCCGGGTCTGTAGCATTGATGACACCAAAGTCGACATTGATTGGATCTGCACTAGATCGGATCTACTCTTTCAACCTAAAACAAATAAACACCGCACAAAGACGGGAAAACAAATACACCGCACAAAGAATGGACAATCAAATACACCGTATGAAGACGGAAAATCAAAACAAACAAATATGTGAAAGTTGAATCCTATCGTTAGAGGTTGAAGAAAGAGAAGAAGATGAAAAGCTAAAATCAAAATATTAATAAAAAATAAAATAACACAACCGGTAACAAGTCACACATACAAAGATAATGAATGATGTGGCTTATTTTTATTGGAAAGTGTCAGAGGAGTGTTCTTTAAAAAATCATCTTCCTCCTTAAAAAAAGGAAACCCATCTCCTTTCCCACTATTGACTATCTAATGATCCATGCCTCATCAAAGATTATGCAAGTTTATCTAGCTACCATTTCACGCAAAAAAACCACAAACAACCAATAATATAATTAATTTATATAGAATACCATTTTACTTAAGATCCATATTTTTTTCTCCGTAATCTACTCACAAGTTTCTTGTTTCCTTCAAATATTTGATAGATAATTTTTTCAATTTATAGAACTTTAACCATGACAATAAAAAGCTCTTCGTTTTAATATGAGAAACAACAACTCTTTTATAAAAAAATCCAATAAAAATTCTAAGAATTGAAACAAACACTATATTTATAGTTTGATTTTCCTTTTTTTTTTTTTTTTTAAGGAAGGAGGTGATTTCTTAGATATTAGAAAATTTGTTTTTGTAACAACAAAAAAATAAAGATTTGTTTTATGAATAACTAGCCGCCACGTGCCCGTTTGTGTGATCGATATTCTCTATTGTGCAAATATAAATAACTACTTAGGTCCCGTTTGGCCTGGCTTATTTTCTCCTTTTTTTCTTCTCCTTAAAAATAGTAAAGAAGGAAAAAATTGTGTTTGACTTCACTTTTCTTTATTTTTTACTTCTTTACTTTATTTCTTTAATACTTTTAAGGAGAAATAGTGTCAAATATAATTTTATACTTCTCTATTTCATTTAAGCTAAAATAAAAAGTAAAAAATAAGCCGGGCCAAACGGAGCCTTAATCTCCTTTTTGATTGGACTTAGTTAATTGATAACTACTTAACATCCTTTTTTGTTGTGGCTAGTTATTAAGAAGAAAAAAATATATAAATTGTTTTTTACTGTAAAAAAACTGAAAACATACTTTTATGTGGAAGTTGTGCTTAGTTATTAAGAGAAAAAAAATTATTTACTAAAAACACTGAAAATCTAGGTTTTTTTTTTGTAGTTTTTTTAAGGGTAAAATAGGTATAATAAAAAAGCCATCCAAAAAAGGATGTTAAGTAGTTATCAATTAACTAAGTCCAATAAAAAAAGGAGATTAAGTAGTTATTTATATTTTGCATAATAGAAAATTTCGATCACAGCAAATATAAAAAAAAAAAAAGAATATCGATCATACGAACGCGCACGAAATGTGTCCGTTTGGTGGCTAGTAGTAATAGATTAAATATTAAATGAATAAATATTAACTATCAAGAGATCCTGACTCAAACACAAATTATACTAACAAAGTTGCCTATAAACTTGCCTAACCCCCATATATTTTCAGTTGAGAAAGAAAGAACGAATTGTAGAATTGTAGAATCAAGGAGTTCCCTTTGCTTTGTTATTCAGAAAGTATTCACTTTCACAGTAAGGTATACATACATACATACATCGACATTGAATTTTTAATATTAGTAATATTAACTTTAGCCTTATTTCCACTATGTGTTGCCTCGTTTTAGTAATATGATCTCACAACTTGAACTTTGCGTTTGAGATTCTTTTTTAATTTTTTGTTGATCATAGATGAACTTATTTTCTTGCAAAATTGTCTTATTAACTTCATTGATAACAATTCCATAGATTAGTTATGCATGAATTTGTATTTTTGCACAATCTTATTAATAGTTTATTTTGTAATTTAGCCACTTTCTTTGTAGAAGTCAAATCAAATTGGAATGCTATTCTCCAATTATTGTAGGATTTTGGTTTTGTAAACTCACCCGTTTATTTTAAAGAGTGAGAAGCTAGTAATCCCATTGATTGATATTTTTCAACCTGATTATAATATCAAGTTTATTTGTTTAGGCCACTTTTCCATACTTGAGACTTTTGTTTTTTATAAACGAGGGATTATTCAGAAGTCTTGTGATACTTTTTTGAGATATTGCCCATTTTAAACAATATCTCAAAAGAGTAGCACAAAACTTGAGGTCTGAACAAAGAAGCCTCAAACTTCAAAACGCGTCATAGCCCCTAACTAGTTTGCTAGTGTTCCATCCAAATCTCATGTCCTACACGCTACAATATTTAATTGTTCGTTAATAAATAAAAAACTTATTAAATATTGTGTTTAAGTCCTCGATTTTGCCTCTAATAAAAGAGGTTCCATTGAGTGCTTATAAACTACCTTTAACATCAAGCATTGTAATACAAGACTTTTTACTAGAATAGAAGGGACTCTAAATTTTTTAAAAAACCAAAATCCAGCATTGTAATAGGTTGTCAATGGACAGATTTTTAGGTTAGATCACTTTTCTATATTTGAGACTTATGTTTTCGTTAAGTACTACTCCGCCCTCCCTCACACACTTAGTTCCCCACCTATACGAAATACCGGTACTAACAACAATAAGGTTGGACAATGACACATGTCAAACACCAGACACACTTCAATCAAAAGTGTCGATGTTAGAATTTTTTTCTCACCCACTATTTCATGAGACAAGCTATTAAGGTCTTTATATAACCCATTTATCCTACCAATGACTAAACAATTCATAATCTATATTTTTGCAGCCTCTAGTGTTTGGACATAGTTCAAAGCAAACAGGAGATTCAAATTCTTTGCAAAGAATACCTTAGGGTTAACATGAAGGTAACATTTTTTGTATTGTTCCTACTGATCATCTCAAGTGCTCAAACTATATCAAATGAAGATGAAGGCAGAAGCCTAATCCAAAGCAAGGAACAAGTAAATGAGCTTAATGGTACAATTTCTTTACCTTTTCAAACAAGCACAATTATAATTAATGTTTCACACATTTGTAAGCAAACTTTTTTTTGTTCAATTTTGGTTTTATATATAATTGTGTTATTCATATATTGATGATAGGAAATTCATATGGAAATGGTAACATGGAAGTCTCCAAAAGTTTCAACAACAAAAATGTGATTGTAGCAAGTAAAAATGAGCATAAGCATGACCTGTCTGTTACTATAAGACCTTCAATGGGAGGAGGTGGAAGGGGAGGAGGTGGATTTGGAGGAGGAGGATTTGGAGGGGGAGGTAGAGGAGGTGGATTTGGAGGAGGAGGATTTGGAGGGGGAGGAAGAGGAGGTGGATTTGGAGGAGGAGGAGTTGGAGGAGGAGGAGGAGGAGGAGGAAAGGGAGGAGGGGGAAAGGGAGGAGGTGGAATGGGAAAGGGAGGAGGCCGAAAGGGAGGAGGAGGAGCCGGAGGAATGGCAGGAGGAATTGTAGGTGGAGTGGCAGGTGGAATTATCGGTGGTGGAATTGCAGGTGGAGTGGCAGGAGTAACTGCAGGTGGAGCCGCAACGACCCATTCGCCAATGGTGGGCACAATCATCACTCTCATAATTCTGCAGGGCCTCATTTTTGTGTTTCAACATTGATTTTATGTTTGAGCTTTTGGCTTTATTCACATTGTTTCACTTCAACTAGTTAAGTATCATGTTTAGTTGCTTCTGCTTAGAGCTACATTAAACCTTAGAGACGGAAGTAGTAATTTTTATGACGACCTTTTTTTTTGGTTAGGAAGGGTCCTATATTTCTACTTATGAAGTTATGAACAATCTATAGACGGACGGATCGTAATAATTTCTACGAGGATCTATGTTGCTACTCATATACAGTATTAATTAATATAAGTGTCTATTTTCTATAATTTCAATAGTAAACTATATTTCTACTCATATATTAATGTGTGTATTTTTTTCTATAATTTTAACGGGGATCTATATTTCTAATCATATACTAATACGCGTGCCTATTTTTTTAAAATCTCTACGCAGACCAATAAATTTAGGCAGACCTATTTTTCTACTCATATATTGTAAATACCAAAAATATGGAACAAATATTTACCATCAAAATATTAAAAAAATACGGGACATATATTTAACAACTATGAAGCCCCGATACTCTAAAATTGGTGAAGTATCGTGTCCGATACGCACCCGATACCGATACTCTTCTGATACGTCCCGATACTCGTATCGGAAGAGTATCGGTTAAATCTTTATTTTTAAATAAAAAAATAATATCTGATACGCGTCCGATACTTCCCGATACTCGTATCGGAAAAGTATCGGTTAAATATTTATTTCTAAATAAAAAAAATAATATCTGATACAATCTGTGTTTCCTAGTAAATGTCAAACTATTATGTTTGTTACACGGGTATAACTATATCTTTTTTTGGATAGTACTAATGATGCTCTTTTTGTATAATACTTAACTTAAGATGTATAACTTAAAATCTACTGGTGACCATTATTTTTTAGGACAATATTAATGAAACACAAATACTTAACTTAGTATTAATGATTTTAATTTATTATAATTAGTATTTTTCGTCTTTGTCACTGTTCTGAAGTCACTATGGTGTCATACTATATAACATGTTAAGTATTTGGGCTTGTCCCAAAATTCCAGTATAAGAATGGATGTTTTATGCTTTTAATTGGTCAGCTGCAGGACCTACATAATTGTCTGATATTGCTACAAGATGGACGAATTGAAGAGGCTTGATGTCATAACTATATATTTTTTGAGTTATTATATGTCTTTAGTTAGGACTGTGAAGCCCTTGTATGTTGAACATCAAACTTTTTGCTTTTGTGCAAGCTAATTGGTTTATGTTTACTCTTTGTACAATGAACTATTGACGTTTATAATAATAATTATTATAATAATTTTTTGTCTTTCAAAAAAATTTATCATTACTAATATTATTGATTTTAGTCATATTTATATATTGTGTATTTATATATATTTAATTTTAAATTATATTTTTAAATAACGTATCGCGACCGTATCGGATTGTGAATTTTAAAAAATTTCACGTATCGGCGTATCGGATTCGTATCGTATCCGTATCGTGTCCCGTATCGGGGCTTCATAGTTTAACAATAATGCCTAGAATAACTACAAGTTAGAACGATGTAGTAGGAATCCATATTACTTCTCCCTTCGTTTCAAGATGATAGAAAAATAATAAAATAAACCACTAAAAAAATATTTGTTATTTGATGAATATGAAGAAAAGAAAAGCAGGACATATATTTGTTATTGATACATGAATAAATACAGGACAATTATTCATCATTGATAAATACCGAAAATATGGAACAAATATTTACCGTCAAAGTTGTCCGATAAAGATACATTCGATGACTAAATTGATTACCTAAAAATATATTTGATAACCAAAGTGACTAATAAATGAGACAATTGTGGATGTATTTACAATTTTGATATATTTAGGACATCGAATTACACTTTCATAGATCAAAATGATCAAAATGGTGGTTTTCCCTGTTATAATATTTGGAAGGAAGTTTACCATTTCTTACGGGTCATTATAGAAGTCCATGACCAATTGAGGTGCATTTCTAAGCCTAATTACGTATCTCTCTTATGTCTCTCAATTCAAATATTTTTAAATCAATTCCTAGCCAGGTGCATGTACAAAAAGAAGCCATCATTCTAAATTCACAAGAATTTCCTTAGAATATATTTCACTTCATAGATAGTTGTATCTTATCTTCATTCATTTTATTTACTTTTCCACTTTCATTAGGTGTCAGTGTTCCATTGTGTGGAAAATATAATATAGCAGCCATCAAAAGACAAGACAAAATAGTGACACAGAAAATATTTGATGACTCCAAAATCAACTTTTTAAGTAATTAACTATATGTTGTTGAAGAATAAAATCTGTGTCACTTTGAGTGTTTCTATTTATCCTCATAAGATGGACTCTGCTAGAAATCTTCTCTACCTTGTCACAACCAAAAATCTTAAACACAAGCTAGTATTACATAAAATTTGGTTGCTTATAAACTCTTTGATTCTACTTATCACTTTCTCCTTTTGCTCTTGTTCTTCTGATATCATATCTGCTGATAAACCAATAAGAGATGGTGAGATTCTTGTTTCTAAATCTAAAACATTTGCTCTTGGATTCTTCACTCCAGCAAAGTCCACCTCTCGCTATGTCGGAATTTGGTACAACAATTTGCCAATCCAAACTGTTGTTTGGGTTGCAAATAGAGATAGTCCAATCAATGACACTTCTGGAATCCTATCGATCGACCGGAATGGAAATCTAGTACTGGACCACAACCTTAGCACCATTCCCATTTGGTCTACAAATGTTTCATTCCCACAATCACAAAGAAATAATACCAGTGTTGTTATAGCTCAGCTATCGGATATAGCAAACCTTGTTCTGATGCTAAACAACACAAAAACTGTTATCTGGGAGAGCTTTGATCATCCCACAGATACCTTGCTTCCATATCTAAAGGTTGGTTTTGATAGAAAAATTAATCAAAGTTGGTTCCTCCAATCATGGAAGACAGATGTTGACCCTGGAAAAGGCGCATTCACGTTGAAATTCAGCACTATTGGCAAACCTCAGTTGTTTATGTACAACCATGATCTTCCTTGGTGGTGTGGTGGACATTGGAACGGAGAATTATTAGTAGGTGTACCTAATATGAAACGAGATATGGCCACTTTTAACGTTTCTTTAGTTGAAGATGACAATCATGTAGCACTCGCATATAACATGTTTGATAAGTCTGTCATTACAAGGATAGTGGTTCAGCAATCCGGTTTCTTTCAAACATTCACATGGGACAGGCAAAAGACTCAATGGAACCGGTACTGGTCTGAACCAACAGACCAATGTGATAACTATGGAACATGTGGATCAAACAGTAATTGTGACCCTTTGAATTTTGAGGACTTTAAGTGTACTTGTTTACTTGGTTTTGAACCAAAATTTCCACGCGATTGGTATGAGAGTAGAGATGGGTCAGGAGGGTGTGTAAGGAAGAAAGGTGTACCTGTCTGTGATAAAGGAGAAGGGTTTGTCAAAATTGTAAGCTTGAAAGTTCCTGATACATCTGTGGCAGTTGCTAAAGGTGGTTTGAGTTTGGAGGAATGCGAGAAAGAATGTTTCAAAAACTGCTCTTGTACTGCCTATACAGTTGCTGATGTGAGGAATGGTGGAAGTGGTTGTTTGGCTTGGTATGGAGATTTAATGGACATTCAAAAACTTAGTGATCAAGGCCAAGATTTATTTTTACGCGTCAATGCTGTTGAACTAGGTAAATATTCCCTCCTAGTCTATTTTGTATTCTAAATTTGATACCAATTAGGTATTCTAAGTTTTAATTTCATTGGACTTGTTGCTTCTTATCAGCCAAAGCCAACAGAAGCAGAAAAGGAATCTTTGGTAGAAAGTGGTTGGCTGCGAATCTCGTAGTTTCTATAGTTACAATTGTCGTCCTCCTCTCATGTGTGTATTGCATGTGGAAGAAAAAAAGAAAGGGTATGTGATATATTTTTAAGGATGATATCATAAATTTTTGCAACCTGACATGCAAAAAGTGTCATATTAGTTTCAAAACTATTATTGAGCGTGCATGAATGGCAAAATGTATAATCGAAGATTTGTTTTGAGAGGTAAAAAGAAATATAACCTTCAAAATGTTAAGTTGAATGAAATCATACCCCATGTTATTTGTAACTTCAGATAAAATGCTGCAAGAATCATACCAAGATTCCTCGGGAGAAGAGATCGGTGCTCAAAGAAACACACATTCAAATCTACCCTTTTTCAGCTTTAAAACAATAATAACAGCTACAAGGAATTTTAATCAAGAGAATAAGCTTGGACAAGGTGGATTTGGCTCTGTCTATAAGGTAAGTGAATTCTACATTAAGTTACTGATGCAAGAAGTGAAAACATCTTTCACCTCTTTATGTTCAGTTCAATTGCATTATATAAATGTTTGCGGAAATAGTGGGATTTCAGAGATAAGAATTTCAGGGTTGCTTGGTTAATGGACAAGAGGTAGCAGTGAAAAGATTGTCCAGAGATTCAGGTCAAGGAAAAGAAGAGTTTAAAAATGAGGTTACACTTTTAGTTAAACTCCAACACAAAAATCTAGTGAGGCTGCTTGGTTGTTGTTGCGAAAAAGAAGAACGGATGCTAATTTATGAATACCTACCAAACAAAAGCCTAGACTTCTTTATATTCAGTAAGCATCTCTGCAACTCAGTCATTTTCTCTCCAGCCTTAACAAACTTGTATTTTGCTTATGCTTCATGTCAGAGGTGCATTCTACAGAATTTCAAAGACTGTACTGCATGATGCAACAGTTCGTAGCTTCTTTATTTTCACGGTGAAATTTCTTTAGAACGCGAGAAACTAAAATTGAACATAAAACCAAATATATGATTAGACGAGCATAAAGCATATGAGATAGCTAAACATGAGATAAGAATGAAACTATTACAAAGTTTTGAGCACTCCATTTTCACTGATCTCCTTATGGAAACCCTTTGATATCAGCTTATAACTTAAGAGCATATACTAAATCTAGCCTATAGCTACTCAATGTAACAAACTGAAACTTTAAAAACCTTTGAACAGGATACATCAGTTCAATTTTTTAAAAACATGTTACAGGTTCAATCTATTTCTATTAGGAATTTAGGCCTTCAACAGTTAGCCTATTTGGATATCATCAAACTTAAGGCCTTTCACTAACACTAAGTTGACCAATGACCATTTGCCTAGTTATAGCCTTGTATACATGTTTTATAATAAAGACTGGAAATTTACAGATGTTCCTATACTCCTTGTCAGGCACAAGATGATTGATCCAACATTTTAATAAATTTCTACGAATTTAAGCATAATATGAAAATAATGTTTCCCAAATATGTTCAATTTATGGAAATTTCAACTGTTAAACTCAGATAAAAACCAAAGGTCATCGTTGGATCGGGGTAAGCGTTTTGAAATTATTTGTGGGATTGCTCGAGGTGTATTATATCTTCATCAAGATTCAAGGTTGAAAATAATTCATAGAGATCTAAAAGCCAGCAATGTTCTCCTTGATGCTGCAATGAATCCAAAAATCTCAGATTTTGGTATGGCTAGAATATTTGGAGAAAATGAAATCCAAGCAAGAACAAAAAGAGTGGTCGGAACATAGTATGTGTTACACACTAATAATAACCATGATTATAGAGATGGATATGTAATTTTTATGATAAACTAACCATTTTCTATAATTGCAGTGGATATATGTCGCCGGAATATGCAATGGAAGGACGGTACTCAACAAAATCTGATGTCTTCAGTTATGGTGTCTTATTACTGGAGATTATTGCTGGCCAAAGAAATACACATTGTGAAATAGGAAGAGCTTCCCCGAATTTAATTGGACATGTAAGTTATATGAATAAAAAGAGGTAGCCTTAAAATTGGCCAACAAATTAATGATGTACTTTGTGTTGTGCATTTGTAGGTGTGGACACTATGGACAGAAGGAAGAGCTTTGGATATAGTTGATCCAGCACTAAACCAATCTTATCCTTCGGCTATAGTTATGAGATGCATTCAAATTGGACTTTTGTGTGTGCAAGAAAATGCCATGAATAGGCCAACAATGTCAGAAGTTGCTTTCATGCTATGCAATGAAACACCTCTTTGCCAACCTCAAAAACCAGCATTCTTATTGATTGGCAAACAAGATTTGCAAGATTCGTCAACATCAGGAGGAGGATCTTCAATAAATGAAGTAACAGAAACTACCATCAGTGGCCGCTAAATGCTACATTAATCAAATATATATATTTTTTTTTCATTCTTTTCCATCTGAATTGGGTTTGTAGATCTTTCAAGAGGTTCTTGAGAAATGTGTAGTCACTTGTGGTATTGCAAAATGAATAATTGGAGCAAGTGTCCATTTCAAGAAGCTGATAAGGTGGCATTGGTCTCTAACATATTGCTTTACCAGTGGTTTACTGAATTTAAGTTAACTTATAATCCATCCTATCACAAAAATGTTACCTATATAAATTTAATTAGTTAACTAAATACCTATAGTAGATGATTGTTATACTTGAATTTGACATTCATATCAATGCAAGGTAAAGGTATCGTTAAAGTACAATGCAAATGAACTCTATTGCTTCGTCCTAAATTTTGAGCAGAATCAAATCCTCTTTTAACTATTTTACAATAATGTTGGTGAATCAATAAAAATAACCAGATATCTTAACCAGAAAATTGATGTACATGGAAAATGAACCAAATATCATATTACACTATACTGCCATTTGCAATGTCTAAACCAGAAAATTAATCTACATGGAAAACTAGCCAGATATCAATGAAACATAATCATATAAATAAATTCATTAAAAAAATGTTTATAAAATCAGAAAAACACAAGAGAAGAATCAATGAAAAATTTGCAGAGAAGGAGAGAAACCAACCCGAGAACTCAATGGCTATAAATGGAGCTGGAACGGAAGTGACTATTAGACGAAACAAATCAGAGACTCGCACACTGCAAGGAAAAGCAGTACAGGAACAGCACTCGCGCTGGTAGAATAACAAACTCGTGCTTGATAAAATCACAGTGAGTTACTGTGATTTTACAAAAGCAACACTTTGGAGTTTCTACAAAATCATGGTGCCACCATGATTAGAAAAATCCACCGTGATACCAAACATGAACTTACACGTATTTCAAAATATATACAAAAATCAAAGTCCTTTAATTTCCCTATCTGTAATCATGATATAAGTGACTTAAATTTGTAAGGATATTGTCAATTTCTTAGGGGTCATTATATCAACCCATGACCGATTGAGGTGCATTTCTAAGCCTAATTAATTATGTAAATGAGCCTTTCTTGTGCCACTATAGTCAAATAATTTTAAATATATCCATTGCCAGGTGCATGTATGAGAAAGCATTTCTTAATCAGTTGTTTCTTTTCCCACTTTCGTTAGTGTCCTTGTTCCATTGGGTGAAAAAAACATTAAAGCAGCCATCCAAAGACAAGACAAAATTGATGTGTCCAAAGCCTAATGTATACTGACTATGTGTTTTGAAGAGTAAGATTTGTGTCAGTTGGAGTATTTCTATTTTATTCCCATACAATGCAAGAGGATATGAGAGAAGAACTCAATGGACTCTGCTAAAAATCTTCTGTACCTTGTCACAACTCAAAATCATAAACTAAAATTGTTACTATTACATAACAGTTGCTTGCTTAACTCTTTGATTCTACTTCTTCTCACATTCTCTTTTTGCTCTTGTTCTTCTGATACCATATCTTCTGATAAACCCATAAGAGATGGTGAGGTTCTTGTTTCCAAATCTAAAACGTTTGCGCTTGGATTCTTCACTCCAGCAAAGTCCACCTCTCGCTATGTCGGAATTTGGTACAACAATTTGCCAATCCAAACTGTTGTTTGGGTTGCAAATAGAGATAATCCAATAAATGACACTTCTGGGATTCTATCAATCAACCCGAATGGAAATCTAGTAATTCACCACAACCTCAACACCATTCCCATTTGGTCTACCAATGTTTCATTCCCACAATCACAAAGAAATAGCACCAGTGTTGTTATAGCTCAACTATCCGATATAGAAAACCTTGTTCTAGTGCTAAACAACACCAAAACTGTCATATGGGAAAACTTTGATCATCCCACAGACACTTTGCTTCCATATCTAAAGCTTGGTTATGATAGAAAAGTTAGCAAAAGTTGGATCCTCCAGTCATGGAAGACAGATGATGACCCTGGAAAAGGCGCCTTCACGACGAAATTCATCAGCACCAATCGTATACCTCAGTTGTTTATGTACAACGGAAACCATCCTTGGTGGCGTGGAGGACATTGGAACGGAGCATTATTAGTAGGCGCACCTAATATGAAACGAGATATGGCGATTTTGAATGTTTCTTTTGTGGAAGATGATGATAACTATGTAGCAATATTATATAACATGTTTGATAAGTCTGTCATAGCTAGGATAGTTGTACAACAATCTGGTTTCTTTCAAATATTCACTTGGAACAATCAAAAGAGTCAATGGAACAGGTTCTGGTCAGAACCAATAAACCAATGTGATAACTATGGAACATGTGGATCAAACAGTAATTGTGACCCTTTGAACTTTGAGGACTTTAAGTGTACCTGTTTACCTGGTTTTGAACCAAAATTTCCACGTGACTGGTATGAGAGTAGTGATGGGTCAGGAGGGTGTGTAAGGAAGAAAGGTGTTTCTGTTTGTGGGAATGGTGAAGGGTTTGTCAAAGTTGAAAGCTTGAAAGTTCCTGATACATCTGTTGCAGTTTTCAAAGGTGGTTTGAGTTTGGAAGAATGTCAGAAAGAATGCTTGACAAACTGCTCTTGGACTGCCTATGCAGCTGCTGATGTGAGGAATGGTGGAAGTGGTTGTTTGGCATGGTATGGGGATTTAATGGACATTCAAAAACTAAGTGATCAAGGCCAAGATTTATTTTTACGCGTTGATAAAGTTGAACTCGGTAAGATATTCCCTCCAATGTTTTTTCTTTCTCCAAGTTTGGCACCACTTAGGTGCAGCTTGAACTTCTTTAAACTTGTTTCCTCTTGTTGAGTATTGAACACTAAAACTTTTCTAGAATATTTTATTGTTTATGGGTGTAATCATTTTATCTTGTTTTGTTCGTAATGTTTTACTTGCGTAAGTGAACAAAATATCTTATCATGTCAGCAAAGTATAGGCTGTGCTTTGCTATGTATTATGCTTTAAATATGTAAGAAACTTGAAGTATTGTATTGAAGCATACCAAAAACTAAAACTGTCTTCTCTCCCATTTTTCTCCTCTATTTTTCTGGTTTTATTGTGTATGGTTCTGCTGCCATTGCATGTTCTAACAGTGGTATCTAAGAGCTGTGTTCTTAAAGGTTGTGGGTCAAAACAAAAAAATTGAGTTTAAATGAGTAATCAAGTGAGTTCAGGCAGCAATGCTGTTTTTTCTATTCCTCATTTTTCTGGGGAAAATCATCACATATGGGCTGTCAAAATGAGGTCATGTTTGAAGTCTTTTGGCTTATGGGAGCATGTGGAACAAGAAAAGGAAGTTCCAGAATTGAGAGCTAATCCCACAATAGCTCAAATCAGACAACATGAGGAGGAGACATTGAAGAAGGAGAAAGCAGTTTCATGCTTGCATTCAGCTTTGGCAGATGATGTGTTTACTTGCATCATGCATCTCGAAACAGCAAAACAAATATGGGATGAGCTGAACGAAAGGTATGCTGGTGATGAAAGGGTAAGGTCCATCAAGCTATTAACTCTTAAAAGAGAGTTTGAAATGCTAAAAATGAAGGAAACAGAATCTGTCAAGGAGTACACCTCTAAGTTGTCTCACTTGGTGAATCAAATGAGGCTTTATGGTGAGGTTGTTGATGATAGTAAAGTGGTGGAGAAGATGTTGATCAGCTTACCCGATAAATTTGAAGCCAAAGTTGCTGCTATTGAAGAATCATGTGATCTCAAGAAGCTAACTGTTTCTGAGATGGTTAGTAAATTGCAAGCTCATGAACAAAGATTTTCTATGAGGATGGATGATGCAACTGAAGGAGCATTTCAAGCCAAACACAAAGGGAAGCAATCTGGTCAAAAAAATCAGAACAAGCAAAACTACAAAAGAGTTGGTGATCAAAAAGGGAAAAGTAAGGAAGATGGAAGTCCAAGTGAATTTGTAGCTAAGGACAAGTTTCCTCCCTGTTTAACTTGTAAAAGAACAAATCACTTGACCAAAAATTGTTTTTATAAGGGGAAGCCTCAAATTCAATGTAACTATTGCAAGAGATGGGGGCACAGAGAGAAGTTTTGTCGATTAAAGCAAAACCAATCTCAACCACAGCATGCACATCAAGTTAACTTCACCGATGAGCAGTCCCAACATGAAGATCACTTGTTTATGGCTTCTCATGAATGTAGTTCAGCTTCAAAAGATGTATGGTATGTTGATAGTGGGTGCACGATTCACATGGCGAAAGAACCAAGTCTTTTCACTTCTTTGGATAGAGCTGTCCGAACCAAAGTAAAGCTTGGAAATGGAGAAATTGTTCAAGCTGAAGGAAAAGGTACAGTTTCTGTTCACACTAGCAAAGGTCCAAAATTTATTGATGATGTTTTGTTAATTCCAAACTTGGATCAAAATTTGCTTAGTGTTGCTCAACTAATGAAAAAAGGATACTCACTTTCATTTAAAAATAATGGTTGTGTCATTATGGATTCAAATGATTGTGAAGTTGTGAATGTTGAAATGTGTGGTAATAGCTTTCCAATTAGTTTGAATCAAGTGAATCAAACAGCACTTGTTTCTAAACATGATGATTCTGCACTGTGGCATAAAAGATATGGTCATTTCAACATGAATGCATTGAAATTTTTGCAATCACATGATATGGTGAGAGACATGCCTCCAATAAATTCTATTGATGATTTATGTAATGCTTGTCAACTTGGAAAAATGCATAGAAAGTCTTTTCAATCGACAAATGGTACACGGGCTAGGAATAAATTGGAGCTTGTTCATACTGACTTATGTGGCCCTATGAGTATCCCTTCTTTGAGCCAGAACAAGTACTTCATTTTATTTATTGATGATCTCACCAGGATGACATGGGTGTATTTTTTGACAAGCAAAGCTCATACTTTTAATGTCTTCAAAAAGTTTAGAGCTATGGTGGAGTCTCAAAGTGGCTGCAAGATTAAAATGTTGCGATCTGACAACGGAAAAGAGTATACCTCCAATGAATTTAATAGATTCTGTGAAGATATGGGTATTGTCCATCAATTGACGGTGAGCTACACTCCCGAGCAGAATGGTGTTTCCGAGAGGAAAAATAGAACAGTTATGGAGATGGCAAGATGTTTAATTTCTGAAAAGAAGTTACCAAAAAGTTTTTGGGCTGAAGCTGTTTATACAGCAGTGTATCTCTTGAATAGGCTGCCAACAAGAGCTGTTCAAGAGAAAACACCAATTGAAGCATGGATAGGAGTGAAGCCTTCAGCCAAACATTTGAAGATCTTTGGATCAATATGTTATGTTCATGTGCCAGCAGCAAAAAGATCCAAATTAGATGATAAGGCTGAAATGGAGATATTTTTGGGCTATGCATCAAGTTCCAAAGGTTATAGAGTGTACAATTTGATGACAAAACAGATTGTGATCAGCAGAGACCTTGATGTCGATGAAAATGCTTATTGGAATTGGGAAAATAATGAAGTTCAAAAGTGTGAATTGAAATCTACTTCTGGTGCTTCAGACAACCAACAAAATGCAGCAAATGGAGATGAATATGAGATAGCTGAATCTGATTCACCGGTGCTAAAGACCAAATCTTTGGCCGAAATTTATGAAAATTGCAATTTTGTGGTAAATGAGCCTTCTTGTTTTGAAGAGGCTTCTATGTTAACAGAATGGAAAGATGCAATGAAGGAGGAGCTGCTAGCCATTAATAAAAATGGTACTTGGGAACTCACTTCGAGACCCAAAGACAAAAATGTGATAGGGGTTAAATGGGTTTATAGAACCAAATTAAATCCAGATGGTTCTATTCACAAACACAAAGCAAGACTTGTTGTGAAAGGATATTCTCAAATGGCTGGAGTTGATTATGGTGATACATTTGCGCCAGTTGCTAGGCATGAAACAATTCGACTAATTGTTGCTTTATCGGCGCATAATGGGTGGAAAATTTTTCACTTAGATGTCAAATTTGCGTTTCTAAATGGAGTTCTACAGGAGGAAATTTATGTTGAACAGCCTGCTGGTTTTGTTATTTCAGCTCTGAAGAACAATTAGCAGACATTTTGACTAAGGCACTTCCCGGTGCTAAGTTCATGGAACTAAGAAGCAAGCTAGGAGTCTTCAAGAAAAGTTTTAAGGAGGAGTGTTGAGTATTGAACACTAAAACTTTTCTAGAATATTTTATTGTTTATGGGTGTAATCATTTTATCTTGTTTTGTTGGTAATGTTTTACTTGTGTAAGTGAACAAAATATCTTATCATGTCAGCAAAGTATAGGCTGTGTTTTGCTATGTATTATGCTTTAAATATGTAAGAAACTTGAAGTATTGTATTGAAGCATACCAAAAACTAAAACTGTCTTCTCTCCCATTTTTCTCCTCTATTTTTCTGGTTTGATTGTGTATGGTTCTGCTGCCATTGCATGTTCTAACACCTCTTATCAGCCGAAGTTAATGACAACAAAAAAAGCGAAGGAGTCCTTGGTAAAAAGAGGTTGCCTGCAATTTTGGTAGCTTCAATAGTTGCAATTGTCCTCCTCCTCTCCTGTGTGTATTACATATGTAAGCAAAAAAGAAAAGGTGTGTGATTTATTTCATAGGATGATATCCCCTATTCTTTATATTTAATTATTCCTTGCAATCTATCATACAAAAAGTGCCCTATTAGTTTCTTCGGTTCACTATTATTTTTGCGTTGTTTTCAACTTATGAAAACAATCTCTCCATGTTTTGTTTAGAAACTCCTAATAATGTTTAAGTTTTTATTGAATTATAATGATATTATTATTATTGTTATTGTTGAGCAGTCATTACACTTGAAACACTAGAAAAATGTATGATATAAGACTTTTTGTGAGAGCCAAAAAGAAATATACCATTCAAAATGTGTAATTTGATTGTGTTGTGAATTCGTCTAAAAATCACACCAATGAAAACTTGATGTGTGGAGCAAAAGAACGACAATCAATAATCAAGCGGATAAGCAATAATAATAACAACGATAAAGATGATAAAAGAAGAACGCGTGATTAAATGATGCAAAATTAGTAGTCTTTGTTTCTTGATTTTCAAGTCAATCTTCAACAGATTGAAATCTTACCTCATGCCATTTGTAACTTCAGATAAAATGATGCAGCAATTAAACCAAGATTCCTCTGGAGAAGAGAATGGTGCTCAAAGAAACACACATCCAAATCTACCCTTTTTCAGCTTTAAAACGATATCAGCAGCTACAAGAAATTTTAGTCATGAGAATAAGCTTGGACAAGGTGGATTTGGCTCTGTCTATAAGGTAAGTGAAACTCTACATTGAGCTACTGATGCAAGAAGAGATAGCAGTGAAATGGGATTTAACTGATAAATATTTCAGGGTTGCTTGGTTAATGGACAAGAGATAGCAGTGAAAAGATTGTCAAGAAATTCAGGTCAAGGCAAACAAGAGTTTAAAAATGAAGTTAGACTTTTAGTTAAACTTCAACACAGAAATCTAGTGAGATTGCTTGGTTGTTGCTTTGAAAAAGAAGAAAGAATGCTAATTTATGAATACCTCCCAAACAAAAGCCTAGACTTCTTTATATTCGGTATGTCTCTCTCTTTAATGTGTTGATAGTTAAGCATGGCACATGATTCAGGCTATTAATAGCCAAGCTGCCGTAATGATTCAGGCTATTAATATAAGAGCTTATATATTAAGCACTTATCATATAACCACTTATGGATACATATTTCAAAATAAAGAGAACAAATTTATTGACCCTTCTATGCTCCTTGCCAGGCACAAGGCGATTGATCCAGCAGACTATCTAATTACCTATACTCCTCATTTTCTAAATTCTATATTTACATGGTTTAGTGGAAATAATGGCTTCTTGGTATATAAATAAAATAAAATAGTCCTTCATTACATATTTTGATAAATTCATATGAATTTATGCTCAATATGCAATTATTATTTCCCAATAGTTCAATTTTTGGTAACTTCAACTTTTCAACTCAGATAAAAACCAAAAGTCGTCATTGTTGGATAGGGGCAAGCGTTTTGAAATTATTTGCGGGATTGCTCGAGGTGTTTTATATCTACATCAAGATTCAAGGCTTAAAATAATTCATAGAGATCTAAAAGCCAGCTATGTTCTCCTTGATGCTACAATGAATCCCAAAATCTCAGATTTCGGTATGGCTAGAATATTTGGAGAAGATGAAATCCAAACAAGAACAAAAAGAGTGGTCGGAACATAGTAGGTGTCATACCCTTATAATAACCAAGATTATAAATATGAATCTGTATTTTTAATAATGCTCTAACAAATTTGTATAATTGCAGTGGATATATGTCACCAGAATATGCAATGGAAGGACGATATTCAACAAAATCCGATGTCTTTAGTTACGGTGTCTTGCTACTGGAGATTATTGCTGGCCAAAGAAACACACATTGTGAAATAGGAAGAGCATTTTCAAATTTACTTGGACATGTAAGTTATTTAAAGATTGTGTTGTGCTTTTGTAGGTGTGTGATGGACTTTTCGCAAGTATACGAATGTCGCAAGTAGTAAAAGATTATCGATCCACGGAGATTGTTTTTAAACGAAATTATAAGGCAATTAGAATGATAAAACTATTATCTAACATACACATAATTGGGGGTTTTCAAGTTTCAAGATCAAAACAAAAGTAATAAGCAACGAATTTTTCAAGAGTGAAGTTAAAAACGATTGAATCTCCATGCTTCCATGAACTCATAAAGACGAAGTAGCTAAATTCACAATTATTGAATTACTTTCATGCAAGATTGATTAACCTAAGTTGCAACTACAAATCTCTTTGCTAGTCACACTCTCAAAACAATGTCAATTATTTAATCTCTTAACTAATTCAACATTAAAAGAGGATTAAGATTGGTTAATCATGTAATCACACACATTCATACAAAATCTCTTAAGCATAAACATATGTTCTATCAATCTAGGTCCATAATTCAAATGCTATTCTCATAGGAAATCAATTACTAAATTCAAATCTAACTAGATCAAGGAAAGATAGGCATTAAATACAAGATTAATAGATGCATAAATTTGAACTCAACATAAGAATTTAGCTACAACAATGTGAAGGTTCAAGTTACATGGAGATTCAATCATAAAAGGGTTTTAGCCAATAGTCATGGTGGATTTGAAGTGGAATACTTCATCTCCATTCATCATCATCAACTTTTCTTCCAAACTCCTTAGATCTGGTCTTTAGAGGTAGAATATCTTCAATAATAAGCTTCTCGTCTTTAAAAATCCGAACCTGAGCAAAGGGTTCCAGTTTGGCTTATATAGACAGCAATATTCGCGCCAAATTCGCTTCGCCTAGACCAAGTTCGCGTGCGCGAACTTCCTCTTTACAGTGCAATTTCTTCGCGCACGCTACCCTGACTCGCGCAACCTTCGCGCACGCGAGAACTTCTTTCGCGCACGCGAAATCGACAGAATGAAACCCATTTCTTGCTCCTTTTCTCGCGCACGCGAACTCCATCTTCGCGCACGCTAAGCAAACTCGCGCACGCGAACTCCATCTTCGCTTGCGCGAAAGTCAAGCGCAATTCAAATCATAATTTTGACTTTTTCCCTCCTTTTTGACTTTGGCTTGTAGTTTAAGTAATCCCTTGTAAACCTTCCTTTTCTATCATTTGTAGCAACTTTTATTGGCTAAAACCTACCAATTTACCTTGAAAACACCCTTGAAATGCAATCATGATGAGGAATCATCAGTGTGGACACTATGGACAGAAGGAAGGGCCTTGGATACAGTTGATTCAACACTAAATCAGTCATATCCTCCTGCTATAGTTATGAGATGCATTCAAATTGGACTGTTGTGTGTGCAAGAAAATGCCATGAATAGACCAACAATGACAGAAGTTGTGTTCATGCTATGCAATGAAACACCTCTTTCCCAACCTAAAAAACCAGCATTCTTATTCAATGGCAACCATGATTTGCAAGAGTCGTCAACATCAGGAGGAGGATCTTCAATAAATGAGTTAACAGAAACTACCATTAGTGCTCGCTAAAAGCTACCTTAATCAAATATGTAATTTTTAGTTGATACTTTTCCATCATAATTGAGTTTGTAGTCATTTCAATAGGTTTTTGAGAGACAAGTACGAAATTGGTTCTTATTCACTTTGTGGTATTGTAAAATGAATATTTGATTAAGTGTCTGTTTCAATAATCATATCAGTTGAAATTGGTTTTTAAGTGACTATTTCAACTGCTGTGACTAGTACAACTAGTCGTGAAATGTAAAGATATTTCAAAATTGACTTTGGTACAATGCATTAAAACTGATGATAAAGAATATTGGCTACCTTATAAACCGAAACAAATCAACCTTGACCGAGCTTGTTAGCTGTTGATAAATTGTGAGTTGCAGCAGCTACGGACAGATTGATGTATGTTGAAGTTTCAAGGGAAAAGTTGCGAAGAAAAAGAATTGAAAGAAAAAAAAAATTGCAACTATGGCGGCTAGGGTTTATGCGGAAGCGTGTCCCAAAAATCGGGAGCTCTGATACCATGTCAAATAACTGATTATCCCAAAAGCTTAAGCTGTTAGGATAGAGCTACATCAATGGTTTTATATTATTTCTAACAATTAAGATTAAATAAATTAGACTTAATTACAGTTTTAGTCTCTCTATTTTCACTAATTTGAAAAATTGGTCCCTCCATTTTTAAATCACTCAGTTCTAGTCCATTTATTAGATTTTTATACTTAAAAATTGTGATTCAATATATTTTAAATTACTTGACATACAACTTGGTGGTGTAGATTCATCGAGGTGAATTTATTATTTACATTTCATTAATTAAATTACAAAAAATTCTGAATTTAAAACCGAAGTTTTTTATGAGTTTTCTTGTAACTTTATGATTTTTAATCATTTAATATTATCAGGTTGCATCTCAGATCATTTAAAACATGTTAAATCACAATTTTTTAGTACAAGAATCCATTGAAAGGACCAAAACTGAGTGATTTTAAAATCGGGGGAACAATTTCATAAATGAGTGAAATTAGGAGAATCAAAACTATAATTAAAGCCAATAAACTAATTAAAGAAAAATTAAAAGACCAAAATAACTTAAATTTTGTTTTTGTAATTTTAAGACAAACTGTGTTTGTCACTCGCTGTTATCCTTCCGATCACAAGCCTCTCAAAATTTTCCATGAAATCGCGGACGATAGCTGCCCTTTAGACTCTACATTGCTCCTAGCCCCCAAAATTCTGCTTAAAAATTCAGTTTGCAAGTCACTGTACAGTCCATGACCGATTGAGGTGCATTGCTAACTGATAAGCTAATTACAGTCAATTTTTGTGACTGTAAAGTCAATTGCATGTATGAAGAGAATCCATTATTAGATATTTACACTTTTTAATGGTTCTATATTCATGACTAGAATATACTACAAACTTTCCTAGCTAGTTGTTACATTTCTTCATTAATTTTTATTTTAACACTTTCCCTAGGTGTCAATGTCACTGACTGGTCTACAATGTTGAAAATATAAAACATCCGTCCAAAAACATAATAGTCAAGCTGGAAAGAGAATTGATGTCTTACCTCTAGTGTAAGTCAAGCTGTTGAAGAGTACAATTTGTGTCAGTTGGACTATTTCTATTTTCTCCTCATAAAATCCAATCTGCTAAAAATGATAAACAAGTTGTTAGTATTACCTAACAAATGGCTGCTAATTAAATCTTTGATTATACTTCTTACCTTCTCTTTTTGCTCTTGCTCTTCTGATACAATATCTTCTGACAAACCCATAAGAGATGGCGAGCTTCTGATTTCTAATTCTAAAACATTTGCTCTCGGATTCTTCACTCCAGGAAAATCCACCTCTCGCTATGTAGGAATTTGGTTCAACAATTTGCCAATCCAAACTGTTGTTTGGGTTGCAAATAGAGATAGTCCAATCAATGACACTTCTGGAATCCTATCGATCGACCCAGATGGAAATCTAGTACTCCACCATAACTTTAGCACAATTCCCATTTGGTCTACCAATGTTTCGTTCCCACAATCACAAAGAAATAGCAGCAGGGTTATAGCTCAACTAACGGATATAGCAAACCTTGTTCTTATGCTAAGCAACACCAAAACTGTATTATGGGAAAGCTTTGATCATCCAACAGACACCATGCTTCCATATCAAAGGCTTGGTTTTGATAGAAAAACTAATCAAAGTTGGTCCCTTCGATCCTGGAAGACAGATGATGACCCTGGAAATGGTGCATCCAAAGTGAAATTCAGCACCAATATTGGCAAACATCAAATGCTTATGTACGACCATGATCTTCCTTGGTGGCGTGCTGGACATTGGAACGGAGAATTATTGGTAGGTCTACCTTATATGAAACGAGATACGGACATTATTAACATTTCTTTTGGTGAAGATGACAACTATGTAGCACTCTCATACAAAATGTATGATACGTCTCTCATGTCTAGGGTAGTGGTTCAGCAATCTGGTTTCGTACAAGCATTCACGTGGGAAAGTCAAAAGAGCCAATGGGCCCAGTACTGGTCTGAACCAAGAAACCAATGCGACAACTATGGAACATGTGGAACAAACAGTAATTGTGACCCTTCGAACTTCGTCGGTTTTAAGTGTGCATGTTTACCTGGTTTTGAACCAAAATTTCCACGTGATTGGTATGGGAGTAGAGATGGGTCAGGAGGGTGTGTAAGAAAGAAAGGTGTATCTGTTTGTGGGAATGGTGAAGGGTTTGTCAAAGTTGAAAGCTTGAAAGTTCCTGATATATCTGTTGCAGTTGCCAAAGGTGGTTTGAGTTTGGAAGAATGTGAGAAAGAATGCTTAAGAAACTGCTCTTGTACTGCCTATGCAGTTGCTGATGTGACAAATGGTGGAAGTGGATGTTTGACATGGCACGGAAATTTAACAGACATTCAAAAACTTACCGATCAAGGCCAAGATTTATTTTTACGTGTCGATAAAGTGGAACTAGGTAAGATTTTGCCTCCTATTGTATTTTTGTTTCAAATTTGACACTACTTAGGTGTAGTTTGAACTTATTTAGACTTGTTTCTTCCTATCAGCCGAGTACTATAAAAAAAGCAAAGGAGTCCTTGATAAAAAGATTTTGTCTGCAATTCTTGTAGCTTCTATAGTTGCTATTATCGTCCTCCTCACATGTGTGAATTACCTGTGGAAGAAAAAAAGAAAGGGTATGTGATTTATCTGCAATCTCTTTCTGACTTACAAAAAGTGTCCTATTTGTTTCAACAATTTTTTGTGTGTTCAAGTATTAACTATTACATGGACTGTGTCCTATATTGTATCATTTTGTTTTGTTTTTCTTGCAAAAATGTTTTTTATTTTGTATTTTATATAACAAATTTCTCACTAGCAGAAATTATACCAAATAAGAAAGAAATACACCACATATTGACTCATGCATCATAATTCTTAAGCGTTAGCAAACCAGCACAAATTCAATCTTCTCCCTACAAACCGAGACGTGATTTATGCCAAATTATTAGCATTCTAACCAAGTTTTGATTAAGTTTTGGTCTATTAATGTTATACAAACAATATCTCCAAATTTCGTTAGCAACTGCTAATAATGTCTATGTTTTGATCGAATAATAGTACTATGCTCTTCAAGAAATGTATAATCTAAGTTCTTTTTTTGAGAGACAAGAAGAAACATGCTCTTCAAATTGTGTAAGTTGATTGAAATCTTACCTCATGTCATTTGTAACTTCAGATAAAATGATGCGGCAATTAAACCAAGATTCCTCTGAAGAAGAGAATGGTGCTCAAAGCAGCCCACATCCAAATCTACCATTTTTTAGCTTTAAAACAATAATGACAGCTACAAGAAACTGCGGTCATGAGAATAAGCTTGGACAAGGTGGATTTGGCTCTGTCTATAAGGTACGGGAAACTCTACATTAAACTCTACATCTTTATATTCATTTCAATCACATTATAGAGAGATGATGCAAAATAAGACTGAACTGATAAATATTTCAGGGTTGCTTGATTAATGGACAAGAGATAGCAGTTAAAAGATTATCCAAACATTCAGGTCAAGGCAAAGTAGAGTTTAAAAATGAAGTTAGACTTTTAGTTAAACTCCAACACAGAAATCTAGTAAGGTTGCTCGGTTGTTGCTTTGAAAAAGAAGAAAGGATGCTAGTTTATGAATACCTACCAAACAAAAGCCTAGACTTCTTCATATTCGGTATGCCCCTACATTCATTGTCTCTCTAGACTGAATAAAATTGTATTTAATCATGCATAAAGCATAGTTAGTAGTAACATGAATTGTATTTTCCTTTTCCATTATATATTTTGATAAACTTCATATGTTTAACTCAGATCAAAACCAAAGGTCATCATTGGATTGGGGTAAGCGCTTTGAAATTATTTGTGGGATTGCTCGAGGTGTTTTATATCTTCATCAAGATTCAAGGCTTAAAATAATTCATAGAGATCTAAAAGCCAGCAATGTTCTCCTTGATGCTGCAATGAATCCCAAAATATCAGATTTCGGTATGGCTAGAATATTTGGAGAAGATGAAATCCAAGCAAACACAAGAAGAGTGGTTGGAACATAGTAGGTGTCACGCATTTATAGTCACAAAGATTATCGAGATGGATGTGTATTTTTTTTTTATGCTCTAACCATTTTGTATAATTGTAGTGGATATATGTCACCAGAATATGCAATGGAAGGATGTTATTCAACAAAATCTGATGTCTTCAGTTATGGTGTCTTACTTCTGGAGATTATTGCTGGCCAAAGAAACACACATTGTGAAACAGGAAGAGCCTCCCCAAATTTAATTGGACATGTATGTTATATAAATAAAAAGAGTTTGCCTTAAATTTGGCCAACAATTTAATGATGTACTTTGTTTTGTGCATTTGTAGGTGTGGACACTGTGGACAGAAGGAAGGGCCTTGGAAACTGTTGATTCAACACTAAATCAGTCATATCCTCCTAATATAGTTCGGAGATGCATTCAAATTGGACTCTTGTGTGTGCAAGAAAATGCCATGGATAGACCAACAATGTCAGAAGTTGTTTTCATGCTATGCAATGAAACACCTCTTTGCCAACCTCAAAAACCAGCATTCTTATTGATCGGCAAACAAGATTTGCAAGAGTCATCGACATCAGGAGGAGGATCTTCAATAAATGAATTAACAGAAACTACCATCAGTGCTCGTTAAAAGCTACCTTAATCAGTTATGTAAATTTTTGTTCATAATTTTCTATCAGAATTGAGTTTGTAGACAATGCAAGAGGGTTTTGAGAAACAAGTATGTGTAGTCATTTTGTGGTATTGTAAAATGAATAATTTTAGTATGTGTCCGTTTCAATAAGCATGTCAGTTGAAATTGGTCTTTAAGGCAACTCCTATAATCCAATCACAGAAATGTAACGTATATAAACTTAATGGTTTTATAATCTGTTCTAAATTTTGTGTTTGTTATTATGAAAATCTGCTAGATCAGTTGGGCATAATTATAAATTATATAAGATGTTTGATGATAAAGAGTTTTTATCTCCCATTGAAATTTTTTGAGCTTAAAGACTATGCACCGATAATATAAAATGTTTCTACACAATTAATCATTTGAATTCTCTCAGATTAATCATATAAAATGTTTCTACACAATTAACTGAATTTTACATTTTGTACAAATATGTACTTAACATGTATGTGGCCTTTAAGAGGTACCATGGTTAAAATCCAAATTCATAATAATATCGCCATTAATGAGTTGAACAAAGTTTTCTACATTTCATCTTTGGATTTTCAGCATCTTTCTTTTTTGGAGTCTTAGTAATTGGGTTCTTTTTGTTGAATTTGACATTTATGAATCTTAGTAATTGGGTTCTTTTATGACTTTCTTCATCTCATTGTACAAGTTTGATTTTTTCAACCTCAAATGCTGAAAACTCTTCACAAGTTTTTTGTGTGAATAACTTTGAAATGGACTTGTTCAAATTTTGTCTTTTCTTGAATTGTTGCGTATTTGGATTATATTTGAACAATTTTATCTTTAGTTGAACTTTCATGGGATGACTTTTGGTTTTTTTAACAAATTGGTCCCTGACAACACATTACCAATTTATATGTCCTTTTCAATATTCTACATCATTGTTTTTCTCACACTTAAGTATCTCATTAACGCTTGAGATTAAAGTGACTAACAGAATGAACGGTCAAGGATTTAAGTCATCCATTCAAAGATAATACTCCCTCTGGTCCTATATATAAGAAAAAGTTGACTTTTTAGATTCATTATAAAATTGATGTATCTAGACAATAATATAGTCTAAATACATCAATTCTACAATGAATCTAAAAAATGAAATGTTTCTTATATATAGGACCGGAGGGAGTACATAATAGTGATGCGGGAAAGAGATTTGATGTCTTCAGATTTCCCCTCATAAAATGCAAGAGGTGAATGAAAAAGGAACCTAATGGATTCTACAAAAAATCTTATCTACCTCATCACAGCCAAAAAAGATAAACACAAATGGCTGCTAATTAATTCTTTGATTATACTTCTCACCTTCTCATTTTGCTCCGTTCTTCTGATACTCATACCATATCTTCTGACAAACCTATAAGAGATGGTGAGCTTCTAATATCTAAATCTAAAACGTTCGCTCTTGGATTCTTCACTCCAGGAAAGTCCACCTCTCGCTATGTTGGAATTTGGTACAACAATTTGCCAATCCAAACTGTTGTTTGGGTTGCAAACCGAGATAGTCCAATCAATGACACTTCTGGAATCCTATCGATCGACCAAGATGGAAATCTAGTACTCCACCACAACCTTAGCACCATTCCCATTTGGTCTACCAATGTTTCAATCCCACAATCACAAAGAAATAGTACCAGTGTCATAGCTCAACTATCAGATAGAGGAAACCTTGTTCTGATGCTAAACAACACCAAAACTGTCATATGGGAAAGCTTTGATCATCCCATGGACACTTTTCTACCATATCAAAGGCTTGGTTTTGATAGAAAAACTAATCAAAGTTGGTTCCTTCAATCCTGGAAGACAGATGATGACCCTGGAAAGGGCGCATTCACGTTGAAATTCAGCACCATTGGTAAAACTCAATTCTTTATGTACAAACATAACCTTCCTTGGTGGCGTGGTGGACCTTGGATTGGAACAATATTAGCAGGTGTACCTAATGTTAAACGAAATAGGGCTACTTTTAACGTTTCTTTTATTGAAGATGAGAACAATGTAGCACTCACATATAACATGTTAGATAAGTCTGTCATTACTAGGTTAGTGGTTCAGCAATCTGGTTTCTTTCAAACACTCACGTGGGACAATCAAAAGATTCAATGGAACCGGTTCTATTCAGAACCTGCAAACCAATGTGATGACTATGGCACATGTGGATCAAACAGTAATTGTGACCCTTTCAACTTTGACGACTTCAAGTGTACTTGTTTACCTGGATTTGAACCAAAATTTCCACGTGATTGGTACAATAAAGGAGATGGGTCAGGAGGGTGTGTAAGGAAGAAAGGTGAATCTGTTTGTGGAAACGGAGAAGGGTTTGTCAAAGTTGTTAGCTTGAAAGTTCCTGATACATCTGTTGCAGTTGCTAAAGGTGGTTTGACTTTAGAAGAATGTCAGAAAGAATGTTTGAGAAACTGCTCTTGTACTGCCTATGTAGTAGCTAATGTGAGTAATGGTGGAAGTGGCTGTTTGGCATGGCATGGGGATTTAATGGACATTCAAAAACTAACAGATCAAGGACAAGATTTATTTTTACGCGTCGATAAAGTTGAACTAGGTACTGATAGGATCGGACCACATGAGCAGCTTGTGAATAATACCGTTAGAGGACCCAAGGAGTGGATGGTATATTCTAGAAGGGGTAGAAAGGTAACTAGTGGCTAGTTGGTTACATTTTCATCACGTGGCTTGAGAGAGAGAAGGAATCCAACGCTTCCACCTCAATATAAGGAGAATGTAGTAGATTGTGAGAAGGATCCTTGAATATTGTTATTGTTGCATTATGGATAGGCAGCTCTAAGCTACCTATACGGAGCTACAGCTCTGGTCAGGATTAGGATTGATTCCATATTCTGTAAACACATTTCCATTCACAATTAATAAAGCCTTCTCTCAATTTCATACAATTTATTCTTATTTACTGTTTCATTGTTATTAGATCGTATCAAATTGGTCCGACCTACCGGATTTCTTTGGAGGAATCAGTGAATGCCTAAGAGAGCCCAAGTTACTTTACGATCGATGGAAGCTAAGGTGGAAGCACTCGAGAGCGAGCTCTCGGAGGTTCGTTCATCACTCGCCGCTGTTGAAAACGCGGTGAAGGATATGCCCGGAACGTTGATTGCGTTGTTAGAACGTACGTTGGGAAAATCGCTGCAGAACGATGACGTTGGTTCGTCGGTACGAAACAGAGGAAAGAAGCAGGACATACCTGGGTCGGAACAAGAGGGAGCTGGTGACCGGAACTCCGGTGTCGTACCCGGATCTTCGTCGATTCACACAGATCCGCTTACGGAGTTTCGTCAATCGGTTCGGAAGGTAGAGCTGCCTTCGTTTGATGGAGAGGACCCTGCTGGGTGGATTTCGAGAGCAGAAGTGTACTTTAGAGTACAAGGGACCTCACCTGAAATCAAGGTGAACCTTGCGCAGCTTTGTATGGAAGGCCCCACCATACACTTTTTTAATTCTCTTTTGGAAGAAGATTGTTTGTTGACTTGGGAGAATCTGAAAAATGCCTTGCTGGAACGTTATGGAGGGAATGGCGGTGGTGATGTGTATGAGCAGTTGTCAGATCTGCGTCAGAGAGGTACTATTGATGAGTACATCACTGATTTTGAATATTTAATAGCACAAATCCCTAGATTGCCTGAAAAGCAATTCCAAGGGTACTTTTTACATGGGTTGAAAAGTGACATCAGGGGTAAGGTGAGGAGTCTGATGGCGTTGGGAGGGATGACACGTGCCAAACTCATGATGGTAACCAGAGCTGTAGAGAAGGAGGTTAATGGTGGAGGTGGGTCCAGTCTGCCTCGTAGACCCAGAAGTGGGCCGGGGCAAGGGAGGCCCAATACGTTTGGTGGGGGTAAGAGTAACTCAGATTGGGTTATGGTAAAGGGGAAAGAAGCAGAAGGGCCCAATAGACAAGCCCAAAATGAAAGAGGGAAGAATGGGCCACGTGACAAGGGTTTTACCCATTTAACTTACAATGAGTTAATGGAAAGAAAAAGGAAAGGGCAATGTTTCCGGTGCAAAAACCCTTTTCACCCTAAGCATCAGTGTCCAGACAAAGAGTTACGTGTGTTGATTATAGATGATGAGGTGAAGGAGGACAGCGAGACGAACGTAGTGGCTGTGGAGGTAGACGAGGAGGACGAAGAAGAAAATGGAGAGATGAGCTTGTTGAATTTACATCACATAGCTCATGAGAATCATCAAACAGTGAAGTTCCAAGGGTTAATTCGTGGAGTCCCCGTATTGGTCTTGGTGGATAGTGGAGCTACACATAATTTCATTTCTCAAAAATTAGTGTACAAGTTGGAATGGCCGGTCAGTGATACACCGGATATGTCTATCAAACTTGGTGATGGGTTTCAAACAACCACAAGAGGAGTGTGTAGAGGGGTTGATATGAGTATTGGAGATTTTCAATTGCAACCAAATTTACACTTATTTGAATTAGGTGGCATTGATGTAGTATTGGGGATTGAATGGCTCAAAACTTTAGGTGATACAATCATCAATTGGAAGAAGCAGACTATGAGTTTTTGGGCAAACCAAAAATGGGTGACATTGCAAGGACTTGGCACAGGTACCAACACATTGGTATCATTACAGAGTATTCTGCAGAAAGAAAAATATGAAGTACAGGGAGGAGTATGGGGGAGTGGAAAGCATGAACCAACACAAGAAGGCCAAACTCTAACTGTTAGACAACAGGGAGAGTTAGAGGATCTGCTCCAAAGGTTCTCTCATATTTTTAGAGACCCTACAGGCTTACCTCCCAAGAGAAGAAGAGACCACGCCATCAATTTGATAGAAGGACAGGGTGCAGTAAATGTTAGACCTTATCGGTATCCCCACCACCACAAAAATGAGATAGAGAAACAAGTCAAAGATATGATGTCAGCAGGCATCATACAACACAGCTCTAGTGCTTATTCCAGCCCTGTTATTTTGGTGAAAAAGAAAGATAATTCATGGAGGATGTGTGTGGATTATCGTGCACTCAACAAGGTTACCATTCCTGACAGATTTCCCATACCTGTGATAGAAGAATTGTTGGATGAGCTCCACGGTACGAAATATTACTCTAAGCTTGATCTCAAGTCAGGCTACCACCAAATTAGAGTAAGGGAGGAAGATGTACACAAAACTGCTTTTCGAACTCATGAGGGGCACTATGAGTTCCTGGTAATGCCTTTTGGTCTCATGAATGCACCTTCCACTTTTCAGGGCCTCATGAATGATGTTTTTAGAAGTTATTTGAGGAAATTTGTCTTGGTCTTTTTTGATGATATATTGGTGTATAGTGTTGGAGTAAGCCCTAAGAGCCAATCTATTTTCGTAGTATTTGCTTTAGGAGTTTGAATATAAATATGGCATTTCTTTATTATGTTTGTAAGGTTGCAAAATAATGAAGTCCCTAGAATAGAAAGTCTGTTTAATATTAAGTGTGACTTAATCATGAGATTACATTAAACATAAAGACGTTATTCTTAAAAGTATCCGTAGTCGAGTTTTATCATGAATTGGGATAATGATAAAACATAGAGACTATTATGAAGATAGACTGATGATCGCATCTCATGGATCATAGGATAAGGAGTTATCAAGTCTTGACATAGGTATAAGAAATATTAGGAGTAATATTTATACCGGATTGACCCGCTATGAGAGTACTACATGCAAAGTTATGCAAAGTGTCATAAGTTACTCTCATGGTGATAATGGTGTAAGCCGCCCTTAGACCTGAAACCACTATGTACCCTAGATGTGGAGTCAAGTGCTTTGTTACTGATCTAACGTTGTCCGTAACAGGATGACCATAAAGGCAGTTAATGGGTACTTCACAAAGCATGCTGAGGGACAGTAGTGTCCTAGATGGAATTTGCCAATCCTGCATAACAGGATAAATGTCATGGGCCCAATATTGAACTGGACAAAGATGACACCAAGTATGCTTTGTGTTCAATATAGACATAAGGGGCAAAGGGGTAATTGTACACACTGATATTATCACTAGAGGTTGTGTTTTAGATCACATGTTAATTTCTCATAGCTTGGGTAGCAATGATGTGTTGCTAGATACCGCTCATTGTTTATTATATTAAATAGAGGATTTAATATAATTGCCAACGTTATGGAAACCTACAAGGGTCACACACATAAGAACAGTATAATGTGAGATTGGAACACCGTAAGGTACGGTGCACCTCAGAGAAATAAGGAAATATGATAAGGGTATCATGGTAATTAAATAAGTGTATCATAATTTGTTATGAAAAAGAAAGCACTCATGTGTACATGACACATGGGGGGTGCGTTTCTTAAAAGATTTATTTAATTAAAAAGGTTTAGAAAATTTGTGGCCCAATGACAAATAGTTTGTCTTGGTGCACAAGACAAGAGGTTCTATAAATAGAACCCTTGTGAATGAGAAAAATACACTTGTGTGTATTTCTTGAGAAATAGAAAAACCTAAATCCTTATTTTCTTGCCTCCACTCACAAAAGACCTTCATCCTCTTGAGCTAGCACTCTCTTGAAGGTTCCTGTTCGTGTGGACTAGTTAGAGGCGTCACAACTTTGACGCTCGTGATCAAAATCGGTGGTGACTTGTACGTGACTAGTTCGTGACTTGTTCGTGACTTGTACGTGACTTGTTCGTGACTTTTATGTGACTTGCTCGTGATTCAAAGCCTTATCACCAGCTGTTCGTGAAAAGAAAGGGATTTTCTACAAGAGGTAAAAATCCTAAACACAAACTCATGCCCATTCGTAAGGATCTCTAAAGGAAAATTTTAAATTCCGCTGCTTTATCGTTACTATTTTCCTTCAGTGGTATCAGAGCCACTTACGAATCCATGAGATTGATGTTTGTTTAAAATTCATGAATTCAGTTTTAATATGATTAAAACGGTTAATAAAGGATTAAAATTGAGCAATTAAAATTTGGCATCTATTTGTATGAAAATTGATGGTTAACATTGAAACGGCTTCGGAATCCGACAATTGTATGGTGAAGCAGCGATATGTTAATTGTCATAGGTTTATACAAATAAGATTGATCAATACTTATATATGATATAAGTGATCTTGATGCAAAACGATGTATTGGATACATCGTTCATGATTTCGTTCAATAAAACAAATTATGAAAGATATTTGATATTATATTGATTCGTGATCATTTGCTTTGGAATCCGACATTAGTATGGTGAAGCAATGACATGTTAATCAATCGTATCGAATTTCGGTCATAAAAGGTTTTGACGGCACGAAATTCTGCATTAGGATTCGCGAAAAACTAGGTTTTTCGCACGGGCCTGCGCGGGGCGCAGATGGCAGAACCAAAATTGGCTCTCTGCTGTGTACCTGCGCGGGGCGCAGGACATCTGCGCGGGGCGCAGATCGCAGCTCCAATTTTGCCCGTTCGCCAAAATTTTAATTTTAATTAATTCACTCGACCCGAATTGATAATAATAATGAATATGTTTATTGTTATGATTAATGATGATGATCAATTAAGGGTGGCACAAATGTTGTGTCATTAAAATTAGGATTTGCAAAACGTATCAAGTGTTGATACGAAAGGTAGATGATAAATATATTTAATTTTGAAATCGTTTCAAAATTATAGAAATATCTTTTAAAATTGTTTTAAAAGAAAATATCATTAATTTGGAAATATTTTATTCAAAAGGGTTTTGATTAAATAATTTTCCATATTTGACAAATATATTTAATTTTAAAATCGTTTCAAAATTATAGAAATATCTTTTAAAATTGTTTTAAAAGATAATATCATAAATTTGGAAATATTTTATTCAAAAATGTTTTGATTAAATAATTTTCCATATTTGGAGAGTTGTCAAAAGATTTGATTCTACTTTAAGATAATGTTGTTTATTTTGGCAAATTTTGATTCGAAATATTTAATTGCGAATTAAATATTTGAAACAAACTTACCTGATTTGATCAATCACCGGATTTAATTAATTATGAGACTTTAATAATAATAAAGTTTGTTTGTTATTATTATACTTGATGATCGGTTATGGCCTTAGTTTATTTATTTTATTGCATTTGGTTTAATAAATACGGCCTGCGTGTCGTGCCTTATCTCTATTCTCTATATTCTCTTCTCATCCACTCCCTCGTATGTAAAACGAGTATTCTTTTATATTATTATGTAATATTATGAAGAAGAAGAACAATGGAGGTCAACCTTGGAGATCATGCTTGGAGAAGTATAGATCGTTTTAGGTTAGATTAGATTCTCTCATTGGCTTGGGAGAACAAATGCGCTAGGGGCCATAACTGTTTCATTCTATTTATTTATGTATGTTGATGCATGTTTATTTGTATGTATGTTGATGCATGTGAGAGCGTTTAATATGTTAAACAAGCCGGTGAGATCAAACTAATTAAAATCCCTCAAGAGACACATAAGAGATTAATAAAGAAGATATGGGTTCGCCCACCGCGAAGTATATTTTTCTTTAATAATAAAATATGTGGATATTAAGTTTATGCTTTCCAAATTTTAGAACTCATCAAGACCAGTATCGAACAATGTAGGTTCGCCCACCGCGAAGTGCTTGTTTTACATTGGTAAGGTGCGATGGGATAATTGTAATATCCAACTTCTAAAATTAGGGTCAAACTTAACTAAACTAAATATAATAAGATTATATGAGTTTAGAAGCAAGAGTTGGGAACGATTCATAAGATGAATTAGAATAAGGAGTTATTCACCCAACTGAGATATTCGAGAATTGTATGAGATACAATTGGAAGGAGTTCCTACCTAAATAACTGAGTTTTGTGTAATCCGCCCACCGCGGACTTAGAACAAAGTGAAATATGGATCTCGACCCACTAGAAAATCTTCCAACGGGATTTTCCGAATCAAATGATGAGGGTCATTTGTTTTGAGTAAAATAGTGGGAGCATATTTAATTAAAGACCAAATTAAATATGATTTAGTCATAATATTTTACATATCTTTGTAATTAGATATACAATACATATTAAGTTGTCCTTATGAAGGACAAGATTTTCAGAAAGGAGTTTCTGTATTGGTACAAATTGAGAATTGTTCTCAAATGCGAGAAAACTATAAGTCTTGAACTATAAACTATGAACAACCTACTATAACTAGATTGAAAATGGATACTTGTTAGAAGCATCAAGTTGACATCTAGATATAGAATATATAATAAATGATGTGATCATTCAATCTCAAGAAAGATCTTTTTGAAAGAACTTTAAGAGTATGATAACTTTCTCAATGGATCAAAGAGTTGATCATAGGTTCAATTCAACAAATTATAATGGAATAGATATAGACAAAATTGTTTTGAATATATACCGGAATTTATTGAGTTGAATGAGAATTAATTTGCACTATCAAAGATTTGAGATATAATATAAATAAGATTTATATTCCTCTTATTTGAATAGTACAAAATGGTTGTCAAAGTAGAACGGCTATGGTTAGACCATGCTTGGAAGAGTCAAACCAAAAGTATGAAGTGAGACTTCAATAATGCACATATTGTTATAGAAAGTCAAAATTTCTACATCAAAAGTATATGATACAAGATGTTGAATCTCAATTTTTCGAAAATAGAGATACTTAAAGAATTAGAACATTGGCTATAATTTTAAGTCAACCCATATCTAGAATGAAAATTGTTTCATTGATAATGAGAGCTTATGCAATGACTTAAAATCGAGTTTGAAATGGAACACAATAATTGTTATTGAATTCCATCTAGTAATAGAAGTAGCAATTGTATATCTTGTATTGACAATATATGAATTGTAGCCTTAAATGATAAGACAAGTAATGGTCCTATCATTTAAGCAAAGTCTTCTATACTATTACTCTAAGTCAAGTGATGGACTAGGGTTCCATGGTCTTGATAGGGTTATCTATAACAATCGTCATAAGAGCCAAATATGATTTGGACCTTAAATATATCAAGAGCATTGTTGTTTAGTACAAATATTCGATGTGTCAATAAAATAACACATGTCCTATTTGAACAATATACATGAGATGTATGTCGACCACTAAACATATTTGGTATATTGAGTTTATTTTACTTCATTAACATTGATGATCAAAATCATTAAATGTTGGTGGGTGTATGACACCAATTAAGAAATCTTTGAATTTGTCAAAGAAATTCAACAATGAAGAAAATAGAACTCGACAAAAGTATTTAAGTTATATGAATGAGTCATATCAGTAAATACTTAATTAAAGGACTATAATTACTATTTTATCACATCATGTTTGACATGATTTAAGGATAGTTTAATTATATATTGACTCTTTCTATAAATCTCTTTACTTATAATTAATCTTCACCCACAATTAGTTTCCTTTTAAAAATGATCATAAAGACACCATATGCGATATGGAGGTAAGAGTACCAAGTTTGTCTTTATGAGAATTTTGGATTAAAATTTATTAGATAAATTTAATTCCAAATGAATGAATAAATAAGTGTTAGTATCCTAAAGAAGGGGACATTGGTCCTATATCACTCTTAAGGACAAAAGTTGTTTTGTTGCTAGGTTTGAAACATTCCTCTAGTGGGAGTGTGTCTCTAAAAGAGACAGTGGGAGTGATATAGAACTTGAATAAATTCAAGTACCACAAAACGTATTTATTTAAAAGGGAATGCAAACCGGTTCCTCAATGGTATTGAAGAACCATTGTTTTAAAGTTGCACAAATCCAAGATAAGTCTAACATATCACACATGGCTGCAAGGCATGGTTTTATCATAACTCAGCAATGTGATATGATTCTCATGGAAGATGAGTCTTTGACTTTCTAAGAGGTCGTAAGACGATCTAGATTCTGAGAAGTGGCTAAATGCCATGAAATCTTAAATAGAAACCATATACACTAACCTTATGTAGATAATGGTTATGTCATCAAGATGAGTAAGACTTATACGATGAAAGTGAGTATTCTTTTCGAACACTGATATGGATGGTATTAAGAATACCTTATAATATTTGATTTCTTCTGCTAAATGTTGTACTACATGTTTTGGTAGATGGATAACAAAGTTGCATTCCTTAATTGGAATGACCTCATATATATGTGTTGGACATATACGTAAGGGTTTTGTTGATCCAAATGATGCTAGAAAGGTATATAACTTGTAGCTATCTAATTTTGATTAGATAGAGTTCTCAGAAAATCAAATTATTGTTTGTTCCTTTTATGAAGTTTTATGAAAACAAATTAACAAGGACAAAGCTATCTAATTTTGATTAGATCAAATAAATTTGAATATTTGTTCCTTTTGAAAGTTTTGTGGAAAACAAATGAAGGACAAAATATAAATCTTGTGCATACAAAGTTTTAGTGGGAGTGATAATATCTGATATAATATTAATCATCAAGACATTTTTCCTGTACATGTGAGACATGACTAAGAAAATAACTCTTGATGAAACACTTAGGCAAGAATTCCTAAAGAGTTAGGAATAACCTATGTACTAAAATTGAAATTAGTGTTTGACACTAACTTACCTTCAAGAATATCCCTAAGGACCTTAAAGGAACTAAGGCCTATTTCTTGAAATAGATAGGCATGGAAAGATCATTATAAGGAAGTTATAATGATGGCTAGTTTCAATACCAATGTATTGTATATCATGGATGAATACAAACATTGAAAGCTATAAGATAAGCTTCATAATATGTTTGTTTCAGTTAAATAAGTTGAGTATTTAAGATTGGATCGTATGGCTCATGATTGAGCTAAAGCTATGTTTCCGGTGTTACAAGAAACACTTGAGGATAGATCTCACCGACGATTCATGAATATACTTAGACACTTATATATTTCGATAGAGATCGAAATAGAACGTTGGAAGATACGTAAGATACCAACATAGGAAACAGTTCCTTATCCACTTACAAAGCCTCATGCGCAGTTGATGCGTGATGGGCATACTAGGCCTATAGGTATTAGAGAATACTTGATTGGCCTTAGTGCTAGTGGGAGATTGTTGGAGTAAGCCCTAAGAGCCAATCTATTTTCGTAGTATTTGCTTTAGGAGTTTGAATATAAATATGGCATTTCTTTATTATGTTTGTAAGGTTGCAAAATAATGAAGTCCCTAGAATAGAAAGTCTGTTTAATATTAAGTGTGACTTAATCATGAGATTACATTAAACATAAAGACGCTATTCTTAAAAGTATCCGTAGTCGAGTTTTATCATGAATTGGGATAATGATAAAACATAGAGACTATTATGAAGATAGACTGATGATCGCATCTCATGGATCATAGGATAAGGAGTTATCAAGTCTTGACATAGGTATAAGAAATATTAGGAGTAATATTTATACCGGATTGACCCGCTATGAGAGTACTACATGCAAAGTTATGCAAAGTGTCATAAGTTACTCTCATGGTGATAATGGTGTAAGCCGCCCTTAGACCTGAAACCACTATGTACCCTAGATGTGGAGTCAAGTGCTTTGTTACTGATCTAACGTTGTCCGTAACAGGATGACCATAAAGGCAGTTAATGGGTACTTCACAAAGCATGCTGAGGGACAGTAGTGTCCTAGATGGAATTTGCCAATCCTGCATAACAGGATAAATGTCATGGGCCCAATATTGAACTGGACAAAGATGACACCAAGTATGCTTTGTGTTCAATATAGACATAAGGGGCAAAGGGGTAATTGTACACACTGATATTATCACTAGAGGTTGTGTTTTAGATCACATGTTAATTTCTCATAGCTTGGGTAGCAATGATGTGTTGCTAGATACCGCTCATTGTTTATTATATTAAATAGAGGATTTAATATAATTGCCAACGTTATGGAAACCTACAAGGGTCACACACATAAGAACAGTATAATGTGAGATTGGAACACCGTAAGGTACGGTGCACCTCAGAGAAATAAGGAAATATGATAAGGGTATCATGGTAATTAAATAAGTGTATCATAATTTGTTATGAAAAAGAAAGCACTCATGTGTACATGACACATGGGGGGTGCGTTTCTTAAAAGATTTATTTAATTAAAAAGGTTTAGAAAATTTGTGGCCCAATGACAAATAGTTTGTCTTGGTGCACAAGACAAGAGGTTCTATAAATAGAACCCTTGTGAATGAGAAAAATACACTTGTGTGTATTTCTTGAGAAATAGAAAAACCTAAATCCTTATTTTCTTGCCTCCACTCACAAAAGACCTTCATCCTCTTGAGCTAGCACTCTCTTGAAGGTTCCTGTTCGTGTGGACTAGTTAGAGGCGTCACAACTTTGACGCTCGTGATCAAAATCGGTGGTGACTTGTACGTGACTAGTTCGTGACTTGTTCGTGACTTGTACGTGACTTGTTCGTGACTTTTATGTGACTTGCTCGTGATTCAAAGCCTCATCACCAGCTGTTCGTGAAAAGAAAGGGATTTTCTACAAGAGGTAAAAATCCTAAACACAAACTCATGCCCATTCGTAAGGATCTCTAAAGGAAAATTTTAAATTCCGCTGCTTTATCGTTACTATTTTCCTTCATATAGCTCCACTTGGTCAGATCACATGAAACACTTGCAGGCTGTGTTACAATTATTGCGGGACCATGGACTTGTGGCTAATAGAAAGAAATGTCACTTTGCCCAAGGAGAAGTAGAGTACTTGGGTCATATAGTGTTAGAAAAGGGAGTTGCTGTAGACCCTAGTAAAATAGCAAGTGTTGTCCATTGGCCAATACCCAAAAATGTTAAGGGAGTAAGAGGATTTTTGGGGTTAACTGGGTATTACAGAAAGTTCATTAGAAATTATGGTAAGATTGCTAGACCCTTGACTGAGTTGACCAAGAAAGACAATTTTTCTTGGGGGAAGGAGGCTCAAGATGCGTTTGAAGAGTTGAAATCTAGACTTACCACAGCCCCAGTATTAGCATTACCAGACTTTACAAAAACATTTACAATTGAATGTGATGCTTCCGGAGTTGGTATTGGTGCCATCTTAATTCAAGAGAAGAAACCCGTGGCTTATTATAGCAAGGCTTTAGGCAAAAGAAATCTGACTAAATCAGCATATGAGAAGGAATTAATGGCTATGGTGTTGGCAATCCAGCATTGGAGACCTTACCTTTTAGGGAGGAAGTTCATTGTCTCTACAGATCAGAGGAGTTTGAAACAATTGATGCGGCAGAGAATTACTACAGCAGAACAACAAAATTGGGCAGCCAAATTGATTGGCTATGACTTTGATGTGGTGTACAAGCAGGGCAGGTTGAACAGAGGAGTCGATGCTCTTTCTCGGATCACTGAAGAAGCAGAGCTAAAGGCTATAACTCATTACTGGCAATGGGATCAAGAACAGCAGTGGCTGGACGAAGTGGAAAATGATGAGAAGTTACAAAAAATTATTCAGGACCTACAAACTGACCCATCATCGAGACCTGGATTTGAGTATAGACAGGGAGTACTTTTATATGGAGGAAGGTTGGTGCTGGCTAGCAACTCTGTTCTTATTCCAAAGTTGTTGCAAGAATTTCATTCAACTCCCCAAGGGGGGCACTCTGGATTTTATAAGACATATAGGAGGATAGCTGCAAATGTGTATTGGGTGGGTATGAAGGGCAAGATTCAAGAGTTTGTGAGGAGCTGTGATACTTGTCAACGACAGAAATACCTGACTTCTTCTCCAGGAGGGTTGTTGCAACCTCTGCCAATACCAAATCAGATATGGGAAGACATTTCCATAGACTTCATTACAGGATTGCCTAAGGCAAAGGGATATGAGGCAATTTTTGTGGTGGTGGACAGATTATCAAAGTACTCCCATTTCATCCCTCTCAAACACCCTTACACGGCCAGAAGTTTAGCAGAGACATTCAGCAAAGAGATCATTAGACTACATGAAGTGCCTCTCTCAATTGTCAGCGATAGAGATCCCATATTCATGAGCAGTTTTTGGAAGGAGATTTTCAAGATTCAGGGGACCAAATTAAAGATGAGCACAGCATATCACCCTGAATCAGATGGACAAACGGAGGTTGTCAATAGGTGTTTGGAGACATATTTGAGATGTTTCATTGCAGATCAGCCTAAGACATGGATAAATTGGGTGCATTGGGCAGAATATTGGTTCAACACTTCATTTCATTCTGCTACGGAGAAGACTCCCTTTGAGATTGTTTATGGGAGACCAGTTCCTGTCATGACTAGGTGGTTACAGGGAGAAACCAAGGTTGCTGCTGTGCAGAGAGACTTGCTTAATCGAGATGAATGCTTAAGGCAATTAAAAGAGCAATTGCTCCGTGCACAAGAAAGAATGAAATCTCAGGCTGATAAGAAACGTGTGGAGAGGAGCTTTGTTGTTGGAGAATGGGTTTTTGTTAAACTCAGAGCACATAGACAAAACTCAGTGGTCACACGCATTAATGCCAAGTTATCTGCTAGATATTACGGTCCTTACCCAGTGGTCGAAAGGATTGGTGCTGTAGCTTACCGTTTAAAGCTACCTGTGGGGTCTAAGGTCCATCCAGTTTTCCATGTTTCACTTTTAAAAAAAGCAGTGGGGCAGTACCAAGAAGAGAGTGAATTGCCAAATAATTTGACAGGAGAACAGGATGAGCTGTATGAACCTGAAGCTATCCTAGCTGCTAGAAAAGTGCAACAACAGGGCAAAACCGTGACACAGCTTTTGGTCCATTGGAAGGGCAAAACTGCTGAGGAGGCCACGTGGGAGGATTTAATTTTGTTCAAAAGTCAGTTTCCCTCTTTTAACCTTGAGGACAAGGTTGTGGTTGAAGGAGGAGGTATTGATAGGATCGGACCACATGAGCAGCTTGTGAATAATACCGTTAGAGGACCCAAGGAGTGGATGGTATATTCTAGAAGGGGTAGAAAGGTAACTAGTGGCTAGTTGGTTACATTTTCATCACGTGGCTTGAGAGAGAGAAGGAATCCAACGCTTCCACCTCAATATAAGGAGAGTGTAGTAGATTGTGAGAAGGATCCTTGAATATTGTTATTGTTGCATTATGGATAGGCAGCTCTAAGCTACCTATACGGAGCTACAGCTCTGGTCAGGATTAGGATTGATTCCATATTCTGTAAACACATTTCCATTCACAATTAATAAAGCCTTCTCTCAATTTCATACAATTTATTCTTATTTACTGTTTCATTGTTATTAGATCGTATCAGGTACAATATTCACTCTTACTGTGTTTTTCTTTATAAATTTGATACCACTTAGGTGTAGTTTGAACTTCTTTGGTTTTGTTTCTTCTTATCAGCCAATTACAACAGTAAAAGCAAAGGAGTCTCTGACAAAAAGAGGTTGGCTGCAATTCTGGTAGCTTCTATAGTTGCAACTGTCATATTAGTTTCGTCAATTTCAGCAATTTTTTTGTGGTGTTCAACTTTTACATGGATTGTATGCTATATGGTATAACAATGTTATGCGTACAACTACTCCAAATTTCCTTAGTAACTGCTAATAATGTCTTAAGTTTTAATTGAATAATAATAGTAATATCATTATTACTGGGCATCGTTACCTGTGCAACACTCGCAAAATGTATAATTTAAGGTTTTGTTTGAGAGACGAAAACAAACATACCGTTCACAAAGTCTTGCCTAATGCCATTTGTAACTTCAGATATAATAATGCGGCAATTAAACCAAGAATCCTCTGGAGAAGAGAACGGTGACCAAAGCAACACACATCCAAATCTACCCTTTTTCAGCATTAAAACGATCATAACAGCTACAAGAAATTTTAGTCATCAGAATAAACTTGGACAAGGTGGATTCGGCTCTGTATATAAGGTAACTTAAACTCTACAGTATGCCATTCATGCAAGAAGTGACAACATCCTTCATTTCTTTCTATTCATTGCATCACATTATAGAAAAACTATGCAAAAATAATGAAATGGGATTAAAAAGATACATATTTCAGGGTTGCTTGGTTAATGGACAAGAGATAGCAGTGAAAAGATTATCAAACATTCAGGTCAAGGCAAAGAAGAGTTTAAAACAGAAGTTACACTTTTAGTTAAACTTCAACACAGAAATCTAGTGAGGTTGCTCGGTTGTTGCTTTGAAAAAGAAGAAAGGATGCTAGTTTATGAATACCTCCCAAACAAAAGCCTAGACTTCTTTATATTCGGTATGCATCTCTCTAACTCACTCATTATCTCTCTATCTTGATTAAACTTGTATTTGGACAAGAATAAAGTATAGTACCTCAATGGGGGAGGGAAATCAACACATTACATGCAAGTCTGCTACTAAAATAAATGAGGTAGCCTGGGCAATATTGAAACTATTAAGAGCCAAAATCCCCTATTGGAATAGTCCATTTTCATAGATCTCCTCATTAAAGATTTAAAACCCTTTGGAAATTACCTTTTACGTTTCTTAATCTCAGAGGCCTCTAACTGAAGGTCATATGCTAAATAGTAAATATAGGCTTAGCTACTTAAAGTAACAAACTGAAAATTCACATAATTGTAAACAGTAAACAACACTTAAATTCTTTTAAGTTAGAATGCAATTTGTTGCACATGTTACAGGTTAAACCTATATCTGTTCTCTTTAAAATATCATCAAACTTGAGGCCTTTCACTAACATTAAGTTGAGCATTGACCTGTTTATAGCCTAGTATACATGTTTTAAAATAATAACAAGAAATTTGCAGATGTTCCTATACTCCTTGTCAGGCTTAAGATGAATGATCATCCAGCAGATAATCTAATTTCCAATATTCCTTGTCAATTTCCTAAATCCTATAATTTTACGGTTAACGGAGATAATGGCTTCCTGCCTTCCTGATATATAAATAAAATAGAAAGTTCATATGCAATTAATGTTTCCTAATATGTTCAATTTATGTAAATTTAAACTGTTCAACTCAGATCAAAACCAAGGGTCATCATTGAATTGGGGTATACGTTTCAAAATTATTTGTGGGATTGCTCGAGGTGTATTATATCTTCATCAAGATTCAAGGTTGAAAATAATTCATAGAGATCTAAAGGCCAGCAACGTTCTCCTTGATGCTGCAATGAATCCCAAAATATCAGATTTTGGTATGGCTAGAATATTTGGAGAAGATGAAATCCAAGCAAGAACAAAAAGAGTGGTTGGAACATAGTAGGTGTCATACCCTTGTAATCACAATGAATATAATGATGCACTTGTATTTTTAACAATGCTCTAATCATTTTGTATAATTGTAGTGGATATATGTCACCAGAATATGCGATGGAAGGACGATATTCAACAAAATCTGATGTCTTCAGTTTGGTGTCTTACTACTGGAGATTATTGCTGGCATAAGAAATACACATTGTGAAATAGGAAGAGCCTCCCCAAATTTAATTGGGCATGTAAGTTATAATAAAAGAGTAGCCCTAAATTTAATTGGGCATGTAAGTTATTTTAATGGTGTATGATGTATTTATTTAAAGACTGTGTTTATCTTTTGTAGGTGTGGACACTATGGACAGAAGGAAGGACCTTGGAAACAGTTGATTCAACACTAAATCAGTCTTATCCTCCTGCTATAGTTATGAGATGCATTCAAATTGGACTCTTGTGTGTTCAAGAAAATTCCACCTGCTATAATATGAATGGTCTAGATTATACATTATTTCTTCAATTGTTTTAGAAAATCGGACCGGCCAGTCGAACCGGTTGAACAGGGAACCGGAGGGTAAGTCGGTCCGATCTGGCTATTGAATCGGATATGCTAACGAACCGGTGAAAAACAGCATAGACCGAACCGTAACCTCTATACAATAGTTTGGACATGCTACCACTATGCCAAATTGATCATTAGTAAATTTTGTATTTTGTGTTCTATATATTGCATATATTCTTGTATTACTACTATTTTTGTTAGAAAACAAACTTTCTCACAAGTTTTACTTTCTTTCAAAAGCACATTTGAATTTTTTCATTTTTTTTATTTATTGTTTGCTTAATGTTGATTTAATTGTTCAACTCTCATTTTTATTTATAATAACTAATGTTTTTGTGATTAAAAAAAACTAATGATTCTAATTTATTATATTTAAAATTAAAATACATATGCTATGATTTTTTTTTAAAATGAAAATAAGTAGATGCCTAATTAATGATTCATTCTAATTCAATACATATAATTATTTTTTATATAGATCGAACTATATGACCGAGTTATCCGGTTTAATGCAGTTTAGTCATGCGGTTCGACCAGTAAACCAGTGAACCAGCACCTTCATGGGTTCGATGTTCGGTCCGGTTTTTAAAACACTGCTAAAGAGTTATAAGGTATTGTTTGGCCTCGCTTTTTTAGATCTTAGAAGCCATCTAAAAGCTAAAAGTAAAAAAAAAAGCTTTTAGAAAAAAGTTAAAGATGTTTGGTAATTGTTGTTTTTTTAGCTTCGAAAGTCTTTTATCTATGTATTTTACTTATAAAAATTAAGCAATTTTTTCTATAAAGAACTTATTGAAAATCTGCTTGGCTTAGCTTTTCCTTTTATTCAGTAGAAAAATTTGAAATAAGTTAAATAGTACTATAAATTAAATACAAAATTTATATTGCATAAAAAGAAAAATAAAATTGGGTGAAATAAAAAAATATTTCATAATGTCTCACGTTAACTCAATTGGTAGAAAATTGCATTAAAGAATCAGGATTCGAACACCGGTCATCCCACTTATTTACTTTAAGGGTGAAATTTCTAGTCACTAGGCTACTTGACAAAAAAAAATTCATAATGAGTTTAAGTTAACCATAAAAAAACTAAATTGCATACTGTACGGTTTAAAATAATATTTTACATGTAAAAAGTTACTAAAAATCATCGATAATTGACTTTGAATTAATACCTCAACAAATAATAAAAAAATTGATTTCATCATAATAAACACATAATTCTAAACTCAATCTTTTTTCTCTTGTCATCGGAAAACAATTTATAAACAAATTTCAAAGTAATCGAATAAACCAACATAGCAAATGTCCTCTCTCGCGACAATTAACAAAACACTCCGTATAAGCACGTTAGAAATCCTCGCATACCTAAAGCACATGGTACCTAACATATCATATAGTTTTGGACATACCTCAACTTCACCTATCAGTCATTCACATTCTTGTCCTAAAATTTAGCAACATAAAGAAATACACTATGAATAATATTTGTTAGTAATCCCAATCAACAAAAGAAAGGATCAAGACAGCATGCTAAAAATTACTCTTCATAATCTTAAGATGGAAGTGAACTGCTTACACCTAGCCATAGTGAGCAATTGAGAAAATTAAATAAAAACAGTAAACTAAACTAAGAACACAAAAAATAAACTAAGAGAATTTTATTGAAACTTAAAATTAAATGTTTACAAGAGTGAGAAATGAAATTTACAATAAGAATGAAGTCATATTTATAGCCTAAAGGTTCTTTAATTCGTCCATCTCAATAGACATTAAAGAATTATCAGTCAAAAAGATATTAGGCCTGCCACGACCATATCTAAACTCATTGGACGTGGCAGACATTTTTGAGACGAAGGGAGCTTCTGACTTCATTGTGCGAGTGTGGCAAAGGAGCGGGTCGCAGCAGGCTCACAACATTAATATTTTTTTGACGATTTTCTTAACATTTGGTTACAACCAAACTTGACTTGCAATTATTTTCCACATTCTCTTCATTAAGGAAGACCTTTCTGGCTTCCGCTATCATAAATTAAGTCTTGATCACAGATGCACCTTAAAATGCATCAAATGCACTTTTTTCTTCATATTCTAAGCATTAAGTTTTGTGCGTTTGATTATCAAAAAAATAAAGGACTGGACAGGACAACTTCAGTTATGCTATGTTCCTAGGACTGAAAAACTATGGGCCAAAGAACTGGACACATGGGCGCCCTTGAGCAAGTGCAATGCACGCTATGCAGCGGGGCCTCTATTTATTGGGGGTCTAAAAAATTATATAGTAATAGGACTCTAAAAAAATAAATATAAAAAGTTGATTAAAAAATAAAATAAAATAAACAGGTCAATAAAAATTTTGTTAAAAATAATTTAAAACGTCCAATTCAAAGTGGCTTGACTTCAGAAAAAATATGAAGTGAACAAAAAAAATAGAATATGAAGACTTGATTGATGACTTTTCTTCAATAACTATTAGATGAGAGTTTTTTTTTTTGTTGGTAGAGAGTTTTTTTCAAATAGCTAAAAAATATTTATTGTTAGTGATTAGAATATGAACATTTTGTATGTTAGTTACAAGGTTAGCTAGTTTTTATGTTATTATTTCTTATTTTATTTTGTTTTCATCATAAAAAATAATTTAAATAAAATTATACTTTTTAAATTTTTTACATTTTTTAATTAAGGGGTCTATTTTTTATATTAGAGGTCGGACTGCCAAATAGTCAGAACCAGCCCTGACTGGACAAAAGTTGAAATTTTTTATCTTCACTAAATCACGAGATAACTTTTTATCCTCTGCACAAATAATTTAAAATAATAAAATAGCATTCTATCCATCGAACATCGTACAAGCTAGACAAAATTTGTTAAATACTTTAGACATTTATTTTATATTATTTTATACAGTACTTACACTTTGCAGATTAAACAGACCTCCAAAAATACAAAATAAAGAAAAACATGTAAATAGTTTTAATAAACTTAAATAAAAGTTTAATATAGTCATGTCATGTCAAAAAAAATTAATCATGTAAGAAAATTATTTTTGTAGTACTAGTAGTAGCCCATAAAAAATGAAAAGAGTGATTTCAGTTAAAGAAAAAAAATAAAACACCCAAGATTCTTTTAATTTGTCTTTGTTCAATAAAAAATAAATTTAAATGATGATTTTATTTTGACAAATTAAATGATGATTAATTATTATTTTTGGTTTTTTTAATAAGAATTAATTTTAAACATTCGGAGCGGACTTATAAATAGTCGGGATTTGTCTTGTCCACACTTTAAGTCTGGTTAGTAAAATTAAGCTATAAGCTAACTGATAGCTGAAAAGCTAGCTTATAGCTGAAAAGCTAGCTTATAGTTGATAGCTGATAGCTGAAAAGTTAACTGATTGAAATTAAAGTGTTTGGTAAAATTAGCTTTTAAAGTGGTTAATAAATATAAAATTACATAAAAGGACATGTAGTAGGTAGTTATTCTCTTTAGTGGATAATTTTTTATTTTATAAAAAATAATAAAATTAAAGGTTAAAAATGGAAATAACTATAAAAAGCTATAAGCTAGAAGCTCAAACGCTACTTGAAATAGCATCTCAAAAAAAGCTATAAGCTAATGAGAAAAGTTTTTTACCAAACACATCTATTTTTTTAAAACAAGCTTATAAGTTAATCCAATAAGCTATAAGCTAGCTTATTGGACTTACCAAACACACTATTATCTGAGACTACTTTGACAAAAAAATAAAAATAAATCAAGTTTTATATATTTCATCTTTGGATTTGGATTTTCTGCTTCTTTCTTTTATGGGTCTTTGTAATTGGGTTTGTTGAATTTGACTTTTTAGTTTGTGATGGTAAATTATTCTAATCCAACAAGCTTTGCTGTTTTTGTTTATTTCAATTTTCATCACAGTGATGTCATTGTACAAGTTTGGTTTTTTCAACCTCAAATGGTGTAAACTCTTGACAATTTTTTGTGTGTGAATATGACTATGAAATTGACATGTTCAAATTTTGTCTTTTACTTGAATTGTTGCATATTCAGCTTATGAACTCTTTGGCAGGTGTGTACATTTTTATGTTGAGTTGAAATCTACTAATTTGAGGAAAGATCCTTGGTTTATTTTTGACAAGTATGAAGATGCAAGGTTTGTGGCTTGTACTAATTGCAATGGTCGCAGGAAAGTACAATGGAGGTAGCAGGAAAGTGCAATAGAGGCCTTAATGAACATTAGTGTCATGAGAATCTTAATCCAAACCACCTATAAAACCTGTTATTCTGTAGTAATAAGAGCTTTAAGGGTGTGACTTTTGGTTTTTAGCCAAATTGGTCTATGAGAACACATTACAGGTCTACATCATTGATTTTGAGTTCCTAGCTAGGTGTGGCAGGTCCACTCAAACACAACACATAATAGTGGCGCGGCAAAAAGAGAAATGGTTTCTTCAAATGTATATAAGTTTGTCATGTCGATTTGTGCTGTTGAAGAGTAAAATATGTGTCAGTATGAATATTTAAATTTTCTCATCATAAAATGCAATAGCTAGGTGTATGAAAGAGGAACTCATGGACTCTTCTAAAAATCTTAACTATCCTGTCACAACCCAAAATCCTAAACACAAGTTGTTAGTGTTACATAACTTTTTGATTCTAATACATATCACCTTCTATTTTTGCTCTTGTTCTTCTGATACCATATCTATTAACAAACCAATAAGAGATGGTGAGCTTCTGATTTCTAAATCAAAAACGTTTGCTCTTGGATTCTTCACACCAGGAAAATCCACCTCTCGCTATGTTGGAATTTGGTACAACAATTTGCCAATCCAAACCGTTGTTTGGGTTGCAAACAGAGATAGTCCAATCAATGACTCTTCTGGAATTCTAGCAATCAGTCCAAATGGAAATCTAGTACTCCACTGCAACCTTAGTAGCACCATTCCCATTTGGTCTACCAATGTTTCATTACCACAATCACAACTAAATAGCACCAGTGTTGTTATAGCTAAACTATCGGATATAGCAAACCTTGTTCTGATGATAAACAACACCAGAACTGTATTATGGGAAAGCTTTGATCATCCAACAGACACTTTGCTTCCATATCAAAGGCTTGGTTTTGATAGAAAAAATAATCAAAGTTGGTTCCTTCAATCCTGGAAGACAGATGATGACCCTGGAAATGGGGCATTCACAGCAAAATTCAGCACCATTGGCAAACCTCAGTTGTTTATGTATAACCATGATCTTCCTTGGTGGCGTGCTGGACATTGGAATGGTGCACTATTAGTAGGTCTACCTAATATGAAACGAGATATGGCCATTTCTAATGTTTCTTTGGTTGAAGATGACAACTACGTAGCACTCTCATATAACATGTTTGATAAGTCTGTCATTACTAGGATAGTAGTTCAGCAATCTGGTTTCACACAAACATTCTCGTGGGACAGTCAAAAGAGTCAATGGATCCGGCACTGGTCTGAACCAACAGACCAATGTGATAGCTATGGAACATGTGGATCAAACAGTAATTGTGACTCTTCAAACTTTGACGACTTTAAGTGTACTTGTTTACTTGGTTTTGAACCCAAGTTTCCACGTGATTGGTATGAGAGTAGAGATGGGTCAGGAGGGTGTGTAAGGAAGAAAGGTGAATCTGTTTGTCAGAATGGAGAAGGGTTTGTCAGAGTTGAAAGCTTGAAAGTTCCTGATACATCTGTTGCAGTTTCCAAAGGTGGTTTGAGTTTGGAAGAATGTGATAAAGAATGCTTGAGAGACTGCTCTTGTACTGCCTATGCAGTTGCTGATGTGAGGAATGGTGGAAATGGATGTTTGACATGGCACGGAAATTTAACAGACATTCAAAAACTTACTGATCAAGGCCAAGATTTATTTTTACGCGTCGATAAAGTTGAACTCGGTAACATATTCCCTCCTAATTTCTTTTTTTTTATTCTAAATTTGATATGGCTAATGTGCAGTTTGAACTTCTTTTGACTTGTTTCTTCTTAGCAGCCAATTACTACAAAAGAAGCAAAGGATTCCTTGATAAAAAGAGGCTGGCTGCAATTCTGGTAGCTTCTATAGTTTCAATTGTCCTCCTCCTTCTCTTCTGTGTGCATTGCATATGGAGGAGAAAAAGAAAGGGTATGTGATTTACAGCAACTCGTGTAAACATTAACCATTTTTTGTCTTGCTATGATTGTAATGCTACAACCTTGAGAATCAACAACCTCAACACTAATTCACCACTGAACCAGAGCTTTGGACAGAGCAGAACCACCATTAACCTTGAACAAAATCAGCAAATTATAAATACCATTAAAAATCAGCAGTAAGAACCACAAAAAATAGTTCCACAGCAGCCCCAAATCATGGACAGAGCAGAACCAGACCATCTCCCAATAATATATTCAGCTTCAAGTCCAGCTCTCAGTTTCATGTTCTTGTTGACACAAGATCCTTTGATTCCTACTGACAGAAACAATTTTCTCCTTACATACCATTTTCATAACCCATACACACCAGCACCAATTCAATCTTCTCCATACAAGCCGAGACATACTTTGGGATTCAAACACCATTGCAAAATTTTTGGTATTTTCATTTTCAACCATTTCCACACTGTTATCTTTATTTCATCCACTGAACTTTCAATCGACGTTTCCATATGACAAAATAACACATCGTTTTGCTCCTCCCAAATCACCCATAAGCTAGCAAATGCAAATCACACACAGGCCAACATATTCCTATATGACTTGCAACCACTTAGCAGTCCAGCAAACTGATCTTGTTGTATGTCAATATTGTTATGTTGTGTAGAATGAACCTTGAAAAGATTGCTCATTCATGAAACAAATACTGAACTGTCAACGGATAATAGTCCACCACAGTCGATCACTCCCCTCTTGTGTAGATATATTGTGTGTGCCAAATTCAGACTGAAGTATTTTATTTGCAGTTTTGATTGAAAAATGTTATACAAAACAAACTGCTAATAATGTTGTACAAACCAAATTTTGGTCTATCAATGTCATACAAACAATATCTCCAAATATCCTTAGCAACTTCTAATAATGTCTATGTTTTAATTGAATATTATTATTATTATTATTGAGATCATTACACGTGCAACAATGGCTAAATGTATAATCTAAGTTGATGGAAATCTTACCTCATGTCATTTGTAACTTCAGATAAAATGATGCGGCAATTAAACCAAGATTCCTCTGGAGAAGAGAATGATGCTCAAAGCAATGCACATCCAAATCTACCCCTTTTCAGCTTTAAAACGATAATGACAGCTACAAGAAATTGTGGTCATGAGAATAAGCTTGGACAAGGTGGTTTTGGCTCTGTCTACAAGGTGAGTGAAACTCTACATTAACCTACTGATGCAAGAAATGACAACATCCTTCACCTCTTTATATTTAGTTAAATCACATTATGGAAAAATAGTGAAATAGGGTTTAAGTGAATATTTCAGGGTTGCTTGGTTAATGGACAAGTGATAGCAGTGAAAAGATTGTCAAGAAATTCAGGTCAAGGCAAACAAGAGTTTCAAAATGAAGTTACACTTTTAGTTAAACTTCAACACAGAAATCTAGTGAGGTTACTTGGTTGTAGCTTTGAAAACGAAGAAAGGATGCTAGTTTACGAATACCTACCAAATAAAAGCCTAGACTTCTTTATATTCGGTATGCATCTCTCTTACTCACTCATTGTCTCTCTAGCCTGATTAAACTCGTATTTAGTCAAGCATACAGCTTAATAACTAAATAGAGGAGGGAAGTCAACACATTACATGCAAGTCTGCTACTAAAATAAATGGGGTGGTAGTAATTCATTTTCATCTTTAGATAGCTAAACCTTTGGACAAGTTTGTAACTACTGGGAGCCAAGCTGCCTTATTGGAATAGTCCATTTTCATAGATCTCCTCATCAAAGATTCAAAACCCTTTGGAATTGCCTTTTACCTTTCTTCATTTCAGAGGCCTCTAACTGAAGATCATATGCTAAATCTAGCCTTAGCTACTCAATAAAACAAACCAAAAATCCAGATAATTCTAAATGGGAAACATCCTTTCAATTATTCTAAATTCTATATTTTCACGGTTAAATGCAAATAATGGCTTCCTATCTTCTTGATATATAAATCAATTAGAATTTTATTTTCCTTTTCCAATACCTATTTTGATAAGATCCTATGAAATTAAGCTCAATATGCAATTAATGTTTCCTAATATGTCCAATTTATGTTATATTAAACTGTTAAAATCAGATCAAAACCAAAGGTCTTCATTGGATTGGGGTATGCGTTTTGAAATTATTTGTGGGATTGCTCGAGGTGTATTATATCTTCATCAAGATTCAAGGTTGAAAATAATTCATAGAGATCTAAAAGCAAGCAATGTTCTCCTTGATGCTGCAATGAATCCCAAAATATCAGATTTTGGTATGGCAAGAATATTCGGAGAAGATGAAATCCAAGCAAGAACAAAAAGAGTGGTTGGGACATAGTAGGTGCCATACCCTTATAATCATCAAGATTATAGAGATGGATCTGTATTTTTAATTATGCTCTAACTAATAACTATTATGTATATATGCAGTGGATATATGGCACCAGAATATGCCATGGAAGGACGATATTCAACGAAAACTGATGTCTTCAGTTATGGGGTCTTACTATTGGAGATTATTGGTGGCAAAAGAAATACACATTGTGAAATAGGAAGAGACTCCCTAAATTTAATTGGGCATGTAAGTTATTAAAAACAAGTAGCCTTAAAATTGGCCAATATTTTAATGGTGTGTGATGTATTTATTTAAAGACCGTGTTGTGCATTTGTAGGTGTGGACACTATGGACAGAAGGAAGGGCCTTGGAAACTGTTGATCCAGCACTAAACCAGTCTTATCCTCCTGCTACTGTTTTGAGATGCATTCAAATTGGACTCTTGTGTGTGCAAGAAAATGCCATGAATAGACCAACAATGTCAGAAGTTGTTTTCATGCTATGCAATGAAACACCTCTTTGCCAACCTCAAAAACCAGCATTCTTATTCATTGGAAACCAAGTTTTGCAAGACTCATCAACATCAGGAGGAGGATCATCAATAAATGAAGTAACGGAAACTACCATCAGTGGCCGCTAAATGCTACCTTGATCAAATATATAATTTTTTTTCATTCTTTTCCATCAGAATTGTGTTTGTAGATCTTAAAGATATGCATAGATTTAAGTTATATTCTGTTGAGAAAATCTCAATATAAGATTATTCTTTTTAGTTTTGTTCATCCCTATAGTCAAGAGATTTTATCACTTATAGATAATAACAGGGCTGAGAGTATTTTCCTCTCAAGCAATTGAAACCATCTAAATCAATGGAAGACAGTACAAGTATATGTAGTAACTATGTGGTATTGTAAAATGAATATTTGAGTATATGTCCTGTTAGAAGTAATTTATATTTTGAGAGTATTTTAGTATTTTGTTGTGTTGTCTTTATGACCTAGTTTTTTGTGTATAAATAGACTAGTAGTTGATGTCATTAAAAACATCTTTATTCTCCTTTTGTAGCCGTCATTGTAGAGCATTCAATAATATTCTCTTTTTCTATTCATTTATCACCTTTGTGCACCAACAATTGGTATCTAGAGCTCCGGTTCGAATCCACGGGAAACACGAGTGAAACGTGAGGCGTTGTGTGATTGATTTCGTTTCTTGAATTCGAGTTGAATCTTGAATGAAGTTGTAACAGAATCACATTTTCTGATTCTGCGGGATTGGGAAACACGAGTGTTTAGTGAGATTTGAGTGAACGCACAAAGGTTGAAGATGAACGGAAACGGTGGTATGAGTACCAAGCTTCCAGTGTTTGATGGCAAAAACTGGAATCGTTGGATGAAACAAATGCTTGTTCTGTTCGGTGCTCAAGATGTGCTTGAACTTGTCATTGAAGGCTATGTTCCAGTAGCAGCAGATGCAACAGATGCACAAAAGCTCGCACAGAAGGATACGAAGAAGAAAGATCAGAGGGCGCTGTTCTACATCCATCAGTGTGTGGATGAAAACGTGTTTGAGAAAATTGCTGATTCAGCAACGGCGAAGGCTGCGTGGGACACACTGGTCAGATGCTATGGTGGTGATGCATCAGTGAAGAAGGTGAAGCTTCAGTCCTTACGAAAGCAGTATGAGAATCTCAACATGAAGAACAACGAGAAGGTCCCTGAGTACATCTCCAGAATGATTCTGATCACCAATGAGATGAAAGCTTGTGGTGAAACTCTTTCAGAACAAGTAATCATTGAGAAGGTATTGAGATCCCTTACCCCTCAGTTTGATTACATTGTGGTAGCTATAGAACATTACAAGGATCTGAGTTCCATGAGAATTGAAGAGCTACAAAGCAGTCTAGAAGCACAAGAGTTGCGTCTGACTGAGAGAAACTCTGAAAGAGAAGTAGAGCAGCAGACTCTGAAAGCAGCCTCTGAGAAGAAGTATCAGAAGAAGTCTTGGTCAAAAGCCAAGAATATATCTGATGGAGCTCAGAAGCCAGAAACCTCAACCTCTGATAAGCAGAAGTATCAGAAGGGAAAAGAAAGGTTTGACAAGACAAAAGTACGGTGTTACTGTTGTCAGAAGCTTGGCCATTTTGCAGCTGATTGCAGGTCAAACAAAGAAAGGGAGTCAGAAGAAGCTAATATGGCCAGAAGTTCTGATGATGAACCTGTGCTATTAATGGCTTATGAATCTGATGATGATGAACCTGTGAAGTTGACGTTTTCTGATTCTGAAGAAGTTTCAGAAGATGATTATGAAATTGGAGTCAGACTCTATGACTCAGAGTCAGAATCTGAGGTTTCTGAAGATGAGTCAGAGTCAGAAGATGACTCTGAAGATGAAGGAGATTCTGAAGGATCAGACTCTGAAGGATCAGACTCTGAAGGTTCAGACTCTGAAGGTGACTCTGAAGGAGATTCTGAAGGTTCAGAAGATGAAGAAAGTCAAGGTTCTGAAGGAGGAAGAACTTCTGATAACATTTCAGATGCAAGAGCTTCTGAAGGTGAAACTTCTGGGTCTCCAACTTCTGAAGAAGAAGAAGACCTTGAAGGCAAGTCTGATTCTGAATCAGATGGTGGTGATGATTCAGATGGTGCATCTGATTCTGATCCAGAATCTAGTGGTGATTCAGATGGTAGTGATCCAGATTCTGAAGACGTAGGTTCTGGAGGACAAGCTTCTGAATTTGATCATGCCTTTGGAGGAAATCATGACTTTGAAGGTGGACCTTCTGAAGGAGGAGCTTCTAAAGGTAGTCCAGCCTCTAACAATGGTCATGTTTCTAAAGGTGAAACTTCTGAAGGCAGAGTTTCTGGGAGTATTCAAGACTCTGGTGGTCAAGACTCTGAAGGTGGAGCTTCTGGAGTGGGTTGTCCAGCATCTGATACTGTTCCAGAACTGGAAGAAGATTGTGACTCTGGAATAGACTATGGAGTAAGTTCTGGTGTCCAAGGTTCTGAAGAGACAAGTTCTGAGGTCCGAAGTTCTGAATTTGTTACTACAGAAGAAATTCTCGAGAAGCAAGTCTGGTTGCAGGCCATGACAGAAGAACTTGAGACTCTGAGGTATGATTTTTTGGGCCCTTCTGGTGTTAAAACTAATGCAGAGCTGATAGACTCTGATTGGTCTAAAGACCAGAATCTGCGAAGAGGTCAAGTCCAGAATGAAGTGTTAGAAGCTGCTCACTGTAGTGCTCAAAAGCAACTTGCAGATGCTCTGATGAAGGATGTCAAGGCTGAACACTTTATCCATTTGAGGGATGGAATTGGTGTTGCAGAAATTGAATTTGCTGAATATGAATTAAGGGATGGTGCTGGAAGTAATTTATATTCAGAAGCTGTTAGAAGAAGAAACTTTTGTGGCCATTACTCAGAAGCAGTGTTGCTCAGAAGTAGTAGAGCTTCTGAGGTTATTAGCCAGAAGCAGAAGAAGAAGCAAAAGCTGAAGCAGAAGAAAAAGCCGAAGCAGAAAGAAAAGCAGAAGCTGAAGCTGAAGGAGAAGCAGAAAGCCAGAAGCAAGCAGAAGCTTCTGATGAGGATCCAAAAGTCCAAAAGTTTGTTTAACTTCTGGAGCGGTAGTTTTGTGTAAATATAAATTAAGGGATGATGTTAGAAGTAATTTATATTTTGAAGGTATTTTAGTATTTTGTTGTGTTGTCTTTATGACCTAGTTTTTTGTGTATAAATAGACTAGTAGTTGATGTCATTAAAAACATTTTTATTCTCTTTTTGTAGCCATCATTGCAGAGCATTCAATAATATTCTCTTTTTCTATTCATTTATCACCTTTGTGCACCAACATGTCCGCCCAATAAAATATCTTTCTTTTTTTATTATAACCTTCATATTCTATGAAACAAGAGAATCATAAGGATGTTTTGCATACATTGCGCATAGAGTGAATTTGAAACATTCATTAAAAATAAAATAAAAAAATTACCTGTAGGAGAGACTAGAGACCCATTTTGATTTCAAGTGACATGTTAATTGATTTCAATGGATGAGAGTGAGGAGTGAAAGAGATTGCTGATTTGGGTTCTCACATTGACACACTGATCATTACTCTCCTCCCAATAATCACAAACATCTCATATCCACCATCAACGCCAATTTCCTCGCCTTCTCTTCTGTCCAGCTCAGGGCAATTAAGCGTTGAAAAGAGTAAGCGCTAAAGACAGTGTTTAAAAGAGAGTCTCACTAGCGCGGCCAATTCTTGAACATTTAATAGCTAATGAAATGCACTAAGTTTGTTTGTTTAAAAAAAAAAGAGATTCTCACTGCCACTCCTCTAGAGCTTAAATACTTTTAGACAGGTGAATTTTTTTAAGGAAAATGCTAAACAGGGCATCCGTTAAACTTATTAATATAGAAATTCTGTCTTAAAATGTATGCATTCAATATCTTAAAAATATAAAAAATTGTTTCATCACAATTAATTTTATATTTTATTTCTATTTTTAACATGCTTAACAAGTGCCCGAAGGCACGGTTTAGCACGACCTTTTTTTAATTAGTTAATGAGTTTCTAATTGTTAAGGAGAAATGAAATTCAAGTACAATATAAAATAATTTTTTCGTCTGATTTTACTTACTTTGGAATAGGAGGTAAAAGAAAAATTATGTATTTTAATTTAAGTGTGTCGAAAAGGTTGTCACATTCGTCTTGATTTAGACAAAACTCAAATAAATTATACATACATTTTGTTGATCATTTTAGCGTTAGACATTAAAAAAGTATTACTCAAATGCTAAAAAAAAAAAAACACTCTGCTATAATGGAAATTTTGATAATATAAATTATTTTTTTTCTGTACATTTAACTCCTTATCATTATATATTTTAAAATATTTTCATTCTAGTCTTATTTTACTATAGTATATATTATTATTTTTTACTTTATCATTTTTTCACTTTTCGGGTAAACTATTTGGAGAGTTGTACACTTTGTTTGAAATTAACAAACCGAAAAATTAAAGTGCTTATTCAAACACTATGTTTGAAAGATGTACAACTTTCTTAAAATTTATCGGAAAAGTGAACAAACGACAAAGTGAAAAATAATAAAATATAGACTAGATTAGACTTTTAGTCTCTTAACTTATTTGTTGGTTTCATTTTGGTCCTTAACTTATTTATAAAGTAATTCAAACGTTAATTTTTCATATATATATATATATATATATATATATATATATATATATATATATATATATATATTATAGGTATTCTCTATAAGTTCATCCGTTATAAGCTAAATTATCAAAATTATCCGCTATTAGTTTTATCGATTTGAATCATAATTGTTTGAATAATCACTTAATTTTCAAGAAATATAAGACTAAAAAAAATTATAGCTTTTCTTAAAAAAAATATAAATGTTTAAAAAAAGTTATTAACTTATGCTATTTTCTCTTTTTATGTGATGGGCAACACATACAAATTCGGAGGAATTAAAGCATAGTTAATAACTACATGACATTTTTGTTTCTTCCTTTTTTTCTAGATTTAGTTTTTTTTTTTTTTTTGTCTTTTATTAATACACTTATACACTATTAATTATTTGTAATTATTTAATATATTAATGAGTTGTTATAATGCGATTGTACCTAATAATTAATACTTAGGTGAGGATTTACCTAAAAATTCTTCTATAAAACTTAACGGAAGGTAAAAATGAAAACGTGTAAAGCATGCGAGAAATAGGTAGGCATGGCAACGGGGCGGGGCGGGGGGGGGGGGGGGGATTTTGCCCTCCCAAACCCATAAAGTTCAGGTATCCCAAACTCATCCCAATTCCGAGCAGGAATAAAAACTATAACCCCAAACTCATACCCAACGGGGTTCGGCTATCCCCATTTACGCCTATTTCCCACATGAATTTTGGATTGTATTTTAGTATAAAATAAATTTAAAAGTCCAAAATTATTTTATTTTAACAATATTTTTTAAATAAAGAAAAGAAATAGAGAAATTGGCTTGTTTAATACTCAAATTAAAAAAATAAACATATATATTAATGTAATTTAAGAGATTGTATATGAGTTTCTAATTTAAAATAGGTAAAATCTAATTTTAATATATAAGCGTGGCAAGGAGCTGGATTGCATGATTGCAAGGAGCTGGACGCGGGTAAGGCTGCTATGTTAATTTGGATTATTTGGAATAACAGAAACAACTGTGTGTGGAACCAAGAAAAGGAGTTGGGGCAGCAGCTTGGTTATAGAGCTTTGAGTCTATGGCTTGAATGGAGTTTAGTCCAACGTGAATATTCTGGTGATGTTCAGCAGGTACCACAACAACAATTGATTTGGCAGTATACACGATGAAGCGAGAAAAACTAGTACCGGTTGGTGTGTTAGAGACTATAGAGGCAACTTTGTTATGGGAGGAAGCTCTTGAATTAATGGAAGGTGTTCTTCTAATGTAGGTGAAGCACTTGCTTTTTTTGAAGCCATGACAGCACTTCAACTTCGAGGCTATACTAATGTAATATTTGAAACCGATGCTCAAAATATAGTTGGAGCAATCCGTAGTCGCAAGCAAGGAGTTTCCGAGTTTAGTGTTATTATTAATAAAATTAAGTGTTTATTCTCATTATTTCCCGGCTTTGAGGTAAAGCTCATTAGGCGACAAGCGAATAGGATCGCTCATACTATAGCAAGGGCGGCCCTTTCTTGGTTTCGTCGCCATGTTTTTTATGTTGTACCGCTTTGTATTCACAACTTATTATCTAATGAGATGATATGAATTTCAGTTAGTCAAAAAAAAAAAATAATAAGCGGGGCGGGTTCGGGGACGGGTTCGGGTATCAATGTCCCCATTACCCGCCCCAACCCCATCTTTTAAAATCGGGGAAAACCCAAACCCAAATCCAGTCAACTCGGGTTTTCCCCGTCAAAGCGGGTATGGTTTGGACAGGTACCAGCGGGTATAGGTTGGACCACAAAAGGAATAGTCTAGAACTAAACCGTGGTACAAGACGTCTAGAACTAGATCAGCAGACATTCAATTTACAAGTCACTGTACCGTGCATGACCGATCGAGGTACATTGCTAATTATGCATGGATTAATTTTTGATCTGTAAAGTCAAATACTTTAAAATGTCTTCAACCTCTCTAATGTATAAGTTAGTCAAGTCACAAGTGACTATTTGAAGAGTAAAATTTGTGTCAGTTGGACAATAAAATGTAAGAGGGGTGAGAAAAGGGAATTCAATGGACCCTGCTAAATGTCTTGTGTCACAGCCAAAAAACATAAATAAGTTTATTATTGTTACATAACAATGTGCTGCTTAACTCTTTGATTTTGATCCTTCTAACATTCTATTTTGGCTCATGTTCTTCTAATACCATATCGATTCAAAAACCCATAAGAGATGGTCAACTTCTAATTTCTAAATCTAAAACGTTTGCGCTTGGATTCTTCACTCCAGGGAAGTCCACCTCTCGCTATGTAGGAATTTGGTACAACAATTTGCCAATCCAAACTGTTGTTTGGGTTGCAAACAGAGATAGTCCAATCAACGACACTTCTGGAATCCTATCAATCGACTCAAATGGAAATCTAGTACTCAACAACAACCTTAGCACCATTCCTATTTGGTCTACCAATGTTTCATTACCTCAATATCAAAGAAATAGCACCAGTGTTACAGCTCAACTATCGGATATAGCAAACCTAGTTTTGATGCTAAACAACACCACCAAAACTGTCATATGGGAAAGCTTTGATCATCCAACAGACACCATGCTTCCATATCTAAGGCTTGGTTTTGATAGAAAAACTAATCAAAGTTGGTCCCTTCAATCCTGGAAGACAGATGATGACCCTGGAAAAGGTGCATTCACAGTAAAATTCAGCACCATTGGCAAACCTCAGTTGTATATGTACAACCATGATCTTCCTTGGTGGCGTGGTGGACATTGGAATGGAGAATTGATAGTAGGTCTACCTAATATGAAATGAGATATGGCCATGTCTAACATTTCTTTTGTTGAAGATGATGACTATGTAGCACTCTCATATTACACGTATGATAAGTCTATCATATCTAGGATAGTTGTTCAACAATCTGGGTTCTCACAAACATTCACATGGGACAGTCAAAAGAGTCAATGGATCCGGTATTGGTCTGACCCAAATAATCCATGTGATAACTATGGAACATGTGGATCAAACAGCAATTGTGACCCTTCGAACTTTGAGGACTTTAAGTGTACTTGTTTACCTGGTTTTGAACCCAAATTTCCACGTGATTGGTATCAGAGTATAGATGGGTCAGGAGGGTGTGTAAGAAAGAAAGGTGTATCTGATTGTAGGAATGGAGAAGGGTTTGTCAAAGTTGAAAGCTTGAAAGTTCCTGATACATCTGTGGCAGTTGCTAAAGATGGTTTGAGTTTGGAAGAATGTGAGAAAGAATGCTTTAGAAACTGCTCTTGTACTGCCTATGCAGTTGCTGATGTGAGGAATGGTGGAAGTGGATGTTTGACATGGCACGGAAATTTAACAGACATTCAAAAACTTAGTGATCAAGGCCAAGATTTATATTTACGTGTCGATAAAGTTGAACTAGGTAAGATTTTGCTTCCTATTATATTTTTCTTTCAAATTTGACACCACTTAGATATAATTTGAACTTATTTAGACTTGTTTCTTCTTATCAGCCAATTACTATAAAAAAGGCAAAGGAGTCCTTGATAAAAAGCGGTTGTCTGCAATTCTTGTAGCTTCTATAGTTGCTATTATCATCATCCTCACCAGTGCAAATTACCTGTGGAAGAAAAAAAGAAAGGGTATGTGATTTATTTTTTAGGATGATATCCCTTTTTCAAGTTTATTACTGTAATAGTTGCAATCTGATTCTGACTTACAAAACGTATCCTATTAGTTTCTTTCGTTTCAATGAATTTATTTTGTTGCAAAAATATATTTTATTTTATATAACAAATTTCATACTTGCTGCTTGCACAAGTAATACCAAGAAAAAAAGACACCACATATTGACTCATGTATCATAATTCTTAAGCATTAGTATCACATGTCTTGCTAGTCCGACCTAATTAGTACTAGGTTAATGTTTGCTGTTACGAGCCACATCACATTCACCTATATTTTACAGCAACTGTTGATATTAACCATTTTTGTCCATTTCCAAAATTGACCATGGTTTTGTCTCGCTATGATTATACTGCTAACCCCTTGAAAATCACAAGTTCCTAACTGATTAGATATTGCATACCAAACACTAGAGAATATCGATCATTCATAAAACACATGTTGAACTGTCTCAACCCCACAATACATAATAATGCATCACTATGAAGCACTCCCTCTAGTGTAGATTCTCCTTTGTTGCTATCTTATTTAGGAACGTAAGCCACATAAATAATGTGAGTTTAAAGGGAACCGGTTTATGCCAAATTATTTTGTCGTTTAGATGTATTGTGTGTGCCAATCCAGACTAAAGTATTTTTTTTAGCAGTTCTAGTTAACCTCGTTCTGATTAAGATTTGCTCTATCAATGTTATACAAACAAATATCTCCAAATTTCGTTAGCAACTGCTAATAATGGCTATGTTTTGATTGAATAAAAGTAATATTACTATTATTCAGATCATTAAAAGTGCAACAATAGTCAAATGTATAATCTAAGTGATTTTTTGAGAGCCAAGAAGAAACACACTCTTCAAAATGTCTAAGTTGATTGAAAAATTACCTGATGTCATTTGTAACTTCAGATGATATGATGCGGCAATTAAACCAAGAATCCTCTGGAGAAGAGAATGGTGCTCAAAGCAACACAAATCCAAATTTACCGTTTTTCAACTTTAAAACGATAATGACAGCTACAAGAAATTGCGGTCATGAGAATAAGCTTGGACAAGGTGGATTTGGCTCTGTCTATAAGGTTAGTTAAACTCTACATTAAGCTACTGATCCAAGAACTGACAACACCCTTCACCTCTTTATATTCATTTCAATCACATTATAGAAAGATGATGCAGAAATAGTAAAATGAGATACTGATAAATATTCCAGGGTTGCTTGGTTAATGGACAAGAGATAGCAGTGAAAAGATTATCAAAACATTCGGTTCAAGGAAAAGAAGAGTTTAAAAATGAAGTTAGACTTTTAGTTAAACTACAACACAGAAATCTAGTGAAGTTGCTCGGTTGTTGCTTTGAAAAAGAAGAAAGGATGCTAGTTTATGAATTCCTACCAAACAAAAGCCTAGACTTCTTTATATTCGGTATGTTCCTCTCACTAACTCATTCATTGTCTCTGTAGCCTGAATAAAATTGTATTTAGACATGGGTAAAGCATAGTGAGTAGCTACTAAATTGTATTTTCCTTTTTCATTATATATTTTGATAAACTACTACAAATTTAAAGCTTATGGATGTGTATTTTTTATGATGCTCTAACCATTTTGTATAATCGCAGTGGATATATGTCACCAGAATATGCAATGGAAGGATGTTATTCAACAAAATCTGATGTCTTCAGTTATGGTGTCTTACTACTGGAGATTATTGCTGGCCAAAAAAACACACATTGTGAAAGAAGAGCCTCCCCAAATTTAATTGGACATGTATGTTATATAAATAAAAAGAGGTAGCCTTAAATTTGGCCAACAATTTAATGACGTAGTATGGTGTACTTTTTGTTGTGCATTTGTAGGTGTGGATACTATGGACAGAAGGAAGAGCCTTGGATACAGTTGATCTGACCCTAAACCAGTCTTATCCTTATGCTATAGTTATGAGATGCATTCAAATTGGACTTTTGTGTGTTCAAGAAAATGCCATGAATAGACCAACAATGACAGAAGTTGTTTTCATGCTATGCAATGAAACACCTCTTTGTCAACCTCAAAAACCAGCATTCTTATTCAATGGCAAACAAGATTTGCAAGAGTCATCAACATCAAGAGGAGGATCTTCAATAAATGAAATAACAGAAACTATTATCAGTGCTCGCTAAAAACTACCTTGATCAGTTATGTAAATTTTTCGTTCATAATTTTCCATTAGAATTGAATTTGTAGATGTTAAGATATGCATAGATTTAAGTTATATTTTATTGAGAAAATCTCTCTATAAGATTAGGCTTGTTAGTTTTATTTAACCCTACAGTCAAGGGATTTCATCATAGATTTAAATGTATTCACTTGTTTATAAAATAAATAATAACAGGCTGAGAGTATTTTCCTCTCAAGCAATTGAAACCATCTAAATCAATGGAAGACAATCCAAGAGGTTTTTGAGAAACAAGTATGTGTAGTAACTATGTGGTTTGTAAAATGAATATTCGAGTATATGTCCGTTGCAATAAGCATATCAACTGAAATTGGTCTTTAACACAATGCTTTGGCATTGTGTATGATGAGTTTAGGGAAACTCATATAATTCAATCACAAAAAAATAACTTATATAAATATTAATTTAAGGGTTATTCTTATATTTTAGTCCCTATAAAATATCATATTCTTTTTATCATAGCCTCTGTATTTTATAAAACAAGAGAACCATAAGGATGTTTAGCATACATTGCTGCATAGAGTGAACTTGAAACATTTATTAGAGAACCATTAGGATTGTTGGATATGCCATGAAATCTCGGTTACAAGAAGTCGGAAATTCTGAAGAACATCTGCCAGTTGGCGCCAGGCGCCAGGAGAGGCCTCGTTTGGCCTGTGGCTTCTGGTTTTTGGCGCGGGGCGCGAACGGGCTGGCGCCAGGCGCAGGCTCGTGTTGGTTTGCTGATTTTGTGGAAAATATGTTTTGAAGAATATCTGACTTAGATTGTGTTTGTTTTTAAATATTAGATATATTTAAAAATAATAGGAGATTTGGTTTTATTTTAAAAGATCTGTTTTAAAATAATAGGCATATATTTTTCTATAAATAGAGGTTGTTTATTCATAGAAAAATCGGGAGAGCAAAATAGTGTGACAAGATGTAGGGAATTAGGGTTTGCCACCACACAAGGCTAGGGTCTTAGGATCCTAGGGATTTGGGCAAACTATTCTTGGGATCATCTTGTGGGATCACCTTGGGTAGACTAGGTAAAATTGAGTCTCTTGGCCACGGGAAGAGATTCGGGACTTTGGGTAGAATTAGGATTAATTCTTGTAACCCTTATGGGAATCTCTTGTAAAGTGACTTCTTTGATCTAGTGGAAACGGAGAGTTGCTCTCTCCCCCAGAGTAGGTTCATTAACACCGAACTGGGTAAACAATATTCTTGTGTTCTTCTCTTCGTTCTTGAATTATCTACTTTCATCATCTCTATCAACTTTAATTTGGTTACTTGGTTAATTTGCTCCACACATCGACTTTCATTGGTGTGATTTTATCATCGAATTCACAACAATTGGCGCCCACCGTGGGGCAAGGATCAAATCGATAATCAGGTACCATGGGTTCTAAGTTTGATATTGAGAGGTTCACCGGGAGTAACGACTACGGGTTGTGGAAGGTGAAGATGAGGGCGGTGTTAATTCAAAACGTGTTGAGGCGTTGAAGGAAGAAGCGCGGCCTGGAGAGGCGGTGGAATAATACTCGGGTGACTGTTGAAACAACAACTTTGTTATAAGAATTCGGAGATGCTAGTGAAAGTTGGGAAGCGGTGGAGTATTAAGTCATGGACTTTGGATGCTCCTATCACATGTGTTTGAAGAAGGAATACCGTGAAAAATCCGAGAGCTAGTTGAAGGTGGAGTTTTTCATCTTGAAGACGGGAAAGCTTGAAAGGTTTGAGGTATGGTTTTGGTTTGTCTTACGATGTTTGACAAATCATGTGTTTTTCTTTTACATGATGTGAGGTATGTTCCTAAACTTTGATGCATGGATAGTTGGTCTACTATTGGTTATGCATTTGTTACTAGTGGAGATTCTCATATGGTTGAGTTGTGAAACTTTGGCTGATTCTTGTTAGTGACATAGGTTTAGTTGGACTAGTGAAACGAGGTTTACTAGGTGTTGGAACTAAATTGGAATTATTGGATACTAACAATGGCCTGAAGTTTGTTTCAGAGCAGTTTGACAGTTTTGCAGGTTACAAGGTGGGAACATAGTGGAAATACCGGTTTGAGACTTTGGTGGAGGAATCTCAGATTGAGGTGGAGTTTGTTACTAGTGGGACTAGAGGAAGACAAACATTCAACAATGGCTCTTGGCTATCTAATGAGAGGTAGGGAGGAGAGTGGAATTGTTGCACCAAAGTGGTATGACTATGAAGACCTTGTGGGTTATGTTTCAATTGTGGCTGAAGAAGTGCAAAACTTGGAAGATCTTCAGGGAGGCAATTGAAAGCAACGGTGATCAGACTTGGTAACTTGTGAGACTGCTGGAGGTAGTTGGATACAAGGAGAGTTTGATGTTGCAGCTTGTGGAACCGCCTAAAATTCCAAGGTTGGTTCGGAGCCAAGCAATACTTCGAGAGGACGGAGGGCACTCCGGGGGTTGAAGGGTGGTGAAGGCTTGTAGGGTTGTCCTAAAAATCCAAGGACAATTGGAGGCAAGCAATTCTTCAGGAGGACGGAAAAGGCACAATCCGGGGGCTGAAGAGGGAAAGGTGGAGCTTGTAAGACTATCTAAAATTCCGGTGATAGTTGGGAACAAGCGTTTCTTCAGGAGGTACGGACTTGACCAGTTCGGAGGCTGAAGAGGGTGCGGTGAATCTTGTGGGTGCTACCAAACATCCTATGGTAGTGGGAGACAAGATCTTCATGAGGGCGGAAGGCATTCCGAGGGATGAAGGGGAGGTACAGCTTGTGGGAAGCAAGTGGAGGATGGTGCCTATGTCAAGGTTCAAGTGGGACTTGGACTTGGCCGGTGATCTTGGATAGAAGATTCAAGATGGAGAGAGCAACACGGTGGTTGATTGGATCACCATCGATTTAAAGGCAAGGTGGAGAATTGTTGGATATGCCTTGAAATCTCGGTTACAAGAAGTCGGAAATTCTGAAGAACATCTGCCAGTTGGCGCCAGGCGCCAGGAGAGGCCTCGTTTGGCCTGTGGCTTCTGGTTTTTGGCGCGGGGCGCGAACGGGCTGGCGCCAGGCGCAGGCTCGTGTTGGTTTGCTGATTTTGTGGAAAATATGTTTTGAAGAATATCTGACTTAGATTGTGTTTGTTTTTAAATATTAGATATATTTAAAAATAATAGGAGATTTGGTTTTATTTTAAAAGATCTGTTTTAAAATAATAGGCATATATTTTTCTATAAATAGAGGTTGTTTATTCATAGAAAAATCGGGAGAGCAAAATAGTGTGACAAGATGTAGGGAATTAGGGTTTGCCACCACACAAGGCTAGGGTCTTAGGATCCTAGGGATTTGGGCAAACTATTCTTGGGATCATCTTGTGGGATCACCTTGGGTAGACTAGGTAAAATTGAGTCTCTTGGCCACGGGAAGAGATTCGGGACTTTGGGTAGAATTAGGATTAATTCTTGTAACCCTTATGGGAATCTCTTGTAAAGTGACTTCTTTGATCTAGTGGAAACGGAGAGTTGCTCTCTCCCCCAGAGTAGGTTCATTAACACCGAACTGGGTAAACAATATTCTTGTGTTCTTCTCTTCGTTCTTGAATTATCTACTTTCATCGTCTCTATCAACTTTAATTTGGTTACTTGGTTAATTTGCTCCACACATCGACTTTCATTGGTGTGATTTTATCATCGAATTCACAACAAGGATGAAATGCATGCAGCAAATTACCTGTATTAGACACCCATTTTGATTCCAAGTGACATGTCAAAGCTACCAATAACTTCAAAGGAATTGCAATGGATGAGAATGAGGAGGGAAAGAGATTCTTGTTTTCTTGTTCTCACATTGACACCAATTATCACTCTCCTCCCAATAATCACAAACATCTTATATCCACCATGAACGCCAATTGCCTCGCCTGCTCTTCTGTCCAGCTCAGGGCAGTAACAGCAAGTGCTAAAGTGTGTTGAAAAGAGATGGTCGCTACCACCCGCTACACAGCGAGTGCAGCTTTGCTCCTTTTATGATAGCTCCTTTTATTCCTTTTCATTGTATAGATGTCTGACATGTGGCAAAAATAAATCCAATGGTTGGTATTTAAAATGTACTATTTCATTTAAAAGGGAATTGCTGTCCCATATTCCTTCTCCATCTTCCTCTCCGGTATACAGCACACACCTCCCTCCTCTCATTGCCACTAGCCCACTGCCTCTCTCCTTTGCCTCGCCGTCGCCGCTTTCATCAACCATTCCAACACTTTTACAAGGTTCGTGCAGCAAGATATCTACCAACCACTATTTATGCTTGAATTTTATCTCAGTTCTTTGATTCGTCTCCAGAAATTCTTCTTGGTTTGCTCATTGAATGGAGTTCATAATGTTCATAATGTTATCTCAGCTGTTTGATTTAATGTTGCCACATGTCATTTACTTATACAATCAAAAGGAGTAAAAGGAGCTATCCTAAATGGAGCAAAGCTCCACTCCTTGACAGTGGCGGAAGCGGAATTAGGAAATTTTTGTTGAACTGGCTACTAAAGAGTTATAATGTATAAAATAAATACCAAAATTATAAGTATACATTCTTAACCACCAAGTTATCTTTTCAAATGGGTATTTTAAAGCGCAAGCATATATGATTTGGATTTTTGTAGAAATAGCAAGCAAAATGAAACTAATATATATTTTTATGAAAAATCATCCTAGGATTATAGATTTCATCATAATAAACACATAATTCTAAACTCAATCTCTTTTCTCTTGTAACGGGAAAAAAAACATTTATAAACAAATTCCAAGGTAATGGAATAACCAACATAGCAAATGTCCTCTCTCGAGACAATTAACAGAACACTACGCATAAGCACGTTAGAAATCCTAGCATACCTCAAGCTACCTGGACATATCATAAAGTTTTGGACATATACCTCAACTTCACTTCACCTATCATTCATTTGCATTCTTGTCCTAAAATTTAGCAACATAAAGAAATACACTATGAATATCTGCCGGTAATCCCAATCAACAAAAGAAAGGATCAGGAGAGCATGCTATGAATTACTCTTCATAACCCTAAGATGGAAGTAAACTATTTACACCTAGACATAGTGAGCAACTGCAGAAACTAAAGAAAAAAATAGTTTATCCAAAGAAAAAAATGCACGCTAGGTAGTTGAAGACTTGAGTTCCAAGCTAGTTGTTGCTTTTCTTCATTGATTTAATTTACCACTTTTATCAAGTGTCAATGTCACTGGTCCAATGTGTGTAAAATATAATAAGTCATTCTTTCAACAATAATACATAACAGTGACGAGCGAAAGAGATTCGGCGTCTTCAAAGTCTAGTGTATACTATATAAGTTAGTTAAGTCACAATATTTCAATTTTCTCCTTAGAAAATGCAAGAGTTGAATGAAAAGGAAATTCTGAATGGACTCTGCTAAAAATCTTATCTACCATGTCAAAGCCAAAATTGATAAACACAAGTTGTTAGTATTACATAACAATTGGTTGCTAATTAATTCTTTGATTATACTTCTCACCTTCTCATTTTGCTCTTGTTCTTCTGATACCATATCTTCTGACAAACCTATAAGAGATGGTGAGCTTCTGATATCTAAATCTAAAACGTTCGCTCTTGGATTCTTCACTCCAGGAAAGTCCACCTCTCGCTATGTTGGAATTTGGTACAACAATTTGTCAATCCAAACTGTTGTTTGGGTTGCAAACCGAGATAGTCCAATCAATGACACTTCTGGAATCCTATCGATCGACCAAGATGGAAATCTAGTACTCCACCACAACCTTAGCACCATTCCCATTTGGTCTACCAATGTTTCAATCCCACAATCACAAAGAAATAGTACCAGTGTCATAGCTCAACTATCAGATAGAGGAAACCTTGTTATTGTGCTAAAAACCACAAAAAATGTTATATGGGAAAGCTTTGATTATCCCACCGACACTTTTCTACCATATCAAAGGTTTGGTTTTGATAGAAAAACTAATCAAAGTTGGTTCCTTCAATCCTGGAAGACAAATGATGACCCTGGAAAAGGCGCCTTCACGTTGAAATTCAGCACCATTGGTAAACCTCAATTCTTTATGTACAAAAATAACCTTCCTTGGTGGCGCGGTGGACCTTGGATTGGATCAATATTAGCAGGTGTACCTAGTGTGAAACGAGAAAGGGCCACTTTTAACGTTTCTTTTGTTGAAGATGAGAACAATGTAGTACTAACATATAACATATTTTATAAGTCTGTCATTACTAGGATTGTGGTTCGGGAATCTGGTTTTTTTCAAACACTCACGTGGGACAATCAAAAGAATCAATGGAACCAGTTCAATTCAGAACCAGCAAACCAATGTGATAACTATGGAACATGTGGATCAAACAGTAATTGTGACCCTTTGAACTTTGAGGACTTTAAGTGTACCTGTTTACCTGGTTTTGAACCAAAATTTCCACGTGATTGGTATCAGAGTATAGATGGGTCAGGAGGGTGTGTAAGGAAGAAAGGTGTTTCTGTTTGTGGGAATGGTGAAGGGTTTGTCAAAGTTGAAAGCTTGAAAGTTCCTGATACATCTGTTGCAGTTTTCAAAGGTGGTTTGAGTTTGGAAGAATGTCAGAAAGAATGCTTGACAAACTGCTCTTGGACTGCCTATGCAGCTGCTGATGTGAGGAATGGTGGAAGTGGTTGTTTGGCATGGTATGGGGATTTAATGGACATTCAAAAACTAACTGATCAAGGCCAAGATTTATTTTTACGCGTCAATAAAGTTGAACTAGGTATGATATTCCGTCTTACTGCTGTGTTCTTCTTTATAAATTTGATACCACTTAGGTGTAGTTTGAACTTTTTTGGTCTTATCAGCCAATTACGACATAAAAAGCAAAGGAGTCCTTGATAAAAAGAGGTTGGCCGCAATTCTGGTAGCTTCTATAGTTGCAATTGTCCTCCTCCTCCTCTTTCATTATTATTTGCATTTAAGTCTTACAAAAAAGTGTCATGTTAGTTTCTTCAATTTCAGCTTTTTTTTGTGGTGTTCAAATATTACATGGATTGTCTGCTATATAGTATATCAATGTTATGCATACAATCTCTCTAATTTCCTTAGCAACAGCTAATGATGTCTCTAATTTTTTATTGAATAACAGTAATATTAGTATTTGATGATGTATCGCAAGTGTACGATTATCCGCAAGTAGTAAAAAGAATATCGATCCACAGGGATTGTATTAACCGAATATAGAGGCAATTAAAACTATGTTACTATTATCAAACAAAAACATAATTGGGGGGGGGGATTTTTCAAATATCAAAGTTAAGATGCAATTATCAACGAAACTTTCAAAGATGAATATTAAAAGCGATTGAATCATTATGCTCCCTTGGATTCATATGATATGGTAGCTAAACTTCAAAACGTTTAATCAATTCTTTATGCAAGAGTTACTAATCAAAATTGCTACTCCAAATCTCTTTGAAGCAACACTCCCTAATTAATATTAATTACACAATCTCTTAGCTAATTCAACATTAATAGATGAACATGAACATTAATAATCAGATCTCACATGCTCATACAAAATCTCTAGAATACAAACATGAGTTCTATCAATCTAGATCCACAATCTAAACACAATTCTCAAAGCAATTTAGATCATTAATAACAAATCTTACTAGATCAAGGTTGTCATACCCTAATTTTGCCCCTAATTTTTTTTTTATTCCAATTTTGCCCTCCATTTTTTTATTATTATTCCCACTTTGCCCTTTGCAAAAATAAATTAATAAAATTAGTTGTTTTTGCATAAGTTTCATAAAAAAAATCCATAAAAACATTTTCCTTGCATGATTTTGCATGGCCTAATCATAAGTGATGAAATTTTACCATTTTACCCCTCCATTAAGTTTATTTCTTATTTATTAATTATTTCTTATTAGTTACTTGCATTACAAGAAACCTTTTTATACATCAAAATTAAACCCTTTTTTTTTCCATAATATTCCATATAATCATATTTCATCATGCATATTTTTATTTTTATTTTTATTTTTGTCATATTTATTTTCATATTTTAATTTGTGTTTTATTCCAAAAGAAATGTCAAAATTCTCCAATCATTGACACATCATCATGAACCTAGAACATTCCATTTTAGGTACACCTCATCATCAATTTTGTTTGGAACCAAAGATCAAAAAAATAGTACAAAAAAAATCAAGGTTCAATCACACTTTTACCCTCACTAACTCTCACAAATATCCATTTCTTAAACCTAATTCCTTCATATAAGTATCAACATAAATTTCAGAGCCTAGGTTAGAGAAAAAGAGACCAAAAAACGGCAGCTGCCTCACCTCCCAAAGAACTCCATTTTTCTTCATTATCAAAAATTCCAAATCACAAAATTCCACCTCAAACTCAAAATCTAAACATCAGAACACCTTCGCCAAGTACTCAGGAGCAAGAATCCACCATTTTTCGCACAAGAAAGTGAAGGAATTGGAGCTGAAGAAGGCTACGGTGGCTAGGAGAAGATTGAGTTCGAATCGAGCTTCACAGAGACCAAGCCAGGTAATTTTCAACACCATTCAACTCGTTTTCATGTCACCTTGCTTTCTGGGTTGTTTGTTTGCTTCAATTTGTGCTAAATCTTGAGTTTGATTTTTGGTTTTGAAAACTTGTTCGCTTCGTTTTTGATTTTCTGAGATGATTCATTGAAAACTAATTGCATATTTGAAATCTACGTGAAAAAAACGAAGCGAACCATGTATATTTTGACCTGTTTCGTGTTGTTTTGAGGAACTCCGGTGACCGGAGTTGTCACCGGAGACGGCGAGGCTCGCCGGAGAAGACGACCCAGCCGTGGTCCATCTTCTTCGCTGAGTTTAAACCTCAGCCGTTAGATCTTTTGTTTATTTCCGGTCCGTTGATCCTTTGTTTAAAACGGAGCCGTCAGATCTCATTTAAATGAGATCCGACGGCGATGAAGTTGGTGGCGCATGTTCGGCTTGATGCAGCGCCACACCTGATCCCTGATCTTGATCAGTAAGCCCAGGCCGTTTGATTTTGATCAAACGGTCCAGATCACGCATGCGTACGCTACGCTGCGTCTCAGTGGCCGCATCTGATTATTTTTTTTTGCTGACTTTGTTTTTTTGTTGACTCGTTGTACGGGCTGGGCCTTCAGGCCCAGAAGCGCTATCCACACCCCCATTCTTCTTACTTCTCTTCTTTATTTACACCCCCTTTCAGCTTATGATTTTAATTGTTTTTAGCTTATTTGTAAAAGCACTTAAGTGACTTATTAGCTTATTTAAGCTTATTAAGTCACTGTTTATGCTTATATTATATTGGTTCCCATTTGTGGACTTGTTTTTCAACTTATTTCTATAAGTGATTTTTCAATTAAGTGATTTTGTGCATAAGTGCTTATTTAGGTTTTCATTAAGCTCTTTAGCTTATTTGACCCTAATTTTTGCACAACATTATTTCAAATACAGTAGTTATTGTATATGAATTTTATTTTGCTTTTTCAACTTATTTTCATAAGTCCTTTTTAGCTTAAGTTGTTTTTAGCTTATTTTAATAAGTGCTTAAGTGATCCAAATTACTTCTTTAAGTACTTTTGGGTCGTTTTCTCTTGCACAATAAATTGTCCAACCCTATTTAGTTTAAGTTAATCATGTTTGCTTGTGTTTGATTTGTTTATCCATACTTACATGTGTTTATTTAATTGCTCGTAACTTCATTTTGTACCTTATTCAATCTATTGCTTCATACATGGTTATTTAGTAGTGCATCTTTGCATTATTCATTTATATCATCTTGATTCATGCATTTGCATTTATACTTTGCCTATTTTGTAATTTGCTTCATTATCGTTATTACTTGTGTTTTGCTATTCTGTCTGCTCTGGTTCTTTTTGCCCTTTTCTTTTTGACTTTTGCTTTTATAATCAAAGTAACAAAGATTTTCATAATAAATAATGGGTGAAAAAGGGAGAATCTGGCATCTGCTTCTTTCTTCCCCGAGTTTTCTTGGTAGCCGGTCATCTGACTAGTTCACTCAAGCTGCTCTCATTCTAAAACCAGCATTAAAAACAACCAACACCCGTCTTTTCTTTTAGACACTATTTCTTAAGTAAACTTAACCAAAGACTTTCATAATAAATAATGAATGAAAAAGGGAGAATCTGGCATCTGCTTCTTTCTTCCCCGGGTTGTCTCGGTAGCCGGTCATCTGACTAGTTCACTCGAGCTGCTCTCATTCCAAAAACAAGCGTTAAAAGTTAACCCTCACACATTTAAACTTCTTTTCAGAAAACATCGATATACGCTTTATCCATTCCTCTGACACATACACAGCTTAAGCCTCCAAGTGGAGCATACAAGCGTCATTGTATCAGCGGAATGCGAATTAAGCCTCATCCGTTAATCAAACTTTCTCTTTAACAATGGATACGCGTTTTATCTATTCCTCTGATACACACACAACTTAAGCCTCTAAGTTGAGCATACAAGCGTCGTTGTATCAGCGGAATACGAAATAAACGATACCCATTTAAAATCAACCAACCACACAAACATTTTTTTACCAGAACTACGTGAGTTTTGAGTTTCCCATTGCACCGGGGAATACGTAGGAGCGGGCTCCTACAACCGTCAAACTCAATTAATAAAAACCCTTATTTTCTTTTAATTTATTTTGGAAACGAAGTAGAGATTAGATAAGATAAAAGGCAATTTAATTCAAACCTACGCAAACAAACCCCAAACCACCTAAACGGTTCCCATCGAGTACGATGGATGCGAGGGGTGCTAACACCTTCCTCTCGCATAACCAACTCCCGAACCTAAACCAAGGTTTTAGCGATATTTCCCTTTCCCCCCACGGGATAAATAAACGTCGATGGCGACTTCATTGTATGAAAAATGGAAGTGATTTTCCAGCCCGCTACAAAGGTAAAATAGCATTAAGCATGAAATTGATAGAATGCATAATAGAATTGAATTCAACAAAGAAGAAGTTAACTACAAAAGTTTAGAATCCAAGGTTACATAATGATTCAATCTACAAGAGGTTTAGCCAATAGTCATGAGTGAGCTGAAGCAAATTTCTTCACATCCAGTCATCATCTTCATTTCTTCCTTCAAGTTCTTCAAAGAAACTCACTACAAGAAAATAAGTACTTCGCGACGGTTAAAATTGCAGTTTGCGACAGTTGAAAGTGTCACAATTGCAACTCTGCGACGGTTGTCTAACCGTTGATGATTTCGGTGTCGCAAGAGCACATTGCGGCAGTTTTAAAAACCGTTGTAACAATGGTTTCAAACTGTCGCAGTGTTTTTCCAGAAAAGTACTAGATTTAACAGCAGAGATTGCAACGGTTTTAAAACCGTCGCAAATGTTTTTTTAAGTATTAATTTAAAATGTTTTATTTACTTTTTATATTTGTTTTATTTATTTTTATAGCTTATTAATTAAGCGTTGCATTATAATATCCATAAAAGAGTAAAAAACTTAAAATGAATAAGTATATAAATATAAATTACTTAATCTCATTCAAATAATGACAACATCCATACATCAAAAAATTAATTAAAGTACTTGAAACTCAAAAAGAAAAGAAAAAAACTAATGTAGTTCAAACATTTAAATATAAGCATTGCGTCAAAATAAGAAGTTCACAAAAATATCTAAATATTCCCTATGGTATGTGATGTTGTTTGACGATCCTTAATTAGTGTTATCTCTAGACTCAAAACGCCTATCATCTCTTGACTTGTCTCATCCAGGCACCTGTAAAAACAAAAGTATATGATATTAGGTTTTTTTTAATTCAGCAAATTTTTATTAGAAAATAAGTGTTACCTATGCACAAACAGTGCAAAAAATAACACTTATAAATTACAATGCCTGACTTGCAGGAGGCACTACAACAAACACACAATTTTTTCTGAAAAGGCAATGACAATTATTATACTGAAAAGCCAAAAGTTTATTGTACAAGGAGTACAAACTTGCACCAAAACAAACCAGTTTAAGGCATAACATATATTGGCTTCTCACTAAGGGCACACAATAGCTCTAAATAACAATAACACAATTACCTGATTTCCATTAGAATTATGTTTTTGCAATAAGAATGCAACCTTCTCCTTCAAGATATCAACTTGTAAAGCCTTGTCCTTAAGCGAATCAATTTCAGCTTGCATTTGCTTCGTCGTCTCTTTATCCTGAGAGGAAGATGTCAATCTTGTAGAGCGAGCAGTAGTGAGCTGAGATAGTGTTACCCCAAGTCTCATACTACGAGCAAATCCGCGATGTTCTTTTCCAAAGACTTTCACAAATGCTTCATTCTCTAAATGAGTCTTTGCAATTTCAGCTTGTAATTAGTCCTGATTATTAAATGAATTTTATTCAAACAACTAGCATTGCAATAGCCATAAAACAAAATTGCAGCAGCATACTCAAGATCCAACACAAAACAACAAAGTTGCAGCAGCCATAAAACAAAATATAAAACAATTCAGCAACATAAAAATTGGACAACAATACAATAGCAGTGCACTCATAACAGAAACCAACAAATAGAAAAACTATGTGCTAACTAAGGCTTAATTCTATGTGCACCCAACACCTAACCCCCATCATAACACAAACACATAGGAATATATGTTGTTAACATGATTTAAAAATAAAATATGCATAACAGAACTAAAAAACTAGGTGCATGCAGTTTAGAATATAATGATAGAATTCCATATGTCTCTCGTAAAAACGCTAAATATAATGATAAACGTTTTATGCAAATTTAAACATAAAAATTATAGAGGAGGATTCTCTTAAAACTATCGACCCGGACAAACTCTTAAAGGGGCCTCCACAGTCCATGACTTATTTAAAAACTTTAATAATAAAATCTTTAGTTTGCGTAACAAGAAAAGAAAATTCAATGTAGAAAACATATGTATTTACTGGATAATAAAAATGATAGTTACCTATAAAGACTAATCTCTTAGTATACTATACATGTTAATCCCTCTGCCTATGCTAAGTTGACATCTGATGAAATCAAATCTGTAACTAGCAGAGGCTAAATTAACTCAAAGACCTCAATAACTTAATATGCATATGCTAAAATGAGAAGTGAACATATGTAATCTTTCCCCCTCTTGCTTTTCTTTTTCTTTTATTGGTAAACTCTAATAACCCAAAACTTGCTCCAACAAAGAAATCCAAGTTGACAACTATTGAAATCAAATATATGACTAGCAGATGACACAATCAGTGCAGCAAGTAACTCAATTTATCAACTCCATCACACATATGTAGCACATGCTTATCAGTTTCTCAAACCAATCAACAATTAAAATGTGATACAAAATATGAAACTAGTTCTACCACATAACAGAAGTCATAAAAGTGTATTCTCATTATTTTAAATGTACTACAATTTCCATTATAATAAACACAGCACAAGCAATATATTGATTCACGCCACATGCAATGTAATACCATTATTATTTTATTTATGTATTATAGTTTTTATCTCTTATTAGATAAGATTCTACCACTAACTTCCTCTATGATTCTATGACTTACATGATTGTACCGGAATATAAGCCTTTACCTTTGAGTGTTTTCCTTTCCGATGACGTTGATTTTGGAGATTCTACTACTAATCGCTCGATTAGCGGTTTAAGGCTTCTCTACAGCTAAGAGTTTTTGCAACATTGAAATTATCAAGAGAGGTGTGATTAAAAAGAAGAAGTGATGTCTGAGTGATACTTGAGAATCATGTGTTGGTGGCTATTTATAGAGTTGGTGGTTGAGAGAAAAGGAAGATCATGGGGTGGTGGCTATTTATAAGACATATATACACACACATCAAATACAAATAAACCATTGGTAAAAGAAATATGTACACACCATCTTGTTTCTCTTGCATAAATGAACTTTTAATTCTACAACAAATACTTTTTTTTATGATGGAATAATATAATTATAACTGATTAATCAACACAACACCTAGAGAGAAAGAAAAAAAAAGCAGCCAACACCCAGACAACACCTAAAATCATAAGCATCACACTCCAATAAACACAACCTAAAGCTCCAAAAACGCCTCACCAGCAGCACCTTAATCATAACAGGGGGTTATCTAACAAAATAGTTTTCGTGCATGTCCATTCATAATAGAGACACGGTAAAATTTTCAATCTCTCCACACTTCATCTCCATGACAAGTGACTAACACTCAAAGAAAGAAAGAAAGAAAAAACCAGTTGAAAGAAACAATAAAGAAAGTGACTAACACTAATGGAACCAACAATGCTACTTTCTTTCACCGTGTACCTAATCAGAGAAACACAACATAAAAGGAAAAACATGAATAATAAAAAGAAAACGTGCAAAAATAATAACACATAAATATGAAAAACCCCAAATTCTCAAAACCACAAAAAAACACATGTGATACTTGTAAACAAACGAGGTTATGAGTTTCTAGTAAACATCATGTGATTATGTGATTCTCAAACCCATTCCTCATACCCATAATCGTGATTCTCAAAATCTTCCAAATTTCTGATCATCAAAAGCGATTCTCAAACCCTTTTTTGTGCATCCTAACTCCAATGGAAAACTAACAAGAACAAAAAAAGGAAGGAGGAAAAGGGAAAACAAACCTGAACTTCTAAACTGCGGATGTGCGGAGGGTGTGTCGTCGGAGATGGACGTGACTGACGGGTGTGCGGTGGAAACCTGAAGGGGATGTAGGGATTTGTACAGTTAGGAAAGATGATGGGAACACGATTTGGAGAGTGATTTGTCATATAGGAGAAGCTTGGTTTGTTGATTCAAGAGATTTGGAAAAGGATTTTAGGGATTTGAGTGTTTTAATGCGTGAGAGAGAGAAGGGGGGTTTGTGTTTACTGAGTGAGAGAGATCACAGAAATATTCACATTGCGCTAGCTTAAAACTTGGTTTTAGATCCAAAAGTTGCAACGGTGGCCAAAACTGTCGCATACAGTGTCACAAAATTTTGAAAAAAGACACATTGCGACAGTTTTGATCAAATGGTCGCAAATGAACTGTCGCAAAACGCTTATTTTCTTGTAGTGACTTCACTCTAGAGGGAAAACACACTCAGATCTATATTCTTCTTCCAAAATTCCGAACCTGATCACTGAGCTTGAACTTGACTTTTATATCTTTCTGATTTTCGCGCCAACTTAGCTTCGCCTTAGATCCATATCGCGCGCGCGAGCTTCATTCTTCCAGTAGTATTTTCTCGCGCAGCTTTCGCGTGGTCTCGCGCAGGTGTCGCGTGCGCTACCCTTCATATCGCACACGCTAGAGTGGCAGAATGATCTCCACTTTTCCATTCAATTCTCGCGCACGCTAACACATAGTCCGCGCACGCTAGTTTTATCGCGCACGCGGGATCCAGCTTCGCGCACGCTAAGTCGCCAGAAGCAATTGGTCCTTCATCTCATCAATTTTTCGCGCACGCGAACATCATCCTAGCCTGCGCGAATTTCACTTCTTTTCTTGACCAACTTTTGACATTTTTCCTCCTTTTGACTTTGGCTTGTAGATTAAGTTATCTCTTAAAAACCTTCCTTTTCTAACACTTGTAGCACCTTTTATTGGCTAAAACTTACCAATTTACCTTGAAAACATCCTTGAATTGTAATCATGATGAGGAATCATCAGTATTATCGGGCAATCATTACAAATGCAACACGCAAAATGTATAATCTAAGATTTTGCTTGACAGCAAAAAAGAAATATACCCTTCAAAATGTCTAATTTGATTGAAATCCTACACCGTGCCATTTGTAACTTCAGATAAAATGACGCGGCAATTAGACCAAGATTCCTCTGAAGAAGTGAATGGCGCTCAAAGCAACGCACATCCAAATCTACCCTTTTTCAGCTTTAAAACGATAATGACAGCTACAAGAAATTGTGATCATGAGCATAAGCTTGGACAAGGTGGATTTGGCTCTGTCTATAAGGTAAGTGAAACTCTACATTAAGCTACTGATGCAAGAAGTGACAACATCCTTAACCTCTTTAAATTCCTTTCAATTGGATTATAAAAAAATTATGTAAAAATAACGAAATGGAAAAGATAAATATTTCAGGGTTGCTTGGTTAATGGACAAGAGATAGCAGTGAAAAGATTATCCAAACATTCGGGTCAAGGCAAACAAGAGTTTAAAAATGAAGTTACACTTTTAGTTAAACTTCAACACAGAAATCTAGTGAGATTGATTGGTTGTTGCTTTGAAAAAGAAGAAAGAATGCTAGTTTATGAATATCTACCAAACAAAAGCCTAGACTTCTTCATATTCGGTATGTCCCTCGCTCAAACTCATTCATTGCTTCTCTAGCCTGAATGAACTTGAATTTAGACAAGCATGCATAAATGATTGAGGCTATTAATAGCCAAGCTGCCGTAATGATTTTGGGTCTGTTGAGATAAACAAACTTAATAAGAGCTTATACAGTAAACACTTATCATATAAGCACTTATGTTTTCTATAGTCAAAGATGAACTATTATAACCCACTAAAACTGGAAAAAATGAAGGATGAAGATGTTAGGACTCAAATTGTGAATGTGAGTCCAAAAGGGCTAATAGCACATGAGTTTCCTAGGACAGTTTTATTATGAAAAATATAGGAACAGGAAGAGGAGGAATGGGACATGGCAAAGGGGAACAGGAGGAGTTAATTGTGGCACAAGTTACATGTTAAACCTATTTCTATTCTCTTAAAATATCTATTAGAAATTTAATCCTTCAACAGTTATCAAGGTATCATTTCCTATACTCATTTTCTAAATTCTATATTTTCATGGTTTGAGGAGAAACAATGGCTTCTTGGTATAGAAATAAAATAAAATAGTCCTTCATTACATATTTTGATAAATTCTTATGAAGTTGAGCTCAATATGAAATTATTGCTTCCCAATATGTTCAATATTTGGAAACTTCAACTTTTCAACTCAGATAAAAACCAAAAGTCGTCATTGGATTGGGGAGCGTTTTGAAATTATTTGTGGGATTGCTCGAGGTGTGTTATATCTTCATCAAGATTCGACGCTGAAAATAATTCATAGAGATCTAAAAGCCAGCAATGTTCTCCTTGATGCTGCAATGAATCCCAAAATCTCGGATTTCGGTATGGCTAGAATATTTGATGAAGATGAAATCCAAGCAATAACAAAAAGAGTGGTTGGAACATAGTATGTGTTCATACCCTTATAAACACCAAGATTATAAAGATGAATCTGTATTTTTAATAATACTAACAATTTTGTATATTTGCAGTGGATATATGTCACCAGAATATGCTATCGAAGGACGATATTCAACAAAATCTAATGTCTTCAGTTATGGTGTCTTACTACTGGAGATTATTGCTGGCCAAAGAAACACACATTGCGAAATAGGAAGAGAATCGCCAAATTTAATTGGACATGTAAGTTATAAAAAAAAAAAGGTATCCTAAACACTGACCAACAAGGAAGAATCTTATTTAAAGATTGTGTTGCGAATTTGTAGGTGTGGACACTATGGACAGAAGGAAGAGCCTTGGATATAGTTGATCCTTCCCTAAATCAGTCTTATCCTCCTGCTATAGTTCTGAGATGCATTCAAATTGGACTCTTGTGTGTGCAAGAAAATGCCATGAATAGACCAACAATGTTAGAAGTTGTTTTCATGCTAGCCAATGAAACACCTCTTTCCCCAGCTAAAAAACCAGCATTTTTATTCAATGGCAGCCGAGATTTGCAAGAATCATCAACATCAGGAGGAAGATATTCAATAAATGAATTAACAGAAACTACCGTCAGTGCTCGCTAAAAGCTACCTTAATCAAATGATTTAGTTTTGTTCATACTTCTTCATCAGAATTCAGTTTGTAGACATTAAAGAGGTTCTTGAGAAATAACTATGTATAGCCACTTTTTTGGCATTTATCTTTAACACAATGCTTTAGCAGTGGGTTAGTAAATTTAATGTAACTCATAATCCGGTAAAAAATATATAACTTATATAAATTTTCCTGCCATTGAAAATTTCTCAGAGCTTAAAGACTAAGCACTAATATTGTAAAACTACTTGTAAATAATTACATTATCATTTCACATTGGATAATCTTTGAAGTATCAATGACAGTAATATGACAAACCTTAGTGTGTTTCCGTATACAACACATAAGCATCATACGATAAGCACGCCCTTTAGCGAGCTTCAATCATAGTCATACTTACATCATTTACTGAGTGAATTCCTTCACTGGTTGATGGATTTGAACTCTCGTAATTACTTTTCTTGAAAATAAATGCAGGTTGTTTTGGAGTAGGAAGAGTTGAATCATTTCCCAACATAGAAACAACAGCTGACATAGATGGTCTGTCAACAGCAAAATCTTGTACACATAAAAGTCCAATTTGGATGCATCTTTGAACTTCAAGCTCAGAGAATGAATCTCCTAATGATTCATCAATAATATCCATGGCTTTGTCTTCTCTCCATAGATTCCAAATCTACATAAATTATTGAATTTCCTAGATTATTTAGACTATATAGTAAAAGGTGAATTAGAATTAATTGGAGTATAGTTTATATGAAACTATGAAGCACGGATACTCCTCAGTTAGGCGTGTCCCGGTGTTGGACACGCATCGGTGTCGGGCACTGACAAGACACGGATACATATAATTACCGAAATTATTAACAGTGTCGACGTGTCAGTATCCGTATCGTGTTCGGTGTCCGTGCTTCATAGGTAAGAAATACTGACATGTCCAACTAAATTTGTGGATTCATTGTCTTCATATTGACCACTGTTCTTTTTGCCTGTAACTATCTCTAGCAGCAAAACTCCAAAGCTGTACACATCAGACTTTACTGAAAATTGTCCTTCCATTGCGTACTCTGGAGACATATAACCGCTGTAAAAACAAAATATAGATAAATGAGGTCTCTAAAATTACGATAGAAATCTAAGAACATAATGAAAGGAAATGAATAGGATTTTACGCGGAATACTTACTAGGTTCCAACAACACGTTTTGTAGTTGCTTCAATTTGATCTCCACCAAACATTCTAGCCATGCCAAAATCTGCAATTTTTGGGTTCAATGCCGTGTCCAACAAGACATTGCTAGCCTTTAGGTCTCTATGAATGATTCTTAATCGCGAGTCATGGTGAAGATATAAGATCCCTCTAGCAACGCCGCAGATAATATCAAACCGCTTTCTCCAGTCTAGCTCTGAACTTTTAGACTTATCTATAGACAAAAAAATCGATACAGTGAGTGAATTAAGGATGTTGGATCAATTGTATTGTAACTTTGATGTAAGGCAATATGAATATAAATTGTTTGGAAATCTAACGTGCTAATGAAGCAATTAAAGGTGGGGAAAAAATCACATACCAAAAAGGAAAAAGTCTAAGCTTTTGTTAGGTAAATACTCGTAGATTAACATCTTCTCGACTCCTTGAACGCAACAACCTATGATCCTAACAAGATTTCGGTGTTGGAGTTTAGAAATCAAAACAACCTCATTTTTAAACTCTTCTATGCCTTGTCCAGAATATTTTGACAGCCTCTTTACTGCAATTTCCGTTCCGTTGCTCAATAAACCCTGAAACCATCATCCAAATTAAACTTGTTATCATTTTCCTTTGCTAGAGAAATACTGTTACAGTGTGACTACTGCAAGTAGTTGTGAAATGTATACATATATATGTTTGAATTTTCAAAATTGACATTGGTTGGTTCGATACAATGCATTAAACTAGATGCTAAAGAAGATTGGCTACCTTGTAAACAGAACCAAAACCACCTTCACCAAGCTTGTTAGCAATTGAAAAATGGTCTGTTGCAGCAGCTATCGAGCTAAGATCAAAGAATGGTAAATTTGAATTGTTTGTACTTTCAAATTCTTGTTGATCCGAGTCAGGAAAGCTAAGACGAAAGGAAAACTTGTGATCCCTTCTAGCCCCTATCATCAAATAATGAAACAAGCACATATGAACACAATAGTAAAATCATGAAACTCACAATGGCAAGTTTGATAAGAATTTAACTTACCTTGTTTTCTCGCTTTTACAAACCAATACACGAAAACGGTCCCCATGAACAATATCAAGCAAGTACAAACTACTAAAAGTGCGACCAATCCCTTTTTGCCAAGAGAACCATACGGATGTTTTGCATACCTAGCTGCAAAGTGCAAATCCAAAAACCTCATAACTATAATAAATCATGACCAAACAAATCAAAATATCAAATACTAGTGTAATACTGTAATTATTATTAAAAAACACTTCCTTAATGCAATAATTTCATAAACCAAACTGACTAATAGAAGACACATTTGATGATCAAGACCCTTTTTGAATAATCAATTCATTTGCAATTTATAGTATAATCACTTGCCATGATAAGTGCCGAGTATAAGTTATTTCTTTAGCGAAAAAAGGAAGTTAAATTGTTTCCATAAGCTATAAGCTATCTTTGAGAACTTAATAAAATAAACTTAAAATAACTTATGAACATGTTCTATAAGTTCTACAAATCAGTTTCACAAAACTTATAATCAGTAGATAAATACAAATAAACAAATCCAAACATATCCTAGATTGACTATGTAAAATACATTTGACAGCACTATACATACTCAAGGATAAAAAATTCTCTTAACAAGTTTCAAAACATTTGTAAGTTCTAACATTATGACATATAACATATTGAATGCATTATTCTAAGAATTTTTCCAAGTATAAAAGGAGAGTACATACCCAATTCATGCTTATCAACACGTACATACAAATCTTGTCCAACTTGTGTATAAGTTCTTGAATCATTCATATCACCATGCCAAGTAACACACCCACTTTGCAACATCTCATTTTCACTTGTAAATGCAACACAAGAACAATCCCCCAAACATTCCTCCTTACACTCCCTCAAACGTAAACTCTCATTCACACGTGTCTTAGAAGTATCGGACACCTTCACACGTGCAACTTTCACAAACCCTTCCCCACTTCGACACGTGGACACATTCCTCTTCCTAACACACCCACCGGACCCATCTCTCAAATACCACTCTCTCGGAAATTTCGGTTCGAATCCAGGTAAACACTCACACTCAAACTTTTCAGCATTATACGGGTCGCAATTTGAATTCGACCCGCATTGTTCGAAATTATCACATTCTTCTTTCGGGCCAAACCATATTTGAAACCATCTATGTTCGTTTGGTTGCCACGTCAGTCTCCTCACGTGACCCGTGTCATCCAACACCATTCTCGATAACACCCTTGGATCCTTCACACCATACATTATAAAAACTTCATCTTCATCGTTAATAAAACTAACGTTGAAGATGAAAGTCGGAGTCATTTCGGGTACTCCGCTCCAACGTTGACCCGTCCACGACCCGGTTCTCCAAACCTGAACTTTATTATTTCTATAGAGAAACAGTTGGGGAAACCCGGTTGGGTCAATCCGATATGTCAAGTTTCCCGTTCCCGGGTCATTTGGCGATTTCCAAGATGTAAGGAACCGGTTCAAACCGGTTTTACGGTTCAACCCGAGTTTCATAAAAGGAAGTAAAGTGTTAGTTGGAAAATCAAAACTCTGCCAAACAACATTTTTTCCATTATTATGAGTCAAAATAAAATTTCCATTATCCAAAAGCTTAGCTGAAACATTTCCAATTGAGCTAGAAACAGAAAAATTGGAAGAGGAAGAAGAAGACCAAATGGGTTTAAGGTTTTTGTCGTTGTTTTTGTGAAGTACGAGGTTTCCGTTATTGATGGAGAGAACACCAAAAGTATTATACAGAGGAGTGTCTCTGTTTGCAACCCAAACAATGGTTTGTTCTGAAATTTTGTTATACCATATACCAAGATAACGGGTTTTGGAATTATTCTGTAAGCTAAAGAAACCAAGTGCAAAGGTTCCTCCAACGTTGGAGATTAAAACATCACCATCTTTGATTGTTTGGTTTAGTGTTATTGTGTCAATAAGTGAGTAGCAACAAGGGTAGTAAAGGATCAAAAACAAAAGAAGCAGTAATTTCATTGTTTTGCATTTGAATGATTCTGTTGATTGGTATATGATTTATGATGATGAGGGTGTGTTGGTTTGAGATGGGTGTGTTTTGTGATTGAGACATAGAACTAGAAATTGAATAATGGGTGGTACTTGGTAGTTGCATGATATTAAATTCTTATGGTACTTATGTGGCTATAGAGAGTGGCACATATATAGTTTATATAATCTAAGTTGATTCTTCATGGACAGTTCGTGTGTGTTAATGAGTGTGAATACAGATTAGAGACAAAAGTTTTATGTTTATGTTCTTTTCACATTAAGCTGCTGACTGTCATCTCAATTTTCAGTAACATAACATGGATTTATTTATGGACGAAAATCATACTTTTTCCTAACCCCCAATTATAAGTGACAAACATCGGTAAACTTGTTTAATAAAAAGATAATCATTCTTTCAATTGTAAGTTATTTTTCCCCTCAATTGCTATTTCACAATTTTTCAGATTTTCATTTTTTTTTTTTTTGCTTAATTGCAGTTTTGATCCCCTTATTTTTATTATTTTGCAGATTCGGTCCCCCTATGTTCATGAACCAAATGAGCCAATCTTGAGCATGAAAATTAAGTACGTTAATTAAATGAGTTGAAATTGATCTATATAATATATATAATTCGACTCGTTTGGCTCAAGAGTTTACTTGTTTATATATAACACCTGGAAAACATTTTTAAATTTACATATTTGATTTTACAAATTTATATAATAGATATCATAAAAAATTATAGAGTTAATAGGCTTTTACCCCCTTGCAAAGTATGCGAGTTTTGCGTTACCCCCTATAATTTTTTTTTGGAGATGACCCCCTTGCAATTTTTTTTTTTCGCAGTTCATTTGACCCCCAGGGGGTAAAACAAAAAAACATTACAGGGAGGTCAAATGAACTATGAAAAAAAAAACACATTGCAAGGGGGTAATCTCAAAAAATAAATTATAGGGGGTAACGTAAAACTCGTCTACTTTGCAGGGAGTAAAAGCCTAGTAAAAGCCTATTAACCCAAAATTATATATAATTGATTTTATACAATTATATAATACTTTAAATAAATTAAGACACACTAAAATTTGGTATAAATTTCAATCTATTTATAGATTTTAAATTTATTTATTTTTTACTTTAGAGTTAATTGGTTTGAGCTAATAAACCAAACTGAGTTGTTTTTTAACTAAAATGAAGTTGAGTTCGAGCAAGAGAAAAAATTTTGTGTCGAACCCAAGAGTTGAGTTTCGAGTTGAAAATGAACTAAATATAACGAGTCGAACCAAACTGTTCGTGAATTTTAAACGAGTTGAATTCAAACTAAAAAAAGAATTTGTGTCTAACTCGAGTCGAGTTTTAAACTGAACCAATTTTTATCGAGTCGAGCTTAGACGGGTTCAATTCAGCTTGACTCATTTCCAGCCTTATTTGTCTCAATTAAGTGTTTGATGAGACAGTATGATATGATAAGTTAATCTTAAAACTTATTATATCATGTCTTTTTAGTTCAAATATTTATCCTAAATTTGAATTAGGTTAAACCAGCAAAATACGATAAACAAGTAATTTACTGATATAACTTATAAAATATATTGTGCAATTTTATTTTGGTTCTAACTTCTTAATTTGTAATTTTATTTGAGTTGGTTTATTGATAGAGGTTGAGTCTTTCCCTTGGAGACCGAAAAGTAAGTTGTAAAATAAAATAACATAGGAGGCTATTTTTTTATTAAATGTTTGTTGAGGGAAAATATTAGTAGTCGTGAATTAAATTCTGAACCTTTTTTTTTTAACTCTTTTAACGTTTCCATTTTTATTATTGGGCTACACCTATAGGGACACATAGGAGACTGTGTAATGTCTCACAGTTTTTCATAATAAATAGGTCAAATATAGGAATTGAAATAAGTCGAGCTGAATCGAACTCGTTAGAGCTCGACTCGTTAGGAATTGGTTCAGCTCGAAATTCGGCTCAATTGTAACATGAACTCTTTTTTCAGCTCGAGTTCGACTCGTTTAAAGTTCACGAACAGTTTGATTCAGCTCGTTAGATTCAACTCATTAAGTTAAATCACATCATTTTAAAGTTAATTTTTTTGTCAAAATTTGATCTTTAATTTTTTAAACTATTGTTTAAAAAGAAAAAACAAATATTAAATTAAAATAAATGTCAACAATGGATAAACATGTACAAAATTCAAATCAGCATAAACCAATACAAGTAACAAAGTTACAAAGCAAAAACCAACAAAATTCCACAATTATTCTCAAAATATTCTTCCATTTCAAAACTCCAATTGTTCTCTTATTCAAGATAAAATTGCATCAGTTAAAATTTTTTGGCAAGTTTTATATATATATATATAAGAATAACCGAGCTGATTTATGAGTCAAACGAGTCGAACTATATATAGTTTATGTTCAGCTCATTTGGTTCATGAACCAAATTCACGAGTCAAATATCGAATCAAGCTTCGAACTATTCACGAGTTAGCTCGGGTCATTGCCAACCCTAGTCAAATGCATTCAGGATTTTTTAATTTAACATTTGTAATAGATCGATCATCTTAGTTTTTTAAATTTCAAATTGATCCTTTAATTTTGTAGGATCAAAACATGCTATTTTATTTATTTATTTTTTTGGTACATAAATAGGGCAAAGCCCAAAAGAGAAAACAAAAAAATCTAAGAAACTACTAGTATATTTCAAGGTATGCAAGCTCTAAATATAACTAAATATGAAAATTGATAATATTATTGGGACAAAAAATATATTTAACTTTATAAATTATTTCCACGGTAGAAATTTCAATAGGTAAAATATCTAAAATGTATTTTGTATTCCTTTAAAAAAAAATGTATTTTGTATTCTGAAAATTTAGTATAGTAGGGAAATTTCATGTTGTTAGAGAGAGCGAGAGAAATATGAAATTTTAAGAGAATGTGGTCTTAACAAATTTGGAGTACAATAGTGGAATTTAGAAAGTAAGAAGGGAAAAAAAAAGCGAGAGTATAATATGGTCTAGGTGGGTATGCCAAGTAGAGTTACTTTTCGCATCCCCTACGAATTCTCAAGCACCCCCTGAAATAATCATATTACCCTCCCTCGCATTCTAGAGAGCGAAAGCACATTTCGCTCTCTAACTAGCGAGCGTGTTAATTACATGACCATTTGAAATGGTTCCACCCCCAGGTTTGAATTTTAAAAATACACGTTCGCTCCCTAGGTAGCGAACTTTCACTTATGCGTTCGCAGCCTAGAGAGCGAACACTATTCCTATATAAGCAAAATTTGAATTTCTTCCCTCTCATTCCAACAGTTTCCAAAAAGGAAAAAAAAAAGAGAAAATCGTCCCAAAACCTTTGATACGCCAAAAGTAAACCAAAGTTGAAGTTTTTTGCTTGTTTGGGACCGATATCATCATACAAGTGAAGATTAACAAAAGGTAAACTTGCATTTTCATCTTTTATGCATTTTTCTGAAGAAAAAAAATTTACGACTGGGGTTGCTCGCTCTGTAGGAAGCGAACAACCCCTTAGTTCGCATCCTAGATAGCGAACCATTACATTATTGAATTCAACTAATGGTCAGGATGCATCAGATCATTGTGTGGTTCAAAATGTGTCAAAACTTGTATAAATAGGTGTGTTGGCTCAGTAGCAACTCAAATTATCAAGATGGAAAAGTTAGAATTTAAGTCGAACACCCACATAGTTGTGGTGTACTACAACGGGGGAAATGTCAATCTTTTCAGGATCGACGTCTGTAACACCCCGTTTTTCAAAAGCCAAAAAGGGCATTATTTTTTTTTTTTTTCTTTTTCAACTAACACTCAAAGTGCGCATAATAGTTTTTAAATGAACCGGCATTCAAATATACAAAAGAACTCAATACCAAAAGGTGCTTCGACAAGCAAAGTGTATTTCCTGAATAATTACAATCCAAGTCTAAGTACCAAAACAAGTTAGAAATCCTATGCTAACCAAAAAGCACGGTGCACAAAACACACTGACGCATAGTCTAACTATCCTAGGCTACAGCTCCAACCGCTCACTGGGGCCTGGAACAGCCACCGTCGTCACCACGACCTAACCCATCATCTGGGTGGGATGAGCCCGCAAATGAAAGAAAGGGTCACCACAAAATATATAGTACGTATATATATAACCGGTGCGAAAGATTGTACACATAACAATAATTCCACAAACACAAGAGAAAGCTCTTAAACTCAAAAGTAATTCCCACCAACGGGCTTATATAAATAAATGCACACCAAGCCTAATGCAGACTTCTACAATGAGTGTGACAACCGATTACTGATTCGTCACATGCATGATTTTCCGGAAAATTAACCTCTCCTCGAAGAGTCGTGGGGTAGGCAAAACCACACAGAAATATACGTACCCGCACTAAAAATGCCACACAAGGCAGGTGAAGTCACACAGACAAACACCAGGCGAAGTCACACAGACAAACACCAACTCAATATAAATCCAGAAGGATTTGGCGAAGCCACACAGTCAAACGCCCGGTACGTAGGCAAAGTCACACAGACATACACCTAGGCACGCAACTATGAAATGCATGGCATATATGCTCTTTGGCATATACGGGATAGTCACACAAGACAAAATCCTCGCGTAGTCCTATCTGACGCACGCATTCATATATGCCCATGCAAACATTCACATAGCCTAAAGTCTATGTACAAAGCATCACCATATACATACATTTTTCCAATCATATGTAAATTGCACACATATTATAACCACGTTCTCATCAACGAGAATACATAAATACAAACATGCCAAAGCACACAGCAATTGCACACACAGCAAAACAAAGCATGTCGTAACCATTTAAAGACAGAAATAAAGTGGAGCCCTTACCTCGTCAAGCACTCAACTATCACACGATCGCACAACACTTACTTGCTTCCTAAAACAAGCAAAGTATTCAATCAAAACCATAACCAATCAATCCTTAATGATTTGAACTCTAAAACCCCAAAAACCAAAGGTTTTCTAAGGTAAAATCCCTCTTTCGGATTCTCTACCAAAAACTACCGTATTGATCAACCCCCATGAGTTATTTGTACTATTTTTAGGACCCAAAACATTTGCCAAAAGTCTTAAATAATTTGAAATGCAAAATGGCCGTTTTCTTGCGTTATAAGTTACGTACTTTCCGAGTACCCGAAAAACTCGTTTCCAATCCCAACCACTTCCATAAATTAATAAAAAGGGATTAGAAAGTTAAAAACCAAGTTTAGAAATCAGAATCCAAAATTTTAGTTTCCAGAGCTCGCCCTGGCGAGTTGGTGGCGAGTGAAGGCAGAGAGTACTGGTCTTACTCGCTCTGGAGCTCGCCCTGGCGTGTTGTCAGGACCTGTGACACTCGCCCTGGCGAGTAACCACTCGCTCAGCGAGTTGCACCTGTCATGACAGCAAAAGACAGCAACTCACACCACCTTTTTCCACCCCATGCCTAGTTTGATTCTATTAGTTCCCAACATCTTTTCAAGGCATAAAAGCAACCCATTTTCATAAGCAAGCAACACATTTCCGAAAGCATGTTGGTTGCTTCGAGTGCAAGTTATTTGATTTTCATTTCCAAAATCAAAACCAAATCCAAGCACAAGTTTTATTACGGGCCTTAACCGTCCGGTAATCCTTTTCTAACATGTTTTCAAGGTAAAAAGCGACACCACATGTCACAATAGTTTTAAACCACTTTGACCCCAAAATACTCCCCAAAAACTCTTAGGAAATATTTTCATAAACCCCAAAATATTTTTCATCGGATTTTCTAAAACAAAACCATACAACGCATTTCCCTTTTGCTCAAAGGTCCAAAGACAACGTTTCTTTTCAAAACCTTACAACTTAACCACATGTTATTGATCAATACTCTAAACTTTCAAAACCCTAACTTTTCTCATGAGATTCTCACAAACTCATGGAAAACAAAAACAACAAAGCCTAGCATGCTTCCTAAGCTCTCATGAACAACTTTCATGAAACAAAAACTAGCAAGAACAACATTTCTCACCAAACCCTCTTAAGAACATAAACCCAAAAATATCAAAACTCTAAAAATCTACCAACCTAGGAGATGAGAAGAGAGGGTTACCTTTAGAAAGTGATTCTCTACAACTTTCCTCAAAGCTCCAAAGCTTGAAATGGAGTGAATTGGTGAGGAAATGAAAATATGTGAAGGTTGGAAATGAAAATAATGGAGTCTACGTGAAAGAGAGAAAGAAAGGAGTGAAATATGTGATGTTTTCTAAGTGACCAAGTGACCAAACCTCCTTACTAAGCCATAGCTCTTGCTCACTCATGGCCATTGGATCAAAAACAAAATGCCAAGACAAAACCCTAGCCATTAGATCAAACCAAACCAAATCCACTTGAGATAAAACTCAATATCTCATAGAAACACTCACACGTTCAGCTCTCGCACGTCGCGACGAACGAAACTCACCAAAACAGAAAACCTACGGAAAGAACGTCTAACGTTTCACATTTCCAAAACTTATCGCCGAATCTTTTTCCGCGACTGTAATTTTCTTCCATACCTCAGAAAATTAATCTCAGAATATATCCTAACTCACGCAGATATATAAAACTCCCATCCGAAACCTCACTCGAAACAGACGCAGTAAGATTTTCCATCCGCGGGTAAAATCCTACTCGTTTTTCCAAAAACAAGAATAATCCAAAACTCGTTATTCTGAAACCACAAATAACTTCTTATTCAAGAAACAGGATCACAAGACAAAAGTCTGTACAATTACAGTGCACGAGCACAAAACAGACTCGATTACAGCAAAACCTCAGAATTACACGATGTTTCATCACACGAACACATCGAAACCCTAATATTCCTTAAACCAACTATACAAAGAAATCTTGGGTCTTACAATACTACCCCCCTAAAAGAAGTTTCGTCCTCGAAACTTAGACGTCGTCAAACAAACTGGGGTATAATTCTCTCATCTTACTCTCGAGCTCCCAGGTGGTATCTCCTGTAGCTTCGTTCCATATTACCATTACCAAAGGTATCTCTTTCGTTCTCAGACGCCTCATCTTCCTATCCGCAATCTTGATTGGCGGAACCTCAAATGACAAGTTATCCCTCAACTGGATATCATCTGGTGTGATCACATGTGATGGATCTGGTGTATATTTCCGCAATTGCGACACATGGAACACGTCATGAATCAAAGATAGTACCGGTGGCAACGCGATCCGGTATGCTACCTTCCCAATCCGCTCCGTAATCTGATAAGGTCCTATAAACTTCGGAGTCAACTTCTTCGCTTTCAAAGCCCTTCCAACGCCAGTCGTTGGTGTAACTCGGAGAAATACGTGATCCCCCTCCTCAAACTCTAAAGGCCTCCGACGCCTATCCGCATAACTTTTCTGGCGATCTTGAGCAACCTTCATCATTGCCCTTATCTTTCGGACCTTGTCCGTCGTCTGTTGTACCATTTCCGGCCCTACTATCATACTCTCCCCATCTTGGTACCAACACAAAGGAGTCTGACATCTCCTCCCATACAAAGCCTCGTATGGCGCCATTCCAATACTCGCGTGGAAACTATTGTTGTATGTGAATTCTATCAATGGTAACACATCATCCCAACTTCCACGATCATCCAATACACAAGCTCTCAACAAATCCTCTAAAGACTGATTTGTTCTCTCGGTCTGCCCATCTGTCTGAGGATGGTAGGCGGAACTCAATCTCAGTTTCGTCCCCAACGCCTCATGCAAAGTCCTCCAAAAGTGTGAAGTAAACTTTGGATCTCGATCCGACACTATACTCGATGGAATCCCATGTAACCTCACAATCTCAGCAACGTAAACATCGGTCAACTTCGCCGCTGTATCCGTAGTTCTTACCGGTAGAAAATGAGCGGACTTCGTCAAACGATCCACTATCACCCAAATGGAATCATGCTTCCTCCTGGTCTTAGGTAAACCAGTGATGAAATCCATAGAAATGCTATCCCACTTCCACTCGGGGATATCTAATGACTGCAGCATCCCTGCCGGTTTCTGATGTTCAATCTTCGCCTTCTGACAAGTCAGACACGACGCCACATACTCAGCCACATCCTTCTTCAAACCCGGCCACCAGAAATCATGCCTCAGGTCTTGATACATCTTTGTTGCTCCGGGATGTATACTAAGTTTACTCTTGTGTGCCTCCCCTAGAATGATGTTTCTCAAGTTCATAGCATCGGGTACACACACCCTACCTTGACACCTCAAGATGTTGTCTGATCCCACCTTGAAATCTCGGTTGGTTCCTCGAACAATCAAAGCTCTTTTCACCATGAGAAACTTGTCATCTTGACAATTAGCAATATCCTCCAACAAACCGTTTGAGATGGTAATCATACCCAGTCTCATATTCCCTAAAGCAAACTCTACCTCTAGGTGCAAATCACGAAACTCTCTCAACAACTCCTGTTGACTAGCCATTTGTGCCGAACAAACCGACACACTCTTCCTACTCAAGGCATCGGCTACCACATTAGCCTTTCCCGGATGGTATTCTAACGTGAAATCAAAATCTTTCAATGTTTCCATCCATCTCCGTTGCCTCGTATTAAGCTCTTTCTGATCGAACAGATACTTAAGACTTTTATGGTCACTAAACACGACAAAAGTGCAACCATAAAGATGATGTCTCCAAATCTTCAATGCAAAAACAACGGCCGCAAGCTCTAAATCGTGCGTAGGATAATTCTTCTCATGCACTTTCAGTTGCCTGGACGCATAAGCCACTGCTCTCTTGTGTTGCATCAACACACAACCCAACCCTTGATGAGAAGCATCACAATAAACCTCATACGGTTCATCCGACTGTGGTAACATCAAAACTGGTGAAGTCGTCAATCGCTCCTTCAACAACTGAAAACTCAACTCACACTTCTCCGTCCACGCAAACGGTTGATCTTTCCGCGTAAGTTGTGTCATCGGTGCCACAATCTTAGCAAAACCTTCAATGAATCTTCGGTAATAACCGGCCAAACCCATAAAACTCCTCACATCAGTCACTGTTTGAGGCTGCTTCCACGAAAGTACCGTATCAATCTTGGCTGGATCCACGGCTATTCCCTCTTTTGATATAACATGGCCAAGGAAATTCACCTCTTCCAACCAAAAATCACACTTTGACGGGTTTGCATACAGCTTACTTTCCCGCAAAACTTGCAATACTAGACGAAGATGCTCTACATGTTCCTCTTCACTCTTCGAATACACTAGAATGTCATCAATGAACACCACCACGAACTTGTCCAAAAATGAATGGAATATCCGATTCATGTAAGCCATAAAGATAGCAGGTGCATTCGTCACTCCGAACGGCATCACTAAGAACTCATAATGCCCATAACGCGTCCTAAACGCCGTTTTCTGAATATCATCATCTCGCACTCTTATCTGGTGATAACCAGACTTCAAGTCAATCTTGGAAAACACTGAGGCTCCCCTCAACTGATCCATCAAATCATCGATTCGTGGCAATGGATATCGGTTCTTGATAGTTACCTTATTAAGCTTCCGATAATCCACACACAGACGAGATTTACCATCCTTCTTTTTAACCAATAAGACCGGTGCTCCCCAAGGCGACACACTAGGTCTTATGAAACCTTTACCTAACAATTCCTCAATCTGACTTTTCAACTCTACCAACTCAGCTGGAGCCATCCGATAAGCTGATTCTGAAATCGGACCCGTACCCGGTTGCAAATCAATAAAGAATTCCACCTCTCTACACGGAGGAAAAGCTGGAATCTCTGATGGAAACACATCTTGGAAATCTTGAACCACTCGAATTTCCTCAATTCGGATCTCCGACGTCACTCCTAAGCTAGCAAGTGAAACTATCTCCGGCTCTCCATTACCCATAACCACAGAAAGCCGATTTGCAGACAAGTACCTTCGCACACCTGGCTCGGGAAAGAAAACCAATTTCCGAGCACAGTCTAGAATCACATAATGATACGACAACCAATCCATCCCGAGGATGATCTCGAGAGATAAAAGCGGTAGACAAACCAAATTGACCAGAAAATCCCTATTCTGGATTACTACCAAACAATGCAAACATGCAGTATTCACTACCAAGTCCTTAGCAGGAGTCAAAACATTCAAATCAAACGGAAGCACAGAAACATTCAAACTCAAACGATTTGCACATGCCAAAGATATGAATGAGTGGGTTGCCCCCGTGTCAATCAAAGCAGTTAAAGAATTACCTGCGATGTGACAGCTCTCGTGGATGGCATTGCTAGCCTGCCCACTCAGTTCAGTGCCCATACAGTAAGCACGTGCCTTTGCCGCAGGTCTGGCACCCTGTGAACCTTGTGCCACATTTGCCGACGGCCCAGTCTTCGGGGCTCTGCAATCTCTAGCAAAGTGTCCCGGCTTCTTGCAATTGTAGCAGGTGTTTCCCACCTTCGGTTGCGTGCACTCATTAGAAAAATGCCCCGCTTCTCCACAGTTGTAGAAAGTCCCCTTACTACCCTCTGATTTTCCCCGGGTTCCCTGATTCACCGATCGGCCCGGTCCTTTACTGTGCTGAGGACGGTTATAAGGCTTACTCCCTTGCCTCCCACTATTCTGAGTCGAACCACGATCATTGGTGCGACTTGGTCCTCCGGCATTAGAATTCCCTTGGCGGTTCACCCGCTTATTCTTCATGTCTTCGACCTCTTGGCACTTTTCAACCAATACCTGAAATTGTCGAATACCCAACGGCACAACCGTATCCTGCAGCTCGTACCTCAATCCATCTTGGAATCTACGGCACATATAATCCTCATCTATCCCATCCCTAAAGAAGCGGAAGAAACGGGATAGTGATTCGAACTTCTTGGCATATGCTTCAACATTCATGCCCGCTTGCCTCAGCCTCAGGAACTCTTCACCATACCTTTCCCTAGCTGTCTCAGGGAAGTATTTGGCCAAGAACCTCCTTTTGAAGTTCTCCCAACTTAACTCTTCATGAACATTCTCCATGATCAGTCGGGTGTTCCTCCACCAATACTCAGAACCCCCGAGTAATTGATAGGTAGCTAAGACCACCTTCTCTCCTTCTGGACAATGAATTGCCCCGAATATCCTCTCCACAGATTGGAGCCATAGATCAGCAGTTTCCGGACCTCCCTCCCCATTAAACTTAGGAGGAGTTTGATGGTTGAAATTCGAAAGAAGTCTAGATCCAGCCGCAAGTATTTCCCCTTCGCGCTTTTCCAGATCCCTCTGCGCCTTAGCATGGCTCTGAGCAGTCACAGCCGCTGCCATCGTATGCATGGCATAAGCCATCTGGTTTATATCAACATTATCCGTCATAGGTGCTGTAGGTGCCCTTCTCGGAGGCATTCTATTCTGCACAATACCAATTCTGATTAGATTCCTTATCCAAACATTCCTGAGTCTCAACAGAAATCTCATACAACGGTTACTAGCACATAACCCGACACCGAACAACCACTAGAACTGACACTACTCTAGCTATGTTCTAACCGACTCTGGACTAACGACTCAAGTATACACTTTCCCTTTGAAGATTTAAAGCCGTGCTCTGATACCAATTTGTAACACCCCGTTTTTCAAAAGCCAAAAAGGGCATTATTTTTTTTTTTTTCTTTTTCAACTAACACTCAAAGTGCGCATAATAGTTTTTAAATGAACCGGCATTCAAATATACAAAAGAACTCAATACCAAAAGGTGCTTCGACAAGCAAAGTGTATTTCCTGAATAATTACAATCCAAGTCTAAGTACCAAAACAAGTTAGAAATCCTATGCTAACCAAAAAGCACCGTGCACAAAACACACCGGCGCATAGTCTAACTATCCTAGGCTACAACTCCAACCGCTCACTGGGGCCTGGAACAGCCACCGTCGTCACCACGACCTAACCCATCATCTGGGTGGGATGAGCCCGCAAATGAAAGAAAGGGTCACCACAAAATATATAGTATGTATATATATAACCGGTGCGAAAGATTGTACACAAAACAATAATTCCACAAACACAAGAGAAAGCTCTTAAACTCAAAAGTAATTCCCACCAACGGGCTTATATAAATAAATGCACACCAAGCCTAATGCAGACTTCTACAATGAGTGTGACAACCGATTACTGATTCGTCACATGCATGATTTTCCGGAAAATTAACCTCTCCTCGAAGAGTCGTGGGGTAGGCAAAACCACACAGAAATATACGTACCCGCACTAAAAATGCCACACAAGGCAGGTGAAGTCACACAGACAAACACCAGGCGAAGTCACACAGACAAACACCAACTCAATATAAATCCAGAAGGATTTGGCGAAGCCACACAGTCAAACGCCCGGTACGTAGGCAAAGTCACACAGACATACACCTAGGCACGCAACTATGAAATGCATGGCATATATTCTCTTTGGCATATACGGGATAGTCACACAAGACAAAATCCTCGCGTAGTCCTATCTGACGCACGCATTCATATATGCCCATGCAAACATTCACATAGCCTAAAGTCTATGTACAAAGCATCACCATATACATACATTTTTCCAATCATATGTAAATTGCACACATATTATAACCACGTTCTCATCAACGAGAATACATAAATACAAACATGCCAAAGCACACAGCAATTGCACACACAGCAAAACAAAGCATGTCGTAACCATTTAAAGACAGAAATAAAGTGGAGCCCTTACCTCGTCAAGCACTCAACTATCACACGATCGCACAACACTTACTTGCTTCCTAAAACAAGCAAAGTATTCAATCAAAACCATAACCAATCAATCCTTAATGATTTGAACTCTAAAACCCCAAAAACCAAAGGTTTTCTAAGGTAAAATCTCTCTTTCGGATTCTCTACCAAAAACTACCGTATTGATCAACCCCCATGAGTTATTTGTACTATTTTTAGGACCCAAAACATTTGCCAAAAGTCTTAAATAATTTGAAATGCAAAATGGCCGTTTTCTTGCGTTATAAGTTACGTACTTTCCGAGTACCCGAAAAACTCGTTTCCAATCTCAACCACTTCCATAAATTAATAAAAAGGGATTAGAAAGTTAAAAACCAAGTTTAGAAATCAGAATCCAAAATTTTAGTTTCCAGAGCTCGCCCTGGCGAGTTGGTGGCGAGTGAAGGCAGAGAGTACTGGTCTTACTCGCTCTGGAGCTCGCCCTGGCGTGTTGTCAGGACCTGTGACACTCGCCCTGGCGAGTAACCACTCGCTCAGCGAGTTGCACCTGTCATGACAGCAAAAGACAGCAACTCACACCACCTTTTTCCACCCCATGCCTAGTTTGATTCTATTAGTTCCCAACATCTTTTCAAGGCATAAAAGCAACTCATTTTCATAAGCAAGCAACACATTTCCGAAAGCATGTTGGTTGCTTCGAATGCAAGTTATTTGATTTTCATTTCCAAAATCAAAACCAAATCCAAGCACAAGTTTTATTATGGGCCTTAACCGTCCGGTAATCCTTTTCTAACATGTTTTCAAGGTAAAAAGCGACACCACATGTCACAATAGTTTTAAACCACTTTGACCCCAAAATACTCCCCAAAAACTCTTAGGAAATATTTTCATAAACCCCAAAATATTTTTCATCGGATTTTCTAAAACAAAACCATACAACGCATTTCCCTTTTGCTCAAAGGTCCAAAGACAACGTTTCTTTTCAAAACCTTACAACTTAACCACATGTTATTGATCAATACTCTAAACTTTCAAAACCCTAACTTTTCTCATGAGATTCTCACAAACTCATGGAAAACAAAAACAACAAAGCCTAGCATGCTTCCTAAGCTCTCATGAACAACTTTCATGAAACAAAAACTAGCAAGAACAACATTTCTCACCAAACCCTCTTAAGAACATAAACCCAAAAATATCAAAACTCTAAAAATCTACCAACCTAGGAGATGAGAAGAGAGGGTTACCTTTAGAAAGTGATTCTCTACAACTTTCCTCAAAGCTCCAAAGCTTGAAATGGAGTGAATTGGTGAGGAAATGAAAATATGTGAAGGTTGGAAATGAAAATAATGGAGTCTACGTGAAAGAGAGAAAGAAAGGAGTGAAATATGTGATGTTTTCTAAGTGGCCAAGTGACCAAACCTCCTTACTAAGCCATAGCTCTTGCTCACTCATGGCCATTGGATCAAAAACAAAATGCCAAGACAAAACCCTAGCCATTAGATCAAACCAAACCAAATCCACTTGAGATAAAACTCAATATCTCATAGAAACACTCACACGTTCAGCTCTCGCACGTCGCGACGAACGAAACTCACCAAAACAGAAAACCTACGGAAAGAACGTCTAACGTTTCACATTTCCAAAACTTATCGCCGAATCTTTTTCCGCGACTGTAATTTTCTTCCATACCTCAGAAAATTAATCTCAGAATATATCCTAACTCACGCAGATATATAAAACTCCCATCCGAAACCTCACTCGAAACAGACGCAGTAAGATTTTCCATCCGCGGGTAAAATCCTACTCGTTTTTCCAAAAACAAGAATAATCCAAAACTCGTTATTCTGAAACCACAAATAACTTCTTATTCAAGAAACAGGATCACAAGACAAAAGTCTGTACAATTACAGTGCACGAGCACAAAACAGACTCGATTACAGCAAAACCTCAGAATTACACGATGTTTCATCACACGAACACATCGAAACCCTAATATTCCTTAAACCAACTATACAAAGAAATCTTGGGTCTTACAACGTCGATGTTACTCTAGGTGATCTGAAGCACCAGCTGACCCAACTCAACGGTCATGTCAACCATCGCGGTCAAAGAAAGAAGATATAATATATTTTTGTTCTTAATTTTGTTTTGTCAAAAAATACAATTTTTTTTTAAAAATTTACACAACATCGACGATATAATATATTTGTAATTGAAACAAATAAATTAAATGTTTAATTGCAGTTTTGGTTCCCATATTTTTACCATTTTACGTAATTTGTCTCACTTTTTAAAATTTAATAGTTTTTTGTCCTCTATTCTACTTTTTTAACTATAAATTGGTGATGTAATATATTTTAAACAACGTGATGTATAATCTAATGATGAGAAACTATCAATATTAAAGAAATTCTAAAAAGAAAATATTATAGAATAAAAATCATTTTTTTTATTATTTTGTTCATATTATAGAAGTTTTTTCTAATCACCAAAAATAAAAAAAAGTTTTTTATAATAGTATATTTTATTTTCTACAAGTAATAAATTTTAATTTTATTACAAATATAATTGATACATTTTACCAAATTTTTTTTTAACTATCTGTAAATATAAATTTTTCATTTTTTTTTCTTGCACTATATTTTACTAAAAAAATATTTCTTACAACATGGTAGATTTTATGTTGGGTCAAAAATTATGTTAGGCCTTATATTAATGTTTGCTTTAGGCCACATTTTATGTTGGGCCGGCCCTGCATATACACGATAAAAGAAAAAATCAAGTACATTCACAAAAAATAAAATCAATCTAAGATACTTGTTCAAAAAAAAATCAATCTAAGATAATACCAATGTGCTATTTATGTATGATTTTCCAAACTTGAGCTCTCACAATTATCAACCAATCTATTCAACAAAAAGTTAAATATAAAAACAAAAATAAAAAAAAAGGATGAAGGATAGTTCATGGCAAATGTTTATTTTCACGGTTCTGATCAATCTTATAGATAAAATTTATAAAAAATACCATAAAAAAAATAATTATAACATCAATTTGTTTTATGCAAATGAAATGCTTATTGAATTTTTTGAGCAGTGCTACAAAAGTATTGAAAAATGTCTACATATCTTGCTGAGATTGCTATCAATATAGTAGATATAGTGCACAATTTAAAGATGTATATGATCTCATGAGTAATACTGTAAGTGTCAAATGTGTTGGATAAATACGAAAACAAATGTGAGAAGTGGTGGTTATAAAGGCTAAAGATAAACTAAAAATTTATTAGCAATAATTTTTTAATTAAGTTGGTTACATTTGTAAGAAGTTGTAAAGTTAGGGAAGTGTGATAGTGGAAAAAATTTCAGTTTCTAACTTAGCCTATAACTCTTTAATAATAATACATTAGTTTTTTTATATATTTAATAATAGATTAAAAGAGGTAAAATTAAAGTTTTAGTAGAGATTGTAAATCTTTTCTTAGAATGCCATGTCATCAAAATGAAGGCATAGGAGCTATTGGAGCTTCCTTTTATAAGTAATAATAATAATAATAAAAGATAAAAGATATAGTGCAGATGGTCGCGCGCTTGCACTGGTGAAGGTAGGATGCTGGTTCGAATCTTAAGTAGTCTCTTTTCCATTATTTACTTGTTTTTTTCACTTATTTTTCATAATCTTCTAATTGTTAATAATAATAATAATTATTCAAAAAGATAAATTGTTTAGAGAATATTATTTATTTCAAACAAAAATTATTAGCCTATACCATAATATATGGAGTACAAAATTTAAATTTTAGTTGGATTTTTATTTTTGAATAATTTGTTCTTAATTTTGTTTTGTCAAAAAATACAATTTTTTTTTAAAAATTTACACAACATCGACGATATAATATATTTGTAATTGAAACAAATAAATTAAATGTTTAATTGCAGTTTTGGTTCCCATATTTTTACCATTTTACGTAATTTGTCTCACTTTTTAAAATTTAATAGTTTTTTGTCCTCTATTCTACTTTTTTAACTATAAATTGGTGATGTAATATATTTTAAACAACGTGATGTATAATCTAATGATGAGAAACTATCAATATTAAAGAAATTCTAAAAAGAAAATATTATAGAATAAAAATCATTTTTTTTATTATTTTGTTCATATTATAGAAGTTTTTTCTAATCACCAAAAATAAAAAAAAAGTTTTTTATAATAGTATATTTTATTTTCTACAAGTAATAAATTTTAATTTTATTACAAATATAATTGATACATTTTACCAAAATTTTTTTTAACTATCTGTAAATATAAATTTTTCATTTTTTTTTCTTGCACTATATTTTACTAAAAAAAATATTTCTTACAACATGGTAGATTTTATGTTGGGTCAAAAATTATGTTAGGCCTTATATTAATGTTTGCTTTAGGCCACATTTTATGTTGGGCCGGCCCTGCATATACACGATAAAAGAAAAAATCAAGTACATTCACAAAAAATAAAATCAATCTAAGATACTTGTTCAAAAAAAAATCAATCTAAGATAATACCAATGTGCTATTTATGTATGATTTTCCAAACTTGAGCTCTCACAATTATCAACCAATCTATTCAACAAAAAGTTAAATATAAAAACAAAAATAAAAAAAAAGGATGAAGGATAGTTCATGGCAAATGTTTATTTTCACGGTTCTGATCAATCTTATAGATAAAATTTATAAAAAATACCATAAAAAAAATAATTATAACATCAATTTGTTTTATGCAAATGAAATGCTTATTGAATTTTTTGAGCAGTGCTACAAAAGTATTGAAAAATGTCTACATATCTTGCTGAGATTGCTATCAATATAGTAGATATAGTGCACAATTTAAAGATGTATATGATCTCATGAGTAATACTGTAAGTGTCAAATGTGTTGGATAAATACGAAAACAAATGTGAGAAGTGGTGGTTATAAAGGCTAAAGATAAACTAAAAATTTATTAGCAATAATTTTTTAATTAAGTTGGTTACATTTGTAAGAAGTTGTAAAGTTAGGGAAGTGTGATAGTGGAAAAAATTTCAGTTTCTAACTTAGCCTATAACTCTTTAATAATAATACATTAGTTTTTTTATATATTTAATAATAGATTAAAAGAGGTAAAATTAAAGTTTTAGTAGAGATTGTAAATCTTTTCTTAGAATGCCATGTCATCAAAATGAAGGCATAGGAGCTATTGGAGCTTCCTTTTATAAGTAATAATAATAATAATAATAATAATAAAAGATAAAAGATATAGTGCAGATGGTCGCGCGCTTGCACTGGTGAAGGTAGGATGCTGGTTCGAATCTTAAGTAGTCTCTTTTCCATTATTTACTTGTTTTTTTCACTTATTTTTCATAATCTTCTAATTGTTAATAATAATAATAATTATTCAAAAAGATAAATTGTTTAGAGAATATTATTTATTTCAAACAAAAATTATTAGCCTATACCATAATATATGGAGTACAAAATTTAAATTTTAGTTGGATTTTTATTTTTGAATAATTTGTTCTTAATTTTGTTTTGTCAAAAAATACAATTTTTTTTTAAAAATTTACACAACATCGACGATATAATATATTTGTAATTGAAACAAATAAATTAAATGTTTAATTGCAGTTTTGGTTCCCATATTTTTACCATTTTACGTAATTTGTCTCACTTTTTAAAATTTAATAGTTTTTTGTCCTCTATTCTACTTTTTTAACTATAAATTGGTGATGTAATATATTTTAAACAACGTGATGTATAATCTAATGATGAGAAACTATCAATATTAAAGAAATTCTAAAAAGAAAATATTATAGAATAAAAATCATTTTTTTTATTATTTTGTTCATATTATAGAAGTTTTTTCTAATCACCAAAAATAAAAAAAAAGTTTTTTATAATAGTATATTTTATTTTCTACAAGTAATAAATTTTAATTTTATTACAAATATAATTGATACATTTTACCAAATTTTTTTTTAACTATCTGTAAATATAAATTTTTCATTTTTTTTTCTTGCACTATATTTTACTAAAAAAAATATTTCTTACAACATGGTAGATTTTATGTTGGGTCAAAAATTATGTTAGGCCTTATATTAATGTTTGCTTTAGGCCACATTTTATGTTGGGCCGGCCCTGCATATACACGATAAAAGAAAAAATCAAGTACATTCACAAAAAATAAAATCAATCTAAGATACTTGTTCAAAAAAAAATCAATCTAAGATAATACCAATGTGCTATTTATGTATGATTTTCCAAACTTGAGCTCTCACAATTATCAACCAATCTATTCAACAAAAAGTTAAATATAAAAACAAAAATAAAAAAAAAGGATGAAGGATAGTTCATGGCAAATGTTTATTTTCACGGTTCTGATCAATCTTATAGATAAAATTTATAAAAAATACCATAAAAAAAATAATTATAACATCAATTTGTTTTATGCAAATGAAATGCTTATTGAATTTTTTGAGCAGTGCTACAAAAGTATTGAAAAATGTCTACATATCTTGCTGAGATTGCTATCAATATAGTAGATATAGTGCACAATTTAAAGATGTATATGATCTCATGAGTAATACTGTAAGTGTCAAATGTGTTGGATAAATACGAAAACAAATGTGAGAAGTGGTGGTTATAAAGGCTAGAGATAAACTAAAAATTTATTAGCAATAATTTTTTAATTAAGTTGGTTACATTTGTATGAAGTTGTAAGGTTAGGGAAGTGTGATAGTGGAAAAAATTTCAGTTTCTAACTTAGTCTATCACTCTTTAATAATAATACATTAGTTTTTTTTATATATTTAATAATAGATTAAAAGAGGTAAAATCAAAGTTTTAGTAGAGATTGTAAATCTTTTCTTAGAGTGCCACATCATCAAAATGAAGGCCTAGGAGCTATTGGAGCTTCCTTTTATAAGTAAAAGATAAAAGATTTCTGCTCCATTTTGATTGGCTGAGCACTATTTACTGCAGCCACGTGGCCAATCACGTTTGGCCACGTGGCAACAACTTTTGACTGGATGGGAGACTGAATTTTTTAACTGCCGACACGTTCGCTGCCTCGAAGGTGAACGACTAAAGTATTCGCTACCTATGAAGCGAACTAAGGTGCGCATTTTTTGGCAATTTACACACTCGCTTCACAAGTAGCAAGAGGAGCAAAATGGGAAAGTCAGGGGTGAAAACGAGTGTTGAAGATGCGAAAAGTAATTCTCTTTGCTTGTTTTACAAAAGTGGGCCAAACCCAATAATGGAGATAGATTTCTGGGCTTTTCTTCTTTCTTAGTTTTATTGTTTTACTATTTTAATTTAACGAAAAATAGAATTTGGTAGGCCAAATTCACACCCCCCCCCCCCCCCCCCCCCCCCCCCCAAATTTATGATTATTTTTACATCTATCAGGAGATATTTCTTGTCATCTAAACAATAAGATTCTTCTTATTTTGATTCAAACGACCAACAACAATACGACCTTCTAACTTTGGCTTCATCTGGTGATGTGTTTTCCACACGCAACAATTAGTTTTCATTCTTTATTCACCAAAATAACCACACAACTTAAATAGACATTGACATTTTTGGGATAATGTGTCTTCTCGTTTCAACTTATTTTAGGTTCCTCTGTAGACACCACCCCTTTCACACCCCAAAACAAACAAAAAATTGTTTTCTTCTCTTAGAACCATTATCATAGTTTACAATCAGTACCGAAAACCTATCTTTGTTGCTTCACAACGAACCCGGTCAATCAAATCATCTCGAACAATATACGTCTTATTCGTGCAAAACATCTTTGCACAATCAACTTTATGCACCATTGGTTTATCAATCAATGTCTGATTTGATTTTATCAAAAGCCTCAGCCATATCTAAAAATACATAATAACATATCACACATCAAAGCTAAAAATAAATAGTTTAAACAGGAACAACAATAAAACAGTACCAAAAAAAGTGTTCCAAGCTTACGAGAGATAAAATTTGATAGGTGTTAAAATTTAGACTTGCCAGGAGGAGTTAAAACCTGGTACAATTGCAAAAATAACAATTGAACAAAGTTAGAATTTCATATTACATATTCTTTTGGACGAAAACAATGAAGAATATGAGCAAATTGATCTGATAGAAGAATTGTATAACGAAACACAAATTTGGAGGGAGGGGGGTGCATTTTAGCCTATTGAATATTTATGATAAGGTGCCACCAAATTTTATCTCCTGATTGATACTTTTATTAGTAATTTTGAAATTTTTAAAAAGGCGATCTAAAAATTAAGAATTATGGTGGATGAGGAATAATAGTCTTATAATTTTGCCTGCTACTTTGTGTATTTTGTTTGGCTTTTCACTTTTGCTGTCGAGTACAGAAACAATGTAATAACAGTTCTAAGAATTCTTTTCTTTGCCATAACATTTTTAATTATATGAGTGATAGATGCAGAGTACTTGCATGGTTACTAAGTACTTTTTATATATATTAAAAAATATCTCAACATATAAGATACTTTTAATTATTCATTTATTAATTATATGCTCAACATACAAAATTTAGAATGCAAATATTTTATGCAGAAAAATAGTACTTGTAAAACAAATAAGAGTATCAAACTATAATTTATAAGATAGATGCGATGCCCGAAGTAATCTCTAGCTAGTCAGCCAATTGATCGCATGTCTAAAGGCATCAGGTACGTTACATATAATAGCCCATTTTATTTTTTTTTTCAGAAAAAGACTTATCTCTATTTTATATACATTACGAGATTCCCACGGAGCTTTCTCGTGCATTCTCAATAATAATTGCTTATGTGTCATTCAATTAGAGCTTCTCTTGCTTAGGTGTCATTCATAATTTTTAGCTTAAGGTATGTTGTTCGAATCCTACTGACAACAATAATTGAATTTTTATAATATTTTATGGAAAACTACCTTTCTTTTTGTAGAGAAAATTACCTTATAATTACTAACAAAGGTATGTTGTTCGAATCTCATTGACAATAATAATTGAATTTTTATAATTTTTTTTTTTTGTAAAAACTCTTTCAAATATTATATTTTTTGTTTTCTTTTTGTAGAAACTTTTTCAAATATTATATTTTTTTTAAACTCTCAATCTTTTTTTTTTGTGAAAACTCTCTCAAATATTATATACTATATTTTTTTTTTAGAAACTCTTTTTTTTTTTAGAAACTCTCAGAAATATTATATTTTTTTTATAAAAACTCTCAAATATTATATTTATAATATATATACACATTTTTCTTATTTTTGGTAAAAACCAAAGGTATCATCTGTGCGCAATTGCAGAGATTAATCCCCTCGATTTAACTGAAATCTATTTAAGGTATTGACCTCTCCTAAGAAATGATTCTCCGTATGCACCGGTCAGGATCGATCTCAAGACCAAATGGTTAAGGGCCCAAATATCTACCACTTGTGCGACACTATCTTGGTACATTTCTATATTTTAATTTTGTAAAATGAAGGAACATTTATATTTAGATTACTTTGAAACAAGTTGAAATAAGAAAATACACTATTTTTTTCATGGATAAGATCACTCGAAAAATTGAAGTTTTGAACCCAAAAAATAGCTTATGACATATCTGTAAAAAAAAAAATTTACGTAAACACATTTTATTTTATTTTGAAAAAAAAAAATTATGTTCATTAGAGACAAAAACAAAATAGAAGATTTTGAGAGAGAGAGAACGGTGATGTAGTTAACAAAAGTATAGTGTATCATGAATTTGAAAGCAGATAGAAACCACTATAAAACCAGTGCTGCTTGAATAACTATGAACTATAAAACCGTTAATTTGATGAAAAATAACCAGAATCAAAGCCAAACATTTCTCTTAAAAATTCAAGTGCTGCTTGAATAACTATGAACTATAAAATCAAATTTTAAACATTGAAATACAAAACAAACTCATCAGGTAAAAATTAAGATATGAAAACACATTATGATATGAAAACAAACACAAAACATATAACTCAAAAAGAGCTTCTTCAAACATTATGATATGAAACGCAAAAAACCCTAATAAATTCATATGTTTGGGAAGTCATCAAATGCATCTCAAGAACAGTATCGTAAAAAGCTATTAAGAGTTGCAATTTACTAAGAAAAAGTAGAAACCCTAGAATGGAGAAAAACCCTTACACCATTTTAAGAACGGCTAGAAGAGGAATTGAAAAGCTAATCGGAGATTATTAAGAGCTATGAGTAGTCGAAGTGAAGTGTGGAATGAAGATTGAGAGCTAGTGAGATTGTACCGTTGAGTGAGATTTTCCGGAGATCTGAAAATGGGGAAAGTTCGTCGGAGAAGAAGGCTTCGTTGGAGAAGAAGGCTTCGTTGGAGAAGAAGGCTTCGTCGGAAGAAGGCGAGAAACTCGACGGCTTCGTCGGAGAAGATTAGATTAGGCGAGAAACTCGTGTTTTGGAGTGAACAATATTTTACAATTCGTGATTTTTTTTTTTTGTGATTTTATGATTTGTTTAATTTTAATTTTCCTGCGGATTTTACAATTCGGAAATTCGCAGGAAAATCCTTAGCAATACCTGCGGATTTTCCTGAAAATTTCAGATCCGCAGGAAATTATTTTCAGTGGCGAAAACCGCAGGAAAATCCTTAGGAATATCTGCGGATTTTCCTGAAAATAACAAATCCGCAGGTAATGGCTCCTTAATGCAAAATCCTCAGGAAATTCCTTAGGAATACCTGCGGATTTTTTTCCGCAGGTAAAAAACAAATTTCTAGTAGTGAGAGAAACTCTCAGTGTTAGAGAATGAGAAACAACAAGTACTTCCCACTCCACTATTAAAAATACACATTGACGAATTAAAATTTGAATTACAACTGCGAGAATTATCCTTATTTTCATATTTTATCATGGGAAAAACTTATTCAAAATTTTATCTAGCACAAAGAAACATGATCCCCATGATGAAAAGTGTATGTAGATCATAGCGAGAACTAAACACGAAAATTTAATTGATATTCATTAAAAATAATAATATTGAATTAACAATTATTTTTTGTTGATGAAGCCTCTATGGAATCATGTAATGGAGACGGAAGAGAGATAGAAATAGAGAGAGAGAGAGAGATAGAGAGAAATCTCTTAGTGGTGTAGAATAGAAAACGGGGAGCACTTTCCACCCGACTATTAAAAATATACATTGACTAATTAAATTTTGAATTCCGACTACGGGGTTATCCATATTTTCATATTTAATATTTTATCACGGGGATCTTTTAGCACGATAAACACGGATCCCCCATGATGAAAAGTGTATGTAGAAGATAGTGATAACTTAACACGAGAATTTTATTGATATTCATTAAAAAAATAATATAGAATTAGCAATTATTTTATTGTTGATGGAGCCCCTATAGAGTCTTGCGACGGAGACGTGAGAGAGAGAGAGAGAGAGAGAGAGAGAGAATCTCTCAGTGGTATATAATAGAAAACAGGTAACACTTCCCACCCCACTATTAAAAATACACATTGACTAATTAAAATTTGAAGTTCGACTAAGGGGGTTTTTCCATATTATGTGTCCATCGCACTTTAATTAGATTACATATGACTGATGAAATCTATGGAATATCTAAAATAAATTAATATAATTTTGATTTTTTATAATTTATGCTATTTTAAACTTTCCATAACCTTCATTTGAACTTTTTAAACTTTCCATAACCTTCCTTCGAACTTTTTTAAGAACCTTAATTTATTAATGTGAGTGGAGAGATTCACACATAGGTTTTCCCATTTGACGCTCACGCGTGAAGATTGCTTCTTTGTGGTACGGTGAAAAGAAAAAATTTGAGAATAGAAACAGGGTAAAAGTGTGTTAATATTCATTTAAAAAATGGTATAAAATTTACAATTATTTTATGTTGATGAAGTCCAACAGAGTCCTGTGTTAAAGATATATCGTATTTTCATACTCAAATAAACTAAAAGAAATCAATCTCATAGACAATTAAAAAAAAGTAGATAACCTTCTAAATAATATAAAATGAAAAAAAGACATAGACAACCTTCAAAAGAAAAAATAACATATGGAAATAAATATTATTGAAAACAATAAAAACTATCCCGTGTTTGACAATGAACCTAATGTAAATTTTCTATAAAGAGTCGGCTCGAGATGAAAAATAAAAAAAATCATGGTATATTTTAATATTATGGGTACGGTCCCAAAAAATCTTAAGGCTATGAAAAATCAAAGCATATTTTCCTTTGAGAATGAAGTTTATAATTATTTTATATTTATAGGATCACTATATAGTTTCGGGGATGAAGATGAAATAAAGAATCTATCTCATAATAGTGTAAAATGGGAAGCGAAGTAATACTTTTAATCTCGCTTTATTTTGTAACATCGTTAAATCTATATCATGTAAAACCTACCTCAATTTTACCTTAGAATTTTAAACCAAATTAATCAAATAATATATCAAAATAAACATATAAATAATGTAAAAAAAGAAAATAATCCCGTGCACGGCACGGGCTAACATACTAGTATTATTTTATTATCAATAAGAGTACGGATACAAGAAGGTATATCAATGTGAAAGTGGAAACTAGTTAAAGATGAGGCCGCCCTTGCTAACGTATGCGCAACTTTATTGGCTTGTCTCCAAATAAACTCAACATTAGAGTTTGAAAAAATAAGAAGCGTGCAGATGCTAATAATCTTTAATAACATCACCTAAATCAGAGCGATCTTTCCCATTACCATAGAATTTGGCAACAACAATCTTACATATCCATGTTGATCACTAATTTAAAATTGAGCGATTAAAATGAAGACAATCAAAATAAAATAAAATAAGGAACTCAACTCAATCCAAATAAATTACGATAAACGATTTCAACTAAAATAATATGTCACATGTGGTGGATATTTGATCTATTTAATCATTTTAACTTAAATTTAATTCTCAACCGATGTATACTTCAAGAGATCAATTTCCACGTACAGCTGCGCACAAAGATATTTTTTATTTATAAAAAAAAATCCAATAAACGATCTCAGCCCTTATTTAAGATTACATGGTAATAAAAAATTGTTAAAACAAATAATACATTTTCATCTGGTTTTGGAGTAGTGACAAATTCCTACATTTTACCCGTACTAAGTACAAACGGCTCCAACGGTCTTACACATGTTAATTTATCATGCATCACGTTTGTGTCATATGTGACAAATACACACGGATTCATAACCCCCACATCCTTTTTTCCTTTTCAATCTAGAAATAGAAATTAGGGTAAGTCTTTTTCAAGCTTGTCTTTGAGGCAGAGAATGCAACACTATATTCTTATCTATTCAATTAAGTGTACATCTTTTTTTGTCCAACCCTTTTCCTTTACCATATAGTTTCATTATATCGCATTCTACACAGCTGTTGCATGATGATTGTAAGAAGCATAATGCCCTTTACTTTAATGTAAATAATAATAATAAGACGAAATGTTGATTTCATTCACAAATGATGGATAAGAAACAAAATTTAAATTGATTGGAAAATCTTAGATGTGACTTTGGAGTAGAGGTGTAGAGACCTCTCTACTTTTTAAAATAAAATCACATATCTATCGACGGATTAGACCAACATATATTTCCATTAGAGTATCGTATTATTTGTATTTTTTAAGGGCATGTTTGGTGCGTATGATATGATAGTGACATGATATGATATAAAACATGATAAAAATAGGATATGATATAAGTAGGATAACAATTATCATATCATGTGTTTTGTGCACATATGATAACAAACATGATAACTATCATATCATGTTTTTAATATCTTGCTCATAATAAGGTGATAAGATATATATCATATTTTAATTACAAAATTAACATTGTAAAATAATTATTCTTTAAAAAATTGTTTTGTAATAGGCTAAACTACATATTTGGTCCCTTACGTATATTTTAGATTTCAATTTGGTCCCTTACGTTTAAAAAGTTTCAATTTGATCCATTACGTTATCAACGTTTGCATTAGTTGGTCCCTTCCGTCAGATTTCACTGTTCCACTGTTTCAATTGGACACGTGTCCAAACCGTTTGCCACGCAAGCAAACCGTCTGCCACATGTACAAAAACTGACGGAAGGAACCAAATTGAAACCTAAAATAAACATAAGGGACCAAATTAAAACTTTTTAAACGTAAGGGACCAAATTGAAACCTAAAATAAACGTAAGGGACCAAATGTATAGTTTAGCCTTTTGTAATACTTTGAATTTACAAATAAAAAATTTAAAGAAGCAATCAAATATTTTCATATAATTTTAAATAAAAATAATGAGCAAACAAATAACTTAATTATATATGTTAGATAAGCTAAATAAATATATCATATATTTTATATGTAAATAATAAAACTACCATTGCAAGGGAATTATATTTAATTTTTTATAAATTTAAATTAATATCCCTATTTTGCAATTTTTAATAATTATTTTACTTTAAAATATTTCAATTTTAGTAGAATTTTGATTTTTGAAATTATATAAATTACAAAATTACCCTTATGAGAAAATCGTGTATATATTTAAAAATTAATTATTTTATTTTTAATTTACTATCAAATTATTTTATTATTTATATTTTATTAATTTTCATGTTTTACTTTAAAATATATTTTATCAAATAAATTGGTAAATTATTTTCTTATCATATGCTGGCCGTAACTCAGCTCAAATTCAGGATAAAAATTTTCACTAGAGAGACAGGATATGATAAGTTCCAGGATTAACTTATCATATCATGTTGGTTCACCAAACACTGGATTAAGACATGATATGTTACAGTTATCATATCTTGTCTCTTATCCTATGCACCAAACGGGCCCTACGTACTGTCTCATGATTTCATTATTTCATAAGGATGAGGTTTGCTCAATATGTTTGTCGTAAAGCGTGTCTTGATATTTTTGGAGAGCATGCAACTAATTATAGGGATTTTCCAGTCTTCAAATACAAGCATGACCTGTCAGAGTTGTGTTTTTTGATATTTTTAGGCGTGTGAGAATTTCTTCTGTGAAGAAAGAAGCACCAGTGAATTTCTTGACTGACCCACAAGAAGGGAGATCGACACTTCGGCTTGCGGATGTTCTGGTGTATGGATGAATATGAGGCAAACATGCTTGTATATATTTGACTAGAATTTTCCCACTTGTGGGACTAGGGGTTGGGGATTTTACTGTGCGACAGGCATCCCTCAAAACTGCTTCAAGCAAAATGGTCAAATATGAGAAAGCGTGCTCTGACAATCAATACGTTTTTATACTGTTTGCATTTGACACTTTTGACTTCAAGCACCAGAGGTTGTAAAGCGCTAGACCTTCTGAAAAGAGTTTAGAGGGTCATGCATAGTAATGTTGTGTCGCCTAGGTCTATAAATGTGGTCCTCTACCAAGTTCAGCGTCAATTATCACTGAACCAACTAACAATTGTTTAATCAATATAAATGTAAGAATAATTTTTATTCTTTTTTCAAATGGACAACAAAGAAATCATGCCTTAATTAAAGTATTATTTTTAGTGTGTGATTTATTTTGTACGTACATCAATTGTATTGTATGGCTCAAATTCAAGACTTCTCGAATCCAAAATCTTTCTTTTTATAACTAGACCAAACTTTTTGGAGAGTAGAGCCTTTATTAGTAGAGCATTTATCACACTTAATATAACCAAGTAAAATTTACAATTGGCCTGTGCAAATGAACAAATATTTTACTAGTTATATTTATTGCACGGGCCAATTGTAAATTTTACAGGAGTGCTATTTGGTACGACAGATTTGTCGTCGAAAACACGCGAAGAAGTGCTTGTACAATAAAAATGCTGGAAACAATACAATGTCAACTATGGCTAAAAAACCAACGGATGAGATTAGTTCGTGTGTTTTCGTCTTGCACAAAAGATTATTTTCCTAAATTTTACTTGGTTATATTAAGTGTGAGTTAAAATCTCACACTAATTGAAATGGTTGATGTTGAACAACATATAAATGAGAAGACCTATAATAAGTTTAAAGTAATGGTTTTTCTATCATGTTAAGAAGTTCAAAATAATAAGTTTATATTGAAACTTGTGAATTTTATATTAAATATATAACTTTTTAATAAATAGTTTTTGTTTTTCGATAAAAAAAATTACTACTTTTAGTTGCATTAACATGTGTAGGGGTGTTTGCGGTGCGGTTTGGTTCGGTTTTGAGCATAAAAGTCATCCTAACCGCAAGATAAAAATGCATGTGGTTCGGTTCGGTTGGTTTTTAAAAATTCATCCAAACCAATCCAAACCAATGTGGTTTGGATTGGTTCGGTACGGTTGGTGCGGTTTACACAAAAACATTTCAGTAACAAACAATTTTAAACATCCAAAAAATGAACTTGAAGTTCCAAAATAACATTAAGTACCAATAAAAGTTGTTTATCCAAAATAACATTACAGTACCTTACAATTTTAAATATCCAAAAAAAGAACTTAAAGTTCCAAAATAACATCACAGTACCGATAAAAATTGTTGATCTAAAATAATATTATAACACCAAAGTAACATTACAGTACAAAAAATAAGAACAACTTGAAGTTCCATTAATTTGGTGGACTGACTTGGTAATTGGGCTATATATATTGGAATATAATAGAAACTTAATGCGGTTTTAGCGGTTTTAGGCGTGCAAAGGAGCTCTACAAAGGTTTACAAAAAGGTCCAAGTAAGCAACATGAGTAAAAAGACAATTAGTCGATACCCAAACAAAGCAATGGGTTCGACCACCAGTAATGTAAGTTGGTAGCTAAAGTAACATCTGTCGTACACAACCACCGATAGGAGAAGAGCTTGACTTTGTCCAGAAGCTGTTGTACCGAATTCGCCGAATTTCTGAAGACCCGAAAATTTCTTTCATTCCACACGACCCACATACAAGCAAGCCAGATGAGCTGGAGGAAGGAACGCCGAGCTCGGAGACCACCAACGGAGTAAGTGAACTGCAAGAAGTGATCCGTGAGACTGTAAGCATCCACCGCCGAGAAGCCAATCCAAGATCGAATATAATAGAAACTTAATGCGGTTTTAGCGGTTAACCGCGGTGTTTGCGATTTTTGCGGTTCAATAAAAAAAAAATCATTCAAATACATCCAAACCAAATACAGTTTTTGTGGTTTTCGGTTTGAATTGGTTCAGTTTACAGTTTTACTTTTAGATTGGTTTGAATATGATCCTCTAAACATGTGCAATATTACACATATTAAACAAACTTTAAATAAATATTTTAAAATTTTCGATAAAAGTATGACGTAAAAAATCACTTATATATAACAACTCTTAACCTAATATACTAATCTAATTTAGTGAGACTCCTCTCACAATATTTCATTTCCTATTACTATTATTATTATTATTATTATTATTATTATTATATTGAAATTCTCTATCTTAAAAACGGCATAAGTTATGGTGCATAAGCCATGTTTATGCACCGTGCATAAATACCCAAAATTACTTAGTGCACCCCCCAGATTTCTAGTGCACCCCCCAAATTACATAGCGCACCCCCAGATTTTTAGGGGGTGCAGTAGAAATTTGGGGGGTGCGCTAGAAATCTGGGGGGTGTGTTAAGTAATTTAGGGGGTGTGCAAAGCAATTTGGGGGGTGCATTAAGTAATTTTCATTATTTATGCACGGTGCATAAGGAAAAAGCTTATTCACCATAACCACTCCCCTTAAAAACTACCTATATATGCGAGCAAGATTGGCTCACAAATTGGGACGTTTTCCGTTGACTTTCTAGTTTCTACGCATGCCGTTTCTTAAACAGTCATTGGTGGTCCTTAGTGTGCCATGGCAGCCATGCCATGTCGATTTGAGTTTGAGGCTTACATTGTCACTTCACTTCCAAGTTCCTCAAAAAAAAATTTGGAAATATTTTGTTCCTTTTAAATTTTTATTTCCAATGTTAGTCCCTTTTTTTTATAATTAAAATTCATATAACATACTAAATTATTTTTTAATGACACATCATTCATTATTAAGAGATTCAAATATCATTAATTTAATAATTTAACTATTTAATCTTTAGTTTAATAATTTACAGTTTAATTTAAAATTATAGATAAATTAATAAAAAATTATATAAAAAATAAATTGTTTTTTTTTTGTCTTAGATGAAGTGGTAATCCACTGAAATTAAACTCACACATAACTGTGAGGTCCCGGGTTCGAACCCGGGTCATGACGTACGGCCTAGTAATTTCGGCAATTGTTAAATTATTAAATTAATAATATTCGAAAGTTTTATCCATTTTATGTCATAAAAAAACCCCTTGGAACATATTACGTGAACTTTTATAAAAGAAACAAAGACCTAAAATTGAAAACAGAATATTTAGAAGAATAAAAGTTTAAAGGAAATTTTTAGAAGGCATAAAACATACTTAATTATTTTTTAAATATTTAAAATTAAATAAAAATTATTATAAGTTAATATATAGTGTTCATAATTAATTAAAAATAATTAATGTTTCTGTCAAAAAATAGTTAATAAAAATTTAATATTAACTATTTCTATTTTTTCAAATTATTAATATTATTAATTTGAAAATTATATTAATAGTCATTAATTAGTAAAGTTTAGTCTAAAATTTAATTTTTTTTCATTTAATTATTTATTGTTTTGGAATTTATTAAAAAGTTGTGTATATTGACTAAACTTAAATCAACTCGTTCATCACCTGATTAATTTAATTGAATTTATTTTTTGGTCAAAGGTTAATTTAATTAAATAACAAATTTGAGCAAATATGTTTCTGGTCTTTATAAAATTTTGTTTTTTGCCTATATAAAATTGTGGCACTTTTGTTCATAGAAACTTTTTTTTTTTTACCGAATAGAAACTTTTCATGCAATCGTTTTATGTCTTTGCTATTTTTCAAAATTGTTATAATTTTTTTTAAACTTTTGTAACTTTTATGAAAATACTCCTTTCGATCTTAATTATAAGAAAATTTCACATTTTAAATTTATAAAATATTTAATGTATTTGATCTATATTATAGACCAAATACATAAAACACTCTATGAATCTAAAAAGTAATTTTTTTTTCTTATAATTAAAATTAGAGGGAGTAAAAAACAAAATTTTATAACATCCAAAAAGACATTTAAGCCTATCGATAATTATGCAAACTTTCATCCAAATAAACACGTCAGAAAACTTTAACGGGCCCTTGAGAAACCATTTATTACATTTAAAAAAATGAAAAATATGACGAGAGAGCAATTCAAACGGAAAGTGACTTGGTAGAGATAACATTATTTAACAGAGGGTATTATCGTCCTAACAAAAAAAAAAAATAAACAAACCCCAGCTAAAGCTAAAAAGGAACAATGGCTATGGCGGAACCATAACATAACAAAACCTCATTAGAAGAAAATCACAGCCTCCATTTTCAGCTTCCAAAAACCTCATAAACCCTCTCACTCAAAAACAACAACAACAACCACCTTAAAACCTGTCTTTCTTCATTTTCTCATATGGAGTCTCATCTCCCTGAACACTTTAAATGTCCAATTTCTCTCGAAATAATGTCTGACCCTGTTATCCTCTCTTCCGGTCACACATTCGATCGTCCTTCAATCCAACGGTGGCTAGATGATGGTCATAGAACTTGTCCAATTACCAAATTACCCCTCCCTGATAATCCTACTCTCATCCCTAATCACGCTCTTCGTAGCTTAATCTCTACCTACACTCTCCTTCCACCACTTCACCAAATCATTTCCCAACCTGAAACCCTAATTTCAATTTTAACTAAATCTTCTTCTTCTTCTTCCGATTCCAAAATCGACTCGCTCCGTCAACTCGCTCGTCTTTCTAAACGCGACGCCAATTTCCGTCGCCGTCTTGTTGATTCCGGTGCTGTCTCCGCCGTTCTTTTCTGTCTTGATTCTTGTTCCGGTGAAACTAAATTGCAGGAGAAAGCTTTATCTCTTCTTCTTAATCTTAGTCTCGATGATGATAGTAAGATTGGACTTGTTGCTGAAGGTGCAATTGATCGTGTCGTCGCGTTTCTTCTCCGGGAAGCTTCGTCGGATTGTTGTGCTCTTGCGGCGACGATAATCACGAGTCTTGCTGTTGTGGAGGTTAACAAGGCGACTATTGGAGCTTTTCCGGGGGCAATTGAAGCTCTGGTGGCTATTCTCAAGGATGGGAAGGGGAGAGAGAAGAAAGAAGCTGCTACTGCGCTTTATGCGCTTTGCTGTTTTCGCGATAATCAGAAAAGAGCGGTGGATTGTGGCGCGGTGCCGATTTTAATGAGGAGTGTTGAATGTGGACTTGAAAGAGGTGTTGAGGTTATTGGTGTTTTGGTTAAGTGTAGGGAAGGTAGAGAACAATTGGAAAGTTATGGTGGGTGTGTGAAGATTCTTGTTCATGTGTTGAGGAATGGAAGCTCTAGAGGGATTCAGTATGCATTGTTGGCGCTTACTTCGCTTTGTTTTCATAGCAAGGAAATGCTTTTGGTGACTCTGCAAGAAGGGGTTTTGGATATCTGTCTTGGATTGGTTGATGATGATAATGAGAAAGTTAGGAGAAATTCATCCAATTTGATTCGGATTCTTCGCAGCGGTGGCAATCATTGGATGTATTGATGGTGGAAAGGATGATGTGTTTTTCTCCTATGTGGAGGTTAGTTTCATAATTTTTTTGTTTTGGTTTATTGAATCTGCCTTGTTGGGTGGGTCTTTTGTACAAATTGAAAGGAAGATCAAATTTTTGTTGTGAATGTGATAGGGTTCTTTTGTATATTGAATAATGGTGATTATGGGCTAGCTTTGTTGTTAGCTTAGCTGTTAAAATGGCACAGTTGTTGATTGATCTTTTGAATTGTATTACTCCATAGTTACAAATTTTTATCCTGGTTTCCAGAAAATTTTGCTGTATGGGTTAACATTTTACATCTTGATTACAGTTTCTAAGTTGTTTTCAATGTATGTCTTTCCTTTGTAGAGTAAAAGAACTGTGATCTAATTTTGGAGTCGTTGTATGTATATCCCAGGTAAACAGTGTCACTAGTTATCTATGAAGCACATATCGGACACTGATAATAATTTGAGAAAATGACAATTCAATGTAATCATCAGAATCGGGTTGGACACTGACGCGTGTCTGACACCGGTACATGCCTAATCCGAAAAGTGTATGTGCTTCATAGTTAGTTATCCTTTGGGGATGAAAGGAAAAAGGATGAAAGAGGATTTCATTTTTGAAATTTACAATGAAGAAAAAATTACCTCTCCTCCATATTATCTTTATCTCGGTCAAAACATAAATGAGCACTTGAAGACATTTTATTTTTTGGATAACCAATCGCTCGATAATTTGTAGTCAAATTTTATAAGAGTCTTGCCAACATGTGCCCTAAGAGTAGATGCTAAGTAACCAAAAATAGAATTTTTATGTTGAAAAATCAATTTTTAAACTTTCAAAGAATTGGTTACACAATTTTCAAGACAATATTTGTTTATTTAGTTTATTAACTTTCGCTCTTAAGGTACATGTTAGCATTTGCCAGTATGAGACATCTTCTAAAAATATATTTCATGAGCTGCCATGGATAATTCAGTGCCATGGATTTTTGAGAAAAAAATGTTGGAAAATAGAATTTAGAAATTTCGTCACATCTCATGAGGGGAAATGATTTTCTTAGTTCATGTTTGGATTGGTGAGGAGTTTGGCAAAATCATAGTGGCCCCGTAATATTGTTGAAGGTCAAACATAACATGTAGCTTTTGCTAAAATCACAGCGGCACATCTTGATTCCTCCAAATTTCTGCCAATCCAAATACACAAATAGATAGTTAAGAGATGAAAAATTTGCTTTGCTAATGAGGTATACTTTCTCTTCAATTTTCACTGTACTAATGAATTGAAAATCTCTGTTTTACCACAACATTCAAGCAAGTAAAATCTCTGTTTTCTCTTGAATTGGCATACACTTGTTACAGTTAGAGCTTTTAGTCTTATTTCTCGGTTATTATTGTATCATTGTGTGACAGAATATCAGCACTTTGAATTGTTATTGCATATAACCATGGATTATAATGAATTCCTAATGAATAGAAGTTTAGATCCATCCCAATATTCTTAATATTCAGGGACACATTACAATGCTGATTTATCGATTTGAGAAAAATATGTTTTAATATACTACAATGTCTGTAAAATGCTCAGTCTATCATTGAAAGTTTGAATTTTAAACCAAATAATCTATTAGTAGTAGATAACTAAGAACAAAATAAATTGAAAATGGCAGCATTATACTGGTTTATGTCCATTATAAACAGCACAGTTCCTTGGATCTGAGCATGTAAGGTTGCATGAAACTAGTAACTATGTTACCCTCAAATACACACAGATTCCTGTTTAGATTGATTTGCTGACCCTTGTTGTCATACCACTATACTTTTTTCATCTTTGGAATGAGTTTTGTCTTGACTGCTGTTTGAGACTGTATATTTAATAATTGAATGCTGAGTGATTTTAAGACAAGCATCTGTCATGAAGGATTCTTTGTTGTTCTTTCAATATGGGGCAGCTACTTGATTTAGGATGGGACTGATGTTTTAGTTCCAATCATTTTTTTTTTGCATTTTCACCACTCTTAATCAGATATGTTGGACAAATTGGGTACATGACCCTGCATCATGTGATCAATATTCAATACTACTTTATGCATATTTAAATATAGTTTGTTGGCGTGTACTAGCACGGAGAGTTTTCTATTGAATATGTTGTCTTGGAGCAAGGGAACAGTTTTTAATAAATGTGTTCCTTGCATGACTTCACATTGTAACAAAAATTTATGTTCCTTGAGTGATTTGTGAGCATGCATTGTTGCAAATGTTATTAATAAGGAGAACAACACATGGTACAAGTCTAGCTGAAGATTTCTGTCCATTCTAAATACGCCATACTCTTTGTATGAATGTTTCGATTTTGGATTGGCGATGAATTTGACAAAATCACAATGATACTTTGATTTAGTTATCAGACTTGATATCAAATTGCGTCATGAACACATCTTTGAGTCCATTAAGTATAATACTACCAGGAGCAAATGATCGAACTCAGGACTTCATATATACTAAACTTCTCAGTTCTCACTATTAGATCAAATCTATAATGTCTTAAATTAACTTTATTTATTTATTTAATGATACTGTTATACTAGCCGCAATTCTATTTCTGTTATTAACAATGAAGATGTCACCATCACTAGACGTAGTTCTAGGACTTTACCTTGGTGTTGGTGGAATCTTATTCCACAAATTATTGCGATTGATTTTTACTCGTAGTTGGTGTATCTTTCTTTCCTTGCTACCGCTAAATGCTTAGACAAATTTTTCAAGAGTTTTGGTGGTGTTCCCCATGCTTTGTCTTTCTTTTCATTATTTTTAAGAGTGAAGACTATAGCCACCACCGACGCCATGGTCTTTTGATAAAAAATGGGCGCACAGATTAGTTACTACTTAAAAAAAATAAAAACAACTTTAATTTTGAGAAAAATAAATCGAATTACTAGTTCTTATCTATTATTTTATCAACAAATCAATATTTTTTATTTTGACTTTTGTGCACAGATTCTTTTTGACCAAATCCATGAGAATGGGTATATAAAATTGTTCTTTATATGGTGTCTTTGATCAGTTAAAAATATGAGACCGAATAGGACAACAATAGTTGTACTATATTTGATTTTAAAACTATTTTTGGTATTGAACAAACTTGGGGTTAGAGACAAGATAAAAATTGAAATTCTTGTCCCCTACTGAACCACGTGACAACTTTTTGTCATTTGCACAAGTTGTCTAAATTACAAAATAATTTTTTGTCCACCAAAAAGTTTCCTGCGGATTTTAGTTTTAAGGACTAAAACCAAAAGATTTGAACATATAGAGATTAATTTGCAACAAAAAAAGATACAGGAACTAAAAACAAAAAATCGCAAACTTACAGAGACGAAAATTATGATTAAGCCTTGAATGTATGAAGAAGATGAAGAAGAATGAAAAGAAGAATAAGATAAAGAAATGAAGAGAAAAAAAGTATGCATAACAACAAAGTTTGAAAGAAAAAGAAACGAAATGGATTGTTGTTAGGTTATTGAATGTATGAAGAAGATGAAGAAAAATGGAAGGAAGAATATAAAGAAATGAAGAGAAAAAAGTATGCATAACAACAAAATTTGAAAGAAGAAGCGAAATGAGTTGTTATTAGGTTATTGAATGCATCAAGAAAAATGAAGAATAATGGGAGGAAGAACATAAAAAAATGAAGAGAAAAAAAAAGGAATGTCATTTTAGTCCCTAGCCACATCATTCATCTACTTGTCCGACAAATGTGTTAACTCTGCGTGCCACGTGTCTTTAAAAAATGTCACATAAGCTTTTTTTATAAAGTTAACAATCATTTTTAACGCAAGGGACCAAAGTGACTGACGGATTGCAGTGTCAATGACTATTTTGTATTTTTTTTCTTGAGTCAGGAGCATAATGACAGCGAGTTGCACATTCAGGGACCAAAATGATTATTTCCCAGTCCCTAGTGCCAATTCAGCAAGCTAATGTATGTCCAAAAAAATGTCACGTCAGCTTTTTTGTTGAGTTAACGGTCAAACTTAACAGCATGGACTAAACTGACTAACGGAATGCAGATTTAGAGACTATTTAGCAGTTTTTCCTTAGTGGGGGACCGGAAATGACAGCGAATTGTATATTGAGGGATCAAAATGGTTGTCTGTAAAAAAATTAGGTCCTACAAAGAGAAATTTCCTTAGTTTTTCCTTAAAGAGAAATTTTTATAATTTAAAAGCAACACAATTAGGTCCTACAACATAAACACTTTCTTCTGTAAAAAAATATAATACTTTCTATTTCATTTTTTTTTATTTAATCAATTGTTCATCTTTATTTTTTTTTCGCTGAAGCGCACTTTTGGTTTTTCTATTTTAGTAAAATTGCTATTTTGGTTGCTTCATTTTAAATTACGTAATTTTAATCCCTCATTTTAGATTTTTTTTTATGTCCCATTTATGATTTTGACCATTCAAGTTAATGATGTGGCAATAAATTATGTGACTTATATAAAAATGAAAAGTCTAATTGCAAAGAATCTCAAAAATTGGGATCCGCCTCATCTAAAGTGAGTGATTCACTTTAGAGTATTAAGTGAGTAGTTACAATTGTGAATTAATAAATTAAAGGTAGATATTATAGGTACATCTTAATAAATTATGGGATTGTTGCAACCACAAATTGACTTCCTAAAAAACGAGACGTTAAAATGAGTCGTGACCACAGTTAAACGAAGATCGATTAAAATGATACAATGAACTGAGAGCAAACAATTTATTGCCACGTTGTTAACTTGAATGATCAAATGTTGTTAGAGAATGAGAGATCTTAAGAAATTATAACTTGAGAGATATAAATGTAAATTAACGATATATATATATATATATATATATATATATATATATATCGACATCATCAATAATTGAATTATTTTCATATGCAGAAGTTAACAATTAAACACATAATCATTTGCTCAAGGAGTTCAAAATTCTTAACATTTGAATTAATTTATTGTTGGTAGACTATCAAATTATACTTGATTAATTTTTTTTTTTTATGCATTGATTAAATTATTATTTACTGCTAAATTCGAGTCCTGTATCAAATTATATTTGATGTTGACTCGTGTTATAAGAATTGTGTGGTCAACACTCTAAGTCTCTAACTATGGTTTTTGGAAGCTTTCTTGATACTAGTATACGTAGTATCTTTTTATTCTTTTCATACTCATAGAGCTCCCCATTTTTCCTCATTATTTCAACTTTTTTTTTATTGCTGAACAATTCTTCACCTACTCAGAGAATTGAATCAGAGAGATATTTAAGAAAGAGTCGTCTTTGGTGGCTGAAGTTAATAAACAAGTTTTTTAATGTCAATTTCTATTATTCCTGAATTAAGCTTCCTAACAAGATTTTTTTTTTTGGTTCGAAACTTCCTAACAAGAATCTTGAATGTTTGGTTGAGTGGATGAGTTCTTTGAATGGCCCTGTCAATCAGCCCATTTTGGTTTAAACAATAACGAACTGGCCTTGTTTAAAAAAAAAATAATTACGAACTGGCCCTTGTTTAGTAAAAAAGATAAGAGAATTAATTTTGCCGCCCAATCAAGAGATACATTCAAAAACATCATACTATTATAACTTCCGCTACTTAAATAGCGGACGACATTTTTAAATAATTTCTCATTTTTATAACGTCCTCTATTTAAGTAGCGAAATGATAAAATGGAAAACGCGTAGGGCGCGCAAGTAACCGGTAGAGTAATGCAAATGATTTTGATTGAATAATGAATTGGGCCTTGCGCCTAATGCCCATGGCAGTTATGCCCATTTTAATAGTTAGAGATTTACTTTTGTCACCCTACTCTTTTACTCGCGCACCATACAAAATTTCCAAAATACTCTTGTCCGTTATTTATGTTTAAAATCTTAAAAAATTTCATGTTTGGTGGATTTTTTTTTTCTTTTCAAAACTCTCATTTTTATAACATCCTCTACTTAAGTAACGTATGTTATAAAAATGAGAAATTTCCATATAGGATGTTTTTATGCAGGGTTTTTTTTTTCTTTTCAAATTTCGTATTTTTATAACGTCTGTTACTTAAGTAGTGGATAAAAATTTCATGTAGAGTGTTTTTTAGATTAAAAGAGGAGAAAATTAAGCAAATGGGTGTCTATGATGAAAAAAAAATAAATGACCCAAAACCATAATCTCTTTTAGTAAAATTAGATGTGGCACTCTGTTACTACATTAATTGTTATTTTTTCTTTTGCAAAGATCAATCGTTATGTTGTTAGTATTTGCTCAAGGTGGAAATCGAATTTGAGACCACTTTATTGCCGTGATAAGTGTGAGGTGAATTAAGTCCTATATTGTTTAAAAAAGTGGAGATTGAACACTTTATAAGCGAGAAGACCCATAAATTTAATGTCTTAAGGTTTTCTGTGAAGTATGATATCCAACTCACTTGTATTGTATAGATGCTCTGACTCAACAGTGGTATCAGAGTCGATGGTTCGACGAAGGGTTCTACCGGCTCCTTGTATTGAAAGTCTTCCTAACAAAGGTGGTTAGGCGGCGTCTCTCGCTGCGGCAACGAATGTGCAAGTGTATGGATGTACAAAAAAGCTTCCGCTTGAGGAGGAACATAAATAATTGAATGACTCACACTTGATGGATAGATTGTTGTGACAAATGTGAGGTGAATTAAGCCTCACTTTGCTTAGAAAAGAAGAGATTGAACATTTTATAAATGAGTGGATCCATAAATTTCACACCTTAAAGTTTTGAATAAAAATGTGATATCCAACTTACTTTTATAAATGCTCTGAGTTCAATATGAATAATCTCAATCTTTAGTTTGTTTTTGATCATGCATCTTAATATGATAAATGTCAAAATTGCTAGTGTCGGACACTGTCATAATCGAGATTCAAACTCCGGTCCTTCCATTTTGTGTTATGAATTTCTAATGGCTTGCCATTTCGTCTATCTACAGAAAAATATGATAAATTGCTATACAACTTTCACCATCTTTGAAAACATGGACATATACAATTTTATAATTTAGTTTTATTCATTATTCACGATGTAGAGTATATTCTTTAGTTTTCTAAATATAAGCTAAATATAAATTGAAAGGAAACGCAAACATGAAGATTTGATCTTCAAAATGATGTTTATGGTATTAGCCCTGCACTAGGGACTGTAAATATACTTCTCATTCAGAAGGACCATATTTTATTCATTCTTACTCTAAAACTTTCACTTCACGCAAATATTGACTTGAACGTTGGAGTATCTGCAGGTACAATTCCCTTCTTTCACACAACCTTATTGAAGAGAAGCATCACCGACCACATCTAATGCTTAAAACTAATGCTTTACGATAATAAATTTATTACATGAAGTTAGGAATAGAAGTGGTTTATGAAATTCCTCACAGCCTCTAAATACTGATGTAAGGTATCAACTAGCAAGTCAAGCTTCTTCATAGCTAAATAATTGGTAGAACTATAAGTGACCACTTATAACAAAAGTTGCCCAATAACTAAAATTGGTAGAATTGACATATATATGGGATTTGTTGCAACAATTTTCTTATGTAAAACTATAGGTGTACACAAAATTAAAATTTTAATTTTAGGCTAAAAGAAGCAGGTTGCAAGACCAAATGGTGGATCTGATGAATAAAACACAATTACATCAGCTTTCATAGGTTAATTAATATTTGTGTATAAAAAAGAGAACTCAAAATTTGGCCCTTACCTTTCAATTTTCTTGATACCTTCTTAAGTTCTTAAGTCATATTGGTACAAAATGTTGACTCATCAATGATCATTGAGGTGTGAATATTCAAAGGATTGGTTGAGTGGAATAAAATAAAGTTTGCCAGATTGGAATTTCATCTACTCATATTGTTTTAAGTGACATGAATATAAATACTTTTTACATTCGGATTATTTATTTTCTATCTTATGTATCGGGACACTATTTTTTTGTCCAAATATTTATTTATTTATTTTTTTTTTTTTTTGGTACAAATCCAAATATTTATTTTATTTATTAATTTATGATAAAAGAGAAAGCCATCGAAGTGACTATATTAAATGCAATGTGTTAGGAATTGGCTCATTATTAAATAGTGCATGGATCTCCACTCCTTGCAGGCAGGCTTGCACCAATCAAACCTTCCAAGCTCGCTATTGTTTATTGTTTGAGATTGTAACTAACATATATAGTACTATATTTAGATTCTATTATTGTTGATAAATTAATCATGTTTTAGCCACCTTTGTCAAAAGAAAGAGTTTAATACTAGAAGATGTAAGTGTAATTTTTTTTACATTGTGGTTTAGTCACTATAATATTAGAAATTGAATCGGTATCTGTGAATTTTTCTCAATCGGTAAAAATATCGTATTTTATATGTAGGAGTTGAAATTCAAATCTCGAATACTCTACTTGTTTACTTAAAAAGAGTAGAATTCTAGTCACTAGACTATTTGACTAAAAAAAATAAATTGAATTTGTTGTAGTTATTAGAATGACACATTCACGTATTTGGGATATCAATCTCTGTCTATGATCAGAGTTCAGACGGTCTACAAAATAACAGTTATACATTTTAGTTTACAATTTAAAATACTGAGTTTAAATTTAAATCGTCCAATCTTGATCTAACTACTATCGATATTATGAATGTGTAAATTCGGCATTAACTTTATTTATTTTAGTAAATGAATTTATTATCAAATTGTCACTTTATTTTTATTTTATGATAGTTCGGTAATGGATTACATATAAGTTTGTGTTGAGCATAATTTGAATATATATTTTTGCCTAATTTTGCAAAGTCTGCTAAACATAGAAGAACCACAAGAAAGTTTGGATCTCATCTAAGATCACAACTTCAACAACTATTCACAAATATTACAGTATAAAAAGTGAGTTCAACGGGTTTCTACTTTCAGTGCCGTTCCCGACATTTTATGGGCCTTAGGCCAAAAAAAAATTCTTTCATTTAATATAATAGCATTGATACATACTTATTGAGTATCTACCTTTTTTAAAACAAAATTTTCAAGAGCACCTTGTTGTGATCGATTTTATTAGCTCTTCCTTTTATTTTTTTTCTTTCCATTTTTCACTACCACATAAATGTTTTTTAGGCAACATCTTCTAAACTTCAGATAGAAACAAAAAAAAAAAAACTCAAGTAGAGAAAAATAGCATATGGAAGTAGAATGTTGACTTCGAAGAACAATTGAAAAATCGTAAGATCCAAATGGTTGAAATTGAATGCAAAAAATAACATGTTTAGTATTAACAATTTGTAGAAAATAAATTAAATAATTTGTTAATAAAATTAGGAACACAAAAAATAAAACAACGCCAAAACCTAAACAAGAAAAACGTATAACATTCTTACATACCTTACAAGAATGTAAAATTAGAAAGAAAAAAAACAAAACAAACTCAATAGGAATTATGAATAAAGACAAGTGGTGCTGTCTTTTTGTTGTTTTGCAGGGTTCTATTTTTTTTTTTGGAAATTATAGGGTTCTATTTTAATCCTATCATTTATGCCTAATTATTTACTAAGTATACCAAAAAAATTGGACTTCAATCACATTTTAAATAACACCTATTTCCTAGGCTTAATCATATTTTCTTTCCTTAAATATAATTAATTTTTTATTTATTTATAATAGTATGCTTTTTTTCTTTAAATATAATTGATTTTTTATTTTCAATAATAGTAGGTAGGTTTAACAAAATATTTTGGGTCCCAAAAAACAATGGGCCTTAGGCTATGGCACCCATTGCCTACACTCAGTGCCGGGCCTCTGTACTTTTAGTCTGAAAAATATTAAACATAGTTTTACCGTTTATGTGGATCTTTGTGAAAATATTTTTAAGACAACATAATCAATAGAATAAATTATAATGGAATGGTGGGGATTTTTTAACAGAAAAGAGTCTATAGCATTTTATTTATCAAAATGCGTTTAATATAATGCAGTTGTCAATCAAAATTTAGAAACTAGGTACAGATTTGACTGTCTTAGCAAGTACACAAAAATCTTATTTGTTAGTCTTTTAGTAAATCCAACACTAGAGTTTTTAAAATATATCTATATATTCTTAGTTTTTTTGAGTTAAAATATATTCTTAGTTATTATTATCAAATAACAACGGTGCCCGATAAAATTTTATCAAAGACCTATACCAAAATCTTAGGTTTATTAGTTGTATACATGCGATTGAGCACTCTTATTACTATTTGAGCTAAATTTTGGAATGAAATCAAATTCAATTAAGAATGACAATATGGAAATTTTAATCAAGAACCTACCTCACTTGACAATTCGAAAGCGGGTCAGTACAAACCCACGTGATACGTATTCGCTTACGTACCAGGCGTGTTTCGTCGTACCCTGACTACTCCTCTTTCATTGGCTTCTACTTGTCTTTTACTGGTTGACAGGACAACACTGACCGAGCCACAACTTGAAAGGTAGCTTAGCCTTTAACCAAATCGCCTTCAGCCGTAAGCCTGTAGACGACTTAGTGTGGTTATACATTCCAAGACTTTTGAGATAACTTTTGTAGTTTGAAGTATGGTCCGAAATAAATGGTCCAAGTCCATTTAACACCTAATAACCGCCATCTTGGGCCAACGCAAGGGCCAAAATCGTCTAAACTAAATCTTTAAACCTTAATTTAATAGAGATACACTGATTGTGTAAAATAATTTTATCATCAAATAAAAACCTATATATTTGCTTTGTCATATCATTTGACCAAAAATAGTTGAAGTAGTAAATTTCAAGGTTGTCAGAATCGAGATTTTACCTTGACTCTTTTTATCTAGGTAAAATCGAAACATAAATCGTCGATTTTACCTCATATTAAAATAATATTAATTTTATATACATAACATGTATATATACTTATATAATACTATAATGCATTAATAATTTAAAATTTCAAAGCTAAAATATACTAAATCACCATAATAAAATGTAATATTCATAAAAATTGGATTTTTTTTTTGAAAAAAAAAAGGTAAAATCGTCTCAAAAAGTTAAAACCAACGATTTCAGAGGTTTTACTACGATTTAAATTGTTTAAAATCGTTTCAGATCATGATTTTACCAGAAAACGATTCTACCCACGATTTAACTCGAATTCACTACCTAGAAACGTAAAATCTATAGTCTTTATGTTTTAAATCGCGATTTTAACAACTTGGTACATTTTCTTTTTTTTTTCTCATATAATAAATAAAAATAATAAAATAAGGCATATTTACATAGACGACACATGCACTATATATAAAGCACTGTAAGCATAGGTACCCTGTCAACATTCTCATCCACCATCAACCAACCTCCTCTTTTCTCTTTTTCCACATACATTACACAGTTTGTTACTTACACAACCATCATCCATCAATGGCTACCACTAAAGTTTACATTGTGTAAGCTAATTCTTCCTCTTTCTTTCCTTTTTCCCTTTCTATCACATATGTTCTGTTAATCAATGCTTCATTCAAAATTTTCACTTTTTTATTGTAAAGTTCACAAATTTATCACTATCTCAATTTTGGGTTTACTGTTATGCTTCATTTCTCAGTTTATGAATTAGGTTTTATAGATGAACTTGGAATTGGGTTTTTTATGTGATTTTCATCATTTGGGAAAAAAGTCAACTGTTCATGTTTGTTTGTTGATTGTAATTGCTGCAGTACCAATTAATCAATAATTCCCCTTTTGGGTATTTGAATTCAATCAATCTAATTGTTTGTGTTCATAAAAAAATCAGCTTTAACAATTTCATATTGTTCTTCCCCTTTGGAAGTTTCAAAAAAACAAAAATAAAATTTGGGGGATTGTGCTGTTTGTTGTCATCAATTGAATTTTGTAATGAAAATTTTACTTATTTCTATTGGATCTATGCCGAATCGAATGAAACCGTATTACATAATCACATGATTACAAAATTTATGTTTGAGCATGAGCATATTAAATTAATGTGTTGTCCAATTCTTTGATAGAGTTGTTCCTTAGGAAGGTTTTTGAGACAGATCTGTTTTTTCAGATTCCTGGTTGATTGATCATTTCTTAAGTCCGTGTTTGGATAAACAACTTAATTAAGCGTTTATAGCACAAACACTTATCATATAAGTGATTATGTAAAACTGTTTTCGTATAAGCTATTTACGATTTTTTGTTTAGAAAAGGAAAGGGGGGATAGAGTAGAGCTACCTTTTCAGTAGAAGGTTGTAAAGGCAATAACCATGTAGACAAGAGTGCAAGGTTCTCCCACTTTTGATGGAGTGTGGACCTACTATGCAATTATGCATCATTGTTGATGACTATTCCTTTGCTTGCAATTGTGATAAGATTTTTTTTGTAATTGAATACATGTTTCTTTGGCCCCAACCATCTCAATTATTTCTTATGAAAATGTTAAAAATGGATGCTTAATTTATTGGTTTTTACTTTAGAAGATGTGCTGTCAATGTCATCATGCCTTGTCTGGTAGTGTACTAAATTGCTTTTGGTTGAATCATTGTGTCACACCATATTCATCTGTTAATGCATAAGTGGTAGGTATAGTAATACTATCTGAATAAGTGAATCACACTTTATCTGGGTTTTATTGGCTGTGATCTTTAGTGTTATTAATCAAAACTTCAATATTGGATGCTGAGTTGTCTTTAGTCAACCCTCATTTTTTGCCTTTATGTAGTTTAGTAACTTAAGACTTATCAAAGCTATACTTATTTGCTTAGTGTCTATCCTCCTAATGATCTTAGATGAATCTGATAAAAGAATTTATGTTGTTTGTTTAGTTACTATTCTACGTACGGACATGTTGAGAAGCTAGCTGAAGAGATTAAAAAAGGCGCAGCTTCCGTTGAAGGAGTAGAGGCAAAGCTATGGCAGGTTGGTAGTTCTCAAGTTTTTCACATGTATTGAGGCGTTAGTGTTTGTCTTTAATCACTCAATACATTTGGCTTCAAGTTAAAAATTAAAATGTTCAAATAACCAATTATATGTCTTTAAGATGGTTTGATCAAGTTATACCGTTTGCAATCCAATCCATTAGATCGTATACATGGGAAGACATAGGGAAATTTTCATGCTGCATTTACAATATTATCATCCATACATAATACAGGTACCTGAAACACTTCCAGAGGATGTCCTTGGAAAGATGGGAGCACCTCCAAAGAGTGACGTGCCGATTATTACACCGAATGAGCTAACTGAGGCTGATGGTTTGTTGTTTGGTTTCCCCACAAGATTTGGAATGATGGCTTCTCAATTTAAAGCATTCTTGGATGCAACTGGAGGCCTATGGCGTACACAGGCACTTGCAGGAAAGCCTGCAGGAATATTTTACAGCACTGGTTCTCAAGGAGGTGGACAAGAGACTACTCCGTAAGTTACTGAATCTCACGCAATTAGTTGTTTCCATATAAGATATTAACTGTTTTTACACGCTAACCTATATCATAAGCCATTTCTATAAGTTCTCCCAAACAGTGTTACACGTGTTTACGTCAGTAGATGAACTCAAATAAGCCAAATATCTAAACATAATTTCTTTTCTGATTTGAAAACTCTGCAGGTTGACATCCATTACTCAGCTTGTTCACCACGGATTGATTTTTGTGCCAATTGGTTACACATTCGGCGCTGGGATGTTTGAGATGGAGAATGTGAAGGGTGGATCTCCATATGGTGCGGGAACCTACGCCGGTGATGGCTCGAGACAGCCAACCGAGTTAGAATTGGCTCAAGCTTTCCATCAGGGAAAGTACTTTGCTGGCATTGCAAAGAAGCTCAAAGGATCTCAGTGATTTTTATTCTCTATACATAAAGAGTGTTGTGTTTGTGAATCACATTCAGTTTCCAGTTCCTATAATTTCCAACAGAATAAGAAGTTAATTGAAAAAGAGAGAGGAAACATTATTATCAATGTTTATGTTCAATATAGTTGTACTTTTTACTTGTCACAGTGTATCTTCAAATACAATGTTGTTGTTAATAACAAGAATTTGGTATTTGTTACCTTTTTCATTGAGATCAGAGTAGGCATAAGAAGCATTTGGTGCTGCTTTGGTCCATGTTTTGGAAGTGATTTTATAGTAGTAAATGTGTTTATTTATGTATCTGATACTTTTTTGTATCATCGTCTTTGGGCTTTTTACACATATTGTTGTTGAGTGTATTATTAGTAATATAATTCTAATTATTTTGCTTATAAAAGAAGTATCATTATTCAAACTTCTAATTTTCAGCTTTTATTGATAATAAAGTGTCTCATTCCTTTTCTATTGGAAGTTAAGCTATCAAATCAAGCTTTCCTTTGAACATGTAAAATAGACAATATACTTCCAATCAGATACCATGTTTGCAGCCAAAAGATACCATCATGAAAAAGTTAGATTACCAAAATGGCTCTGTTGGGTTCTAAGTTCTAATCTATAAGGTATTTCGATATTGAATGATAAATAAACTCAAATTATTTTCATATAAGTTATAAGTTGTTTTCATATACTCTTCGAAACAATCTTGCAAATACTTATGCATAGAATAAAATCAAATACGTCAATTCAATGAGTTTAATATTTCTTTCAAAACATTATTATCTAATTGGTCAATGCATGGTTGGATTTTGCTTCTGTGAAGAAACCTGATAGGTATTTTAGTTGAGTTTCAAAGAGAGTTTATTTAATTATTATTTTTCCATTGAATAAAAGTATTTGAAAGGGATAAGTTTGCTCTATTCAACCTCAGAGTCAGACCATGCTATAACTTCCTTCTGTCATGGCTGGCTTATAAGTTAATAATGAAAGTTTTACTTTCAAACAAAATAGGAAAATGCTAACCAGCGACCTCGGACACTTTGTTAAAAATATAAAATTTTATTTTAAAATTTGTCCGTTCAGTATTTTAAAAATGTAAAAAAAATAACATTAATTTTGTCTTTAATTTCTTTTTATAATATGCTTAACAAATACCTCAGAGACACTCATTAAAGTATAAGAAATGTTGTTTTCAATACAAATTTTTCCTCTTTTGCTTCCTTAACTAGTGCCCCGGGGGCACTAGTTAGCATGACCCTAATAATAATAATAATAATAATAATAATAATAATAATAATAATAATAATAATAATGAATATCCACTTGTTGAACTGAAACTCAGAATTATTTAGTGAAGGTTTCATTTGTTGACTTGTCCATTGTTATGAAATTTGATGTCATATTCCAAAAACATGTTACTACACTTTGTTTTTCTCGATAAGTAATGAAACGTTTAATTAACTAATAATCTAGCTTTAGCATTACAGGCATATTCTACCCACCTACTTACATGATTAATATGAAATTAACCAACTTATTCATACCGTAAATCGTTGTGCAATGTAAAAATAAATATACGATGACACAAAGCGGTGGTGGATATTGGTCGTTTATGGGTAGGTTTGGCTCTAAATATCCTTTTATCTTAATTTATGGGTGAGAATTTAAGGCCTAATTTTATCCAATTAAACTATCAGTTTGAGTAGGTTTTAGTTAAATGGTTTAAGTGGGTGAAATGATTGGGTTCATTCGATTTGGATTGCCAATGGGCCAACAATAAATTTTTTGCCCAACAATTATTTTAAAATTTTTAAAAAATAGAAAAAAACAAAACTGACACAAAACTTTGTAGTTAATAATGAAATAAAAAAATTAGGCATATATTCTTCCATGTCATTAAGTTGGCTTAGAATAGGCTAAATACATTATGCGATCATTCAACTCTATTTTGCGAATTGGGCTTTCACTTTTAGTCAAACATTAAGTTCAATAAGCCACTAATAGTAACATACAAAAGTCTCAACTCCATGAAAGAAATTTTACATGGAGTAGAAAATAATACTGTAATAATAATAAGGCTTAAATACAGTTTTGGCCCTCTAAATTTCACAATTGTGCGATTTTGGCCCCCCCCACGTTTCAATTGCTTGATTTTAACCCCCAAAGTTTCATAGTTGCTCGATTTTAGCCCCCCAAGTTTCATTTGCTCGATTTTCGCCCCCAAGTTTATCTCATTTTGCATTTGCTAGCCCCTCATTGACTTTTTTGACTAAAAATTTGTTATGTGGTATTTTAAAATTAAATAAAAAAATACAAATGTTTTTAAATTTTAAAAAAATTACAAATTGTTTTTCTATAAATAACCAATAAAATAACTTTTTTATTATATGTATTTTATAAAATCATTTTGTTATAAAAAAAGTCAAAAAAAATTATGAACTATTTTTTTTAAAAAAATAATTATTAAACCTTTTATTAAAAAAGAAATTTTTAATACATTTTTATAAAAGAAAATATTATTATTTCATAATATTTTTAATTTTAAAAACATATTTTAATTACTTTTAATATATTTTATTTTTTTAAAATGCCACATAAGCAATTTTTAGTCAAAAAAGTCAACAGGTGCTAGACATGCAAAAATGGGGTAAACTTGAGGGGCCAAAATCGAGCAATTCAAACTTGAGGGGCTAAAATCGAGCAATTGTGAAACTTAGGGGGTTAAAATCAAGTAATTGAAACTTGGGGGGCAAAATCGCACAATTGTAAAACCTGGGAGGCCAAAACTGCATTTAAGCATAATAATAATAATAACGGGTATTATTATTATATATAAAAAAAATAGATCGGTTGGATTTGGATTTCGTTGAATTTGAAAATTCAATCTGAGCCCGTCGACCGTCTCAATCCATTCAAGCCCAATTTTGTTCAGCCCTGTTAACACGTAATCAGACCCCACTACCACCCAATGCTCAATTTTTTTTATCGGTTTTGTCATATTCAAATCGGTTCGGGAAATCATGTCCATCCCTAACACAAACATAATAGCACAATGATTTAATGTAATTGTTGTTCTCTCTCCGGATTGCTTCGAATTCTCTTTCCGCCGAAATATATCTTCTTATATTTTTTATGGATCTTGTTAATGAGTGCCCGCAAGCACTTTTTAAGAATATATTCTTAAGAAATTATTTTTTAGAAATGACAAATAATTCAATTTTTAATGTATTGAATGCACGTACTTTTATAAAAATTTACTATTAAGGTTTTAAACCTAAGGAGCACGGGTTAACATTTCTCATTTTTTATTAGTATTTTTTTTTTACAATATTATCTTATGGTATTGTAATTGTTGAAAAAATCTTATGGTAGTGTAAAATTTTGTTAGAGGATGTTTTTTAGTAGTGTATTGTCTTCTCATTTCAAAAGCTTCTCGCATGTTCCAATTAATTTCATATCAATGCTTCTTATGTTTCAACTTATGAATAAATAAGCTCTTTTATATGGGAAGTATTCATTGTATAATCATCTTGGTAGATAATCTTACCATAAAAAAAAAATATATTTATTTGCTTTGGTCATTAGAAAGAAATGCATGTCTGTCCCCGATAGCTTGACTCAATTGGTAGGGACAATAACATTTTATATGCAGGAGCCCGGGTTCGATCCCTGGACACTCCACTTATTCACCTTATGGGTGGATTTTCAAGCCACTAGGCTACCTCACAAAAAAAAAAAAAAGAAGAAAGAAATGCATGTCTGAGCAGGGACGGACCTAAGAAGAAGACTATGTGGTCTCATGCCCCCACTTTGATTTGGAATTTCTTTTAGTACTACTACTAATATACTTATAGTATACTATATATAAAATAAATTATTAGGTAAATTTAGCCCACACTTACTCAATCCAAAACTTACTAGTGGTTATTGGCCCACACCCACAAATCCAATACACATATTCACTTTTTTCCTTTTAGGTTAATTATTAAACTAATGGCGAAAGTTTCTAATTTACATCATTTTCAAGTTCAATTGTTCTATGAAGTGATTGATCGACAAATTCACGAGTTGAATAATCATTTTACAGAAGTGAATACCAAGTTACTTTTTTGTGTAGCTTGTTTAAGTCCTGGGCATTCATTTTCTGCATTTGATAAGGGGAGATTGATTCGTTTAGTGTAGTTTTATCCTTCGGAGTTTTCCCCAGTTGAACTATTGGCATTAGACTGTCAGCTCAAAAATTATTTCTTAGATGTATGCTCTGACAGTGAATTTTCAGAATTAAGGGGGATTAGCGACCTCTCTATAAAGCTAGTGGAGATCAGAAAACATGTTTGTACCCGTTAATATATTTACTTTTGGAATTATCTCTGATATTACCAGTGGCAACTACAACAGCTGAAAGTGCATTTTCTGCAATGAATATTATTAATAATCGGATGTGGAATTGCATGAGAGATGATTGGTTAAATAATTGTTTAGTTACTTATATTGAGATCGAGATATGTTTTTATTAATGTTGAAAAAGAGAAAATCATTCAATATTTCCAAAATATGAAAGGTCGTAGAGAACAATTATAATGTATTTTTATGCTTTTGAAAATGAAATATTATATCTATTTAATGATGCAATTTTGTAGTGACCCCACTACTCAAAACTTCTGGGTACGTCCCTGTGTCTGAGGCTGAGGGGAACTCAACTCTTCCATTCCATGCTCATTGAAATTATGTGAATGGTGGCAACTTGCAAGGCATGCATGTGAGTTCACGGGTCATGTGGATTTTTTGCATGACTTTGGATCATTCACAATTACTACTCATCTTTAATTATAATAATTATACGTAAAAGTTTATTTTTTAGATTAATTGAATAACTGTTGTATCTAATTTGTATTATAGATCAAATTAATACATAAATTATTTAATAAATCTTAAAATTGAACTTTTGTTTATAATTAAACATGAATAGAATATCTTAGTAAGAGTTAAATAAAAACTAATTTGAACATAAAAAAGGTATAAGGACATTCATTGATTCTATACTGTTTGCAATTTTACTTATGGGATCGATCATTACCTATTAAGTCAAAGTTCAATCGTGTATTTAAAGTTATCAACGAGAAATATCTTGATACGTATAGCCTACAACAAGCAATATCATATTGCATAGTAGAATGACAAGTTTTTCAACCAATTCACTATCATCCTATCTATCCAACTAAATATCTATTCAATCCATCTATCAAGTAAAATACTATAACTAATAGATTGAATTCAATTTATCTATTTGAAAATAAGGATGAACCATTCCATCTAATTTATTTTAAAAATTCAATGGTCATTACTTATTAGTATTTATTTATTTTTGTTGATATATTATTTGTCGATAGTAAAATAAATTTATATAAAATAAAACATAAGTTAATTTATCGTCAAAGTGAAAACAAATATTGGAAACAAACCATAAAAAAATAGAGAAAAAAGTTACAAAAAAACTAGAAAGAAAAATTCATCAAAAAGAAAAATGGGAAAAGAAAATCATAAAAAACTAGTTTTCAAATATATATATATTTATTTTTTTTTAGATTAAAATAAAATAAAATAAAATAAAAGATATTACAACAAACTGGGAGGACATCACCCTAACCCAGTTAACCACACAAAAATGCAGCAATTAAAGATAATACGGTTAAAATCAACTACAAGTGGTTTTTAGAACCAACTAACTGGTAAAAGAAAAACCAAAACAAGCACAGACACATCGAACATTACCCAGCGAACCCGCGTACGGGCGCGAAACCAAATAGCAAAAAATGATGTGTGAGCATTTGTTAGGTATGGAACGGCGAATGAACCGACCGCCAACACGGACAAATTCACGTACCACGACCCCCTATGAAATCACAGCAGGCATACACGACCTTTTCGAGCCAAACAAACTCAAACCACACCACTGCAAACTATCGTATCTGAACAAGTACAGAACAAGACAACTGCTACAGAGCCTTGAAGCGACACCAAAGACAAGATAACTGCAGATCTCAACAGATCTGGAAAAATCAGAGATCAAGGCGGTGCAACAACAAAAGCCACCGGTGAACATGGATATGAGTAACAACAACGACAACATGAATCCAAAGAGAATCCAAACCACCGCCGGTGGTAGAATACAACAAGGACCAAATCTATTTTTGCTGAAAGAGATGAGCAAAACCACACGCAGCAAGAACAGATCACAGAGCACGTAGCACCAACAACGGCGAACACTCACGGACACACCCAAAACCCACCGTGTCATTGGCTGCTAAGAAACCATCGATTGGGTGCAAGACCCAACCAGATCGAACAGAAACCACGCCAGGATCCAAGCGAAAAGATCGACGAAGGTGAAAACCACATACCGACGAGCGCTGACGGCTGACGGACGACCCATCTTGGGTCAAACGATGATGCTGTCGGAGAAGCACACGTACCATCGTGAACGGCCGGATATCTACATCAGAAAAGAAACGTTTGGATTTGCAGGGAGAACAGGGAAAGGAGGAAGGCGGTGAAAGTTCAAGAGAGAGGGGAGAGCGTTCTGTTTCTTAGAGAGAGAAAGGCCCCAATATATATATGAGCACTTGGCGTAGGATAAGGGTCTACGAGGGGTGCCAACCTAGTTGGGATCTCTTCTGGATCCTTTGACGTCATTATGCTCTTAGTTCACAAAAAAAAAGTTAATATAAATATTCTAAATAGTTTATAATTTAATCTCTTAACAAAAATATATGAAAATAAAAATATATTGAAATAATGATGGTGGTGGTAAAAAAAATATTGAAAATATATAATAAATGTGATTTGGGTTGGTGTAGAAAGAACTCTTTAACTGTTTTGGGCTTAATAAAAAATTGTTTGGGCTTATTTACAAAAATAACTTTGGGCTGATTATACATTGATTTACTCACAAAATAATACAAAAATTATATTTTTAAAATAATTAATAAATTTGTTTTAAAATATAAAAAATATATTTTAATAGATAGATCGGATGAACATTCATCTATTGAAGATATAATAATGGATGAATCATAAGTTTAATGAATCGATTTAATTAGATATTTTAAAGAAAATTTTGATGGATTTTAATAAATCATCTTTGATTCAACCATCCAAATTCATTCAATTCATCCATGTTACTCCTATTACATACATAGCAAACAAAATTCAACTGTATAGATGATGTGATAAGCGCAATTACTTATTTGTGGAAGGGGGATCCGAAGAAAATATAATTTTTGTACCGTCCGAAAGTATACTTTATTTTATAAAAAAATACTTTTTTTTGTCAACTATGGTTTTTTTAGAAATGTGAAAAATAAGTAAAATTGTTTTCTAGAAAAATAAAAAAGACATTTTCAAAAAAATAAAATAAGGCCAATTACTCAGTATGAAATTAGAACTTAAAATATGGCATCTGGATGTTTAACAATCCCAAATATGGCATCCAAATATATTGTAAAACTTAAAAGAATTTATTAACTTTGTCAAAAAAAAAAAAAAAAATTAACATTTCTCTTTCACACAAATTTCAAAATAATATTTGATGAATTATATTAGTAACCTGAATACCTGATGTTGTAACGCGATTATTTGCCTAAGATTATACTTGCAATATTGTAGTTTTTGACTTCAAGGAATAAAGTTAATAGAGTCAATGTACCAAAAAAAAAGTTGATAGGTTCAATACAAGTTAATTGAGAAATAAATAACCTAAAATTTATTTAAATGTGATGGATTAATGCATAAGAAATAATTTTTCCATTTGCTCTAATTTTTTGATCCATTTGCTCTACTTGAACTTCATAATAGTTGGAATTTGATAAAGCTCAATTGGTTCACCACTCATACCCTAAAAAACAACAAATACAGAACCAATATAAAAGCTTAGCATTTAATCAAAATTTCAAATTAATGCAAACACAATATAGCATGTATCAAAAAAAATTCTTAAAAGATAAATAAGTGTTCATGTTTTTAGTCCTTTCTAGTAAGTTTATTTTATTAATAAATATAATTCTTATCTTTAATTTATATAGTGTCACCTTTAATGTGGCTGTAATAAGATATGCTCCTTCCATAGTTGTAACACTGACATCAATCATTTCAATGTTTGAATTATCCAAGTCCTCTATTAATTTCTTGAACCTTCCTCTCTTATTCTCAATGATCATCTTCACCCATAAATTATTTCCATCAATTTTTGCTACCTGGATCTCCTCCTATAGAAAGTAATAGCACCATTATAGATGTGATTTATTCAATTAAGGAAATACAAATAAATAAATAAATAAATTTATATAAAACCTCTATCCAAGATATATTGATCTTTTCCCCAGCAGCAGAAGATTCACATGTTTTTTGCTCTGCTTTTTTCTTTCTTGTTTCTTCCAATCCACCAAGCTCTTTTGTAAGAATCTCAACTTCATTTTGCAACTTCCTTGTATAAGTGATAGCATCCTCAATAATGCTTGCTTTGTTCATCTAAAATTCAAATTAGGATTCATAATCAGGTCTCATAATGTACTAATTAAAAACTAAGCAAATGTATCGTCGCGAGCTTATAACCCAATTAGTAAAAAGATCACATTTTATATGTAAGAGTCGGAGTTCAAATCTTAAACACTCATCAACTTATTCACCATAAGGGTATAATTCTAATCAATAAGTCATGCGACGAAAAAAAAAACCTAAGCAAAGGTAATATTGAATAAATATTCATCAAATATACATACTATCAATTTAGTGTTGAAATAGCCTGTTCAAAAAAAAAAATAGTCTTGAAATACTCTACAATTTAATCCTTATATTATATAAATATAATAATTAGTCTCTTTTTGGTTTTTGACGCAATATAATAACTTATCTCTAAAATATATAAAATTCGTCAATTTATAACTGCTATTAAAATGTTAAAAATTAAGTCGACGAATTTTCATATATTTTATTGACTAAGTTAACATATTTCATATACTTTAGAAAAATACTACTTCTAGTATTTATATAGTTTAGAGAAAAAATTAAATGGATAACATACGAAATTTAATGGTTTATTCAATATTCATTTGATGATTATAGTAAATGATAAAGGACTATAAAATAGTGAGTGAAGTTTAAGGTGATTACACTTGTGATGATTGGTACTAGAGACCTAAGCACCAAAAGTCTTGAACCAAGTTTCTCCCTTCTCTTTCTTTCTGTCTCAAGGTTCTTAGACATGAACACTTTTGGACCAACATCATCATAATGCTTTTGCCTCAATTTTCCCTTCATGTTACAACCAGTATTGAAACCTAAATCTTCCATAGACACACTTAGATTATGGTTATTTTCTTGTTCCATTTTTGGGTGTTAGGAATGGAGAAAATAGTAATGAATAAAGATCTTTAAATGTGGAAGAGAAATAAAATATGAACAAAATTTTGGATTTTAGAAGCTATATAATAAATAAATGCTTATCATGTGTTTTGAGGGGGTGGTTCCTATGGTTGCAACCTCTAAGTTAATCCATGTGTTTCTTATGAGAAAGAGAGAAATATATTCTTTTTTGGGACCATTGTTTGTTGCATGTTTGAAAATATAACTATATTGACTCATAGATGTGATTTACAAAATCTCCATTTAGTTATAGAATGCAATGAGAGGTGTCAAGTTATTCCTTTTTTTTTTTCTTCTTTTCTTACAATAATGTTAGTCTCCTTAATAATTCAACTTTTTCAATATAACTTTTTAACTTATAATCAACTTTTGGTAGATTGGATAGCTAAACTTATTAGAATATAATAGTTGTAGGTAGTAAGTTCAAACGTAGATAAAATTAACAATGCTAACATTAACAATTAATTATAAACATTAACCATTATAGGAAAGTTTGTAATCAACTTTTTCTGTGTGCTTGGATGGATGGAAAGAAAGGGGGAAAAAAAAAAAAATCGATGAATGAATTTGGATTAATCTTAGTCCAAATTTATTCATTCATTTTCGTGTTTTTTTCATCTCTCCTTTCTTTCCAACCAACCATACTTATTGCAACACCAAAAGGTATTAAGGATTTGTTCAAATAAAAAATATCAAGGATATAAGGGTGTGTTTGGAAGAGAAATTTTAATATAAACATAAATCCAAATAATTTTATCATAGGCACACTCACAATAAAGTAAAAAATTAAAGAGAAAATGATTAAAGTATTGATTGATATGACTATTTTATTTTTCATTTAATTTTATAAATTTATAAATATGTGCTTAATATATTGGAAATACATATACTTTACACTTATTTGAGATACAAAACTATATATATATATATAAAAGTAATGTTTCAAGCAAAGATGAATACTAGTACATTGGATTATATTTCATTTTTATATATGTAATGCTTCCTCCAAAATATAAGAGAAAATTTACTTTTTAGAGATTCATTGAAAATTTAATATATTTGGTTCATAATATGATCAAAATACATTAGATTTTCAATGAATCTAAAATGTAAATTTTCTCTTATATTTAGGATCAAAAAGAGTATTAATTTTAAAAAATAAATCAATTGTATAGATCGCACAGAACCTCTCAATTACCGGAGAGGATCCTTTCTTGTCTACAAACTAACACTACATAGTAAAATATTATTCTAGTAAACAATACTCCCTCCTGCCACAAATATACGTAAAAATACATTTTTTTGATTCATTGAATAACAAATATATTTAATCTGTATTATAATTCAGATACATTAATTATTCAATAAATCTAAAAAAATAAAATTTTAGTTATAATTATGACATGAGAAAGTATTGTGCATAATAAAATTGTAGATTTATCCCTATTATTTATTTCTGCACAACTGAGCAAATAAACTTGATCCTAGTTTTCCATTTATGATTTGGTTTGTAAGGATTTTGTACAGAAGTCGTTAAAACAGAGGACAGGACCAGATATTTGATGCCATCTCCCTCTGATTTTGTTCCCAATTAATTGTGCACAGAAAGTTATGATTTAAGCCTAAGTTGTCAGGTGGTGTACCAGCTACAAATAGGCAAAAAAATCATGGCAGTAGCACACACCATTTTGGTGCTAGGACTTAGGACTTAAATTTTCGTTTTGATCTTCTTTTTCTATTAATATATTAATATATATTCCCTCCGGTCTCATATATAAGAAACAAAACAAAAAAATTTAAAGTCTTAAATATAAGCAAAAGCCTACTTCAATTATTAAGTTTTATGACATTATTCCAATTTCAACCAATAAATGCAATGTTTTACATTTTCCAAGAAGGTATAATGTGTTTTTTCTCCTCGGTTAATGTATTTTAACTACTTTATTAAAGGAAGAGCTTTTTTGAAAATTTTCTTATATACAAGACTAGAGGGAGTAAGATATTATTTGATTTATTTCAATTAATATTTTTAAAATATATAATTTCTATAATTTTATTAATAAATAATTAAAGATATTATTGATCAAATTTGTATATATATATATATTTTTTTTAAACCAAAAGGTGGTAGCAAAAAGCTAACCACACCAAAATGTATTAAAAGGAGAGAGACAAAAGAACAAATGGAGGGGACCAAACCAAAACTCCATTAAGCAAGACATAACCTAAAGTTAGGCAAACCAAGTTTGTTACTATCAAGGCTATCTACAATAAACAAGGGGGCAGAGTTCCAAGAGGTAGAAGTGGAATAATCTAGACCAAAGTTAGCTATAAGATCAGCAGCTCTATTGCCTTCTCTATGTATGTGTGATACAATGAAATTCATCTGACCAATCATCCAAAGAGCATTCTGCCAGCGGTTTCTTAAAGGCCAAGCAATCAGCTTGTTTGGATTCTTAAAGGCTGCAACCACAATAGTAGAGTCAGTTTCCAACCAAATGTTATGCCAATTCTTCTCAAAAGCTATTTCAATAGCTCTCAAAGCACCAGAGAGTTCAGCAAAGACAGAAGAAGTAACACCAAGAAACATAAAGATAGACAAATATATTTTTTATTTTGAGATAGAGGAATATTTAAATAAAACTAATCCTGCAAAACTAAATCGGAGTAAACAACCAAGAGTTTGTGAAAAAATCATTTGAGTAAATTAACCACCAAGATTTGAATATAATTAAATATATTTTTAATCTTTATAAAATTATAAAATTTTGTTTTCCGTCTTTATAAAGAAAATGTGACAAGATTTGGTTCCTACAAAAATTTTATGCATGCAGTGTAATCTTTGATATTTTTTTAAATTTTAACAATTGTTTAATTATTCATAAACTTTAAAAATTTTAATAATTTTTTTCAGGGGTTAAATATATTTTATTCCTAAAAAATTAACAAATTTTGTTTTGGTCACTATAAAAAAAAAGTGACATGTTTTGGTCCATATAAAATTCTTAGGTATGTACTTTAATCCCTAATATTTTTCAAAATTTTAAAAATTATTTTATTATCCATAAAATTTAAATTTTTTGTGCAATTTTCTTCAACATATGTTTAGAATACTATAAAAAATTTGCAAAATATTAAATTTTTTAAAATGAGAAGAATTAAATATGAATTTTTTAAATTTTAAAAAATAAAGATAAAAGTAACAAAAATATCAACATAGATATCAAAATTTGAGCTCATTTTTTTTTAGAAACTTTTTATATTGTTCAAAATATGTCTACAAAATAACCATTAAAAAATACATATTTTATCTCGAGGACTAAAACTGTGTGCATAATAATTTTATAAGAATCAAAACATGTCACTTTTTTTTATAGAGACGTAAACATGTCGATCAAAACATCTCACTCTGTAAGGACCTAAACATGTCGAACAAAAATAAAGTTTAATAATTTTATATGGATTAAAAACATATTTAACCTTTTTTTTTCTTTCAGATATGTTTAGAATACTATAAAAAGTTTGGTCCCAAAAATTGAATTTTTTAAAATGTGAAGAATTAAACATGACTTTTTTTAACAAATTTCAAAGGATAAGGATATAAGTAACGAAAATCTTGACTCAAGAAAATACATTATAAATAGCTATTTTCATTTGATATACTCCTATAAATTTATTGAATTCCACATATTTACTTAATTTTAATATTCTCACTCATAATCAATAAGGGCACAATTGAAATTACACATTTAATACATTTATTATAAAAATGACTAAATTTTTTTCCACTTTTATTTCTTATAAAAATGGCCGGATGAAATATTATTTAAGGGTGTTAGTAAATTAACTAAGACGTATATATCACTACAACATTTTTGAGTTTAGACCACCCTTTATTTGTCCACACCTTAAAACGTGTGGCCTAAAATAGAAATAAGCAACGGTTTTAGAACCATTGCATATAACTTACATGTATAGTTCAATTTCTAACTTTCGTTAAAAAAACCGTCACCTATTTCCCATTTAGCCACGCTTTTTAGCCGTTGCGTTTATGACCACCCCAAAAACCGTGGCCCAAAAGAATTCTAAATGCCACAGCCTTTAACCGTGCCCTATAATACTTTAGTCACACAATATAACCGTGGGCAAAAGTTATTGTCTATAAGGACAATCCTTATGGATGGTCCATAAGCCAATCAAAACACAACAGCTTTACTCACGAGCCCCCCATTTTACTCGCGCGCCCCCCATATTACTCACACACCCCCAACTGCGCGCCCCCCAACTTACTAGCGCCCCCCATATTTCTCGTGCACCCCCAAATTTCTCGCGCACCCCCCAAATTTCTCGTGCACCCCCCAAATTTCTCGCGCACCCCCAAAATTTCTCGCGCACCCCCCAAATGTCGTGCACCCCCCAATTTTTTTTTTTTTTGTTCCTTCCTCTCCAAATTTCTAGCCAAAATCATTTTGTTGTTGGAATGGTTTCCAGGAGTTGTACTCCAAAACCATTTTATGCGCTTAATGGTTTTAGAGTGCAAATATCTGAAACCATTCCCAATGCAAAATGGTTTTAGCATGATTTGGGGGGCGCGCGAGAATTTTCGAGTACAACTCCTGGAAACCATTCCAACAACAAAATGGTTTTGGAGTACAAATATTTGTTTCAGATATTTACTTGTTAGTACACGTTAATTAATAATTTAACAATGAAGTTTGTCAAAAGAATCCGTCAAATGAAAAAGTTTGTCAAAAGAAATTAATTTAACATAATGATGACATGCTAAAACTAAAACCTTTTACTTGCGCATCTAGATTTAGAATGACTGGATTCCCATTGGTTTGGTATTGACAAAGTGAAGCTAAATTCAGTCAACTCCCTTGATTTGTTGGCATTGAATGGTGGGTTGGGGTGACTTCTAGAAAATGCTCTCTTTACACTTTCTAGAGGTCAATACTTGCAAAACCATTTTGCTTGCTGTATGCTCTGCCTGCCCCAAACTAGTGACTGTAAAGTGGCTTTTCCCAACCTTGTTCAAATCTAAAAGTGCAAATATCTGAAACCATTTTATGCACTTAATGGTTCTGGAGTACAATTCCTGGAAACCATTCCAACAACAAAATGGTTTTGGCTATAAATTTGGAGAGGAAGGAAAAAAAAAAAAAATTGGGGGGCGCACGACATTTGTGGGGTGCGCGAGAAATTTTGGGGGCGCGCGTGAAATATGGGGGGCGCGCGAGAAATTTGGGGGGTGCGTGAGAAAATTTCCCTCACTTATGGGGGTGTATGAAGAAAAAGTATGGTGTAGGGTAGCAATGGGCTGTGTAGTGCGCTAATGGGCCTAAGCTTATGGACGGTCCATAAGGACCCCTTATGGACAATAACCAGACCCATAACCGTTGCATATTCATTCTTTAAAACCCCACATGTATCCGTGGCCTAAGGATATTGAGCTCCAAATGAAAAATTGAGCGCCAGCTAAAAAATCAAAATGAAAATATATGTTTCTTTACCAAAAATAAAATTAGTTTTCTTTAACAAAAAGTGAGTTATACCAAATCTCAGGTTTTCACCAAATCTCACCACCACCTCAAAAAATCGCACCACCACCTCTTCTCACCAAATCGCACCACCACTATTGTCACTGAGCATTCCTAAATCGCACCACCACCATGTCTAAAACCCTAAGTCGCACCACCATCCTAAAACCCTAAATCGCCCACCACATCTTCTTTCAATTTTCTCAAAATCCTTTCAGTCTGGCTTCTGCTGTTTAGCTTCTGAATCTCTAACTCAGGTAACTTGTTTCCAGTTTTCTTTTGACTCAGATGTCAACATCTTCGTTTGACAGTGATTTTTGGTATTGATTTGATTTTGCTAAGTTGAAGTGATTTTGTTTTGATTTGTTGAGCTAAAGTGATTTGTTTTGTTTGGTTGACTTCAAATCATTTTTTTTGTTGGTATAAAGTAATTATTGTTACTATTTTGTTTTTCTTTTTTCTTTTCTATTTTTCTGTTTTCCTGTTTTTCTATTTTGCTGTTGTTCTATATTTTCTTGTTTGTATGTTACTGTGTAGTGTTTTTGGTTGGCTGGACTGTTTCTTATTTTCCCCCTAGTTTATAGCTTTCCTGCATTTTGGTGTTGTTTGCTGTAGTGGTCATTCAAGACCTTTGTATTGCTTGTATGAGCTCTTTTGGCCTCTGTAAATCTTGTACTTTGAAGTGCCTTTAATAATATTATTTGAAGTTCAAAAAAAAGTGTGGAATGCTTGTTTGTATGGGCTTAATCGCCACTCTTGTTTTGGGTGGAAAAATATGTACATGTGAATCACAAAGCTAGGCATTTTAACAATTATCTTTTATCTATTTGCAGTTACTCCTATAAGCTATAGCTATTTTGTGTGTGTGAATGGCATTAGAATTGTATAGAAAGTAAATTGTGAGAAGTAAATAATCACTATTTGAAAAATAAGCTGAAATTAGTAACACATGAGACTATAATTGATCTAATTTCTGCGACTGTTTGCGGGAGACCAGCTTGTTGTTTTATTACATAACCTGATGTGTATGCTGCTTGGGGCTTATAATTTTCATCTGCAGTTTCGATATCGTTTTGATATTGCGGTTGATGCTCAAAATCTGTATCCGTGTGGCTTCAGCGTGAAGATTTTGATTTAAATCATTCTCTTCAATTGGTTGTTGCTCACTTGTGGTACAGGCCGAGATCCTGCGATATTCGAGACTGGAATGCCACGTCCTTATGCAGCAAGCTTAAGTCTGTTTGTGCAGGATGGTTTCTCTCTGTTAGTGTTGATGTTCTTGCTGTGGTGTCTTATGATCAAGGGGAAAGGGGTCTGTCATATCCTTGATTTTTTGTTCTTTTCTTGAGCTGTCTAAATGACATGCCTATTTATGTATTGTCTGAGACTTATTTCAAGGCACTTCTCATGCCTCTTTTAATAAAAAAATTCTTGGCCTTTTCAAAAAAATAATAATTATCTTGTTTGTAATTTGGTTAGTAAAGGAAGACTTCTTTGTAGAGTTTACTGTTTGTAATTACATATGCAACATCTTGATTTTGGTAGTTTGATGGAGGTAGGATATTGTCTCCTCAAACTAATTTACACGAGTAACAATTTTTATTATGATCTAATGTGATGGTGAACTTCCATTGTAGTGGAAGAACTACACAATATACACTATATTTTATTATTGGCATGGACATATTATTGTCTTATTGAATTGTTTAGATTATACTAATCTCTCTATTTTCCAGAAATTGCAAACTAGACTCTCATTACTGATAAATTTAATAGATATTCTAATGAAATCAACTATCTATAAGCTACCACATATCATCAAATATATGATAATTTATCTTTAACTTGTTTCTAATATTGAAACTTTGCACTCATTTGATAGTCACTCTGTTTTTTAAAGCTGTTCCAGCATCTTATATTTGTTAGATTTCACTTATCAAAATTTTGGTAACTCATGCTGTTTGTTTAACTACATAAAGGAACAATAAATGGATATATGCCACTGTTGGGCCATGTTTTTGCACATGTTTATTTAAGTAATTTAAATAAAGAGTTGGTCCAACTAAAGAGTTATTGTTGAATATGATATGATTTCATCGAAGACTCTGAGGTTCGAATAGATCATTAATGGGATCCTGTTTGTTCTAATCGAATCAAGCTATTGATGAATGGAGAATCGAATCGAAGTGTCAAAGCTTTTTGTTTCGAACCAAGTTACCAAAGCTTCGAAATATCAAATGTGGGCTTGGTGAATTGCATTGGAGAATTGGGCCTACTTGCTTGGCCCAAAAGGAATGAAGGTGAGCCCGTTTCAAGAATTGGCGCGCTATGAGGAAGGTTAGAAGAAGTGAAGATCGTGGGTAGACACGTGGAGCGATCTGAAGCGTCAAGATCGAAGCAGCGGTTTAGTTTCATTTCGAAGTATATATTGTATTTTTTCAGTTTGAACAAGGGTCACAAATTTCATACATTCATTTTCTCTTAAAAAATTCTGAGTACCCATGCTGTCGAACGAAAGGAATTCAACAGGGAAAGCAATGTATGTTTGTGTACCATTTACTTTGTAATCGCTTTTACATTTGATGCAAGTTTACATTTTCGCAAGTCTTTAATTTGTCTTTACTTTCATGCATTTTGATCCTGTTATTTCGAGGCGATTCGGAATAATAGTTATTTTCACGTTACAATTAAGTTTTTAAACATCATCATTTGTTGAAGTTCATAAACATTCAAACAGTTTTCATAAAAAACAAACACAAAATTGTCCTGAGATTTCTAGTTTGATCTCGCAAGTTTAAAACGTAAAACTAGCGTTTGTTTACCACTTTTCAGTGTAAACAGCCACGTAGAAGATGATGTTGTTGCTACGGAGCTGTTATAAGAGTTGAAGTGATCAATAAGAGGTTGTAATACGATGTTGATGCTAACAAATATTGATTGATACTAATTATATTTAATTAACATTAAGTAGTAGGAGTGTTTCATTTCATGTTAGTGTGACAAATAGTAGTGGACTAGTAGTGGTTCTGATTGTTGAGATAGTGTACTAGTAGTGGTTTTCTGATTGTTTTGAGAGATAGTATTGGGTTGTTTTTTCAAGTGCCAATTCTCCAAATTTTGAGATAGTTTCTTTTGACAATTCAGTAAGAAACTCCATGTTTCTTTTGACAAGTTAGAGAACAATGTGTTAGATCATGCATATACGATTAAGTAATTATGCTTATATGTTTCTTAGTGGTCTATTGGTTTTTTCTTTAGAACCTTTGATTTCTAATCAATTTTTTGTTTATGCAGAACTCAACCTATATTTCCCAGACAGTTGCAACATTTCCTTCCCTGATATTTACATTGCTTTGAACCTTTAGGTAAGTGAGCCACAAAACCTTATAAACACTTGTTATAAGTTAGCATGTATATTTGTGATTTGGGTGCTTTTGACCTGTTATATATGAAATCTAATATGATACTAATATCATTGAGAAAAAGGAAAATGTATCTATCTTTTTAGAGATGTTATAGTTTTGTTAGCGTTTCTTTCTTTCCCTATTGATATGCTGCAGTCTCAATCTTCATTTGTTTATGTGGATTTTTTACATGTCATGCTGAAGTTGTTGTTAATTGTGTTTTAATTGGCCTATTGTTAACTCATTTCATTCACAACTTAACAACAAATCATATATCTAATATATTGTTGTAATTAAGAGAAGTTTTGTTCATGTTATAGCTTGAACTTCCTCTTCCTAAAGGTACATCATAGTTATGTTTCCCTTCATATGTTGTTATTATTGCTTTCATATCATGTGCTGCTCTCTCAATATGTTTTCTCATAGGACAACCACATTTGTAGTAGCTCCTGCATAAACAATATTCAGAACATATATTTGAGAATCATAGATATTGCACCTTTTATTAATATAATTTTTTTCTCTACAGTTTGGACCTGAAGATCAAGATGACTGAAGCATTGCAATGCATGGAAGACTTTTTTTTTTAAATGCAAGACATGGTTGCTTTTGACTTTTGGAAGTAACATTTAAATATATTTTTGTGGAATTATGGATTGATTTTTTGTGGATGATGTTGCAATATTTTGTAAATCAACTTTGATATATTTTACTCAAGACTTAATTATGCTAATTTATGTTTATTTCACTCAATGTTTATTTTAAGTAAAGTTTAGTTATTTCGAGCAATATTAATTATTAATACAAATTTGTTTAAAAAAATGTTGTATTGTTAGATATTTGTAATTAAAATGGATTGGTATAAATGAAATATATATATGTGACAATGGTGTTATACATATTGCTTTTATTTGTGTGGCAAAACAAATAGCCCACAGTTTTGTCAATAGTTGTTAGTTGCCTATTCTCTTTAGCAACAGTTTATTTCTGTGGCCAAAATGTTATAGCCCACGGTTAAGTTTGAGAAATTTGTGGTATAATGTACAGGCAACATTTACGAAATCGTGGCCTAATGTATAGGCAACTGATGCAGAAACATGGATTATTGTATAGACCACATTTGCGTAACCGTTGCCTATTGTATAGGCAACAACTAAGGAACCGTGGCTTAAACAAAACCGTGGCCTAAAACCAATCAATTAACCGTGGCTTCTTGGCATGTTATACGCCACGGTTTTTTGTTATGCGTGGCCTAAAGTGAACAAAACCGTGGCTTTAGAGAAAAGGCCACGGCCGCATACACCACACCCAATAAACCGTGACCAAACCGTGGCCTAAACCTTAGGCCACTGTTTTTTGGGTTTAGACCACACTTTTTGACAGGTTGTTTATAGTTCAAAATGCTGTAGTGTATTTCAACATAAAAGGAATGAACGTGTAATATTAGTTTTTTTTTCTTCTAAACTACCCTGGACTGGGGCAAGGCCCAAAAATAAATAGCATAGGCCCAATAGCAAGATGGCCCAATTATTCAACCCATGGAATTCAAGAGATAACTTGGCGGCAAAGGTACTCAGCGGCGAGGTTACATGCGGGAGGCGCCCTCGCCTCAGGTATAACCGCATTCATAGAAATTTCTCCAACAAGTCAACACGTGGAGAGGGATAACCACCCCATACCTCCATGATCATCACCAAAACAGGAAGAAACCGCCTATCACCACCGTGTATGAGGCGGAGGAGAGGGAAGAAACTGCCACGATCATGGGGTTCCCATGATCGTAGAATTCCGTAACTGCTACCTAGTGAAATCTATAAATAGGAGAACATATTTCATTGTAAAGGAGATCGGATCATATTTTTCAATATACAGAAATGCTGCACAATTGTGGAGAATTTTTTATTTCTTAGATACGGTCCAATCATTTATCACCCCCCTTATTTGTTCACCAGAACATTTTGGCGCCCACCGTGGGGCTGCGGTAAAACGATTCACAGCCTACCACTTCTTAGAGAGGAATATCTCCCAACATGACGGGAGGAACACCCAACCACGGCACTGGTTCAGGCCCTGGTATGACCTTAACAGAGGCTGTCACCGAATTGAGGCGGCTTCAAGACAAGGTAACGACCATGGACCAAGAAAAAGCCAACAAAGAAAACGACAAGGACGAGGATGAAATCAACGACTCCCAACCCTTGTCACAAATCCTATGGGACGCCAGAGTCCCAGAAAACTTCAAAACCCCACATCTTCCAGTATTCGATGGAAAAACCGACCCGTCGGAGCACCTGATGGCAGTGGGAACCCAAACCGCCATCATAGGCGCCGCTGACCACCTGAAATGTAAGCTACTCTCAGGTACCTTGAAGGAAGCAGCGTTAAGATGGTACATGAACTTACCAAAGAATTCCATCGAAAGTTGGACAGATTTCCAGCGAAAATTCATCCAACAGTTTTCAGGATCAAAACACATCAAGGTCACGGCCACTAGCCTCTTCACCACTCGCCAGAACCCCGCTGAAACTTTGTGCGAGTATCTGGCAAGGTTCTGCGAGGCTACCATCAAAGTATCCAACCCCAACCAGGAGATGTTCGTAGCAGCATTCCATAACGGCTCAAAAGCCGGTCATTTCAACGAATCCTTAGCACAAAAACCAGCAACTTCAATGCAGGAAATCATCAAGAGGGCAGAATGTTACATCAAGGGCGAAGAGAGCAACGCCGAGAAAAGATCTAGAGATGCGAGGGAAAGGGAACCACCCAACAGGAGCCACAAAGGCCCAGATTTTTATTCACAGAGGCGACGTCAGCCAGATCACAGAGGACAGGAGCCCCACAGGAAACCATACCATCAGCAAGGAAGGCGAGACATGGTCAGGTTCCCAGAGAAAGAATACACGCCCCTGAACAGAGCACGAGTTTACATTCTAGACGAAATACTCCAAGCAGGACTCACCAGGCTACCCCAGAAGAGAGGAAAAGAATATCAGTTGGGACAGAACACGAATGCATAGTGCGCCTACCACAGGTGCAAGGGGCATGACACCGAGAAATGCTTCAGATTAAGAGACCTTATAGAGGAACTAATAAAAAGTGGCCATCTAAGGAAGTTTTTAGAGGACGCCGCTGACGGGAAGGTCGTAGTCCCAAAAGTACGGAGAGACCCACAAGGAAACCAAGAGGAGAACCCAGAAGGAGAGAAAGTAAGAATAGTAGTTAACACCATTGCCGGAGGTTTCGCGGGTGGAGGCGAATCAAGTAACGCCCGTAAACGATATGTGCGTCGCTCAGTGTTCGAAGCAAAATTTGTAGGGCACACTTCTATCTCACCCACTCCAGATCTATCTTTCACCAAAGAAGACAAAAGGGAAGTCATGCCCCATGACAACGACCCACTGGTAATTCAATTCCAAATCCTAAACTGCGACGTGAAAAGAGTGCTTATTGACTCAGGAAGTTCAGCGGACATAATGTACTGGGAAGCCTTCAAAGCCATGCAACTATCAAATGAACACCTACTACCCTACAACGGCACGCTAGTGGGCTTTGCAGGCGAACAGGTGGAAGTCATGGGTTACACCACGTTGCTTACAATGTTCGGAGAAAAAGACCAAGCCAAGACTATCAAAGTACGGTACCTGGTAGTAAAAACACCTTTCATGTCATACAACATCATCATTGGACGACCAGCTTTCAACACTTTAGAGGCAGCCATGTCAACACTCTACTTATCAATAAAGTATCCACTTGATGACGGGAGAGTAGGAACCATCAAAGGAGATCAAGCCCTGGCAAGGCGTTGTTACGAGTCAAGCTTGAAAATAAAGCACAGAGCAACCAACCCCCCAGATCTTGCTCGCCCTATTTCTCAAAAGGGCGGAGTCAATGTGATCAGCCCTCTAGATTTAGATCCAAGAGAAGAATTCCAAGATAGGAGAGTGAGTCCCATAGAAGAACTAGAGAAAGTCCAAATTGGCGAGGCGACACACCAAACAACCAACATTGGCACATCTTTACAACCTGAAGAGAGAGAAAGGATCCTGGCGACACTCAAGAAGAACATCGATCTATTCGCATGGCACCCTTCCGATATGCCAGGGATAGACGAGACGATCATCACCCACAAACTATCCATCTCCCCCGAGACAAAACCCGTCTCACAAAAGAAAAGGAAAGTCGGCGAGGAAAGAAGAGCGGCCATCACGGAGTAAGTAACAAAGCTAAAAGAAGCAGGATTCATAGAGGAAATTAAATATCCATCGTGGCTAGCGAACGTCGTGATGGTGAAAAAGGCAAACGGAAAATGGAGAATGTGCGTCGACTTCACAGACTTGAACAAAGCATGTCCAAAAGATCCCTACCCCTTACCCAACATCGACAGATTGATAGACGGAGCATCAGGATACAAAACGCTCAGTTTCATGGACGCATACTCAGGATACAACCAGATCAAGATGAATCCCGCCGACGCTCCCCACACGGCATTTATGACCAACACTTGTAACTACTTCTACAACGTCATGCCGTTTGGACTAAAAAATGCAGGAGCCACTTATCAGAGGTTAATGGACAGAGTATTTTCGGAACAGATAGGGAAAAACCTGGAAGTCTATATCGATGATATGGTAGTGAAGACAGCGGAAGCAGGCGAGCATGACCAAGATTTAAGTGACATCCTCGCCTCAGTAATGAAATACAACATGCGTTTAAATTCTTCCAAATGCTCGTTCGGAGTACAATCTGGCAAGTTCTTAGGGTTCATGTTAACTAACAGAGGAATAGAGGCGAACCCGGATAAATGCCAAGCGATCATTGACATGAGGAGCCCTACATCAATCAAAGAAGTTCAGCAGCTGACAGGAAGGATTGCGGCGCTATCCTTAAATCTTACGAGTTGGATACGACGGAAACGAGTTGAAATTCCAAGGCGTTACCCGTGAATCTTACGAGTAGGGAACGTCTAAAAAAGACACGGCGCTATCCTTAAATCTTACGAGTTGGATACGACGGAAACGAGTTGAAATTCCAAGGCGTTACCCGTGAATCTTACGAGTAGGGAACGTCTAAAAAAGACACGGCGTTATCCTTAAATCTTACGAGTTGGATACGACGGAAACGAGTTGAAATTTCAAGGCGTTACCCGTGAATCTTACGAGTAGGGAACGTCTAAAAAAGACACGGCGCTATCCTTAAATCTTACGAGTTGGATACGACGGAAACGAGTTGAAACTCCAAGGCGTTACCCGTGAATCTTACGAGTAGGGAACGTCTAAAAAAGACACGGCGCTATCCTTAAATCTTACGAGTCGGATACGACGGAAACGAGTTGAAACACTCTGCCTCCTCGCTTTTATGCTTGTGATTGACAAAAAATTAAAAATCAGGTTGAAATCCCTAGGCGTCACCCTTTGAACTTTTCAGTGGGGGGCGTCCAGAATACTAAAGCATGGTTGAAAGTCCAAAAACGTTACCCATAAAACTCACGAGTCGGGAACGAAGAAAATACAATAGAAAAGCGTATCAAAGCATCAGGGCGCAACCTATCAAAGGGGTGACGCCCAAAGCAAACGTCATAAAGGAAGAATAAAGGTAACTTTAGCATATGTTATTATATTCAGTTGTTTCACCGTTAGATAACAGGCAGAAGCACTACTCAGATGATCATTCAAAATAAAGATTGAAAGACAACGAAAGCAACAACAAAGTTATTCAAAATCTGATTTCATTCATTGAGGATAGGATACAAATTCAAAGAAAACTACATCAAATTCGCATACAAATTCAAAGAAAACTACATCAGATTTGAATACAAATTCAAAGGAAATTACATCAAATTCAAAAGGGTGTACGAAGTGTTAATACTACACTCATCAACACTCGCATAAACAACTTGTTTATCACCCGATTATTGAAAAGTGTACGAGTGCTTAACCTATTACTACAATAAGCATCAACACTCGCATAACTCTAAGAAGAATCGGAACCCCTGGCATTATATTTCCACTTTGACAAGCCAGAGCAGGGGACCCCGATCCATCATCCTCGTCCACAAGGGACGTCACTTGGAGGTTTTCACCTTCGAAGATTTCGGCGTCCTCGCCGCAGTTTCCACAGTGATTTGGGAACCCTCATCTTCAGGTGGAGAAGGCCCATAAACGTAGAACTCCTCAGGAACGTAGGTCTTCAAGAACTCAGCATAATCTTCGTCAATATCATCAGAACTCGAAGAACTTGGCGAAACCGAGGGTTGTTTTGCCTTAACCTTTCTGGACACAGTGGTGCATCTAGATAAGGAAGCAGAAGCCTCTAATGTCTTCTTCCCTTTCTGGGATTTAGACCTCTTAGCGACAATTTTCTTAGAGTTTTTTCTATCCATCTCAAATCAGTGAGTAGGAAGGAAGAGAAGTACCGATTGAAAGATGATGAATGGAAAGGAAAAAAGACAAACGCTATTTATAAACAGGGATGGTAGAAACTAAACCTAAGTAACTGCATCCGAAATTAATGGAGAAGATAGTTACAACCACCGCAATAAAGGGGATTGGCCGTTTCAATAGGCGCACGAAAATCAAGGAAGACTTAACAGAAATTCCTGACTGGTCAAAACATAGGAAATCACGCCACTGGGGGCGTCATACCATACGACGCCATAAAAATCACACTTCATCTCGCCTCTCAGCAAAAAGTAGCAGATTCACACACATTTAAAACAACAAGGATAACAGTTAGCATCAAATCAAGACGAGACGGAAAATGACGAAAGCAAAGAAAATATCCATCAAATTACAAAAAGCCTCAGAAGGGCACCAAAACATTGTCATTACAAAATATAATAAACCCACGCAGGGGCAACCATAAAAATATATCAAACCCTCGCAGGGGCGACCATAAAACCTAATCAACAAGACAACAAAACAACAAAAGGCGAGCGGTAAACAACAAAGAGAAGAAGGAAACTATTCAGCAGCAGGAGACTCTTCATCAGGCGATGCCTTGGGTGACGCCTCAACATCCGGCGTGTCTTGAACTATATGTTCAGCAGCAGAAGACACCAACTTGTCGCCCTCAACCATCAACATGGCATCCGCCTTTCCAAGTTGGGCTCTGTCAATCTCAGGAAAGAGGACCTTCACCTGATCCAAGGCAAGCTGTAAACCCTCCTCGAACTGCTCCCCAATGGTCGCCTCCAGGGTATCCTTGTCAGATTCCCACTTGATCTTCTCCTCCTTCAAAGAGGCCAATGCAGCAAGGGCCGCCTCATTATCCTTAGCCAGAGTTTTGATGCGCTCATCCTTGGCGGTCATGGTCTTAAGGGCGGTCTCACGATCCCGTTGAGCTATCGCCAATTTCCCTTCATACTCCTTGGTCAACCGAGCAATCTCCTCTTCATGTTTTTCCTTCAGGGCCTTCACATCACCCTCACACCTTAGCTTGGCAGCTCTGACATCGTCCTCAAGGGTACCTAAGTTCTTTTCCACAAGAGCTTCTTTCTCCTTAGCACCGGCAAGCTCCGCCCTTTGACGGGACGCCAGGGCATAGTTCAGAAGCAAACCCTTGAGCTCGTACCCAAGAGCCATCCTCATTAGTTCATCAGATCCGGTGCTATCAAAACAAGCAGAACTCCCCGCCATATCCACCGACCTCGCCAAGAAAGCCTCAGGGTCAAAAAGGGGATCCCATGGCGAAGTCCCTCCAGTTTGACTCGCCCCAGCCACATCCTTCTCAGTTGCAGGAATGCCTCCTTGGGGTGGATCCTCGGTCTCGACCAAATCCTTGTACTCCTCCGCCAAACTGTCGTCTTTCTTTGATTTCCGAGACAGGGTCTTGGATCTCTTCTTGGCATGAGACTTGACTTCCCCCTCAACCTTAGGGCTAGAAGTCTTCACCGCAACAGTAATGCGACCTTCGCCTCCTTTCCTCTTCTTCTTCTTCTTCTCTTCCACCTCGCCAATCTCCAACTGGCTAAGGACCTCCACCTTGTCGTCGACCTGCCCCTTCTCAATCTGGGCCTTGCGCGCCCTCGCCTTTTCCAGGAATTGTGCTCTCTGGGCGGGAGTGAGCGTCGACATATCTTCTGTAAGGAAACAAAAATGGGTTAGCCATGGAGATAAAATAAAAACATACAAAAGGCGAATCGACTCAAAAGATAAACTTACTAAGATATTTATTCATAACGCCAGGGGCGCCATCAGCATCCATAAGGTCCCTTGGACTCATCTGGTTACAAGACTCCAGATAAGCCACGGTGTCCCTTTCAAACTCACTTAGGCTCTCGTAGATGGCGCCTTTAACTAACCTAGGGTTAGAGGTCCAGTGAAAAGGAAAGAGAGGTTCACCATCAGGCGAGTACATCAGGTTTTGAATCCCCTCAGCGCCACGAACACGCAAGAAAGTCTCCTTATAGTTTTTATAGTTAGAGCTATACAAACTAAACAAACCCCTATTGGGCTGAGCACTCAGAGAGACAAGGGAATTGGGACTCAGGTTCTTTATATGATAAAAAGAGAAGAAGACGGCCACTGAAGGGTCAAGGATATCTAGGCCAAAACAAATCAGTTCAAAGGCCTTAATGAACGACCAACTGTTGGCACTAAGTTGAGTAGGAGCAACATTGAGAACCCTGAGCATGGATTGTTGGAACTCAGAGAAGGGGAAGTAAAGGTGGAAATCTTCTATGAACTTAGTATACATGTAAAAGGAGGTTGGGCCAGAAGAAGGCACGCCGGTCACATACTCGCCCTCGCCCACCGGCTCTAGCACAACGTCATCTTCCTCAAAATCCCCAGAGACATCAAACTTCTCCCTGAACTTTGCCACTCTCTCAGCACTATCATACGATGAGTACACATTCATGGTTGCGACTTCGGAGCCTACAGCAACTAGGGCAAGCGATTCGTCTCTTCGTTTTCCTGTGAAAGACGAAGGAGAAATTATTACACAACTACTACTACCACTACTACTATCATCGCTACTACTGCTCTCAAGATCGCTATGAGTAATAGGAACCCCCAAAAGTTCGGTGAAATAACCAGAATAGTTCAACGATCCGTCAGGCCTAGTAAAGTGATCATGAACTTGGCGTTCTAAAGGACAACCAACAGGGAGAGGACGAGAAGGATTTCCCTCATTAACATCACTAAGGTCTCTCAAAACGACCATTTTCACAGAAAAACCCTAGAAACCCTAAATCGCGAAATGGAAACAAAAAGGAAAAAGGGTAGAAATAGCGGTTTGTACCTGGTTTAAAGGAGCGGTTACCACTTGAAATTTGAAGAACGTGGCTAGCGAAAATCGCGCGGGAAGTGTATGGAGAGCGGTTATGAACGGGAAATCTCGTCGGTAAGTGAAATCAGAAATTAGCGCAAAGAAAATAACCAAGAGTTTTCGATTGGAATAAAGAATGCAAGATGAAGGGAGTAACGTATATATAGAACCTATGGCACCGGTCGAAGAAAACTATTTGAAAAGTTGAAACGTTTTGGAAAGAAAAAAGGTGAAGCGTTGCGATGATTGACGCGTGTCATGAGGTGAACTGTTATCTCGCCATTTATAAGGTCACGCCCAAAGGCGATGCGTGGAGAACAAAAAATGCAATATCACGAGGAAAACAAAAACTTCATTAATTACGAAACCAAAGAGTACAACATGAGGGAAATAACAAACACCAAATACAGAGACATCAAAGCATATTACAAACAAGAAGTCCTAAGGTACTGAAAGGGAAACTACTTAAGCAACGACGTAGGCGGCCGCGACAACATCGGCCTGCAATTCCTCAATTTCCTCCTTATATTTCTTAGCAATTGTGAGGTCAGGGCTAATTCTATCCTGATCATCCTGCAACCTCTCCATCTTCTCCTTGAGGCGAGTAAGTGAAGAACGAGTCTTGATGAGCCTCGCGACGTCATATTCAATGTCCAGTTGAAGGTTCCTTTTCCTCTTCATCAGGGGGCGGAGTTCCTTCTCCAACACTTCGATGCGATTCTCAACGGCCTCCTCGGCAGACAGATTGAGATATAACGATTCCTCCTGCAGGTCAATACTGTCTTTGGTAACAGATATCTTTTGCTCCAACGTGTCTTCAAGTTCGTTGTAACATTTGAAAACCGCATTGGTGGTCTCAATGAAAGCGACATCCTTCTCCAAGCGTCGAGACAACTCTAAAGCCAAATCCAAGAAGATCCTCTGGTCATTAGTCAGGCGCCACTTGTAATAATTGAGTTCCTCGACGTAAAGCTGGAATTCCCCCACATTGTCTATGAGTTCGTCTATGTTTTCCTCCACTTTGTCCCTTACACGCCTAATAGCAGGCATAACAGGCGACTCCAACGCAGGGATGGACCGATCCATGGCCATAAGAAACGAAAAAGAAAACAACGAGTTAGAAAGAAATCTGGAAAATGTGGACAAAAAGCAAAACCATCATAAGGTCTATTTATAGGAGAGGGGCGACGCATGTCAAGAGAAACAAACAGGTAGTTACCCCCACGATCATCACGACTGGCCTAACTCCCACTATCACCACTTCGCCTCTTTGAGCATCGTGCTTGGGGGGCTGTGGACTGGGGCAAGGCCCAAAAATAAATAGCATAGGCCCAATAGCAAGATGGCCCAATTATTCAACCCATGGAATTCAAGAGATAACTTGGCGGCAAAGGTACTCAACGGCGAGGTTACATGCGGGAGGCGCCCTCGCCTCAGGTATAACCGCATTCATAGAAACTTCTCCAACAAGTCAACACGTGGAGAGGGATAACCACCTCATACCTCCATGATCATCACCAAAACAGGAAGAAACCGCCCATCACCACCGTGTATGAGGCGGAGGAGAGGGAAGAAACTGCCACGATCATGGGGTTCCCATGATCGTAGAATTCCGTAACTGCTACCTAGTGAAATCTATAAATAGGAGAACATATTTCATTGTAAAGGAGATCAGATCATATTTTTCAATATACAGAAATGCTGCACAATTGTGGAGAATTTTTTATTTCTTAGATACGGTCCAATCATTTATCACCCCCCTTATTTGTTCACCAGAACATACCCTTTCATAATTTGAAAGTAATTACTCACCAACCAATGAAAGTAAACCACATGCATAAGTAGATTTGTATGTGGTTCCTACAAGTTGTTACTACAAGTTTGTTACAAGTTAGCTATGAGAATCATATACAAATCTACTTATGTAGTCTGTTCTAATTAGTTGATGAATAAATACTCCAAAATTCTAAAGAGATAGAGTATGCCTCACAAGGCAAATGCTAAATAGTGCCCCCGGGGCACTCATTAAGCATTTAAATAGTATTGTTTTATAAAAAGAAATTATGAAAATGTGTGAAGTCAACGTATTGAGAATTGAAATATTCAACTTTTTGAACAAATTATTTCCTTAAATAAAATCCTTAAAGAGTGCCCCCGGGGGCACTGGGCACTGTTTAGCAAGACCCATAATATTATTATAAACATCTCTAATTAAAGAGAAACGCAACAACTAAATTACTCCCTTCGTTTCAAATATAAGTCTTTTTGACCATATTATACAAATTAAGAAATGTAATTAATGTTGTATGAAAAAGAGAAATTATGAGTTAGTTTACAAAATTGTCCTTCATTAATGATATGGAAAAGATAAATTAATGAATTGAAAGAAGAAAGAGAAATAAATAGTTAAGAGTATAATATAAAAAATGGCATTAAATACTCATTGGTAATATAAAGCGATTTATAATTTGGTATAATTTTTTTCTCAAAACGACTTATATTTTGGTACGGAGGGAGTAACTTTTAACAACCAAAAATAGGTGTTGTCATCGTCTCTACGCAAGCGAGTTAAAACGTAGTGTGAACCTGGTCGTCGTTTGAAATTGTGAACAACTAGAGTTGTTTTCGCTTATTTATAATTATATAAAATCTAACATTTATTATCTCTGTCATTTTTATAAATTCTGAAGTCTCATTATAATTTTTACATATTTTAAAAAACGTAATAGTGTATTTTATTTGTCCATTTTATAGATAGATCTTTTAAAAATACATTTTTTATGAATGTATTCAACTTTTGTCAAAAAAGAAACAATGTATTCAACATTAATTTTTTATTTTTATGATACTACATGGTCAATAGTATTAATTACTTTTAATTAATGAATTATAAAAATAATAATAAATATATTTGGTAAAATGTTAGAGACACTTGTTAAGGAAATAAATATGGTAAAATTATTTGAAAATTTCGGTAGTCAACCTCTTAATATTATAAAAAAAATATTTTCAATACAAAAAATTAGTTTTTTTTCTTAACTATTGTCCCAAGAAAAATAGTACTCCGTGTCTTTTTATATAATCACCTCATGTTTTTTCATACATTAAGAAAAAATGGTTGTTCTGTACCAAAAAAAAATGGTTGATGAATTTAATGTGTTCATTTTTTAAAAATACCCTTTAGTATATTACCACATATTTTAAGATAAATCAATAGAATTAAATCTGAATGAACCTATCATAATCGAACGGCTACAATTATCCTGAATGCGTGAGTGAGCGGACAACCGACGGTTGAAATGGGACCTAGTTTACGTTTCAATAGCATCACAATATTCCATCTCGCATCTTCCTAAAAACCTTAAATAGGATAAACACCTCAGAAGTAAAGTCACTTTTTAAGTACTCCTTTTCATAGAAAAAAAAAGTGCATCCTTTCGCTCCTTTGTAATTATAGTGTACTATACCATATTCCTATGACAATGTCTCTGACACCTAGGTCTCATGCCTCAATTTTCCTTCTTGCCCTTGTTTTCATTCTTCCTCTCATAGGGACAGCCGAAGAAGAATCTTCTCATCTTGAGGAGGTTCTTCGCAACCATGGCCTACCAGCTGGTTTATTTCCTAAGGGTGTGAAATCGTTTAACCTAGATCATATGGGTCATTTAGAGGTACACTTAGATCAGCCCTGCTTAGCTCAATATGAAACCTATGTGTTCTTTGACACTCTTATTAAAGCAAACCTCACTTTCGGACAACTTAAGGTTTTGAAGGGCATGTCTCGTCAAGAGCTTTTCTTGTGGCTCCCTGTTAAAGATATTATTGTGACCGATCAATCTTCTGGTCTCATTATTATTGATATTGGTTTTGCCTTAAAACGGCTCTCTTTTTCTCGTTTTGATGAACCTCGAGTTTGTAGATCTCATCATGGTATGTACTTTCTAGTCTCTCACTCTTTTTTTTAAAAAAATAAATTATTATTAATAACGTGACACTAATAACACTGATTTTAACTTAATTGAATTTGTTGTGCAGGACTAGGGTTTCCTATGGGTGGAAGGAAGGCTATTGGATCTGGATATGTAGGTCACTCAGATCAAAGATAAAAGGTTGTTTTGTATGAAAGGATGGCTTTACCCTTTTCAATTGTGAGAGATCTGTATGAAAAAAAAATTATGTATGTCAAAAAATGTGTAATCTATATAAAACATAATGCCATCCATCAATTGAATGAAATTAATCAAATGATTATCAATTTTATCTATCTCCAATTCAAGAGAAGAAATTATGCCTAATTAACTAAGAACAAATTCAATTTTTGAAGGATCCATTTTAATGCTTGAAAGTACTTGTTACATCCATCAATTTTGTCCAATTTTTGTTCAGATTCTATTCAATTTTATGTCACGATTGTCATTCATCATTGTAATTTAGATAGATCGACTAAAAAATATTGGGGATCTGAGTTTACAAAAACAAATTGATAAAATTAATTTCCAAGGTACCAAATTGATGGTAAGGGTTCTTTTATGGCTAAATAGGATTTTACCCTAAAATATGTTCTACACTTATTAGGTCTTCAAACACATAATGGTTTGATTGTTCAATAATATCGGTTATCTTATCGGGGCGCGAAGTTTTTGTATTAGCTCTTGTTTTCTCCGCATTGTAGCTTTAAAATCATCATAGCGCAAAGACGTTAAGACAAGTTACATATTCAACTATATGTTCCATCTATCAGCGAAAATCTATATTCGATTCAGAGTCACGTGTTTCATTACTTGATATATATTTATTAATTACAAATCTTTTTATTTGATTTTGGCACTCATTAACAACATTGAATTCATATCTAGGGCCATATATGTACTCTCATGAATTAGGTCACCTGATTGTTGCACATGAGTTGTATATCTCTTTTTTCTGAATCGACTAAATTTTATTAACACGCAATACAATACCCCATAACAAGCAAAAGACAGTACAAAAGGGGAAGGCACATAAAAAGAATACAAGAATAAAAACAAACAAAACAGGTATCTCTCTATGCTTTTGCTTTTATCAGGTTTAAAAGCCTTTAATCACGCATAAACTTTTATCACTATGTGGCTTTACTAAACTATCTACCAATATTTATTTAGCTGTCAACAGTTCATACATAAACTGTTTTTTTCTCACTCTAAATTCAAACAGAAGTTAAATCAGTAGCTGCAATCATAGATGATTTTGTTATCAATTCGGTTATGAAACCGTTTGAGTTAGTTAGCCATGTGTCCGGTTAGTTGTAGATTGGAGCTTGTAGCTAGTCGGTGATGCAAATTACGGATCACAGGAAATAACAGTTTGTTTAAATTCCTCTACACGAAAGTGTTATAACTTTTAGTACCACTATAGACGATATTTCACATTATATTGTTCTAAATATATAGCATATCACAGAACTATACGATTTGTTCAAATTCTGATATGCGTTAGCATTGTAGCACTGTTATAGCCGCTATTTAACAACACCGGAACTAGTAAATAAATCATGGTGTCATAATCTAATTGAACATATTTCTTGTCATAATCTAATCTGCTATGTGGTCCCTTCCCATTTTCCTTCATAAAAGCTTACTGATTTTATTTTGGTTAGCATAATTTGTGTAAACTTAAAAGGGAAAGTTTTTTCTTATATAGATTTAGTACGATTAATATACTCCTAGTACTTATACCAGTGCCAATTATGGCTGATACATGAAATGTGAAAATATAAGGAGTAAGTTAGTACAAGTTGATTGAACACTAAAAATAAAATCTATATTCCAGTTTGATGGATAATTGCATAGGAAATAAATTTTCTAACATCGATTAACCACTGACACTCTTTAGATTAGACGTGTCACAATATCAGACGTGTTGGTTTCAGACACAACACCGACACATATAATTACAATAAATTATGTCATTTTCTTAAATTATTATCGGTATTGATGTGTCATTGTTTGTATTGTGCAAGTGTGCCATTTGACGATTGTCGGACATAAACTTATTAACTCTCTGGTTTTTCTCTTTATAAGGTTTACAAAACTTTAATCACTTATAAACTCTTATCATTATTATGCGGCTCCATCCATCAATATTTATTTAACTGTCAACAGTTGATTCATACACTATATTCTCTTACTATCAGTTCAAATAGAAGCATATATACCATGGTTTTAAATTGCAGTAAGCAACCAAAATTGCGGCAACAATATAAAGGATTTTGTGATCTCTGCTATGGCATCGCGACCGCAATTTCGACTTATTGACCATATTTTTTCTGCAACAATTTAAAACCCTGATATTCACATTCACCTACTCCAATTCTATGAATAATTAACTTATTTAGTTGATCTTCATTCTTCATAGATACTTTAAAGATTAAATAAAATAGTAAGTTATTACAAAACCCTTGTATTATCTGTTATGCCAATATGTGATCCCTTTGCATTTTCCTACATAGCAGTTTATTGAATTTAATTTGACTAGCATAATTTGTGTAAGCTAAAACTTAACTAGGAAATAAGTTTTTTATTTTCTCTAAATACTTTTAATTATATCTGCCAACAAATGTTTTGCTTGATCTATATCAAAACCAATACCCTGAAAAATAACAAATATTGAATAAACATAAAAACCTTATGCAAGATAAAGCAGAAAAATGAATCAAAGTTCATATTTTAGTCATTGTTTTCATATTCTATGAAGCACGGACACCACACAAGACAAGACACGACACGAACACTGACACATCGACATCAATAATAATTTAAAAAAAGACACAATTCATTAATGTAATTAAAAGTGCCAGTATTGTTCGGTGTCCGACACTGACGCGTGGTGTTTAGGCTTCATAGTTTTACAAATAGTGTTGTAATATTAATTGTGGTTAGCTTTTGATATAGATTACCTTAATAGAAGTTATAATCAAATATGCTCCTTTTATGGTTGTAACATTGGCTTCTATCATTTCAATGCCTAAACCATTCATAGTCTCCATTAATTTCATAAACCTCCCTGTATTTTTCTCAATGATTATCTTAATCCAGAGCTTATTTTCACTAATTTTTTCCACTTGAACTTCTTCCTATAGAAATAACCAACCACACAAAGATTACTAATTAATAGTAATTATAAATCATGATTCATTTAGTTAATGAAAAAAAGGAATAAATTTGCATAAAAACCTGTATCCCCCAATTCTTCATCTCTTCAGCAGCAGAAAATTCATTTATTTTTGGCTCTGCTCTTTCCTCTAACTTTTCTTCTTCTTGCATTGCACAAAGCTCTTGTGTAAGATAGTCAACTTCATATTGAAGCTTCTTGGTATAAGTAATAGCATCTTCAATAACGCTATCTTTGGTCATCTGGAACCAAAATTAAGATTCATATAATCAGTTTCAGTTTAACTAATTAATAGGATATATAAGGATGATTTATTGATTTGGTGGTTGGGGTGATATATATATATATATATCAACTGAGTTAAGAGTTGAGGTTGAAAATTATATAAAAGAGAAATCCGTAAACATAATATCTTAACATTTTAGGTGAATATGTGATATCAAAAGTCACTTGTGTGGTCCAACAGTAGTACCACCAGAGTCCATTCGACTTGATGGTATATGTTGAGATATATCAAGTGAGAAATCACTTATGTATTGCTATTAGCTCAATGTGTCAATCCAAATTAGTGAGACACCCATCCAATAGAGTGGAGTGATAAAGAAGTCGGGGATTCGATCCACACCCTAAGAAAAACTATAACAATACTACATTGGCGGTGTTTTTAAAAAAGTTTAACCAATTAATTTGTTCTCTTATAAACAAATTTCATTTTTAAGATTAATTGAATAATTGATTTATTTTTAGGTTTATTGAATAACTGATGTATCTAATTCAAATACACACCAGTTATTCATTAAATCTAAAAAAGAATTTTCATTTATAATAATAAGGAACAAAGAAAGTAGTGTATTATCTTTTTTTTTTTTGTTACAGAAAGTAGTGTATTATCTTACAAACTAAAAACTAAAGCAAGGAAATGAATATATTGAGAAAATCATTACATAAAATAGTATTTAAGAAAATGAGTGAAGTTTAGAAAGCTTGCCTTTGTGATGATTGGTATTAAAGATCGAAGAGTGCAAAGCCTAGAATGGTGTTTCTCCCTCCTCCTCCTTTCAACCAAAAGATTTTTTGATTTGAACACTCTTGTGCCATCTTCATTATAGTATTTCTTTCTCTTTTTTCCACTATTATTGCTATCATTTTCAGCATTGAAACCCAACTCATCTAGAGACACATTTAATCTGTAAGCATTTTCTTGTTCCATTTTTGGTGTTGGGAATGGAAAAACAAGTAGTAATGAAAAAATATCTTTAAAAATATATGTGAGAGAGAAAGTGTGAGCGAAGGTGGTTACCAACTTTGTTATTCAGGGTCTTTTTTTATGAGACAGAAATATATATTATACTACTTTTTATGGCTATTGATTTTTGCATGTTTGACCGATGTGAATCATATGATTACATAATTACGTACTTTCATCAATCCTTAGTTGGTACAGTGGTGATTGACGCTGAATTTGGCAGGAAGGACCACGGTTCGATCCCCACAACTGCGATCGGAAGGGGACTGAAACCATTTGAGGCCAGAATTGACTCTCGAACCAGATTAATCTGGTGGTACAAATCAAGAAAAAAAAAATTACGTACTCTCCTGTTATAAATTTCTCTCTCTCTCTCAAAAAGTTAAATGAAGATTGTTGTGCATAATAAAATTGATTCTGTTTTAATGTTTGATTTGTAAAGATTTTGGCATTTGGTTTGTTAGAGCAATGGGTCAGATAGTTAACGGCTAACGCCCTCAACTTTAAGAAATATATTCCCAAATTTTGTGGTTGAGTCTAACTTGTCATGTGGTGTATCCCTCTAAGGAGGAGATAAAAATGTGTGATAGTGGCACACAACATTTTGGTGCTCAAAAGAGTGGAGTGAACAATTTTGTTTTCTTCCTATTTTCTCATTGTTGTTTGAATAAAATTTGTTATTTTTCCTTTTTATTTTTAAAGATCTCTCTCTGTTTTTATTTTTTACAATACATTCGGTTTGGTTCATGAACAAAAATGTGGCATTTGAAAGATTCAAAATATAGAATATAGTAGGATGGTAAAATGACTTAATCAGATGAATTTGAATGATAAGTAATTGATCAAAATAAATTATTAAATTATTATTTTTTTGACAGAAGTTATTAAATTTGTAACAACCCTCTAAAAATTTCTTTAAAATATTTAATTTGAATCACTCATTAAAAATAAAATTCATCAAATTCATTCATTCTTATATTGTCAATGGATGGATACAGGGACGAACTTGTGTGAGGCTTGGTGTGGTTATAGCCACGTCAGCCCGGTCCATATTTTTATTTAAAAAAAAAGTAATAATAATTTTATAAATAATTTTATATTATTTTGTATGCATATTTGTACAAATATTAATGTAAATATTACTTTAAAGTTTATTATTGATGATTATAAGTCTCTCGGTATATATAAGTTTAAGTATTAGTGCAAATATTAGTTTATAGTCTATTATTGATGATTTCAAGTCCTTGGTTATACGTAGTGTATTATTTTAAGTTATATACTTTAATTTATCGAGACTTTGTTCGTAAAAAAAAGAGAATAACTAATTGAATTTGTAATGTTGAGTAAAATTAATGATTAAACGAGCATGTAAATATGAAATGACATAAACAATAGTTTTTATTTTTTTCAAGTAAGATGATGTGAGTAAAATTGAAATACAAATTAATAAGTTATAAGCTAATTGAATTAGTTTATCAAAATAAATTATAAAATAGTATAATTTTGGGTTCCATATATTTTGGTCTAAGGTAGAATCTTGTGAAGTATAAACAATAGCAATATGCATTATTTAACGAATATTCAATAAGTTATAGTCATTTGTTTTTTTCAAATAGAAATTTTGTGGTTTTTCGAATATAGGTTGTTAGTTTGTTGATTTCTTTTATTTAAATAAAAATTTTCTCGTTTCTTGGTGTTCTTTCGTTGGATATACATGTTGTATTAGTAATAATTTCATATATTGTTTGTTGTTTAACTGAATTATTAGGTTGAAGATTATTTTTCAGTAGTGCCGATAATTTTTTTAGCCCCACTGGTAATTTCGAGCCAAGTCCGCCCCTGGATGGATACCATCAAATCTACCTGAAAAGTATATATATAATATTCTTTTTTTTATAGATTTTGTTTAATATTTTCAAAACACTCTTTTTTTTCGTCCATTTGGTGAATGAATTGGTGTATCAGCCCAAAACAATTAGTTTACTAGGCTAAATTTTTCTTTTTAATAGTTTCCTGGAAGGATCAAAGTAAGTGGCTTAAATTAATTTGAGTGGTAACGAATGAATCAAAATAATATATTAATTATTAATAATCTACTAAAATTTCATTTGAAAAATTCATTTCAGTCTATTCATTAAACACAAAATCCATATATTCATGCTCTTATTATATTTTTTTAATAGAAGAATATCCACTCGATTAATATATTAAAGTATAATAATTTTTTAAAATATTTCAATTTGTTTTGGTATTTAGTGAATGAATTGATGCATCAACGCACAACCCAAAGCAGTTTATTTTAATGGGCCCAAAACAGAAATTATTTTAATTGGTCAAGAGAATTTTTTTTTACATCATTTTATATTAATAATAAATTTAATAAAATTTCAAAAATTTTAATAAATAAATAAATATTTACTGTATAAAAATTGTGATGGTAGAGGCCGCTGCTGCCTTTGACATTGATACTCTACAATGATTCCATTGCTACCAAGGCGAAAGACAACAGTTGTTTGACATCTACTATCGTGGTTCATATGTCAAAGTTTCAACGATTAGTGGCAGTGTTCAAACGACCATTTGCCTCTAGCCACTGCAGAAATTATTATTATTATTATTAATTATTAATAAATAAATTATAATATTTCAAGTAATATTTTATTTTCAAAATAAAATAATTATTTTTTTAAAAAATAGAGTTCTTTCTATAATTCACTTATTTTATAAAAAATAAATATTACTTTTATGTCAAAAAAAATCTTTTGAATTAATAATTTTGTTTTTTTTTTTGGTAAAAATAATTTAAAATTTAGTTTTAAATAATTTTAAAAATATTTTTTAAGGTATCTATGTCAACACAAATAAATGCAATTCATTGAATTTCATTAAAAAATGTGATTCATTGTATTTAGTAAAAAGTTGGATGAATTGAATCCATCCATACTATTAAATGGATGGATTAGATCCAATCTATTAACAATTATATTGAATAATAGTTGAATCGAATGAATTTAAAATTGGATGGAATATGGGTTGAGGAATTATTCATTATAATCATAATTCAAGAAAATGTTAAGTAAAAAGCTAAAAGAAGAGTTTCGTGAGCTTCGTCAGTTGGTTGAGCCATTGCATTATATATGTAGGGATCGGAGTTCAAACTTCGGTCATCTCACTTATCTAGTTTAAGGATAAAATTTCTAGTCAATAAACTACTCTTTTTTTGACGAAATAGTCAATAAGCTAGTTAATAAAAAAAAAAAGTTAAAAGAAGAAAATCAAACTACAAAAATTGAACATCGTGACCCTTGGAGAGGCAAAACATTAACACAATAATTTGATAATTTGATTTGTGAAAACAATGCTCCTTCCCAACTTATAATGCAATGCCCTTTACAAATTTAGAATTACCATCACGGCATCTGTTTGATAAATCACATAATTTGTTCATGATCAAAATTCTTTAAAAAATTCCTTTTGATAGAAATCAAATCAATGTAAACTATTAGAATATGTATATATCATGTATCAATGTATATATTCACAATTCATATCAGTTTGGGTTTCGTCGGAGCTGCTTTGGTTGTTCTCCGGCTCGGTCGTGGCTGTCGTTTGGGCTTCGCCGGCGGAGCTTTGGTCTCCTTTTTTTGCTTTTGCTTTGTTGTTTGTTTGTATGTTTTTGTTTGTTCTGAGATTGAGAGTTTTTAGATCTGTTCCTTGTGGCCTTAAAGACTCGTATGGGTCTGTTTGTTCTTTAACCCAAAAGGGTTGGTGACTAATGTTTTGGACTCATCCCTCGATCTGGGTTCATACATCTCTTCTTGTGTTACTGGTGGTTTTGGGTTCTTGTTCTCTTTGATTCTCTGATGCTCCAGATCTGTTGAGATCTGCAGGTTTTAAGGTGTCAAGATATCCTCCATTCTCAGTACCAGGTGCTTTTCTGTCACAGTCCTCGTGACTGTTTCAGACAGTTTTGCTCGAAAGAGCTTTGATGCTTGCTGTTCTTCTCAGGGAGTTGTTGGTCGTGGTTTTGGATTCCGTGTTGGCGGCCGTTCCATTCACCAGTTTGAATCTTATTGCTATCCGCAGACTCTCACTATTCTCCTTTTTTTGCAACTTGGTTTCGCGCCCGTACGCGGGTTTGCTGAGTTGTGCTCGAGAAAATTGATCGTTTGTTAGGATTGTTTTAAGACTGTATTAATATTTCACGATGTATTTCTTTTATCTGGGTTAGGTCTAATGTCCCCCCAATCTTTGTATGTTTGTGTTTTTAATATATTTTTCCTTTACTTAAAAAAAAAAATTCACAATTCATATCAATGCAAATCAGGAATTACATTCTTATATAAACTAATTGAATAAATAAAATATTCTTTCAACAAAATGATTATCAATATCATAAAAACTATCATATGTTACATAAAATGTCAGTAACCAGTGGCAGAGGCAGTCCATGTAAGAGGTTCAATTGAATCAGTGAACTTTTTTTTAAAAAAAAATACAGTATACTATATACTTGTTATTTAGGGACCCTTTGTTCTTTAAATTGACATTAACGATTTGCAACTCTCGATCAAGGATGTGCTTAGCACTAATAATCCTTATACTTAGGCTATGTTTGGATTGGTGGTATGTGGTGGAATGAAATGGAATAGAATGGAATGGAAATGTAAATAATAAAATTTCATTGTTTAAATTTGCAAAAAACTAATGGAATGAAATGGAACCCAATGGAACCTGAGATCCGGCACACCAGTATAAGATGTTGTATACGATGTTACAACATTATACCCTCTTTAATAGACAAAGTATAAAACAGTAAAGAGTGCACAAATAAACAAACACACAGTGATTTGTTGACCCAGTTCGGTGCAAACAGCAACCTACATCTGGAGGATACCAATTCAGGAGGAAATCCACTAATAGTCCTAGTTCTAAGTTCTCAGCAAATTCCTCGTTTACAACTTATCACCTAGCGACTATACATATGCACTTCTACCTAGGAACTCCTAGATATGACTCAATAAGACTGTCCTAAACTTGCATCAAGGTGACACGAGAAAGGCTCACATAAGCACAAAAACCCTAAACGGCTACACACACTATATTAGCTTACAAACCCACACTTGTTTAGGTTTTCGTCCTTCCATATATAGCTGGTTCCATACGGGCTGCTCTTATCACACGGGCTTCAGAAGATCTGATCCAAGAGCACATCCAGCTCACAAATTAAAATAGAATCATATCAAGACTTTCCTTAAAAGATTAGATACGTTTTGGAAATAGTCTTCACAATAATTCCTATTGTAAACATTCCTTAAATAATAGAACAGTTTAAGAAAATAAACTCAACATTAATGCTCACGCAAATATTGTAGAAAGAGAAAATATATTAGGTTCCAATGTTGTAACATTTCATACCACATCCTCTTGAATATTTGTTTTACCAAAATGCAGCCAATAACCAAATATCCAACGAAACCAATTCAATTCTATACCACTCAATCCTTCAATTTTTCATTCCCCCAATTTGAGGTGTATCCAATGGAATGAAACTTTATATTTTTAATATTCCTCTTTTACCCTTATTTTATTTTCCTCTTCTCTTCTCAAATACTTTGTACCTCACTTCTTCCTCTTCACAAAACTCTCAACCTCATTTCTTCTTATTGTTAGAAATAATATAAAACCATTGATATAGCTAATCCTAATAGCTTAAGTTTTTGGGATAATTGGTTATTTGACATGATATCAGAGCCTCTATGACTAAGTTGTCTAGAGTTCGATCCCCACTCCCCTCACTTTCAAATTAAAAAGTGGAATTTAAGCATATGGTAGGTGGACCTATGCATTATCCACGCTTCAAGCCCAAACGGGCTCTTGCGTGAGGGGGCGTGTTAGAAATAATATAAAACCATTGATATAGCTAATCCTAATAGCTTAAGCTTTTGGTATAATTGGTTATTTGACACTTATGTATGCTGACTCGTAATTTTTCATTGCCCAACAGTGATGCATGTGTCGTTGCATTATGTGTGCTTGCCTGTGCAATTTTACGTTCGTGCGTGCATGTACGTGCATTATGTATGCTTTGTATTTCAATTTGGCAAGAATAGTGATGCATGTATCTTTTTATGAGTGCTTTTTTAAAAATATTTTATTTGATATATGTTGCAATGGATTTTTGTTTTAAATTTATAAATGGGGTACAAATTAGGGATGACAATTTACCCATACCCAGTGGGTACCCACAAAAAATACCCATAATGGGTAGGGTAAAAATCTGCATTTTGGGTATGGGCATGGGTATGTGTAATTACCCACAAAATTGAACGAGCATGGGTACCGGTACCTTAGTACCCACCCTATATACCCATATGATATATATTTATTTATTTTAATTATATAATAATATATGTAAACCAATTTTAAAAAACACAACACTATTATAGTATTACACATTTTTAATAAAAAAATGTTTATTTATAACATAAAGCAAATATATCAACAGAGAAATGAACTTTAGTATGATATTACTAATAATTTTGTTTATAATTTTCATGAATCAACATTAAAACCTTTGAATTTTTTTAACTATATTAAAATGATATGATATTTTATAATTGATTAACTTATTTTTAGCAAAAATGCGGGTAACAGGTACGAGTATGGGTACTTAGGTACCCATAGGGCATGGGTACGGGGACAAAGATTGTCACCCACATGGGTATGGGGATGAGTACGAGTATTTTTTTAAAGTGCGGGTATAGGATGAGGACTATATTACCCTACCCATACCTTACTTATTGCCATCCCTAGTACAAATGTGAGTATATACTTATTTAAAACAAAAGGAGTGAACTTTGGGTACTTATTTTTATAAGAATTTTATTATGAGATTTTTTTTATAAGATTATTATGAGAATTTAAAACTTAGCTTTGTGTTGAAGATGATATATTTGTTTTAATAATATTTTGTGTTATTTTTTTTATAATTATGTTCTACATATAAGGATAAAATTGGAATAAAATTGTTATATTCCATTTTATTCCGTTCACTTTCCAAACGATGGAGTAGTACTTTTGTTTCATTCCATCGCTAAATACCCAAACAATGGAGTGGAAGTTGTGTTCCATTCTGTCCCACTCCACTCAATTCCATTATATCTCATTCTACTCCGTTCCATTATGTGCCATCAATCCAAACATAACCTTAGGTTCTTCAAACCAGCCCCCCCCCCCCCCCCCCGCCTCTGAACTTATCAACAATCTGCACATTAAATTCAATGATACTATTGAAGATGCTTTCATCTGGTCAAGTAACAAGGATGGTACCTTTACCACCAAAAGTGGTTACAATTACTGGTTACTATTTCATAACGACTCGACAACGCCCCTTAATCCTTCTCATTCCTAGTCTTGGATCTGGAACCATAAGTTACCTACCAAGATCACCTTCTTCTTTTGATTGGTCTGTCATAACTCGGCTCTTACTCTCTCCTTACTCAACCATTGAAAGATGAGCACCACCTCTATTTGTACTCATTGTGGCATTCAGGGTGAGACTTTCCTTGATTGTGTTCGGGACTGTATTTTCTCTGGAAGCCTCTGGCATCATATTGGATTCAATGACCATCCCTTCTTCTCGTTAATGGATGCGCGTGAATGACTAAAGGTAGGTTCCATGGGCTCCCAAGCTTATACATTTTCGGCTGGTGTCTGGTGGGCCTGGAGACATCATAATTCGATGTGTTTTAATAATGAATTTTGGTCCCTTAATCAACTATCTTTCAATATCCAGAGCATGATAGACATTTTCACATCGCCCTTCTCCTTTAATCTCGTTGGTAGCTCGGTTGACATGCTCATCAAATGGAACAATGAAAATTTCTCTTGTGTCATCCTCAACATGGACGACAGTTGTTTAGGCTCCCCCGGTTAGAGCAGGCTACAGTGGAATCATCAAAAACAACTTAGGTTTTTACTTATCAGGCTTTTCTGGCTTCATTAGAGAGTCATCTAACATTATGCTAGCAGAATTATATGTCATCTACCAAGGCCTCACTTTAGCTAAAGACTTGGCCGTTGAAGAGCTAGTTTGCTACTCAGACTCCTTACTTTACATTAACCTTATCAAAGGTCCTATCGTCAAGTACCATGTCCATGCTGTGCTTATTCAAGATATAAAGGAGTTCATTTCTCAGAGAAATGTTACTCTTTGTCACACTTTCAGAGAGAGAAATCAATGTGTTGATTTCTTAGCTAAGCTCGAAACCTCTTCAGATGCGGATTTCTTAATTCATGCCTCACCGTCGGAAGACCTTCTTGACCTCCGCAGGAGCGACTCGACTGGAACCTTCTTCCTAAGAGAATAGTTTCTTTTCTTTCTTTTTTGTCGCTTTTCTCTCTTTTTTCGTTTTTGCTTTGATTAGCCTTGTATCAAAAAAAAATATACTTGTTATTATAAACATCCAAATTTTTCTCTTTTTTTTTACATCACGTATCCAAAAAATCCAATAACTCAAAAGTTTGAATCCCTAAATCAAGGTCTTCAATACACCACTATCAATTTTGGGACACTTTTTCAGTGCTATATAAAATTCATCAAAATTTAAACTTTCACCACTTAAACTTTATTAATTTCTCATCAATTAGTTGGTGAAAATAAATTTGAAACTTTAATAAATTTAAATTTCTTGAAAATATCAACAAATTAAATTCCGTAAAAAATAAATAAATTAAATATATGGAATTTTTTAAGAAAAACATTTTTCCGACCAAATAAAAAATAAAATTAACGGGCCAATACTCCCAAATGCTTTGGGCTGAAGTTGGGTGCTCCAAGCCCAACAATAGCACACACCTATCAAAAATCAAACCTGTTTAGTTTTTCATTCTCTGTTTCATTTTCATCACTCTCTCTTTCACTCTCTAAAGAACAAAAAGCACACTACAATGTATCGCGTTCTTCACCGCACCTTCTGTACCTTCGCAGAAGAATCAACCACCGCCGCCGCCACCACCACCAACATCAAGTCCATTTCACAAGACCTCTTCAAAGAAAAGAATCTCAAAACACTCGTTGACAAGTTCAAGAAAGCTTCTGATATCACTCGATTCCGTAAAAAAACCGGCATATATGAAGACACTGTCCGCCGCCTCGCCGGAGCTAAACGTTTCCGATGGGTCCGTGACATTATTGAACATCAGAAGAATTACTCAGATATTTCCAATGAAGGTTTCTCTGCGCGTCTCATTACGCTTTATGGTAAATCGAAAATGCATAGACATGCACAGAAACTGTTTGATGAAATGCCTCAGAGAAACTGTAACCGCTCTGTTCTTTCTCTTAATGCTTTGTTAGCTGCTTATTTACATTCTAAGCAATATGACGTTGTTGAGCGTCTTTTTAAGGAGCTTCCTGATCAGCTCTCTGTGAAACCTGATTTGGTTTCTTATAATACTTACATTAAGGCGTTGTTGGAAATGGGTTCTTATGATTCTGCTGTTTCGGTTGTTGATGAGATGGAGAAGAATGGTGTGAACACTGATTTGATTACGTTTAATACGTTGCTTGATGGGTTGTATTCAAATGGTCGTTTTGAGGATGGTGATAAACTGTGGGAGAAAATAGGGGAGAAGAATGTTACTCCTAATATTAGGACTTACAATGCAAGGTTGTTGGGATTGGCTGTGGCGAAGAAAACTGGTGAAGCTGTTGAGTTCTATGAGGAAATGGAGAAAAAGGGTTTGAAGCCGGATATTTTTAGCTTCAATGCTTTGATCAAAGGTTTTGCAGATGAAGGGAACTTGGATGAAGCCAAGAAGTGGTTTGATGAAATAGGGAAATCTGAGTATGAACCTGGTAAGGGCACTTATTCTATAATTCTTCCTTTTTTGTGTGAGAAGGGTGATTTGAAGACGGCCTTTGAGATGGTTAAGAACATATTCTACAATCGCTGCCGTGTTGATGTATCTTTGTTGCAACTTGTGGTGGACAAAATGGTGAGCGAATCCATGGTTGCAGAGGCCAAGGAGATTGTCGAACAAGGGAAAAAGAATAGTTACTGTCGCTATAAGCTAAATTTGCCGGCAGATGAGTGAGTAGTAGCTTTTGTTTGTTCTGTCCATTTTTATTAATTTTGAACTTTATATGTTTTACTAGTCATAATGGTGAATTGACAATTGCCTCCATGAATGTGTCTTGTTTGGCAATCTGAGCTTTGTAACTGGTTGCTTGAAAACACCATTTTCTGCCTGATGATTAGTTGTTCTTTTCCATGCTGAATATCAGCCCTTAAATTTTTTTCCCGTGTGATTTTTTTCTTCTTTTTATCATTGTACTTTCCTTGAGTAATTTTCATATGTGTATTTGCATGCATGAAGAGCTTTAGCTCATATGATTTTCTTTGGTTCACTTAATATTCTATGACTAAATTTAATTTGAGTATGCGGGTTTCATATAACATAACACCAGGATGGAATAGTACGTTAACTTTAAACACACAAATAGATTGTCTGTCTTTTTTTATGCCATGGTATATTAACTTAAGAAAAAATGAGATTGAGAATGGTTGCATATTTGCTCCTTACCCTATCTTGATTAAGTAAATTCAAATTGCCTTTTTCAAAATGGGAGAAAAGAGCAGAGAGGTTTCTCCATAACTGAGATTGCAGAGAGAAAGAAAAAAGTAAGTGATCTAGAAATAAAATATAGAAAGAGAGGGAGGAGGAGGAGGCCTTCCAATGAAAAGAGAGAAAATGGCAGAGTAAAATTTGAAAAAAAGCATCTTGTTGATGAATTCAAGTCTGCTGCAAATAGTTAAACTCCTCAAACTACATTCAAATCAAAGGTATGTTATCATTTTATATCTTGCTTTAGTACTTTAGAATGAACCATATTATTTTTTAGCTCTAATTTTTCAATACCTTTTGCCATACTGTACAATTAATGATTTGATTTTTGATATCATAAAGCCAAGTAAAGATTAAAACACAAAGATTTCACAAGACTTCTTCATTATAACATGAAAAAGGAGCACCAAATACATATCCAATATTTAGAATACAATGGAAAGACAAAATAGCTTCTGCAATCATAATCTTCAGCCTCATGCATTCTTCAAACAGTTTATTTCCCTCTTATGCCTTCTTCCCCCTTCATGAAACTTGTAAAACCCCAAAAGAAACAGCCCTTAAAAAAGGAGAACCAGGAGTAACAAAATAAAAGGTAAAAGAAGAATGAGTGTGGGACAAGAGAAGCGTTATATAATATTGGAGCAGGTGGTTCCTACCGCTGTATCGGCTGCCATTTGCCGTTGTGTGTGCACTTCTCCTCCTCTTTCCACCACTAACGCAACCAGACTGCCAGGCCCTGAGATATTCCATTACTGTTTGCCACTCACTGAGGACTCCCACATAGAACCAGACCGACAGTGATTTACAAAGCACTACCCAAACCCAACCAAGATCAATAGTTCCCGAACCCAACCTCCTTAACTTTAGAGCCAGAAAAGGGAAATATTATCCCCTCTAAGAGGAGTGCTAAGAAGTCTCTTTCTAACACTCACTCTATAATTGAGTGAAACTCATTTGGGTCTCACCACCCTATTTGCGGCCTATTCCCAAAGTAAGAGACTCATTGATTTCAACCAATAAAAGAGAGTGAGTGTTATAGTGAATGTTGAAAAGAGTGCGTTGATAGTGCTCCTCTCCCCTCTAAATGGATTTCAACGGAAAAGAAAGGAAGAGCAAGGCAACAAGGTCTGTTGGGGGTGATAAAGAACCAATCAAACTCAATATTAGTTTGAGACTTAATTTGATAATTTTTTGAAGAAGAGACTTAATTTGATAATTAGTTATTCAACTTGATTTATGAATCAAATGAGTTGAAAATTGAGTTCGTTAAGTAAATGAGTTGAATTCGGGTTTTTTAGTTACCTATGAAAAATCAGCTTAAAAAAGAGAAAATCTATGAAATGGTTCGCATGAATTGTTTAATACTTATTCAGGAATGGATTCATGCTGTGTTGACAAATTCTGAGAACTTTCTTTAACACGTGAATCAATTCATAGCAATTGACGAATTGATTCATAGGATCTATGTAATTTTGAAATTGTTATGAATCAATTCCTATCTTATTATAAGATTGATTTTAACATCTAGAGCACGTATGAATAGATTCATACTTCATGAATCGATTCATGATGTCTCATATTTAGTTTTAACACTGAGTAGATGTTGTGAATTGATCATATATATAGGTTCATCCATTCTAAAACGCTTCAAAATCATTTTCAGTGCACATCTATGATTCTAAATGCAATACTAACTGCATCTACCCTTGTGTATGGTTAGAATCAATTTAACAAGCATTTTATGGGTAGGGGGACATATATGAAAAACTAATAAAGCTGTGCTAGTTTTACTTACTAAAATAATGATTAAGTTTGACTATTATCAAAACCATTTTAAAAGAAAAGTTGTTGAGGCACCATGCAATCACGAGCATTGAATATATCTTGCACGACCGTAACGGATAAGAAATATACAAAGTAAAATACAAAAAAACTATATTACCTTTGTGTTTTTGGCTTTTTGCACAAATTTAAATATTAGTACAAATATATTTCAATCTCTATTAGCATAGTTCAGTTGGTTGGGACATTGCATGTAATATGCAGGAACCATGACTCGAACTCTAGTACATCTACTTATTCACACAATTTAAGCGTTACTTCTCAAAAAATAGAACGGTCTTATGATGAAATAGTTTGTACGTAACTAGCATCATAAAGCAACGATTTCACATATGCCTCTAGCTTTGAAGGAGTGCTGCCATCATAACTATACATTATAGGTACCATCCGTGCAGCATTGAGACAAAGTTTAGTAAAAGATGAGGGTAATGGATTTGTGTTCAAACATTCCTTGTTTAGTTGTTTCCATGCATCTGAAATTTGTTGATTCATATACGCTCTTGTTTGTCCAATAGAAACTCCTGGGTGATCCTTCATGTAACACTCCAAATACGACCCATCATTACCATCACAATTAACACCCTGCAATAATTATATAATTTTTTTTATCAATATATAGTAGTTATAAGAGTTGGTGTATTTTAGATATTTGAATTTGATTTTTTACTCGTATCTAGCCTATGAAGTGACTAATTCCAGGGACATCAATCCACCGTCTATTAACATGAATTCATTTAAAGTCAGAATACATTTTGCTATATATGAATTGGTCCAACACAAAAAAAATGATATTGAGAGAATTCAAACTTGAGATATTGAGAGAAACACATTTCAAGGTCTAATGCATTCACCAAGGGCTAACTCCAACTATTTAGAGGCACTGCCTGAATATTTAAAAGAGCCTCTAATAAAAAAAATATAAAAAATAATTCTCTACTTAAATTATAAATAACATAAAAAAAAGACATAAAATATAATTCTCATTGTATATAATATAACATAAAAAAATAGACTTCATAATCAAGGATAAATTTGATGCAAAGATTGAAATAGTCTAATGATTGAATTTGTGAATGAATTCTACATGTATAGTTTCAATTCTTTGTGAATGAGTTTGTGAATTAAAATTATATAGAAAGAAAATGACATTGGGGGGATTTGAATTAAAATTATATATTATATGAACTCAAAATTTTGAGCCTCTATATAATTTTGAGTCGGGCATGCCTTTATTATCAAGCCAAACCATGTGGGTTAGATATTTTAAGTTGGAGAAATTCTTAGGTGATTGTTGGTTGGCAATTATTCTACATTAAATTAGTCGAAGGAAAATGATATTGTACATATAATAAATTCGAAGGCAAATATTCTACATTAAATTTCGAAGGAAAATGATAAATTGTTTGTGGTCCAAATAAAAAGTGGAATTAAAGTGGATATTTTCGTACCTTGTGACCTTCCAAGTCATCACACAACCTTAGAATTGTGGCACATGTAGATACAATGGTTGGGAAGTCATCCATTAGAGACACGGTTTTGTTAGTTATGCCTTGACCCATGAGAAAAAAAGCATGCACAAGTATCACGTGCACTCCTGTGCTCACTATCGCATTCTTCAAATATTCCTCACACTTTGGAACATGCCCAGAAGCAAACCATTTTGCTTCTTGTAGAAAAGCATCCAATAGTCTCACCCACTGTAATTAATTAATTAACAATCAAATTAATCTCACATATTTTTGGAAGATAATATATACTACACTAAAATGGGATAGAAAAAAGAATTTGAGACATACATTATCTTTTGAAAATTTGAGAGTATTTATCTAAAATAATACTCCGTAGTTATTATGACAACGACATTAGGCCTTGTAAATGTTTCTGCAAGGAGCTTATACCAACGATATGTCATAAAAAAAAAAATTATACCAACAATATGCAATGAGACTTTTTTTGCTGGGAAAGACGTACATTTCGTAGCAACTTTGTATTTTTTAAAAATTATTTTTCTTGTAGTAAATCAATGAGAATAAGTTACTTAGTACCCATAAAATAATTTGGTGAACACTATGATACACGTCTTAGTTAGATACGTACCGATATATTGTTGAAGTGTATAATTCTAATAGGTCCACAAATAGTATTTAATATATAAAAATTAATAAATTATGTATGAATTTATCACAATTGTCCGCATCAATAAATATACCGGTACATATTAAATAATTAAAATGTATATCGAAGAATTCACCAATAAATTTTTATTTCACTTATAAATTTATTTATGTGGTTAATTTTCATTGGTTATTGGGTAAACTAACGACAATTCTTTTTTTTTTTTTTTGGTTTAGTTTAATCTGGTTCGGGGGTCAGTTCTGGCATCAAATAGTTCCAGCCCCTCTCGATTGCAGTTGCGGGGGATCGAACCGTGGTCCTCCCTACACAATCACCACTGAACCAACTAACGACAATTCTTTAAGGATAATAAAAAAAACTTAAAAAGGAGGACATAAAGTGCATGTAATAAGTTAATAAAACATAGGTCTTATACTAAGAAGTCTCCCAAGAGTTAGACGGAGGGAGTACCGATTTTATTAAGGAGGTTAAAGGATTCCATCCATGTTTGATGTATGTCCTAAGTGCAAATTCATTAGTTGTATCATAAAGAGCCTTGAAACATACTTTCATGCACTCTGGTAATTGCTCAATTGCTGCCAAGTCCCATCTGCATGTGTCCAAATAAAAGAAATAATTTTTGGTTACATACTTCTTCGTTCTTAGATATAAGATACTAGCTAGGATCAACAAAAGTTGATGTCTTTAACCTAAAATTTATATCAAATATATTAATTTTTGTTAAGCTAACTATCGCTTTTATATTTAGGACTAGCAATTACTCATTTTATTCTTAATTATAAACAAAAGTCAACTTTTCAGATTCATTGAATGACTAATGTATCAGAACTATAATATTATAGATTAGATACATCAGTTATTTAATGAATTTAAAAGGTAAATTTTTGCTTATACTCCCTCCGTCCCTTTTTATAAGAGCTAGTTTGACAAAATACGAGTATTAAGAAAGTGGGATTTAATATTAAATTGATTGACAAATTATATTGATTTTACATATTTACCCTTACAATTAATTGTAGTGCTTTGTAACAAACAAAAGATAATTTAATGCTATTAAAAAAACTATGCAAAGTAAATAATGGTAAGTTTGGAAGGAAAATGCTAACTAGTGCCCCCGGGGCACTAGTTAAGGAACCTCAATATAGTAAAAATACCTTGAAACTTGTGTAATCAATGTTAGTAAAATATAAAAAGTTATATTTCCAATGCAAAAGTTATCTCTTTTGTATCCTTAACTAGTGCCCCAGGGGCACTAGTTAGCATGACCCAATAAATAATTAATGTCATTGATAATTGTAAAAGGGTCTTATAAAAAGAGACAATTTTTTTGTCAAACTAGCTCTTATAAATAAGGACAGATGGAGTAACTATTAAGGATGGATGGACTAATAAGGTGAATTTTTTGTTCACATGAATACCTCTTAACAGCATCTGTAAAGAGAGTGAGTTCATCAATGTTTCCATGAAAATCAAATAAATCATCAATGATGTAGATTAGGGATAGAGGCTTTGTGGTCTCAATCCTTTCTTCTGAGAACCGTGGATCTGGAAGACATGCCATAGGCCACATGTACCACTTAATTGGTTCATCTCTAGCGAATTCTAGTTCTTTTGCCAAGCCCAACTCTTTCCACCATCTATATACCATATCATGATAAAAAGTATAAAATCATTAATCATATTATTAGTGTAATAATATGATAAAATAACAATTGATCTATTTGTAAAATATTTTGTCTAAGAAAAATTGTCAATATAAATTTTTAAAGTGACATTGGTTATATATTTTTCACTATATCATCTAATTAATACTACATACTACTGTCAATTCGATTAATATGATCTTCGACTTTGCAGTAATGTAGTAAAAATAATATTCTACATCTTTCGTTTATACATTTTTATAATTATATTTGTGCGAAATAATCAAATAGATAAATTATTTTGACACGAAGGAGTATTTTTTTTTCTTTCTTAAACTAAAGTATGACTTACTTGGAAACTTCAAAGATTTCCTTGATATGTAAAGAAGAAACCATTTGAGTGTCTATTTTAGAAAGTTGTTGTAAAGAATTTGTCCATGCAACATTTTGTGATTGTATTATTGTTGGTGTGAATCTTGACAAAGTTTTATGAATAGGACACATCATGGTGTGTGCTACAACTTTAACTTGAGGATGGTCATGAAATGTTGAAGACCAAGCATTAAGATAATTGCGACATAAATGTCCTGCATTGTCAAGAGAATATTCTCCTTCCATGCTTAATTGAGAGGCTTCAAACAAGGCAATTAACCCATCTCTATCTTCACAATATGTATCTTTGAGTTTGCCCTTGTTGTCCCAGAATTTATCGAATATGTCTGTAGGATGCAGGGAAAAAATAGGGTAAGGTCATAAGCAAGGTTATCAGATTCGAGTTTTTACCTTAACTCGTTTTGTGTATAGGTAAATTCGACACGTAAACTCGAATTGTAAACTCGTACGAGTTTATCTAAAGTTAAAAAAAAAAATACTAATATTATAATGTATATGACATATATATATATATATATATATATATATATATATATATATATATATATATATATATATATATATATATATATATATTAATATAATACTATAAAATTGTCAATATTTCAAAAAATTAACTTAATTATAAAGGCAAAATTGACCAAATCTCTATATAAATAGCATCATTTCCATAAATTTGCATCAAAATACAATAATTACCCCAACAAAATCATATAAACACACAACCAGCAATCCAAAATAAGAAGATTTAAGATTTCTAACTTAATTATATTCTTCTACAAGGCTACAACATCATCTTCATCAATGTATTCATCTCTGAAGAAGATGAATAGTTATTTGGGAGAGAAAGATAGTGAAAGTGTGAAGTGTGAACGTTTCACCTTCTAAACAAATACATAGTGATTTTTTTTTTTCAAAACGTGTAGGCAAAGTTGTCTAATGAGCCAAAAAAGTTTGAAAAGGTAAACTCGGAAAAACAAGTAATCTGGCACGAGTTTACCCAATTTAGCGTTTTCACACCGAGTTAACTCAGTTAAGATCGTTATTTTTGCGATTTTACAAAAAACCGAGTTTACATACGAATTAACCAGTTTTTAACAACTAAACTGGTACGAGTTTACAAGTTAACACTCGATTTTAACACGTTTGTTTTGGATTTTTTAAAAATATCCATTTTATAATTTTGATAGTGTTTGTTATAGATTTTTTTTAAAAATCATTTTCTAAAAAAGATAATTTTTAATCTCAAAATGAAAAGCTATTTCTAATAGCTTTTTAAGAATCTATTTTTTTAAAAACTAAGAAACCTAAGTATAGGAACTTCCTATTTTAAAAAAGTGATTTTTTTTATAGAAAACAAACGGAAAGTGGCTTTAGCTTATGTTAGACAAATGTGTTACTATAATTAAAAACAAGTAAAATTGATTTCAGAAAATATGTGGGCACACAATTTTAAATGAAATTTTTGTAGGGACTAAATTGCAATATTTGATATATTTATAAGAATGAAAAATATATTTAATCTTACATTTATTTGAAGTTTGAAATCGTGGACCAATAAACTACAGCATCTATAAATTTTAGCTCTATTAATAATATCGATATTGTTAGACCGAACACATTTACTTGAGTATTTGTCACTTTATTTACCGATAAAAAAAGTTTGAAAAGCAATATTCTAATACAGATAATTTAAAAAAAAAAAAATTGATTGGCTTAAAACAATTTGATAACACCCCACAATCTACATGAAGGCAAACTAACCTGGGCAAATGTAATACCCTTCTTGTCTTAACATACGAAATTGAAATGCAACTTGTGAAAGTTCTTGATAATCATATCCTTGGACTCTATGCATCATATGCTTCCTTTGAAGCGTTGCTTCAATTTCATCTTCAAAATGATATTCAATGCCTATTCTTTGAATGGAATCCACCATAGATAAACATTCATCCATATTTTTTCCTATCTTGCCAACAAATTCCTTCTTAACTTCATCCAATGCTTTAGCATGTCTTATATGAAGAGCTTCCTAAATCATGATTAGTTAAAATTAAAATTAAAAAGGTGAACTTAATGAGCTACAAATTGAAGCAAAAAATTTATATAAAAAATTACATTTATACCTTGTCTTTTCCAATTTTAGAAATATGAATTTGCTTAGCCGCAAATGTAAAATTGGTTTTTGTGTAGAAACTATAATTGGCGTGTATGGGTACATTGATAGCCATATTAGTTGAGTTTTTGTTTAGAGAAAATGTTTTATGATTGGTTTTAGAAACAAAAAACCTAATGAGACGTGGTTTGAGTATTTAAGAGATATTTGAGTATATAGGAGAGATGAAGAAAAGAAACGTACATTTATCCTATTTATAGAGCAATGCTCATTCTCGTGAGAAGCATGCACGGAAATACTATTTCACCAGACATCACTTTGGCGTTACATAAATAGTACATTGAACTAAATACTATCTCCGTCCGATCGAGGTAGTCCTTGCTAATTAAATCACATGTGACTCCACGTTTTAGAGTATACGGCGGTTTTATGATGCTTTCGGCTATTGGACTTTCATTATCTAGGGTGCGAGAGTTGATTGCTTCGTCTAGCAGCACCGCCACTTGGATCACTCCTCCACAATCCATTTTCACGGTTTAGGCCGCTCCCATTTCATTTAATATAAGATTTTTTTGAGATTTTTTTTTATCTCTTTTTATAAGATTCATTTTAAAATTTCAAGGATATTAATAATTTCTTTACTAGCATATGATTAATTATTGTGCATTTTTTTTACAATTTATAATAAATGCTCTGAAAATAAATTAACTTATTCTCTCTCTTGTAGAATAAAATTGTAAAAATCAATATCAATTGTCAACAAATTTAATATCACAATCAACTTTTTTAATATCCGTAAATTTTCCAAATGGGTCTTATATTTAAAGACCGATGTAGTATAAAAATAATGTATTATTAATTCATTATAAGTGACATGGAATTTGAAGCTCAAGTAAGTGATCGTTAATTTGATCTTTGACTCTATACTATTTGAAAAAAAATCAGTTGAAATGAGGAGAACCCACACCTTGTGTTTCTTATAGGTTTTTCGACGAAGATCACTTATTGCTAAATGAAACTCACATTATGTGTTCCACATATTCTCTGATGGAGAGTAGTCACTATTAAACGGTGGTAATGCGGTGCAATAAGATAGCAAATAAAAAAAACCTTCAGGTTCCCTTCCAATCAAATCCATTGTTACCAACTCAAAAAAAAAAAAATTTGAAGTAAATACCAACAATGGATTTGTTTGGAAGGGTAGAATTTTTCTTGTGTGTCCCACAGATTCTCTGGTGAAAATTAGTATTTCTTAAATGGCGGTAATCAGAAACGGATTCAGGAATTTTAATAAGTGGGGTCAAAATTTATAATGTGGAAAAAATTTATGTGGCATGTTATAAATAACTATTTTTTATTACACGTTATAAAAAATTATAAAATATGGAGTATTATTTTAATAATTTAACTATATAATATTTAGTTTAAAAACTTGATATTTAATTTGAAATTATAAATAAAGATTAAATATTTTATTAAACTATTGATATGTTAAGATCGTACCAATTACATGTTATAAAAAAGTTAGTTGAAAAATATGACATGAACTTTTATAAAATAAAACAAAAACAAAAAATTTAAAGAACTAACGTTTAAAGAATTTTTTTTAAAAACCTAAAAAAAGTAAAAAAAAAAAAAAAAAATATATATATATATATATATATATATATATATATTAGAAGAGACAAAATCATATTTAACCATTAATTATTTGATTCCAAAACAAACACAAGTGTATAAAAAGAGGGAGCTTCTATGGTGCAGTCCCTTTTTTTTGACTTCATTGGTGAAGTCAGGGAATTAGCCAATGGGATGAAAGTATTTCTTTGTCCCCACCAAAACATTATTATATTATTATTATATGATGTGTATTTTTTGTTATGATATATGATACACCTTCATAGATCAATGGTGTATATTTAAACGTCTCTATCTTAAGATCGATGTTATGCTCTGATACCAGAGTTTTAAAATAAATACGGAAAATTTTCATGGATAAATCTAGATTATTTTATCCAATTTTTCGAGCTGTAAAGACAACCCTGCTACTGAGCTTTGTAGTTTATGTAGCTCTTTTTGTTCGGAGATTTCAAAATCTCTTTTGGGTGGTGTTATTCTAAGGCTTTGGCTTTTAAATAACGTTCTTTCTTCTGTTTCTTCAAATAAATTTTTGTCAACTTCTATTAAGGAACAACTATTTCTTGCTGGATTTTTAAATATAGGTGATTCTAATGTTACTAGTGGTGTGAATAATTCATCAATATGAATTGTATCTTTTCCTGTAAATTCTATGCTGTGGTGTGAATTACTTAGAGCATAATTAATCCTATAGCAGATTGTAAAGGGATGATTACCTTTTTTCATAAGATTTGGGTTTTCCAATTTATAGTGAAAAACTATAGATCTGTCTAGATCTTTATCTTTTAGGGATAACCCCATTTGTAAGTTTATATCAAACTTAATTTTTCCATATTTCAAATTGCATTTTCCTTGTGCAATTATTGATTGTCTTTTATCTACAATCCTAGAATCCTCTAAAATTATTTCTAGGGGTGAGTCAATACCTTTCATGAAAGTACTTTTAATTAAAATCTGAATGGTTGATATGTGAATATAACCAATTTTAGTTATTTCTTTTTCAGAAAGGTTTTCAATTCTTCTTCTAATTTGTGTCCTATCTATAGTAGATACGACTATATTTCCATAAGTAGAGTCAATTGGAATTGCTTCTTCTCCAGTCATTATTCCAAATTTCAAAATATTTTTTCTTGAGAAAAATTCCTTGAATTTATTAAACTTTCGTTTAAAGTTTTCTTCGGCAGTTAAGGATAAATTTGTTTCTTCTATTTTATGATCTAGTATGTTATCAGCAAAATAACTAGATGTATTTTCCCAAAGTGAGATTTCAGTCATATTTGAAGATCTTTCAGAAAAGATTTAATAGTTCTTCATGAAGTTTATGTCTTGGTTGTTCCAAACCATTTAATAATAAATATTCAGATCGTAATTGAATATTCAAATTGTTCTAGAAAATCTATACCAAACAGAAATTTATTTGGTTGTTCATCAATTAGTATTCTTAATTGAAACTCTTCTAATTTCCTGAGTTTTAAACGAACAATAGTACTTCGTGACATGATTTTTAAAGAACCATCAAATTTTAAAACAGTTCTTGGTTCTGATAATATTTCAAAATTATCACAAATTTCTTTTGATACATGTGACCATGCAGCTCCTGTATCAATTAAAATTGGTACTATTTTTTCGTTTATCATACCAATAATATGGAATTGAAATGTAATTTTTGAATTTAAAAGAGATATAATCATACCTGATATGATTTTCCTTGAAGTTTCTGTTGATGTTTTTGGTTTTGATGTTGAAGAAATCTCCGTCTTCAAGATGTTTGTGTTTTTGGATATAATCTGATGATTATTTTTTCATATGGGTGATCCCTCCAGAGTATTACGTCAAGGATCTATTTCTTAGAAATAATTCTAAGGACAGAAGAAATAATTCTTCAGAAAACTAAATGATAGTTTCATATTTCTTTCTTAACTGTATTTACAAATGAGCTGAATGCTCTTATTTATAGTGGAGAAGGGCTCACATATTAGGTAGCACGTCCCTTTCCATAACAGCACACTACAGCACACTAAGGTGACATGCACTTATTAAAGTAACATGCACTAACTAAAGCAATACACACTAAATAAAAAACGTCAAACAATAATGTACATAATTATTATGAGGCTTACTAAGTGGTCCCCATCTGACTCAGATGTGATAAGGTACCACTATACATTATTGTCTACATTGTGATGTGTAGCTTTGTGCTGTCAGCTTCTTTGTCTCCTTGTGCCGACGATTTTGGTGGACAATTTTTGCACATGTGTCCCTTGTAATACTGTGAAAAAATTCTACAGCATTCTTCTTGAATTACTCTAGGTAATTTTTCATAGTCTTCCTTGAGTTGGTCAACTCTTGCTTCAAGATTTTTGACTGCATTGATGTCTTTCTCTTTTGCAGGCTTTCTTGAGTCGCTGTATACAACCATTATTGAATCTTCATAAATAATTCTGTAGTTGTTTTGAGAAAATAAACTTGTTACTTTCTGATGAAAGTTTTTGATTTGTGCAATGTAACTAGCAGGGTGCCATTCACTACTTTCTTTGCTCATTGTTGGGTATTGTTTGTTTGAGATCCCAATTTTAATGAGGTATTGTGGTTTGGTAACTAGTTCCAATGTGTTTTCATCATACCATGGATATGTTGAGTCGATCTGCAAGAATATTTCTTTTCCTTTTGCAAATAGGCTGTTGAATTTATGTGTTAAATTTTGGAGTTCCTTGGGAAGATATTTAAGTTCTCCAAATGCCTTTCATGGTTGCTCCTCTAAGTATATGGTGTTGATTAGTCCATTTTGAAAGAATGATAAACAGATTTGATTGTCTATTCCTGGTAGTAAAATTGTTCTAGTACAATTAAACTTGTTGACTGGATAGAAGCATTCAGTGGTGAATATTTCGTTGTAGTGGTTTAACCATTTCCATCTGAGACTGAATTCCATGTAGGTTGGATCAGTTATCTGGAAATTTTTCTGATGTTCAAGCTGACGGATTTTGTCAATTGACAGCTTCTTTTTGGATTCCATTGTAGGTGATCTTTGAAGGTTTTTTGCAGTTGCAATTTCTCTGTATGATCCATAAAGAGCTATTTCTGCTTCCTCCATAGTCTTGTAACCTTTGTGCCTTATATTCTTACCAGTAACATGTTGCTTTGCTATTGCCCAGCTTCGATAGATACCTTTAAATGGTCCTTCGAAGATGACATATGTTGCATATTTTCCCATCTGTTGCTCAATAGGATCTACGAGAACGCTTTCTTGGAAGGTAGGTACACCATTTTTTTTGCTTCATCTTCTTCCTACACTTCTTCAGCCCATGATTTTTTGCTATCTGAAGTTGTTCCTGAGGATCCGGATTCCTGTTCTTCATTTGAATTTGATTTCCATCCACTGGGTGTTACTGCCTCAATGGAAATTTCTGAACTTTCCGGGGCCGTATATTTTACATAATAATCATACTTTCCAGAAGGTTGTCCTAGCAAGTCCCAATTTTTTTCATTTTTGAGAACTTTGTCTAAGCTTGTTGTCATGTTTTGCAAGCTTTTGAGTGTTGTAATCATCTCCCCCCTCTCGTCGGAGATCTTTTTCCTTCTAGAATCAATGGCAGCGAGCTGCTCATCCTTCTGCTTTATGTTGTTTTGAAGTAGCTTTATTGCTTGCTCCATTCTCTTGTTAGTGTATCTGCAAAACTGTTTTGTTCAGATTTTATGTATTGAATATATGGCTCGAATTGTTGTAACTTCATCTGCCATCTTATTAGTCTGCCTTGTTTATGGTCAGCTTTAATTTTATATTTCCAAAATCCTGTAAGATATTTAGAGTCTGTACGAAGAAGGAACCTTGATGGTAATAAGTCAATTTTCCATTTTTCTAATATCTTTACACATGCCAGAGTTTCTAGTTCCTGGATATGGTATCTAGATTCTGTATCTGTAAATGTACCAGAAATATATTTACATAAATGTAATTTTTCAGTATCCTTTATCAGGATTTTAGAAGCACTGTAATCAATGCCTTTTATAGTATCTGTCCCTTCCCTCGAAGTTTCAGATTCTTTTGATTGAAGATCCTTAGATTCTTCAATTTTATATCCCTTCTCATTAAGAGAAAGTTTTGCTTTACCATTAGGTAAGACTCTCATACAACCTGCCCAGGTTGTTTGTGATGCATCTGTCTCTATAATTAAAAAATCTTCCTTCGTTGGATTGTAAAGTTCAGGCAAAACTTGAATTTTTTCTTTAATTGTTTTAACAATATCAGAATCTGTTTTGGTCCAAGACCATGGAATTTTTTCTGAAATTTTCTTTTGCAAATGTTTTCTTTCTTTTGCTAAGTCTTTGAAAAATCCTTCGTTAGCGATATAATTTAAACATCCAAGAAATCTTTGGATTTGCTTTCTATCAGAAAGCTCATTTGGAAAAGCTTGTATTTTTCTTGGGTATGAGGTGCTAAACTCAGTTCACCATTTTCTTTTAGGATCAAACCAAGGTATTCTATTTCTTTTTGTAAAAGTTTTGATTTCTTTTTTGAAATCACAATACCTTTTTCTTTAATTCTTAAAAGAACAGTTTCTATATCTTGAAGATGTTGTTCCCTACTTCCTTTTGTAAAAATTAGTATATCATCTATATATGCCAAACACATATGATTCAGACCTTCAAGAGATTTATCCATAAATCTTTGGTATATTGATGGTGCCTGTTTCAATCCAAAAGGCAAAACATTCTATTCGTAATGTTTTTGAGGTGGACATGAAAAAGCTGTTAATGGTTTTGTTTCTTCGGCTAGTCTTAGTTGATAATAACCAGACTTTGCATCTAAGGAAGAAAACCAATTGCATCCTTTTATTTTTTCTAAAATAAAATCTTTTCTTGGTAATTTATAAGAATCTCCAACTGTTGCTAGGTTGAGTTTCTTATAATTGATCACCATTCTTCTTTTACCTCTTTTTATTTCGTTGTGATTTTCGACATAAAAAGCTGGTGCAGAATGTGGGCTTGATGAGGGTCTAATAAGGTCCTTATCAAGTAAATCTTTACATTCTTGTTGAAATTCTTCAACATCTCTAATAGAATATGGAATCCTATTTGGAACATTTATCTCGTCATCCGGGTTCTTGAGTTTAATGATTATAAGTTCATGATTAGTGTTTTTAAGACTGTCTAGAGGGTTATCTGAACAAACTTCATCTAATCTTTCTTCTATATTGATATGGAAGCTTCTTTCTTCCCACATTGTTCTTAACTCTCTAAGGTTTCCCTTAATAAGATTTAAGATCTCATTTCTAGTAACTATTTTGGTGGTTACCATTTTGCTACTCTTAGGATTTCCCAAGTCCTTCCATTGAAGTGATATAGTATCCTTTCTTTGAGTAAAAGGTTCGTATAACTTTAAAAAGTTATTTCCTATAATTAGGTCTAATCCTGAATCATGGAGGTATATTGTTGGGATAAAAAACTTATACCCTTCAATTTCTATAGATACATCTCTAAGGTTAAACCATATCTGATGTTTTGATTTATCTGCAACTATTATTTCTTTTGGTTTGATTAATCTTTCCCAATTTCTAGAGATAGATTTTTTTCCCAAAACAAAGAGTTGCACCTGTATCTATATAGGCTAAAAGATTTCTATTTTTAAGTACTATTTTAATAAATGTAGCACTTGGGTTTCCTTTACCAAGTATCTTCTTCGACATCTGAATCTGTTTATGTGCAGTATTCATAAATTTCTTCATCAGATTCTATGTCTGATTCTATAGGTTCATATCCTATTGCATATATTGCATGTAAGACATTTTTCTTAGGATTCTTCTTAGGACACTCATTTGCATAGTGACCTTCTTCATGACATAGCCAACATGTACATGATTTTTTACCCTGTGGGTATGTTTTCTTTTTAGGGTAAGGTTGTTTTTTCCTAAAGAATTTTTTGTCTCCTTTTCTGAATTTTCTAAAAGGGACCTTCTTGAATTTCTTTCTTTTATAAGGTTTTTGTGACCTTACCTTTCTAGGTTTCTTTCTAGAGTTACAACCATAGTTTCCTACTTTGTCTTGTAGTTTGCTACAACAAAGGGATACTTGAGCTTCTCTTTTGGCTATCTTCTGACTACACATTTCTTGAAGCCAAATTTTAAGGAAGTTATTCTTCCTCCTAAAGTATCATCTACCTTTCCTTCTGCTAACGCTGAGGTAAAGAACGCCTTAACTTGAGCCGATACTTTTTCTGGTAATTTGTCATAAAATAGTTCTAACAAGTTCCTAGAGATTCTAGTACTATTATCTATATTATAGTAAAAATCCTGAAATTCACAAATGAAATTATCTACATAGCACATATTGCAGATTTTTAGGTTGGTGATTTTCCAAAGGTTTTGGTCAGAAAATGCTATTTTTGATTGAATGGAATTTTTCCATCCTTTGAATTCTTTTATTAGTAAACCATAGACCCAATCTACTACTAAGGTTCCTGTTAAAGGTAATTCTCCCATAACTTCTGATGGTAGGGTAGAAATGTATTTGTAAGCATTTCCTCTAGTTTTATATTGAAGATAGTTGAAAACTTCAACTGCTCCTAAATGTTTAAGATCTTCGTTTAACTGGATTAACACACTATTTGTATTATACCAATCCCTAAGATCTTTTGCTGCATCAACACTGCAGTCTATATCTAAAATTCCTTGTCCTTGGAATGGATTTTGCGAAGGTACATAATAATGAGGTACTTTCTGAAACTTTTGTTTGGTGAATTCTCTTTCAAAATCTGCAGGTCTTTTAGTTCCCGAAGTTTCTCCTTGTTCTTCTATTTTTACATAATGAGGATTTTCAATCTCATTTTCATTAGCTTCTTCTTCTGAGCTAAAGTCATAAATAATCTGATTACTATCTTCTGATTTGTCATCATAAGTTTCCTGACTTTTGCCACTAATATCTAGAGAGACCATTAGTCTTTCTAAATTTTCTAATTGCCTATTGAGGGCTTCTTCTGTGTCATCCATATCTAAAAGTAATTATATGGTGGTTTAATTCTTAATTGTGTGGACTCAGAAGTTTCTTCGAGTTTAGAAATCTTTTCTTGAGGTTGGATTTGTGGTATTTCTAGGATTTCTATTTGTTTTCCCTTATCTTCCCCCTTTTTAAGAAATTGAGATAACTCATCTAGAGTTAAATATCCTTCTTTATTTTCTAAGAGTTTTGAAAGAACCTCTAATTTAATGCAGATATTTTCTACATTTCTTTTTTGTTCTTCTTGAATTTCATCCATTTTTTGGTGAAAATTTTGATAGCAACAATTTTTTTATTATATAAATTAGCATACATGCTATATTGTTAAGTTGCGGATTTGTTGTATGAAAAATGTGAGGATATCTATGCAATTCATCCTTTTCATAACAGGTAAAATTTTCTTCATGAAAGTTCCAAGTTTCATGAGGTTTATACTTACTTTCTTCAAATTGTAAGTTTTCTAAATATAATGTTTGTTTTTCTAAGTTATCTAAAACTTTTTGTAGAACACTTGTTATACTCTCTTCAGTCATCTTGCCATAGACTGTAGTTTTTTCTGAAGATATTCAGCTAATTCTTTATATCCTTTGGATAAAAAATCATCTCCAGTATTTCTAAACCAATATTCTAGATGTTTAAACCATTTAATCTGAGCCTTATAAAGTCCTAGATTATCTAAGTTTGGTCTAAGGGTAATTACTGGATAAAGTATTTTTTCAGCTGAACTTCTTAGAAATTTCTTCCCGTGTCGTTCTACTTCCATGGATTTAGCTACCAAATTCCCTAGGATTTAGCTACCAAATCTATAGTATTGGTCTTCTTAATTTTCAGCCATTAGATTTAAAGTTGGCATATAGAAATTTTTGTGCAATAGCTACACTAGATAAGATGACTTCATTGGTGAAGTTAAAGTTATGACTTCACCTTAGAACTTCCAATAAAAAGATACTAAAATTTGGCACAAAAATTATAATATAAGAAGCAGCTTACTTAGATTACGTTTTCTTCACTCAGTTTCAATAAACAATTACAAAAAATGGCCAACCTTCATGAGTCTCCCAAGTCCCAATTAAAAGTTGAAAAAGCAAGACACATGTTTGTGTAAGGTAAAAAAAAAAATAGAAAATCCAGTAGTTTGTTTGTCATGTAAATTGAACAATGTGGGGGCAATATGTCATTTGAAGTGGGGTCAAGACATTCAAATATCATATTATTGGTATATTTTGTCAAGGAGAAGTGGGGTCAACTGACCCCAATATGCACCATGTAGATCCGTGCCTGACATGGTAATAAAAAAACAAGAACATTGAAGTAAATATCAACAATAGATTGGTTGTGGTATGAAACTTGGAACTTTTAAGCAAATTAAATGTCTGCGGTTCATTCTCTAGCTCTTGTGTATAGAGAACATTCAAAATTGGTATGAGAAAATTCACCTTATATATCTAGGATTTTAATTTGCACATGTTATAAAGTTTAAAATAGTAAGTATATTTGTCACAAAAATACTCTCTCAGTTTCCAAATAAATATCAGTTTAGGAATAAAATTTTGTCCCAAAATGAATGTCATTTTCACTTTTCAATACAGTATTTTTTAATTGTGCCCCATAATTATTACTCTATACACTATTCCCAAGAAAATAAATCAATAGTAGTAACTTATATGGATAATTTAGTAAAAGTATTATTTCTTTTGACAACATAATTACATTTCTTAATATGTGTGCAAAAATCTTAAACGACAATAATTTTGGAACGGAAAGAATAGTAAGTATATATTGAAATTTGTGCATTTTATATTAGCTATCCACTAATTTTTATCAAACATAGTATGTGTCTCAAACACGATTATGTTTGATTATTTACGTAGGAATCAGATTTCCTACTTTAACAGCAGGATTCTATAATTAATATCAATCGTCCGATAAAATATTAACGGCTAAGATTGTTTTAAATCAAAACTCAAAAGGCACAATTTCAATTATATTCATCTAATTTAATATTAACGGTTCAAAGCAAAAATTGCATGTACAGTAAAAACTCTTTAAATTAATAGAGTCAGGACAGGAGAAATTTATTAATTTAGAGAGTTATTAATTTATCGATAAATTAATAATTATTAATTTAAAGAGTTTTTAATGACTTGTAAATCAATAATGACTTTAGTAATACTGTATGCATTGGAAATCAATAATGACTTTAATAATATGATTTGGAAATCAATAATGACTTTTAATGTAAACAAGAGGAACAAATTATTTTAAATTTAGAATTATTCCACTATATGTGTTCATACATGATAGGTGCTATACATACTGTATATAACTGAGTATAGTTAACGGTAATAATACAAATTGGGAAATGTCATTAAGATATTTTAATAGAGTGTAATATATTTTTTTTCAGTTTCTATGAATTATTAATTTATGATTTTCTTGGGACCGAAAATTACAAAGGGATCTCCCGAAAAATTATTATCTTATTATTTTATCGAATTTTTCAATTTTTTACACAAGCCCAAGTCGGGACCGGACAACTTTATTATTTTAGAGAGTTTATTAATTTACCGAATATTAATTTAAAGAGTTTTTACGGTAAAGGTATGAATTGTATACTAGAGGAAATCAACATTCATCTACGTAGGAAGTACTTACTTAGTATGTAGTATACTACGAAGGTACCTACTACGAATCTACTTCCTTCGACCACAACTATAAGTAAAATTGCACTTTTTAGATTTATTGAATAATTGATGTATCTGGACTATAACACAGACTAAATACATCCATTATTCAATTAATTTAAAAAGTACACTTTTACTTATATTTGTGGCCAGAGGGAATATATAAAAAGAAAATGACCAAGATGGAATGATTGAATATAGTTATAGTGCAGGGCCTAGCATACGTACTAGTAGTTCGGTGTGATTAAAACGTGGGGAGTGTTGTACGATGGAAATTATAACATCACATGGGTATGTTATGTAGCATTGCTTGGTCTGAAACAATTTACCAGGGTTGCTAAAGAGGACTGTGGTGGGTCAAGTAAAGCACAGTACGAAACAATAGGTTTTAAATTTTAATTAGTGATTTTTCTTCTTCTTATAGATATAATTACAGAAATTTTTAATATGGATCATGTTGACAAATAATCCACAGTAAATCGGTATCTAAAAAATATTTAAAATTTTATCAACAACATATGTTGTTGTTTAAAATTATAAGTTAATGATAATCATTATTTAATTAATATCGATTTAATTAAAACAATAAATAGTGAAAATGTAATTTGTATTGAGTTGGCTAAACTCAAATGATATCAGACATTCATTATAATGACTCTGATCGGTCGCTAAAGTCAAATGACAAAATTTTGAATGGTGTGAATATGCACCAAACTTTCTCCTGTTAAATATCTTCTCTCTTGCCATAAACATGTTAGGGCCAATTCAAGGAATCTTTCTTTATATATATATATATGTTTATTTTATACATTTTTGTTTTGCTAAAACAATTTTAATCTTTGCCATATTATAACAATTGATGACAAATAACTTTATCCATACATCCCACTGGTACAACTAGAGATGTCAGTTTAGGGGTCAAGCAATATTGGGCCCAACCCTAATATGAAGGGGGCCTAAATATGGTAAGCATAAATAGGTCCCCTATTATATAGGCCCCAAAATATTATAACAATTGATGACAAATTTTCCTTTCTTATGCGGTGATGAAGATGGTGTGGCGGTGTGGACGACTGCGGGGAAGAAGAAGATGGTTCTGCATTTTGCGTTTGCGTTTTCAGTCTTTCCTAATTTGGTTTGTGTTTTGTGGCCCTGTAATAAGGCCCCAAAAGGGGGCCAATAATTTACAAAAACAGAATAGGGCGGCTGGGCCAAAGTTAATTCATTTTAAAAAAAATTAAAAGGGGGCCTGTTTAATTGGGGCTCAATAGGGGGCCTAATAAATGGGCCTCTTGAAATGGGGCCTAATTGAGAGCTCTAGGTACAACACTAATTCACCACATAAGAAAGAAAAATATTTACCTATAATAAGATTCATAGCTATAGGGTTTTAACGAGGCATATCCTCAATAGGACATCTAAGGGGGAGTGTTATAAACAATTCTAGTTAGTAGATGTTCAATAGGTTTTGACCCACATCATTGGCCCAATATATTGTCCTATATATATGACATATGTTACAATGTAAATGACACTTGTGAATATACAATACAAGAGTTATATTCTCCTCTCTTTCATCTTTTTTCTTCTCTATTTCTCCTTATATTTAGATATAGTTTCATAACACGTTATCAGCACGATAGTCTCTTCTAAACAATTATCTCTAAAATTTGTAGGTTCTTTCACTTCACTTTTATTTTATGTATGGATTTTATAATTCTATTTCTTTTTGGATCTTTATTTTTTTTTTATTGATTCACAACCTATGGTCCAGAAGCACCATAGTTATAATTTTGAAATATGAATCATGAATATTCATAGCTTACGACCCAGAAGCATCGTGGTGAAAGTTTTGGAATATGAATCCTAAAGATTCATAGCATGATGAAATTTTAAAATATGAATTCTGAAGATTCATAAACCTACGTTTCTAGAAGAACCGTAAAATAACTTTTAAAATATGAATTCTGAAGATTCATAGCTATAAGGTTTTAACGAGGCATATCCTCAATAGGACATCTAAGGGGGAGTGTTATAAACAATTCTAGTTAGTAGATGTCCAATTGATTTTGGCCACATCATTGGCCCAATATATTGTCCTATATATATGACATATGTTACAATGTAAATGACACTTATGAATATACAATACAAGAGTTATATTCTCCTCTCTTTCATCTTTTTTCTTCTCTATTTCTCCTTATATTTAGATATAGTTTCATAACACGTTATCAGCACAATAGTCTCTTCTAAATTATCTCTAAAATTTGTAAGTTCTTTCACTTCACTTTTATTTTATGTATGGATTTTATAATTCTATTTCTTTTTGGATCTTTATTTTTTTTTATTGATTCACAACCTATGGTCCAGAAGCACCATAATTAAAATTTTGAAATATGAATCATGAATATTCATAGCTTACGACCCAGAAGCATCGTGGTGAAAGTTTTGGAATATGAATCCTAAAGATTCATAGCATGATGAAATTTTAAAATATGAATCCTGAAGATTCATAAACCTACGTTTCTAGAAGAACCGTAAAATAACTTTTAAAATATGAATCCTGAAGATTCATAGCTATAAGGTTTTAACGAGGCATATCCTCAATAAGACATCTAAGGGGGAGTGTTATAAACAATTCTAGTTAGTAGATGTCCAATAGGTTTTGGCCCACATCATTGGCCCAATATATTGTCCTATATATATGACATATGTTACAATGTAAATGACACTTGTGAATATATAATACAAGAGTTATATTCTTCTCTCTTTCATCTCTTTTCTTCTCTATTCCTCCTTATATTTAGATATAATTTCATAACAAAATCATTTTTTTTTTATTAATCCTCTCATTTTTAGGGAAGTAGGACAATAAATCCATACATCTTAAAAAACAATTGATATAAAGAACCTAACAAATACAAGAACCATATTTATTATTTAGAATCCAACTTAATTATGATAAACATGAATGGCTCTTAGAAAAACAAATTATGGCTATGACAATTAAAAAACTTTATCATAAAGCAAGGAATGGACATGGCCCTCTAGCCCCGGTAGGGAGTGGTTCTCATCATAACTATACATCAATGGTACCATCCTTGCAAGATTGAGTGAGGCATTTGTGAATGCTTTATGGAAATGACTATCAAAAATAGACTCTTGGTTCAAACTTTTCCATGCATTTGATACTTTGCTCATAACCTCATCTCTTGCTCTTCTCGTACAGTAGTACTCAGGGTGGTCCATCATTAGACAACTCACGTATGATCCATCATTCCCTTGTTGGTTTTCGTCCTTTATATGTTATATGTTGTCACAATAGCATGTGTAAAATATTGGTCAATATATAATATATACAATAATAATGAGCAAATTATACACTAAAGTTTAATGAATTACACAAAAGAATCTAATTTTGAATTATGTTTATATAATTTATCTTTCGGCTAACTTCTATCCTATGAAGCCCCGATACAGAACACGATACGGATACGATACGATACCGATACGCTGATACGTGAAATTTTTTAAAATTTTCAATCCGATACTGCCGCGATACGTTATTTAAAAGTTAAAGTTAAAATTAAATATATAAATACACAATATATAAACATACATAAAATCAATAATATTAATAATTAAAAGCAGAAAAAATCTATTCTTATACTAAAATTTTGGGACAAGTTCAAACGCTTAACTACCTGTTACAGTGTATAATAGGATACCATAGTTTTTTTTTTTGGAAAAGTAAAAAATTATATTGACAAAGGAAAAACACAAGAAGTGCTAAAGATACAAACAAGCATGTCTGATACATGAGCATCATAATAACCCAAAGTCAATCAATACTGGAAATTTCCAAGGTCTGATACATGAGAACATCTTAAGTTAGTCCCTAGAACATAATGATTACTGATACATCTTAAGCTATACGTCTTATTGTAGTGTATTATACAAAAAGGACACCATTAATACTATCCAAACAAAATCACAAATACTATCCAAAAAATAATCTTTGTATCGGATACATATCAGGTATTATTTGTTTATTTAAAAATAATGATATAACCAATACTTTTCTGATACGTGTATCGGGACGTATCAGACACGTGCATCGGGTATTATTTTTTATTTAAAAATAATGATTTAATCGATACTCTTCCGATACGAGTATCGGGACGTATCGAAAGAGTATTGGTATCGAGTACGTATCAGACACGATTCGTCACCATTTTTTGAGTATCGGAGCTTCATAGTTTCTATCTATATATTATTTACTCCGATTCTTTTTATAAAAAACAATTTACAATCTTTTTTTGGTCCTTTTTATAAGAATTATATACTATTTAAATTAATTCTTTATTAAGTACGCAATTTCAATTGTACCATTATTAAATAAAATCAAATAATTCATTCAAATGCTAATGTATTAATTAGAGAGATTTATTTCTCATGCTAGTACGCAATTTCAATTGTACCGTTATTTAAATAAAATCTATGATAAATACTTTAGAAAAATAAAAACTCATTCTTTTTCTTGAAGGATAAAATTGTAAAAATAATATCAATTGTCAATAAATTTAATATCAAAACTTGCTTTCTTAATCTCCACATTAATTTTCTCAATATGGTCTTATAATTAGGGACAGAAATAGTACTAATATATCAACTTTGTCAAATTAGTCTTTAATTATTAGAAATACCAACACATAAAATAACAACATTTCTTATGCCTAGCTATTTGCAAATTTCAGGAGTAAATGGCAGGGCCGGCCCAACATGTTGTGTGGCCTAAAGGGAACATTAAAATAAGGCCTTTTGTTTTTTTTTTTAAAAATAAAATAAAAAATTGATTTTACAAAAAAAAACCTTAAAATATTTTTCCAGATAAAAAACTACTGAATATATATATTTAATAAAATAAATTTTATTTTTATTTTTGTAGATAAGTAAACATAACAATGGAAAAATTACTATAATATGAACTAGAAAAAACAAACATGATTGCACTTTATTTTATACATGCTTTATTGCATAAAAGTAATTTTATTTAATTTGTTTGTTTCTATTTCAAAATATCAATATTATCAAAATTTAATTAAATTTGAGGCCTTTTTTGCTTTGATAAAAAAAAATATTGATTGGCCTAAAGCCCTAGCTTTGTTAGCTTGGCCCAATGGTCGGCCCTGGTAAATGGTGATTTATTTACTCATAAAATAACATGCTTCTTTTTTCTTAAATATTTTTGGATAAAAAGTTTTTTACTCTCCTGCAAAGTAGGAGAGTTTTGTTTTACTTCTCTGTAATATATTTTTTAGGATTCCCCCTTGCAATCTGAATATTCTTTGCATTTGGCCCTTGGTTGCACAATTTGACATCTGACTGGGACAGAATGATGATGTGACATGCACACGTGGATTTTAAAATTTTTTATTTTTAAAAAAATATTTTTTAATGGTTAACTATGGTTTTTATTTTATTTTTATTTTTTAAAAATTTAAAAATATTTTATTTTTTTAAAACAAATTTTAAATTTTTTTAATTGATGTGGCAATAAAAAATTTAAAAATTACTTTTCAATTATATATTTTTACATTTTCTTAAAAAACTTATTTTATTTAATTTTTAAAAATGTATATAATTTTTTTAAAAAATATTTTTAACTAACGTGACAATAAAAAATAAATAAATACTTTAAAATATCCATGTGTGTGTCATGTCATCCTTCTGTTCTAGTTAGTTGTCAAGTTGTGCAACCAGAGACCAAATGCAAATAATCTTCAAATTTTAAGGGGGAAATCCTAAAATAAAATATTACTGTGAGGTAAAACATAATTTGTTTACTTTGCACGGGGTAAAAACTTATTTACTTAATATTTTTTAATAAATAACAAATAACAAAAATAAACTCCAAATAATAACAAAATGTCTTAATTACACTTGATTTACCTCTGCATTTCCCAAGTCATCCCAAAGTCGAAGAATTGTAGCAGGGCAAGAAATAATGGGTGGGATTGTGTCTATTTTATGAACATTTTCTTTTGTTAATCCTTTGCCCAAAAGAAAGAAAATGTGAACCAGCACAATATGCACTCCAGAACTTACTATCCCATTCTTTAAGTACTCTTCAGCACTTGGCAACTTCCCTGAAGCAAACCATTTTGCTTCAACTAGAAAGGCTTTGCACATACTCTCCCACTGCATAGAATGGAAAATCTTTCATATTCAACTACTTATGCTAATATGTGTCAAAAAAAACTACTTATACTAATAAAGAAGCTTAATAGTGAGTTTAGCTCAATTGATTGGACAATACATTATATATGCAGGGGGTTAGGGTTCGAATTTCAGTCATCCCACTTTTCCATCTTAAAGTGAAATTTCCAGCCATTAAACTACTTGATAAAAAAAAAAGCTTAATACTATAAAGTTATGTGAAATGCAAGTTTTTTTAGATAGGCAAAATAACAAGCCGTTGAAAACTCATGCACACAAAATGGAGAGGCCGGAGTTTCGACCCCGATCATGATATCCGATTTAACAATTTTGATATTTTTGACAGTTGAACTAGAATTTGTAGACTTTTGAAATGCAAATTTAATGAATAGAAATATTATCAAAAATAAATAATACTTTATTTTATATTTTAAATGATAAATAAAATTTTGTCCTTAAGACCTAATTAATTCAACTGACAAATGCTGATATTGTTAGGCTGAATACTTTCTCCCAAATTTAAATTTGAAATTTTGATTCCCTGCAACTGCCATCGGGAGAGGACTGAAACCATTTGATGTCAAAATTGACCTCCAAACCAAATTGAACTGGTGGTAAAAACAAAAAAAATTAAACTCAAAATCTCACCATTTTAAATATATAAATTTCAGTTGTCATTATATTTTATCTCCAAACAAAAATAAATAAATATTTTACCGCTTTTTGAAGAGAGTCTTTGGGGTCCCACCCATATTTCTCATATATCTTGGAGCTTATTTCATTTGTTAGATCATATAGGACCCTCAAACATGTTTTCATGTAACTTGGTAGTTGCTCCATGGCTGTGTCAATATTCCAACTGCACTCAAGAATTATCAATCATTAATTTTATTTTATTTTTCTTTTTACCTTAAAATATAAGAAGTGATTGAAATTTACCTTGAAACAGCTTCAGTAAAAATAATTAATTCATCCAGAGTTCCATAAATATCAAAAATGTCATCAATTATGTAGATTAAAGATATTGGTTTTGTAAGCTCAATTCTTTCCTCAGATAAAGTAGGATCCCTGAGGCATGCCAATGACCAAATGTACCATTTAAGTGGTTGATTTCTAGCATATGGTAACTCATTAACTAAACCAAGTTCTCTCCACCATCTGCACAAAAAAGAAATAAAAAAAAAAAAAAGAATTGTGTAAGTACTAGTTTTATTTTTTATGACAATATAAATTAAAGATTAAAAATATGCACTACCGGTTTAAATTATTTTACGTTGACATCTAGTTACAACTTCTCGATTTGTCACATCTTGTTCGACATATTTTAAATAAAATACAATTACATAATTCTTTAATGTTGTATTGTTGTACTGATAAGTTGTAATTAATTGGCAGTATAAAATAATTTTAACTGAATTTTAGGGTATATCTTTTCAATAACTATTCCAACAAATTAGCATACATACTTGGAAATTTGAACAATCTCTTGTTGGTATAAGCATTGCATCAAACTGAAATCCAATTTTGCCACTTCTTTTAAAGAACCAAACCATACATTTGTGCCATATAAATGACTGCAAAAATTTCTAGCAGTGAACATTGGCAAATTTTTGTGGAAAGGATATTCTAAAGTTCTCCTTACAAACATAGCTTCATGATAATCAAATTGTGCCATTTTTTCCTTTAGGATCTTCTTGCTAAATTCTCCAGCTTCATCAAGTATGTCTTCCCCTGCCATGATTAGCTGTGAGGCTTCAAATAAATTTATCATTCCATTGATATTTTCACCTAGTTTTGGATTGAACTTTTCTTCCTTGTTTGTGAACTTGTTAAACACCTCTGTAGTATTAATTTCCAATGACAAATTATTCTTTTAGTTTTAGTCTCACAACATATATTTAAAAAAATTACAAAGACGCAATTACTCTTTAAGTTCAACAAGAAAATGATAAAAGGAACCGTATGTTTGAAATCACAATGAATTTAATAGAAGTAAGAGCCGCAAAATCATGGGCTAGCACGTATGGGCCGGCCCGTCAAGTCCGCTAAAATACATAGGACACATGCTTAATAATTTGAGCACGAATTTGTTTCAAGCTTTTTAGCTTAATCCAAAAAAATCCGTTTAAAATATGGACTTACCTGTATGGGCCGCACTAGTCCTTAGTCACGAATAAACAAAAGTATTGGAATATATTATCAAAGAGAAGTATATAGGAGCCGTTTTGATTTGATTTATTCTTGAGCTTATGAAAATAACTTATTTAAATAAATAAAGTTTTATGTCAATCCATAAATTTTGACTAACAAAAATTGTATCCTTATATGCTGTTTTCACATAAATTACCTTTAAGAACTTATAATAATACATAAAGACTTATTTATTTGCATAAGCTATTTCGCATAAATTGAAAATTAAGTCCAGGTGACCCACAACTCGTGTAGGGCCGGACTCGTGGCCCGTTAAGGCCATCTCATTAAGAGTTGGATAGTCCATTTTAACTCTTTCAAAGGTCTAATCTAACTAAATTAGTTATACACCGATATAACTAACTTTAATATGTGATAAAACTAGTGTCCGGTGCTTGTAATTTTTAATTTTTTTTAGTTACTATAAAGTTTTTTATGGTCACTTTTGCTTTTTACTTTATTAAAATTTTCTTTTTGATACAAATTTAAATGTTTGTGTATGTTGAAAAATAATTTTCACACAAAAGTCAGTTTTTAGATTTTTTTTGAATAAAAAAATATATTCTTAATTACTAAGCACAACAAAAAATGAGGTTAAACAATTATCAATTAACTAAGCACAACCAAAAAGAAATATCATTTACGTGTATATCCTTTTAATTCAAAATAAATAAATATATACTCTCTCTGGTCTCATATATAAGCAAATTTACAAAGAAAACTCTTCTTGGAAGAAAAATGTCTAAATGCATTTAAGTCATACATTTTTCTAATTTTACCCCTATCTTTTGACTTGGAAACCGTTAAAAACATTGGAATGTGAAAAAAGTAGGGATATATTTGGAAAAATGACATCTATTGTAATGATTAGAGGTTACTTTAACTTATATTTGAGATTTTCAACTTTTTTATTTTGTTGCTTATATATGAAATCGGAGGGTGTATATATATATATATTAGGGGTATAGAAAACTGGTCAAAATTGCACACAAAATAAAAAAATTAAAATAAGTGGTCACATAATGCCCAACGGCCCAGGCCCATAATAAAATATGTCACTACCCTAATTAAGTGTCTTATCATTTATTAACAAAAGCTGTCGTCAATTTCTTGTTTTTGAACAGCAAGTTTTACATATTATTTTTCTTCCAATTTCCTGCGTTTTCTATTATGCTGTTTTGCTTCACCTTTTCATACCCAGTATGTACTATATTTATAAAATAAAAGAGAAAATTATGGTGTGGCCATGGCCACCGTCTGCCTTTAAGTAGATCCGTCCCTGCCGTCGCCGTCGCCGCCGCTTTAATGGGTTTTGCTTCGGCTGGGTTTGTGTTTTTCGTTTTCTTTTTTCCACCTTTGGATCTGTGTTTTTTATTTTTCGTTTTCATTATTGCGGTGGATCTTCATTTTCTTCCTTGTCTAGTATTGGTGGGTTCTGATTATTTGTTTTTTGTTTTGTTCCTACTGTGATTTCAGATCTATTCCTTTTCCTCCGGATCTGTGTGTTTTCGTTTTTTTTTTTTTTTTCTATCCTTTTGTAAACCTCTAAAAATTACAAAGTTGTAAACATGGTTTGAATCTGTTTGGATTTTGAATCTTAGTAAATAGTTTTTTTATTTCTTCTCAAACTTTTTTATTTTTAATCACTTGTTTTATTTTGATCTTAGTATTTTATTTTTGTTTGAATCTCATATTTTTTGAATCTGTTTTGGAAGAGTTGCAACGTGCAATATGTGATATGTTGCCTTTGGAATTTGGATTGTTCCAGTTAACATGAGAGAACACAGAACAGTGAAAACATAGGTCAATAGACTTTTAAAGTGGGACACCCCTATAAAAAACTTTTTGAAAGCAAAGTGAAAATAAGATGATGTGGCACGCTCTTAGACACTCTTTCCTAAGCATATTTGGAAATCCTCTTATCTTATCTAATGTGTTAAGATTCAGTGTTAATACAAAGACATGTTTAAATATTTTTTTTTTTAACAACAAATATATTATTATTAATAACCGATCCATGCACAAGACGATCAGAAGTCGGGAAAAGCGGAACTATAAAACAAAGGCGCCGTATATAAGCGGAACACCAATGAAAAGTCAAAATAGATACTACCTAAAAGTTTACTTCTAATCCTATACTTAGAAGGTCAACCCTCGGCCTCCAGACCACCAAAAGACCATCAACCCGACCCATAAAGATGTTTAAATACTAACCTGTGGCAACAAAGTGTCCTTGTTGTCTTAATAGCCTGAATCGAAGTGCAGTCTCATGAAGATCACGATGATGATTCCATCCATGCACATATCTTGTTAGGAATGCTTCAATTTCTTCTTGAAAGTGGTAATCAATATTTAACCGCTGCATTGCATCAATCATGTACAAACCTTTGAGTGAATTTTTACCAACTTTTCTAAGTTCCTCATTAACAACCTCAAGTTTGTCCAAATGATAATATTTGAGATCTCTCTGTCAAATAATCGGAGCTACTATTAATTTAAATGATGTTAATAACAATTTTACGAGTACTATATGAGATTTGAAACTTCGGTTGAAGTTTACCACTGAACTGACACTTCATGGATATTCGGAATTAATACAATTATTAAGTTGATGACTAATTAAAAGAAGATTGGCAAATTAAGACAATAGTAAAAAATTTGGACATACAGGTTGTTTTTTGAGTGTGGTAAACCTTTGTTCTTCAACATGGTTAATGTCCCACTTGTTAACTATACCAAGAGAATGAGATTTGAGATGATTAAAGCTTTGAGAAAATTGTCCATTTGATATGAAATGTATCGCCATGGCAAAGAAATAAAGTGCAAGTCAAGTAGTTGTCACAGATTCATCAGATAGATTTTGTGTAATGAAATAGAGATATAGATTATAGATATATATAGATGAACCAATTAGCAATATAGGGCCGTTCAAAAAAAAATAATAATAGCTTGATATGTTTTGTGGGTGGACCAATTTTGATAACGAAAAAATTGTACTATATTTTCATCATAAAAAAAATGTAAGTGACTATTATTGACTCTAAGGCAAAATGTAGAGATTAAAACATATTTAATCTTAAAAAAATGGTTAAAAGAAAAACAATTAATAGAATATGAAGCAAGACATATTTTGGGGTTTAGAATAAAATAGTGAAGGAAAATATATACGAGTAGTAACTTAAATAATTAAGAAATTAAAAAAGTTATCAAGATAAAATATTTATATTATATTAAAATATTGGGGCATTATATTAGTACTTCTATTTATTCATCTTAAAAAAAATAAAATTATAGTCAATAAACAACTTACTATTAAAAAAAGAAGAAAAAAAAAGTTGAGTCTAACATAGTTTGGTGTGTTTAAAACGTGGGTTGTGTGTTACAATGGAGAGGCATCATTGGCTAAATATGGTAAGATGGGTATGGCATTGCTTGGTTGATGAAAAGGATTGTCAAAGTGAAGCACACTACAAACATTTGGAGTCCGACTTTTGATCTACTAATAAACAAGAACTGGACAATTTTTGTTGTATTCTTTTGATTTATAAATTGGTTATGGGATTGAACAAATTATGTAGTAAGGGACAAGACAAAAATAAAAATTGTTGTATTTCACTAAACCACGGGACAACTTTTTGTTTATAGTACAAATATAAAAAATATGAAAATACCCATTTCATTTTCGAATATAAAAAATAGTATCTCTCTATCTATCTCCAATAAGGTTTTGTCATATCTTATACTATCTTGTTCTGTCATGTACTGTTCTTTCCAGTACTTGCTGTTTTACGAATCAAACGCACCCCTAATTTTAAGGTGATGTTAACTTGTATCTCGGAACATTAACTAAGAAATTTAAAATGACAAATTTAATATTGAAAATAATATTACTTATATTTTAAATATATTGATTACACAAATTTTAAAATTATTATTCTATATTTAGTATTTTAACTAGTATAATGACTCACGAGGACACTATTTAACATTTTATTAATTTTAATTAATGATTTTTCTTCTTGATAAAATCTACATCAATTTAATTACCACAAGAGAGCAAGATACGTTCACCTAAAACATTCTTCGCATTCATAATTAATGTGAGACTTAAATACTTACGCTTAAAACTCAACAAATTTAAACGCCACTTACAACAAACTCAAATTACATATTGCATATTTGATCTAAAATTAAGTACTTTTAGCATACACAATTTTAAATCTCAAATTAAATAAATCTTAAATGACAAACCCATCCAAATTAAATAAAAAGTCGGAGTTTCGTATTAATCGTATAGCAACTATTGGGATTTGGATATGATAATAATATACTTAAACTCGTTAACATCATGTTTCACTACCAAGAAATTTGGACTTAAACTCGTTACAAATCATGTTTCACTACCATCCACACTAGTAAAATGAGTTTTGTGCATAAGGTTCTATCCTCATAAAAAAGACAAACTGAGATTTGTTGAGTATATCACCATTATTTCATAGATGGATTATGACCATAAGTTTTGTTAATACTATTGTCGGAAAGATGTTATGGTCGGATTGCATGGCCCATGAGAACGAAACACACCGTAGCTGCATTCCCATTGTTACTTCACAATTTTTTTTTGGGTATGTTGTTAGTTCTCAATTATTAAAGATACAAAGATATTTTGTTTTTATCTTTTTTTTAACCTTGCGATTTATAGGAGAAGAAGGTTCTAGTAAACTGGAGTTTAGCTTCGAGATAAGTATAGTTCGAACAAAAAATTGTTCCACCTAAAAATCAAACTCGGATTTTCTCAAACAATTTGCTATTTAGTGAAGTTTATTAATCACTTTGAGCAATTGAACCCAATATCTTGATTTTTTTCATTTCAATTTCATGAATGGTTTGACCGATACAAACTGATTACATGTTTTGCATGGTCTTTTTATCTTATTTAGTTTTTTTAAATAATGTCACGCAGGCGAATATTAATTAGTTAGCATTTTACATAAAGAAAAGAAAGTTAAGTTGGGAAATAGAAGGTCCTTTTTTTGTTGAAATTTCTAAGGTAGAATGTTTCCACAAGTTTTTGACTAAGTTTATATTGATTATTGATACTGTGACATAAACTTTGTTTTAAATGTTTAAAAAAAAAACTTTGTTTTAAAACTAACATATTTATTACATTTTATTCAAAATAATATCACAAATACCATGGATAATATATGTGATATTGTGGAAATTAGTTAAAGATGAAACCTCTCTCATGTCAATAACAAGGCCGATTCCGAGTACTTAGAGGCCCTGTCTGAATATTAAAAAGGACAAAACTTACATGCATTGCTATACATGCAGTTCTTACTTTTCCTCTCACAAAGTGGTAGTTATTTTAATTAAAAAACAGTTTTCTTTTATTTTTTTAAAAATAAAAAACACAAAAAACTACTTCTATGTGAGTGGAACAGCAAAAACTGCACATAAAGCAATGTAGGTAAGTTTTGTCCTATTAAAAATGAATTTCTAATATAAAAAAATATTTTTTTTAAAAAAAGAGTCATTCTCTATTCAAATTGTAAATAACAAAAAAAAAAATACATAAAAAGTACTCATTATAGTAAATAACATCAGAGTTGTCAGAATCGAGATTTTACTTTGACTCAATCGAAACACACACTCTCGTACCCAGCACTTTCGGACTTGATGCGTAGATATATATGGTAGGTGGCCCAATGGATCTTGGAGGGGCTCTAATACCATCTTAAAATTGGATATTGTGTTTAACTCAACCTTACGGAACCAACTTATAAGGTGAGACTTCTTAACATCTACCTATAATTTATTAATTAACGTTTGATAATACATACTTTACATTATAAGGTGAATCACTCACTTTAAAGGAGTCGGGTCCTCATTTAAATATATTTTCTATTTTTTTTTTCCTTAATTATTTCTATACTCAAGTATGAAATATAAGACTTTATTCTCTCACTTCTATGGGAAAATGACAAATTTTCACATGTTTTTAAATACATTTTATACAAAAATATGCCAAAAGTTATAATAAAAATTAATTATAACTTATTGTACTAATCTATACATGATATATTGTTACTCATGCATGACTTGTATATATTGTCATGCCAAAAAAAAATTGTATTAAATAGCCACTACAATACATTTCATTATATATTTATTTTATACATTTTTGTTTGCTAAAATCTATGAAACACGGACTCTGATACGGACACTGCGACATGAAATGTATTTTATACTATTAATAAAAATTAATAAAAATGATTTTAATGACAATTTTATGAATAATGAGCTTTAAAACTTCAATTGAAGTTTACCACAGAACTGACATTTCATGGATATTCGGAATTAATACAATTATTAAGTTGATAACTAATTAAAAGAAGATTAGCAAATTAAGACTCAGTAGTAAAATTTGGACATACAGGTTGTATTTTGAGTGTGATAAACCTTTGTTCTTCAACATGGTTAATGTCCTACTTGTTAAATATACCAAGAGAATGAGATTTGAGATGATCAAAGCTTTGAGAAAATTGTCCATTTGCTCTGAAATGCATCGCCATGGCAAAGAAATAAACCGTAAGTCAAGTAGTGGTCACAAATTCAATAGATAGATTATACATTATCATAGTGTTTACCCCGATTTTTAGTAAACAACCGCTAGTCTGATTATTACAAGAAGGATCAACTAGTGAATCCTGGTACATATGGATTGTGCGGAAGATGATGAAAATATATTCATATCTTTGGGTTAAATCGGATAAGTTGATAAAAAGTAAACAGCATTTGACGAAGTCAAATGATTTGGTTTAAAGTAAAATGCTTCAAAGTTTAAATTTGCAGAAAACTTGTAAATGAATTGCAAATAAAGTTTAAAGAAAAGACTTTGAAAAAGTAAAGCATGCAATGAAATAAATTGCAGAATGTTTAAAGTTGCAGAAAAGCTTTAAATTTGCAGAAAGCTTAAATGACAAATTTTAAAGGAAAGCAAGTAATCAGTACTTGAAAAGTAAATTGCATTTGACAATGTAAAAATGTTTACAAAGATTGGTACACAGATTCGTACATGTTCCTTTCGGCATTCATTTCGCTCGTTGACATGGGTACTCTGAATATTCTAGGAATTTGCATGTGAATTGTGAACCCGTTTCTCATATGAGAAACTAATATTTATAGACAAACTAACATAACTGCTATAAAACTACAATTTGCCTAACTATGCTCCACGTGTCTTCTGAATTTGAATTCCTTGGACACCTGGCGAACCCTTCAAACGTTACTCACTTTTGAATATTTCGCTAAGTCCAGAGTACGCTTCTTTCGTTCTGCACAGTACGTTAGACAAACAAACATACACACGTACATATATATACATATATATAATTTTCGACCATCACCAGTTAGTGTCGAAAATATGCTTTTACACAAATAATATCTTGTCGAACTCGACAAGCTTATTCAGACAACACACGTTCTGTCGAATTCGACAGAACTCTAGGCTTTGACAAGCAACTTTGCACATTAAAAGTCTTTGATGTCAAATGCCTTGATTTTCTCTTGATTTATTGTCAGAATCAGTTCCCAAGAGAATATTAAAAAGCAATAATATACATTAAATGAGATTTCATCATCTCACTCCAATTCATTAATGCCTGTCGAAAATACAGGCTAACAAATTGCCCCCTCAAAAATGCCAGTTTCGACTGCGTGTCGGATACTAAAGGAAGAAATGGCAGTTTTGAAGATATTCACCTTTTTCAATTCTGCACGTTTACCAAAGACGGCGTAAACGTCACATCAAGTCATTGTCAATCATGACAAAATTTATAACTGTCACCTCAATCCCCACAAACCATGATCTCCAACTTTTTAGCTTAGTAGTGGGACACGTGGCAAGATCAGAATAGTTGAGATGGGAGAGTGGTGATGTTTCAGTTACCAGATACATGCAAAATGCAGTGCCTATAAATAGAAAACGTATTTCACACTTTCATTTTTTCTGAAACCTCAAACTCTTCACTTCCCTTTCATAGAGAAACCTTACGCACTCTAAGAAAAACCAAGAAACAAACTCTTCAATCTTGCTAAGTTCTTGCGTTTTTGCGAGATCTAAACCAGTAAACGTGATCGTCCAGCATTTTCGTTCATCACCATTGTTTCTGTTCTCAGATTTGAGCAAGAAACAAGCTTGTTTTGAAGCTTTTTGGATTTCTGACTGTTTGTCTTCTGTCAAATCATCATCTTCCTCAAGAACACCAAGAACACGAAGAACAACAATGGCTTCATCTTCTTCCTCCAAAAACGTGATCATTTATGCTGTTGATGACAAGAAACCTATTATCATTGATGATTCAGAGTTTGTGTCGGAGCCGGATATGACCTCCGTCGAAGACAACATATGGGGAGAAGAGTTGATGATTCCCTACAAGCTTGGAGGTAAAACTCTTGCCTTCGCAGGCCCTCTTCCTTCATCCGACAACTTTAATGAAGACATAGGTAGCATTTTCCCTCTCTACTCTACTTGCGAACCAAAAATATTCGCCAACTCTGTCTTCGACATGAGCTTCTTCGAACCAGGCTATAGGGCTTTTAGATCTGCCCCTGTAGTTAGTGAGGGCTATTTGAAATGGCTCAACAAAGTCGAAAAGCAATATGCTACTTTCTGGAAAGAGAGTGGCATATTCGACTTGATTCAGCTGTCGAGAGAGGGACCCAAATACAATGCAGAAATGCTCATAGCTGCCCTTCACTTTTGGGAGAGCTCTACCAACACTTTTCACTTTAAGGCAGGAATGATGACCCCAACCTTATTCGACGTTGCTGCCATTACTGGCTTACGACCAACAGGACCCACTTTCGACCCCAAGTACACTACCATCAACCACCAATTCGACTTCAAAGTCTTATCCTTCTCAGGATTTCTGAAAACTTTTCATGACACAAGCGACGAAGATGTGTCTCTCGACGAACATATAGCCTTCTTGACTTACTGGCTATCACATTTTGTCCTTTGCACTAGTTCATTACAAGTGGTGAAGAGACTCGTTCCCCTCGCCATCATGCTTCACCAAGGATTAGATGTGGCCTTAGGGAGATTCATCCTAGCATCCCTTTATGATTCTTTAGGACAAGCTAGTGATATGCTTAAGAAGATCGAGAAAGGATCACAACTCTCTTTCTCTGGACCTGTATGGCTTCTGCAACTTTGGCTGAATGCCACATTTGAGTCAAACTTCAAACTCTTTCTACCCTCTTATATGGAACCATCTGTTGCTTCTCGACAATCAGAAGGCGCTAGGTTAGCCTTATTGAGGTATAGAGAGACAAATTTGTCCACTCGACAACTCTTCCTTCACTACTTCAAAACTCTCCTTGAGTTTGACGAAATTACTCCAAAGAATACTCCATTCGTCAAAAGGACTGTCGGGCCTGATTGGTTTAAAAGGCCATTCCCTGCAACCAATCCAAATGAAGAAGAGGATACGAACAACGTTTGGACCATGTTCTTGAACCCTACAATCTTATCCTCCAGACAAGGAGTTGAAAGAAGGCATTTAGGTTTGGTTGGGTACCAACCTAACTTAGTTGCTCGCCAATTTGGCCTTAGTCAATTCAGGCCAAAAAGTTTGTTCAAGAACAAAGATGAGATCGTCTTGGGCAATTCTGGAATGTCTGTCGAATATTTTGAGCATCGCTTGAAGCTGGCTGATGAAAAATCTTATAAGCTCACACCTGTTGCTTTTGAGATTTCTCAATTCTGCACTTACGAATTCGCCACCTGGTGGAGCTTACACTATGAGAAGCACGCTAAGAATACTGATGAGGTACTCCTGCAAGCAATAGAGGCTGGATTCGACGCTTTACAACAAAAGACTCCCAAAGGCAAAGGTAGCTTTGAGTGATTCAGAAGTGTGGCTTTATAATGTTTGTAAATTTTTTTTGTTTTTTGTTGACGCTTAAACTCCCATTGTCTCGACACTAGGTGCCTCCAAAGCCAAGGAAACCACCACTTCGACAGACACCACTACTCCTGCTGCAACTCAAAAGAAATCACTGCCCAATACTGGGGCCAAGGTATCAAATTTCAAAATAACTTAGTCTTTGAATCTCCATTTTCACAAACATATCTGTGACTCTTCTTGATTTCAAATGCAGCTTCGAAAAAGGAATTTAATGGCGGCGAACGAGACTGGAGAGCCCACCAAGAAGAAGAAACAAAAAGCTCTTACCATTAATGAACCCACAGTAAGTCCTTTCGACATTTCCTTGGCACTTTGCCTTGGCTATTAAATAGAATTTTGTGTTAACAATTTCAAATTCTTTTCAGCCTGCTGATGATGTTCCCACCACAACAAATGCTGTTGCTCCTAGTGGAGAAAGCCAAGGGGACAAAGGAAAGGCCAATGTCGAAACTAGTGAGGCAAGCATGCCAACCAAGCCAAAGAAGAAGAAGAAGAAGGTTAAGTCTAAATCTAAACCTTCTGAAAGTCAAAAGAAAGAAGGTAAATCTCCTATCCCAACCGTTCCAGTCGAAAATCAACCACCACCAGCTGTCGAAGAACAGCCCATCACTGGTGTTCAGGTAAAATATCTTCTTCACCTTTTAAGACTTTGTGACATGAATAAATCTTCATTATAACTTCTAAGACTTGATTCTTTTTTTGTCTTTAAATAGGGTGGTAATGAAGAAAATTTAGCTCAAAGCATTGGAACCAATGATGCTGAGGCCAATCAAGATGGAAATGACGAGGAACCAGGCACTGAAGAAATTCCGATCATCAATCTTGATTCTGAAAAGACTATCACCATGGATCATACTGAATCCACTCATTCGTCAGAAAACACTGATGTCGAAATGGAGCTCGACAATGAAGATAATTCTATGCCTGAGGCTACTGAGGGAGGTTCTGAAATACTCCCAGTTTCATCAACATCAAAGTTATCTGCTGACATTGGAATATCAGAGATGCAATTCATTGCTATGAAGGATTCTGATCCTGCTGCAGCACTCAAGATGCTCCTTTCAAGCAAAGGTAACAAAGAACAAAGCAAAGGTGCTTCCCATCATAGCAGTTCGACGGCTTCTGATACAGCGATCAGTTCGACGGTGAGACAGGATTCTTTGCTTCTCAAGCTGCACACAGACTACATCAACCAAGATGTCTTTGCCCTAATTGAAGCGAACCCCAGTAGTGCATTTTCTCACTTGGGCTTCTTGAAAAAGCTTCACAACCCTTTGACTGATGGTGCCACTCTTAGCAAGGTCATCCAACTTGAAAATCTTATTGATGGCTTTACTCAAGCCATTCAGAAGAGGAAAGTCAATGCTCTGAAGCTGGAGGCTCAAACTGAAGCGCATGCTGCATTGGTCGAAAAGGCCAATACTGCTCAAGCTAATGTCGAACGCCTGGAAAAGGAGATAGAGTCGAATGCCGAGATCACTGAATGTAATGACAACATCACTGCTTGGGAGAATGAGATTGCAGAACTGACTTTGAAGATTCAAAGTCTCAATGTCAAAGTTGATGCAGAGAAGGTTAAGCGCGACGAAGCTAAGGCCAACCTCTCCAGTGCTGTCAAAGCCAAAATTGACAAAGAGGCTAACGAAGGCATTAAATTCTTTAGTGCTTCAGCAGCTGTGGATGAAGAGATTCAGGGTCTAGAGGAGTCGAACAAGGTTCTAGACAAAGAAATTTCCTCTTTCCAAAGCCTATATGAAGACCTGAAGAGACAATTTTAGACTTGTAATAATTTGCTCTTAGTTTTATTTCAACTTTCTGAACAATTTGTTAAGATTTTTTGGTTTGTACTTTTGACAATGCCCATTTTGTGGCGAACAAATTTATGATCACCATTGTTTCCTTATGTCTTAAGCTTTATTCTTCGTTAATTTTTATTTCTTGCAACGCTGGTTTATACTTTTTCAAGTATTTACCATTTATAATCAACGAACGTTGTTCTTCTGTTAATTCTTCAATTTCGTAAGCGCCATTTGAAAAAACTTGAACAACTTTAAAAGGGCCTTCCCAATTTGGAGACCATTTGCCTAAGACTCTATCTTTTTTATCCATTGGCAGAATAACTTTCCAAACCAAATTTCCAACATTAAAGGTTTTAGATTTAACCTTTTTGTTATAAGCTCTAGCAACTCTTTCTTTCTGTCGAGTTAACATCTCTAAAGCTTTTATTCTCTCTTCATCTAAATCAACTAGTTCGTCTAACATCATATCCCAGTAATGATCTCTTGGGATTTCTTCCTGCCTTTGGATTCTAACTGATTGCAGGTGTATTTCGACTGGCAAGACTGCATCATGCCCATATGTTAGTCGAAAAGGTGTAGTGTTAGTTGATTCCTTTGGAGAATTCCTACATGCCCATAAGACTTGATCTAAAGTCTTGTTCCAATTCCTAGGCTTTTGGGCAATGTGCTTTTTAATCAGACCAATAATGATCTTATTAGCAGCTTCCACTTGACCATTTGCTTGTGCATAATATGGTGTAGAAGTCAAAAGTTTAAAACCAGTTTGTTGAGCAAACTCAACCATCTTTCGTCCAGTAAAAACTGAACCTTGATCTGTAGTAATGGATTCAGGTATACCAAATCTATAAATAATGTGACTTTGTATAAAACTAATCACTGCTTCTTGGTCAACATTTGGCAATGGGATTGCTTCTATCCATTTGGTAAAATAATCTATACCAACTAGAATATAGCGTTGGTTTTTAGACGAGCTTGGTTTAATTTCACCAATTAAGTCTAAAGCCCATCCTCTAAAAGGCCAAGGTTTCAATATTGAATGGAGTTCACTTGCAGGTACATGTTGTATGCCTGAATGCCTTTGGCACTCCTGACAACCTTTGGCGAACTCAATACAATCTTTCAAAATTGTTGGCCAATATACACCTTGTCGGAACAACAACCATTTCATTTTATGGCCTGCCTGATGGGATCCACATGCGCCACTATGCACATCAGATATAGCCAAATAGGCTTCAGTTTCACTTAGACATTTTAGCAAAACTCCCTCAGGTGTTTTCTTCATTAGTTCATTTCCAATGATGACATAACTCAAGGCTCTATATCTTATCTTTCTATTGGTCGTTCCATTTGGATCTCGTAAATAATCGACAAGTGGTTTTCTCCAATCATTATCAGATAAATTGTCAATGGCAAAAATTTCAAAAATTTCTGAATTTTCGTCAGAGTTATAAGTGGTATCTTGACCATTATCTTGTGGTACATCTGCCCCCACAAGTTTTGGCATTGACAATTCCATAGAAGGAGGTTGATCAACAATGAGTTTATCTTTAATCTCAATCAACTCCTCTAGTTTTTCACTAGAAATTTTATAACCAGAAGCTATTTGAGCCAAATCATTGGCTTCTTGATTTTCTATGCGAGGTACATGTTCAAAAATAACTTGGTCGAAACGTTTTAACAAAGAAATTGCTATGACAAAATATTTCATCAGGTGCTCTTTTATGCACTTATATTCCTTTGTCAATTGTTTCAACACCAATTCTGAATCGCCTCTGATCAAAATATTTCTTGCCCCCAAGTCCAGTAAAATTTCTAAGCCTGTTATCAAAGCCTCATATTCTGCTTCGTTATTTGAGCAGAACCCGTTAATTTTATATTTGAACTTGGTGGGAATTCTGGAGGGAGAAATGATTAAAATCCCAATTCCAACTCCATGTTTATGTTTAGAACCATCAAAATATAATTTCCAAGGTTCTGAATCTACATAGTTTTGTGGAGTTTCTAATGCAGAATGATCTGCTATGAAATCAGCCACAATTTGGCCTTTAACTGCCTTTAAAGGCTTATAAGTTAATGAATATTCTGTTAAGGCTAAGGCCCATTTTCCAATTCGACTATGCAGAATAGGTTTGGATAACATATGTTTGATGATATCACAATGAGAATAAACAAAAACATCAACAGGCTTTATATAATGCTTGAGTTTCATACAAGAAAAATACAAACATAAGCATAATTTTTCAATACTACTATATCTAGTTTCAGCATCATTTAAAACCCTACTTAAGTAATAAATGGCTCTTTCTTCACCATTTTCATCTTCTTGGGCAAGCATGCTACCCAACGTCGAATCTGATGCTGAAATATATAACTTCATGAATTTGTTCCTTATTGGAGGCATTAACATTGGTGGCTTTGACAAATAACTCTTGATTTCGTCAAAAGCTTGTTGTTGCTCTTGCCCCCAAGTGAAAACGCTCTCTTTCTTGAGTCGAAGCAGTGGTGAGAATGGTTGAGCTTTACCACTTAAGTTTGAAATAAATCTTCTCCAGAAATTGATTTTCCCAAGTAAGGACTGAAGTTGCTTTTTTGTAGTTGGAGATTTGGCCTCCATGATAGCCTTCGTTTTGTTTTGATTTATTTCAATGCCCTTTTTGTGCACAACAAACCCAAGGAAATCTCCTTGCAGTTCTGATAAATTTGCTCCTCAGCAGCCTTTCAATTTCTTCCTTGATCTTTGACATTATTTCTGGTGCGAACCTTCTAGGTAATTGTTTCACTGGTTTTTTATCTGGTCGAACTGGGAGTTCATGTTCCACCAACTTTCTGCTCAAACCTGGCATTTCATTGTAATCCCAAGCAAAACAATCCTTGAATTCCATCAAAAGTTGCACCACTTTTGTCTTCAGATCTGGAGGAATGTTTGCACTAATATACGTTGGTCTTTTTGTCAAACCATCTCCAAGGTCAATTTCCTGCAAAGGATCCTGTGCTTGCATCTTGTGACTTTGACTGATTGGATCTTTCTCAAATCCTAAGGGTTCGTCATCATAGATGCAATCCAGTTTTTACAGTTCTGGCTTGTGTTTGCCAAGTCTCATGTCATTGGCTGCAATAGCCATATTTTCTGACACTGCATTGGCTTCCAAAGCCATTTTGATTCTGTTTTCAGCCATGTAGGCCGTAATCTTTGCCCATGTTTGGGACTCAGACATAGTAATCCTCTTTGACATCCCACCCAGTTGGGTAGTTGTGGCCTTCATACTCGCCATCCTCGCTGTTTCCATCTTCTCTCTCCCACAAGAAACCATGTGTGGGATCCAGTTTGATTGCATGGTGACCATTTCCTGCTAGGCGATATGCAAAGTCTTTCTCAGTGCATGGTGCAATTGTCGCCAATTTCTTGTCGAAGGAGTGCTTCGTCAGATGATGGACTTCAGTCTTGAAGTAGCTTTGATCTGCTTCAACATTTTCGACTACTCCATCTTCTCGCCATATAATGAGGCGCTGGTGCAGGGTAGATGGAACTGCCCCCACTCCATGAATCCACTCTCGACCTAGAAGTAGATTGTAATTTGCCTTAGAGGCCACAACCAAGAACAAGGTTGGCCTTATAGTGCTTCCGACAACAACATCCAACTGGATTGCTCCTAAAGAGAAACCAGTCTCGCCCTCATAGTTTGACAGAACTATGTTGTGAGGATGAAGATCCACCAAAGATTTGCCAATCTTTCTTAGCAGAAATTCTGGCATGAGGTTAACAGCGGCACCACCATCTATTAGTACTTTGTTGATTCCGACATTATTCACCTTCGCCTGAATGAAGAGAGGCTTCAAGTGACTTTTCATGCCTTCATCTGGCCTTTCAAATGTGGCCATTTGGTCCTCCAAAGCACCATTGCTTGTGACATAGTAACAGACTGGCCTATGAAGGGCCATTTGCATTCCAGATTCTTCTTCTTCATCTGTTATTTCAGAACAGACGTCGAACTCCCTTGGCAGAATGGACACAACATTTACTATTATGTCGAGATCGGGTTCAGAATCTAAAAAGTCATCTGCCTCCATGTGCTCGTCTTCGACGTTGTTAGTAGTTGAAGACTCAGCTTTTGGTTCTCCTAGCCTTTCTTTCATTGGCTTCTTAGCCAATTGCATAGGCTTCTCCTCATTATCATTAGTAGTAACTTGTGATTTTTGAGCAGCCACTCTTTTCTGGCGTTGATATCTACGCCATTGGGATCTTGTCATGGGATTTTTCCCTTTGTAATTATTCCTGTAATCATACTTCCTTGATTCAGGATCTTTTTTGGGATTGTTGTTACTGGAGTTCCCTTTCTCCATATTTCTTTGACCATAGCCCATATTCTTTCCATGGACCCATTGGTTGACAGGTGTCCTGTTTGAGGGGACAAATGATTTTTGTGGTCCCAACCTCTGATGTACAGGTGCCTGTTGGCTATTCAGAACATTGGAATAAGTTGGCCTTTGACTTGGCCAATTGTTTCTGTTCTGACTGTAAGGCAAAAACTTGTTAAGGCCTGCAGCAACTTTCTTGTCGAACATGGCACTACAATGAGGACACAGTGTAGCTTCGCCATCATTTTCCTTGCAGTGTTGAAGGAAATCCAGTAGAGTTTCTCCAGCTTGTGGATATACTTCCTCCACTTTGTTTTCATACTCCTCCTCAGGAATAGAAACCAATTGCCCTCCCTCAGTGAGGTTCAATGCTTCTATCATTAGGCACTCAAAGGGCTCTGTGTAGGCAGCATCGGCAATCTGCAATGGATTCTCGTCCACCTGCTGTTTGGATTTTGGCTTTTCGCCAAATTTGAGTCTTCCCTCCTGTAGGGCTTTCTGGACCAGATCCCTGAAAAGAACACATTGTGAGGTTTTATGACCCAAAAAATTATGGTATTTACAAAAACCTCTTTTATTACGTTGTTCCAAAGGTGGAATTTTCAAACCCTTTGGTACAATTATTTGGCCATCAGCAACCAATAAGTCAAAAATTTCATCACACTTAGTAATGTCAAAAGTATATGTCTTAGAAACAAATCTATCATTTTTTGGTTCGACGGGATTTTTCCCATTTGATGGTCTTAACATTTTACAAGTATAGGGAGGTCCTGGTTTCAATTCAGCAATATTAACCTCATTGTTTTCCATGTACTCCTGATCATCGTCGAACTCATTTTCACTTTCATAAGTTTCTATGTATGCCACTTTTTCTTTTTTGTGGAACTTAGAGTTTCTGGCTTTTTCAGCCCTGAGGCGTTCGACCTGTCGAACACGATCTGCTAATTGGGCCATATCTCTTAAATGTTGAGTATCTAATTTTTTCCTAATGGAATAGTCAAGGCCACCAGCAGCCATTTCAACCAATTCATGTTCAGGAACTTGAGTGAAGCACCTTGCCTTAAGGAGGCGAAACCTGTTTAGATAGTCATCAATGGCTTCTGAGGTTTTGCGCTTCATACTGGCTAATTCTTTGAGACTAATCCTAGATTGTCCCGTGTAAAATTGTTCATGAAATAGCCTTTCTAATTGAGTCCAGGTATGAATTGAATGAGGGGAAAGTGTGGTAAACCACGTAAAGGCATTTTTAGTGAGGGAATTGGGAAAAAACTTCATTTTTAAATCTTCATTATTTGCCAAATTCCCTGCCTCTGCCAAATATCTGGCAATGTGTTCGACAGTAGACTCATTAGTATCACCAGCAAATTTTGTGAATTTGGGAATTTTCCATCCCCTTGGCAATTCTGCCTGCAATACATATTCAGACAAGGCTGACACAAAATTTGGCCTATGCAATCCTATATTCAAACCATTCTGGGCCAAGATATTTTCCACCAAATTGGCCAAGTTATTTTGCCCTGCAACATTTTCTTGTCGAACATTCCTAAGAACATTATCAGCATCTTGGTTTCTATTAACCAGAATTACTTCTGGTTCTGGCTGTTCTCTCTCAATGCGCACGGGTTGGGCTTGGACTTCTGTTTGAGTCTCCGGGTTTGCACGAGGAACTCTTTGGTTATTTGGAGCATCAGGAGCACCAAAAAAGTCTGCCATCCTTCCCATTTGATTGGCTAACAACAAATAATTGTCATTGGCTGTTTGTAACACAGGATTGAAGATTGTGCCAATCTGTTGGGTCAGCGCGTTCACCATGTCATGGTTACTTTCGTCCATTTGTTGCCTAAGTACATTCATAGAATTATTTGTCAGGTTCAGAGAATTTCCCCTATTTCCCATCGCAGAAGATGAGGGAGAACTTTCTATCGAAGGCCAATTATACAGGCTTGCCATCGTCGTTGTTGGCATTCCAAATTGTGGGTTTCTGGGCAACCATGGGGGTCTTGACGGTGTTCCACCAACTTGACTACCGTCTGTGTACCCATGCATGTGTGATACATTCGTTGGCATGGATGATACATTCATTTGTGTCATCATTGCACCATTCGTATTTGGAGGAACAAACCCTCCTGCCATACTTGAAGTAGTGGCAGACATTGTTGATCCACTGGCGCTTGCACCAACGGTTCCGGAATTTATCATAGGGTTTGTACCCCCACCATTAGGATTATTGCTTGGGATACTTTCAGAAGTTGTAAAATTCAGGGCAGGATTTGTTGACCCACCAGTAGGATTGGCGCCAGGATTGCCAGATACTGGTTGATTTGGTTGCCCTGTCGAATTTGGAACAGGATTGGTTTCTGCCCCATTATTGTTATTATTATTATTATTGTTGGGATTAGGATTGTTTGGTGGTCTCACCATTCTGGAACGAGGACGCTTTGGTATATTTGAAAAAACTGGAAGGGACTTACCACTCCTCAAACGCATATACAAATATACACACAATCAAAGTACAAACACCAAACAACAAATTTTGTAAGAAAAATTTTCAAAAACCACTAAATAAAAATACACAATCCAGATGTCCCACTAGGCGTGCCAATTTGTTTACCCCGATTTTTAGTAAACAACCGCTAGTCTGATTATTACAAGAAGGATCAACTAGTGAATCCTGGTACATATGGATTGTGCGGAAGATGATGAAAACATATTCATATCTTTGGGTTAAATCGGATAAGTTGATAAAAAGTAAACAGCATTTGACGAAGTCAAATGATTTGGTTTAAAGTAAAATGCTTCAAAGTTTAAATTTGTAGAAAACTTGTAAATGAATTGCAAATAAAGTTTAAAGAAAAGACTTTGAAAAAGTAAAGCATGCAATGAAATAAATTGCAGAATGTTTAAAGTTGCAGAAAAGCTTTAAATTTGCAGAAAGCTTAAATGACAAATTTTAAAGGAAAGCAAGTAATCAGTACTTGAAAAGTAAATTGCATTTGACAATGTAAAAATGTTTACAAAGATTGGTACACAGATTCGTACATGTTCCTTTCGGCATTCATTTCGCTCGTTGACATGGGTACTCTGAATATTCTAGGAATTTGCATGTGAATTGTGAACCCGTTTCTCATATGAGAAACTAATATTTATAGACAAACTAACATAACTGCTATAAAACTACAATTTGCCTAACTATGCTCCACGTGTCTTCTGAATTTGAATTCCTTGGACACCTGGCGAACCCTTCAAACGTTACTCACTTTTGAATATTTCGCTAAGTCCAGAGTACACTTCTTTCGTTCTGCACAGTACGTTAGACAAACAAACATACACACGTACATATATATACATATATATAATTTTCGACCATCACCAGTTAGTGTCGAAAATATGCTTTTACACAAATAATATCTTGTCGAACTCGACAAGCTTATTCAGACAACACACGTTCTGTCGAATTCGACAGAACTCTAGGCTTTGACAAGCAACTTTGCACATTAAAAGTCTTTGATGTCAAATGCCTTGATTTTCTCTTGATTTATTGTCAGAATCAGTTCCCAAGAGAATATTAAAAAGCAATAATATACATTAAATGAGATTTCATCATCTCACTCCAATTCATTAATGCCTGTCGAAAATACAGGCTAACACATAAATATATATAGATGAACCAATTAGCAACATAGGATTCATTCTAGATATGCTTTCTAGATTTATATTCTAAAGTGATTGTTGTAAAGTAAAAACTCAATTCCTGTTGTTATTTTATCAAACATGTTATGGGTGTACCTATATAGGTCTATAACATATACCGCAATTTTCTTTTCTCTCACTTTCTTTTCTCCAAAACAAACGCACCATTAGAGACGTTTGTTTGTTAAGATATGATAGAGATAGGGAGAGGAAATGATATAAAACAAGATAAGAAAAAAATATGATATAATAAATATGATAGTGTTATCCTATAATGGGTGTGTGAAATTTCTGGCACGCTATGCACGATGTGCGATACGATGTGCTAAACACCTTAACAGATCTATCGCGTAATAATAAAACAAAGAAGCATAAAACAAATAAAGGAGAGAAAGTATTTGTTAATCCAGTTCGGCGAACCTACGTCTGGGGATACCAATCCAGGAAGGAATATCACTATAATAGCCCTAGTTCTAAGTTACCAGCAAACGCCCCGTTTACAACTTACAACCTAGGCACCACCAATGATTCTTCAACCTAGGAACTCCTAGATCAGAGATCCCATCTCACTCCCTTACAACCTTACAGACAGCAAGGATTTTAACAACACAACACAAAAGAGTTTTGGAGACACACTCCTAAAAACTACACACTCGTACCTAAAGGCTTAGAGTGTTACAACCACCAAAAGTCCTTACTCCGTACTTCAAAGTTTAGGAGAGGATCACAGAAATTACAACTCAAAATAACACAGTCCTAAACTTGTATCGATGAGACACAAGAAAGGCTCACAAGAAAAACACACGCAAACCTAAGTCCTAGACTTAATCACAAAGACGGCGTGAACAACTACTTCATTAGGTTTTACGTCCATATATAGCTGGTAACATGAGCTTTAGAAGATCTGATCCAAGAATATATCCAGCTTAAAATAAAATAGAATCACACCAAGACTTTCCTTAAAAGATGAGATATGATTTAGAAATAGTCTTCACACGAATTCCGATTATAAATCTTCCTAAAAATAATAGAATATCTTCAGGAAATAATCTCCACATAAATGCTCACGCAAAGATTCAAAAGAGAAGATCCAGCTCACAAAGTAAAAATAAATCATATCTTAAAAGATTAGATATGTTTTGAAAATAAATCTTCACAATAATTTCTAAAACAATCTTTAAACAAAAGATCTATTTAGAAAATAAAACCTTTCTTAAAGCACAAGATATGATTCATGAGAGAGAAATATAAATTCCATAAATAGGAAGCGCGCATGCTTGGCCCGCAAGTAACACTTCCAGTACATGTTACGATGTTGAGGCATCTTATCACACATCCTGCTACAAGGTTTATTTTACCAAAAATGCAGCCAACAACCAAAGACTCAACAAACTCCCCCTTTGGCAAATTTTTGGCTAAAACAAATTATGACCATATAGATACTACTTAAACAGATACTTCAACTACACTTCTTTTTCTCAACATAAACACACAAGCATAAAGATGAATAGTAGCTATCCTTCAAAACAGTTTCCATACTACTCCTTCATGGAGAACAGTAGAAAAGAATAAGATGTGTCTTTTAAGTTTATCAGAGAGGCATGCAACAACGGAACACAAAACAACAACTTCGCCTTAAATGGTTAGGAAAATAAACACTGATAGGATGTTGAATAGAATGCTTCAACATTTCACTAAACATCTCCCCCTGCACATATGCATAGGATGTTGGAACGTCGTATCCAACATCTCCCCCTGCATAACATAAATCAGCTCCCCCTAAACACCTGCATATATCAAAGCACACACAACCAGAAACAAGAGCAGGTAACCAAACCAACAGATTACACATTTACTCCCCCTTTTTGGCCACAAATTTGACAAACACACACCAGCAGAGAGAACAGAAGTTCAGGACCTTAATACACACCAGCAGACGCATGTCAGACCATAACATCTCGGAACAAAAAACACCAGATATAGATCAATAGTGGATCTTGATCTTCTATGACTGTGACCCTTCTTCCACTTCAGTACAAATACATACCAAAAACACCAGAGGCATGCAGCAGCGGAATTGGGTTCACCCACCCTCACAGAGCACAATAACAGAAAGAAGTAAACTCTCACAAACGAGTCCGTTAGGAAAAATAAATTCTCAGCCACCATGATGTTTCAACATTTGATAGCGCATCATATCACAACACATCCATATTCATCAAGCATAGAAACTAGCACACTTCTAATCAGAGCATAAGTTGCAAGATTATCAACAGGCTAGCTATCATACAACTAGCACACACATATCATCACTACGCTCCCCCTTACTACCAGCATGCAGAAAAAAAAGATTCTCGCACATAAGGAGCACATACAAGAATAGTAGTAACCACCACCAACTACCACAAGAGTTACTCCCCCCCCCCCCTCAATACTCAATCTCATGCACATAGGCCAGACAGGCTATATGCAAACACAGCACAACTACAAATGCACATGGGGCAGACAAGCCATGTGTAAACATCATAACATACGCATGCTTCTATAGGCAAACATGCTACAACTGATCTACAACTACCAACATCAGAACGATCATGCATCAGTAGATAAATGCAAACATACAGATAACACACACCAGTTGTTAGGACATCTAATAGCACATACCACGTGTAATGGGAAGAAGGAATTTGATTTGATTCTCCTAGGATAGCGTGCACACATAAGTTGGAGAAGGAAAAAATGACAGTTGCACGCCTCAAGCTCATTAACGGCTATAACTCCTCATAAAGGCAAATTCCTAACTTGCCCCTTAGCTTCTCAAATTGCACCGCATCAAGAGCCTTAGTGAAAATGTCTGCCACTTGCTCCTTTGTACCTACATGCTCCATTGTTATACTTTTATTCTCAACAAGATCTCTGATGAAATGATGGTGAATATCAATATGCTTGGTCTTGCTATGCTGAACAAGATTCTTTGAGATGTTTATGGCACTCCCACAGCAAAAGTGATATCTGGTCTGCTTGCAGTCAGATATAGTAGGCTCCCAATCATGCTTCTATAGAGACTTTGATCAACACTTATTCCCTTTTTATCCTTGGTTAGTTTCAGGTGAGTGGGTGCTTGTGTTCTCTTGTGAGTAGCATTCTCCATTCCAAATTTCTTGACTATGTTTCTTGCATACTTGCTTTGAGATATAAAAATAGTGTCCTTCATTTGCTTAATCTGAAGGCCAGGAAAATAAGTCAATTGTCCAACAAGGCTCATTTCAAACTCTGACTGCATCTGCTTGACAAAATGTTGGACCATCGTATTCGACATCCCACCAAACACTATGTCATCAACATAGATTTGGGCTATTATGAATTTTCCCTTTTCCTCTTTCACAAATAGAGTTTTGTCAGATCCTCCCTTCCTGTATCCTTGATTTTCCAAGATCCGAGTCAATCTTTCGTACCATGCCCTAGGTGCCTGTTTCAATCCATATAGAGCTTTCTTTAGTTTGTAGACATAATTAGGATGTTCTGAGTCTACAAAACCTTTGGGTTGCTAAACATACACTTCTTCCTGTAGGTATCCATTAAGAAATGCACTCTTCACGTCCATTTGATACAGTTTGAACTTGAGAATGCAAGCTACTCCTAAGAGAAGTCTGATGGATTCTAGTCTGGCAACAGGTGCAAAAGTTTCATCAAAGTCAAGTCCTTCAATCTGAGTGTATCCTTGTGCTACAAGTCTTGCTTTATTTCTGGTAATAGTACCATTTCTCATCTGACTTGTTCTTATAGATCCACTTCGTTCCAATGACATTCACATTTTCTGGTCTTGGAACCAGGTCCCACACTTCACTTCTTTTGAATTGGTTTAATTCCTCTTGCATAGGCTCAATCCAAGCTTCATCAGTGAGAGCTTCTTTGACATTCTTTGGCTCGAACATAGATACAAAGCAAGAGTTTGCAATTACATCATTTGTCCTCCTGGTGGTTACTCCTTGTTCAGGATTCCCAATAATGAGATCTTTGGGATGATTTTTCTGAACACGAACTGAGGGACCTTTGTTTTGGACTTGAGGTTCAGTACTTGTCTCAGCATCTTCTTCAAGAGTCTTTTCATCAGATTTTTCTTTACTAGGATGTTCTAATGCTCCAACATCTTGCTCAACATTGTCAATAACAGGTGTACCTTGATCAATGTCATCATTCTTCTCTAAGGGGGTGTCTTTTACAACAACATTCACAGATTCCATCACAACTTGAGTCTTGGAGTTGTAAACTCTGTATGCTCTACTGTTTGTAGAGTATCCAAGGAAGATTCCCTCATCACTTTTATAGGGTCAAGTTTCCTTCTTTGTTCTCTATCAGCTAGAATGTAGCACTTACTCCCAAAAACATGAAAGTGTTTGACTGTTGGCTTCCTTTCTTTCCATAGTTCATATAAAGTAGAAGAGGTACCTTTTCTCAGCGTAACTCTGTTGTGTATGTAACATGCAGTGTTCATGGCTTCAGCCCAAAAGTGATATGGAATGTTTTTGGCATGAAGCATGACTCTAGCTGATTCTTGGATCGTTCTATTTTTCCTTTCTACTACACCATTCTGTTGTGGAGTTATAGGAGATGAATATTCATGCTTGATCCTTTCAGTAGAGCAGAATTCATTGAACTTGGAGTTCTCAAATTCTCTTCCATGGTCACTTCTTATTCTTACCACATTATTTCCTTTCTCCCTTTGAATCTGAACACATAGATCCTTGAAGACATCAAAAGCATCTGACTTCTCTCTAATGAAATTCACCCATGTGTATCTAGAGTAGTCATCTACAACCACAAGAACATACCTTTTGCCTCCCAAGCTTTCAACCTGCATGGGTCCCATGAGATCCATGTGTAGTAATTCAAGAACCTTGGAAGTTGTCTGATGCTCCAACATTGGATGCGACATTCTGGTTTGCTTTCCAATTTGACATTCTCCACATACATTGCCTTCAATGATCTTGAGTTTGGGCAATTTCCTAATAGCTTCAGCTGACATTGCTTTCTTCATCCCTTTCAGGTTGAGATGACCTAACTTTTGGTGCCACAATTGTACTTCATCTTCTGTGGTGATAAGACAAGTGGATGTGTGAGCTTCTTCCTGAGGCGTCCATAGGTAGCAGTTGTCTTTAGATCTAGTTCCCTTCAATAGAAATTGTCCTTCTTCATTATTGACCAGACATTCAGATTTGGTGAAATTAACTTTCATGCCTTGATCACATAGTTGGCTTATACTAATCAGATTAGCTGTGAGCCCTTTAACCAACAGCACATTCTCCAAGTTGGGCAAACCATGATTGATTAAATCCCCAATTCCTAATATTTCTCCTTTAGCACCATCTCCAAAAGTTACAAAGCTGGACTTGTAGGGTCTCATATTTGTAAGATACTTCTCTACACCAGTCATGTGTCTAAAGCATCCACTATCAAAATATCAATCTTCCCTTGATGATGCTCTAAGAGATGTGTGAGCAATTAAACCAACATTTTCTCCTTTAGGCTTCCACTCCTTCTTGATAACTGATGACAGGAATTTCTACGTCATTTTTAGTATTATTATTAGTAGTAAAATGCCCAAGACAGGCCCAAATACGAAGGAAAACCTACAAAAGCAAGAAAAAGCATCAAGACAGAGTCCAAGATGCAAAAAGACAAGAAAAAGCCCAAAAAGTGAAGAAATACAGCATTCCATCGCAGCACGATGTGTGCTATCGTGCCACGATGAAAGCTCCTTGCACGCCAAGCAATCAGAAGAAATAAATCTTGAGAAAATCTTCCATCGCAGTACGATGCCATACAACGCAGTACGATGATGTTACTTGGTGCCCAAGTTGATGAAATGCACAGGATCAGTTATAATTTTGAACTGAATCTTCACATCGCAGTACGATGGCCTTATCGTGCTGCGATGCCTTGCTGAGGCCCATTACGAAAACTATAAATAGAGCCTCTCATTCATTGTTTTATTCATTCAGAAATAGTAGAACACTCTCTACTATAAGGAGAGGTTCAGAGGAGCTCTATTGGGCATAGTTTTCTCCCCTTACGGGAAAACTAACTCAGCAAGGTATGATTTCTTTAGGCTTTTGTATTTAGGTTATGATTTCTTGTAATTTAAATATGTAGTCTTTATAATTTATGCCTTAGGTTGTGGTGGAGAAGATGAACTCCCCTATGAATATTTGGAGTCTGTGATTGAGTCTAAGTTATAATAAATGATATTTAGTAATTATGTTTGTTATTTACTTTCGTGCACTTTAATAACGTATTCTCGTAATTTGGCCGGATAAGCGGGAGCGCCCATAGAATTGATATCAGGTTTTGACTTGTTATTAGTCCGGAACTCGTAGTAAATAATGCTAGGTGTATAGAGACGGTAACATCCTGAACTAGTCGTGAACTGAGCGGTTAGAGGAGGAATCATGCACTAGGTGTGATCTGAGCACTTAGAAGATGAACAGCCCGATACTAGGACCTAGAGGTTAATTGGTGAAGGTTATAATGCATGTTTATAAACAACTCACTTTGTAATTAAGGTATGTGACACATCGAGGTTAGGCTCTCGTAGGTGCCTTAGTTGTTAATGTAGGGAAACTTTAATAGACATAGTGTAATAGTAAGGTATTACTACAACAAGGAGAATTCACCGCCGAACATAATCTAAGTAACTATGTTATACACCGGTCATGCCAAATATGAAGAAGGGAGGGAGTCCAACCACCATACCTAGCCTCTATATTTCTTGAATCTATTATTTATACATTCTGCAATTTATATTTCTGCAAAGCATTACGCTATTTTTATAAAAACCTTTTCAAAAACCAAAGCGAATGCAAACTATCACAAACTTAAATAACGCTAGTAAAGCTGCGGCACGATCCCTGTGGATACGAACTCATTCTAGACACCTAAAGTGTGAATTATTACTCGACGACAGACTGGTGCACTTGCCAGACCGTAGTCAAGTTTTTTGCGCCGTTGCCGGGGATTGTGTTTACAAAGCCTTACTAGATTTATTTAAGCTTGTCAAAAAATTTTCAAAAATACAAAAAAATTAAAAAATCAAAAAAATCTTGTTGATGATTGTGGATTTTGATCTGTGAAAGTTCTGGCTAAGGATAAGTCTTGGTATTTAAGCGATCCGTTGTGATCCACCTCACTTACCTGGGAATTTTCATAGTGACAAAGACACATGAGACAAACCAAAAATAGTTCCACAAGAAAAATATTTATCCAGTGCTACTGAGTTATTTGTTTAAAGTGCATGCAGACAGGTACTCAAGGGCTAAGGATTACAAAGGCTGGCAACAGCAAAAATCAAAGACAGCATTCTCACAGGAAAACTCTCAAAATGATGAGGGATGGAGTAAATTGAAAAAGAGAAGCTGCAACCAAAAGTCAATGGTCAGGAGGATCATTTGACTGAGGCTTCTATAGGAAGCAACAAAGTAAAGGGCTGTTTACAGAAATGGTTCAGAAACACAGGAACCATTGGCAAAGGTGACAAAGAAAAGGAGAGAAAGACCATCAAAGAATAACTCAATCAAGAGTATCAGGCTGTAAAAATCACCTCTAAGAACAAATTCTTCCGCAGGAAGAAAGCGCAAAAGAGAAAGACATGCACGAATATAAGTTTGGGGTGAAATTACTGTGTTTTATGAAACTGCACCGGTAAATTAGTCGCCAACCGGATAGTTGAAAATATGGTGAATCAGACGTGGTCCTACCAAGATTGTAATCAAAGGAAAATGGCCAGTGCTTCCAGCAGGAACAGAGAAGCACAGCAGAGAGACATGCTTACCTATCCTCTGTAATGGAGGAAATGCCTCAAGCTAATGAGAGGCTAAACAAGCGCTGCTTGGGAGGCAACCCAAGGTATAATTTATTCCTTAATTTTAATTTCCGCATTTTTTTTAGAAAAATAGAAGTACCACATTTTTAGAGAAAGACCTAGAAAAATAATTTGTGAGAAAAAAGTTGAAAAATCAAATTTTTACAAAAAAAAGGGCAGTCCATCGCAGCACGATGCACCCCATCGTGCTACGATGCACAACGTTCAAATTTTCAAAAATAACGGACGTCCATCGCAGTACGATGTATCGTATCGTGCTGCGATGTGAACGGCCAAATTTTCAAAATTCAACAGCAAACCATCGCAATACGATACGATGCATCGTGCTGAGTGAACGTTGCCTATAAATAAAAGCACGAATTTTTCACTTTTTACATCAAAATTTCACGCCGTTACTCTGCTCAAATTTACCCAGAAACTTACCAACAATCCTAACTCTCAGAAAACTCCAAAACTCATATTTTTCTTCTTCTTCTACACTTTCTAAACCTTCCATCAACCAAATTTCCCAACAAAAAAACAAACTTTTTCATAAAAATCAAACCTTTTTCACTTTCACATCCATGGCACCAAAACGATCTAGAACATCAGGATCCGCTTCACAGTCTGCCCGTCCCCGCTTCTTGAGTAGAGTTACTCAGAAGCAACATGCTATTGTTGGGGAGAAGGGGCTGGTTCAGGAGATTGGTATCGAGATCCCTGCTTTCGACTCAGTCCCATGAGTTCGGGAGATTCTTACGGGATACGGATGGGCACCCTTCATGTAACAACCCATTTTTCAAAGGCCAGAAAAGGCATTAATTTTTTTTTTTGTACACATCAGAGTTACGCATAAAAGATTTTAAATGAGCCGGCATTCAAATATACAAAAGAACTCATTACCATAAGGTGCTTCGACAAGCAAAGTGTATTCCTGAATAATTACAATCCAAGTCTAAGTATTCAAATATTTACAACAAAACAAGTTAGAATCCTATGCCTTAACCCAAAAAGCACGGTGTACAACCCACACCGGCGCATAGTCTAACTAAGCTAAAGCTCCAACATCTCACTGGGGCCTGGAACAGCCACCGTCGTCACCACGACCTAACCCATCATCTGGGTGGGATGAGCCCGCAAATGAAAGAAAGGGTCACCACAAAATAAAAGTATGTATATATATAAGGGTTAATAGGTCTTTACCCCCTTGCTAAGTGGACGTGTTTCGCGTTACCCCCCTGCTAAAAATTTCTTGAAGATTGCCCCCTTGCGAAGTTTTTTTTTTTTGGTTTCCCCCCTTTTCCTCTCTTGGATGCAAGAAATTTTAACTTTTTAAATCGGTTGAACAAAATAACCGATTTAAAAAACATAACTTTTTAAATCGGTTGAACAAAATAACCGATGTAAAAAGTGCACTCAAGGAGGGAAACCAACAAAAAAAACTTTGTAAGGGGGCAATCTTCAAGAAATTTTTAGCATGGGGTAATGCAAAACACGCTCACTTAGCAGGGGGGTAAAGACCTATTAACCCATATATAATCGGTGCGAAAGATGTACACATAGCAAATTTCCACATACACAAGAAAAAGCTCTTAATCTCAAAAGTAGTTCCCACCAACGGGCTTATATAAATAAATCACCAATCCTAATGCAGACTTCTACAATGGGTGTGACAACCAATCACTGGTTCGCCACATGCATGATTTCCGGAAATTAACCTCTCCTCGAAGAGTCGTGGGGTAGGCAAAGCCACACAGAAATATACTTACCCGCACTAAAAAGCCACAAAGGGCAGGTGAAGCCACACAGACAAACACCAGGTGAAGCCACACAGACAAACACCAACTCAATAAAATCCAGTAGGATTTGGCGAAGCCACACAGTCAAACGCCCGGTACGTAGGCAAAGTCACACAGACATACACCTAGGCACGCAACTATGAAATGCATGGCATATATTCCCTTTGGCATATACAGGATAGTCACACAGACAAAATCCCCGCGTAGTCCTATCCGACGCACGCATTCATATATGTTCATGCAAACAATCACATAGCCTAAAGCCTATGCACAAACCATCACAACATACATACATTTTCCTAATCATATGTAAGTTGCACACGTATTTATAACCACGTTCTCATCAACGAGAATACATAAGTACAAACATGCCAAAGCACACAGCAAATGCATAACAGCAAAACCAAGCATGTCGTAACCGTTTTAAAACACGGAAATAAAGTGGAGCCCTTACCTCGGCAAGCTTCCGTTTACTAAAACTCGTCCAAACAACACAACGCGCTTCCTAAAACAAGCAGCGTATTATCAATACATTGTTTTCCAACCAATCGTATTGAAACTAAACCAAAACCCCAAAAACCTAAAGGTTCCTAAGGAAAATCCACTCTTTCGGATACTATACCAAAAACTACCGTATTGATCAACCCCCATGAGTTATTTGTACTATTTTTAGGACCCAAAACAATAGGCAAAAGTCTTAAATAATTTGAAATGCTAAATGGCCGTTTTCTTGCGTTATAAGTTACGTACTTTCCGAGTACCCGAAAAACCCGTTTCCAATCCCAACCCCTTCCATAAACTAATAAAAAGGGATTAGAAAGTTGGAAACCAAGTTAGGACATCAGAATCCAAAATTTTTGGTCCCAGGGGTCGCTAGCGGTCGCTGGGCGACCACCTGGCGAAGGCAAGTCAGACTTTTCCACGCCCAAGGCGAAGGCTGGCGACCAACCCTCGCTGAGCGAGCAGCATCGTCGCTGAGCGACCACACCAGAACAGGACTGGTTTTCTTCATGACAGTAGCAGCAAAACTTGTTTTACTCAATCTCTACCCAAAACAACTTTTCACGCAACACACTACATACGCTTAGTATTGTTTCCCAACAACCGTTTTCACAACAAAGCAATACATTTCTGAAAGCTTGTCGGTTGCTTCGAGTGCAAGTTATTTGGTTTTCATTTCCAAAATCAAAACCAAACCCCGGGCCTCAACCGACCGGTAACCATTTTCAAACATGTTTTCAAGGCAAAAGCAACGCCACATAACACAAGAGTTTTAAACCACTTGGAATACCAAAAACACCACACAAAACACTTAGTAAATATTTTCATAAACACCAAAATATTTTTCATCGGATTTTCTAAAACGAAACCATGCAACACCCTTCCCTTTCGCCTAAAGGTTCAAAAACAACGTTACTTTTCAAAACTATACAACCTAACAACATGTTATTGATCAATACATAACCAACCCAAAACCCTAAACTTTCTCATGAGATTTTTCACCAACTCATGGAAAACAAAAATAACAAAGCCTAGACATGCTTGTTAATCCCTCATGAACAACTTCTATGGAACAAAAACCATGTAAAGCAACATTTCCTAACAAACCCTCATGAGAACATAACCCAAAAACTCCTAAACTCTATAAGTCTACCAACCTAGGAGATGAGAAGAGAGGGTTACCTTTTGAATGAGATTCTCTACAAATTTCTTCTAAGCTCCAAAGCTTGAAAAGGATTGAAATGGTGAGGAATGGAAAACTTTGTGAAGTTAAGAAAGTAATGGAGTTTCACGTGGAAGAGAGAAAGAAAAGAGGGAATTTGTGATTTTCTCAAGTCCACAAATTGTCATCAAACCTCCTTACTATGACAAAGGTCTTGCTTGCCAAGCAACCATTGGATCAAATAGTGTAAAGTTCCAAGACCAAACCCTAGCCATTGGATCACTTTGCTTTATGATTAATCACAAGATTTTGTCAACTCTTCCATAACAAGTCACGTATCCAGCTCTAGCGCGTCGCGACGAACGAAACTCACAAAAACAGAAAACCTACGGAAAGAACGTCTATCGTTAAACATTTCCAAAACTTATCGTCGAATCTTTTTCCGCGACTGTAATTTTCTTCCGCACCTTGGAAAATTAATCTCAGAACATATCCTAACTCACGCAGATATATAAAACTCTCATCCGAAACTTCACATAAAACAGACGCAGTAAAATTTTACAACGACGGTTAAAATCCTACTCGTTTTTCCAAAAACAAGAATAATCCAAAACTCATTAAACTGAATTCGCATATAACTTCTTATTCAAGCAACAGGATCCCAGGACGAAAGCCTGTTCAAATACAACGTACGAGTGCGAAACAGACTCGTTCTCAGCAAAAACCTACTAAATACACGATGTTTCACAAACGAAACCATCGGAAATCCTAATATTCCTTAAACCAACTATACAATGAAATCTTGGGTCTTACAATACTACCCCCCTAAAAGAAGTTTCGTCCTCGAAACTTAGACGTCGTCAAACAATCCGGGGTATAACTTTTTCATTTTACTCTCGAGCTCCCAGGTGGTATCTCCTGTAGCTTCGTTCCATATTACCTTCACCAAAGGTATCTCTTTCGTTCTCAGACGCTTCATCTTCCTATCCGCAATCTTGATCGGCGGAACTTCAAATGACAAGTTATCCCTCAGCTGGATGTCATCTGGTACGATCACTTGTGATGGATCCGGTGTATACTTCCGCAATTGCGACACATGGAACACGTCATGTAACAAAGATAGTACCGGTGGCAACGCGATCCGGTAAGCTACCTTTCCAATCCGTTCCAAAATCTGATAAGGCCCTATAAACTTTGGAGTCAACTTCCTCGCTTTCAATGCCCTTCCAACGCCAGTCGTTGGAGTAACTCGGAGAAATACGTGATCTCCCTCCTCAAACTCTAAAGGCCTCCGACGCCTATCCGCATAACTCTTTTGACGATCTTGAGCAACTTTCATCATTGCCCTTATCTTTCGGACCTTGTCCGTCGTCTGTTGTACCATTTCCGGTCCTACTATCATACTCTCCCCATCTTGATACCAACACAAAGGAGTCTGACATCTTCTCTCATACAAAGCCTCGTATGGTGCCATTCCAATACTCGCGTGGAAACTGTTGTTGTATGTGAATTCTATCAATGGTAATACATCATCCCAGCTTCCACGATCATCCAATACACATGCTCTCAACAAATCTTCCAAAGATTGATTTGTTCTCTCGGTCTGCCCATCTGTCTGAGGATGATAGGCGGAACTCAATCTCAGTTTCGTCCCCAACGCCTCATGCAAAGTCTTCCAAAAGTGTGAAGTAAACTTTGGGTCTCGATCTGACACTATACTTGACGGAATCCCATGTAACCTCACAATCTCAGCAATGTAAATATCGGTCAACTTTGCCGCCGTATCCGTAGTCCTTACTGGTAGAAAATGAGCGGACTTAGTCAAACGATCCACTATCACCCAAATGGAATCATGCTTCCTCCTGGTCTTAGGTAAACCAGTGATGAAATCCATAGAAATGCTATCCCACTTCCACTCGGGGATATCTAATGACTGCAGCATCCCTGCTGGTTTCTGATGCTCAATCTTCGCCTTCTGACAAGTCAGACACGATGCCACATACTCAGCCACATCCTTCTTCATACCCGGCCACCAGAAATCATGCCTCAGGTCTTGATACATCTTTGTTGCTCCGGGATGTATACTAAGTTTACTCTTGTGTGCCTCCCCTAGAATGGTGTTTCTCAAGTTCATAGCTTCGGGCACACACACCCTACCTTGACATCTCAGGATATTATCCGGTCCCACTTTGAAATCTCGGTTGGTTTCCCGAACTATCGACGCTCTTTTCTCCATGAGAAATTCGTCATTCTGACAACTAGCAATGTCCTCCAATAGTCCATTTGAAATGGTAATCATACCCAACCTCATTTTCCCATGTGCAAACTCAACTTCAAGGTGCAAGTCTCTAAATTCCTTCAACAGCTCTTGTTGACTAGCCATTTGTGCCGAACAAACCGACACACTCTTTCTACTCAAAGCATCGGCTACCACATTAGCCTTCCGCGGATGGTATTCTAAGGTGAAATCAAAATCTTTCAATGTTTCCATCCATCTCCTCTGTCGCATATTTAACTCTTTCTGATCAAACAAGTACTTGAGACTTTTATGGTCACTAAACACGACGAAAGTGCAACCATAAAGATGATGTCTCCAAATCTTCAATGCAAAAACAACGGCCGCAAGCTCCAAATCGTGCGTAGGATAATTCTTTTCATGCACTTTCAGCTGTCTTGACGCATAAGCCACTGCTCTCTTGTGTTGCATCAACACACAACCCAACCCTTGATGAGAAGCATCACAGTAAACCTCATACGGTTCATCCGACTGCGGTAACACCAAGACTGGTGAAGTCGTTAACCGTTCTTTCAACAACTGGAAACTCGACTCACACTTCTCAGTCCAAGCAAAAGGTTGATCTTTTCGCGTAAGTTGTGTCATTGGCGCCACAATCTTAGCGAAACCTTCAATGAATCTCCGGTAATAACCGGCCAAACCCATAAAACTCCTCACATCAGTCACTGTTTGAGGCTGCTTCCATGAAAGTACCGTATCAATCTTGGCTGGATCCACGGCTATTCCCTCTTTTGATATAACATGGCCAAGGAAATTCACCTCTTTCAACCAAAAGTCACACTTTGACGGGTTTGCATACAGCTTACTTTCCCGCAAAACTTGCAATACTAGACGAAGATGCTCTACATGTTCCTCTTCACTCTTTGAATACACTAGGATGTCATCAATAAATACCACTACAAACTTGTCCAAGAATGAGTGGAATATCCGATTCATGTAGGCCATAAAGATAGCAGGTGCATTCGTCACTCCAAACGGCATTACTAAAAACTCATAATGCCCATACCGCGTCCTAAACGCCGTCTTCTGAATATCCTCATCTCGTACTCTTATCTGGTGATAACCAGATTTCAAGCCAATCTTTGAAAACACTGAGGCTCCCCTCAACTGATCCATCAAATCATCAATTCGTGGCAATGGATATCGGTTCTTGATAGTCACCTTATTAAGCTTCCGATAATCCACACACAGACGAGATTTCCCATCCTTCTTCTTAACCAATAAGACCGGTGCTCCCCAAGGCGACACACTTGGTCTTATAAAACCTCTATCTAACAAGTCCTCAATCTGACTTTTCAATTCTACCAACTCGGCTGGAGCCATCCGATAAGCTGATTCCGAAATCGGACACGTACCCGGTTGCAAATCAATAAATAATTCCACCTCTCTACACGGAGGAAAAGCTGGAATCTCCGATGGAAATACATCTTGGAAATCTTGAACCACTCGAAATTCCCCAATTCGGATCTCCGATGTCACTCCTAAACTAGCAAGTGAAACTATCTCAGGTTCTCCATTACACATAACCACAGAAAGCCGATTTGCAGACAAGTACCTTCGCACACCTGGCTCGGGAAAGAAAACCAACTTCCGAGCACAGTCTAGAATAACATAGTGGTAAGACAACCAATCCATCCCGAGAATGATCTCGAGAGACGAAAGCGGAAAACACACCAAGTTGACTAGAAAATCCCTATTCTGGATTACTACCAAATGCAAACATGCTGTATTTACCACCAGATCCTTAGCAGGAGTCAAAACATTCAAATCAAACGGAAGCACAGAAACATTCAAACTCAAACGATTTCCACATGCCAAAGATATGAATGAGTGGGTTGCCCCCGTGTCAATCAAAGCAGTTAAAGAATTACCTGCGATGTGACAGCTCTCGTGGATGGCATTGCTAGCCTGCCCACTCAACTCAGTGCCCATACAGTAAGCACGTGCACTCATTAGCAAAATGCCCCGCTTCTCCACAGTTGTAGCAAGTCCCCTTACTATCATCAGATTTTCCCCGGGTCCCTTGATTCACCGATCGGCCTGGTCCCCTGTTATTCTGAGGAAGGTCGTAAGGCTTGCTACCTTGTTTCCCACGATTCTGAGTCGAACCACGATCATTGGTACGACTTGGTCCTCCGGCACTAGACCCTCCTTGCCGGTTCACCCGCTTATTCCTCGTGTCTTCCACCTCTTGACATTTTTCTACCAGCACTTGAAACTGTCGGATACCCAATGACACAACCGCATCCTGCAGTTCGTACCTCAGCCCATCTTGGAAGCGACGGCACATATAATCCTCATCTATCCCATCCCTAAAGAAGCGGAAGAAACAGGATAGTGATTCAAACCTTTTAGCATAAGCCTCGACATTCATGCCCGCTTGCCTTAGCCTCAGAAACTCTTCCCCATACCTTTCCCTTGCAGTCTCGGGAAAGTACTTGGCTAAAAACCTCCTCTTGAAGTTCTCCCAACTTAATTCTTCATGAACATTCTCCATGATCAGTCGGGTGTTCCTCCACCAATACTCAGAACCCCCTAGTAACTGATAGGTAGCTAAGACTACCTTCTCCCCTTCTGGACAATGAATTGCCCCGAATATTCTCTCCACAGATTGGAGCCATAAATCAGCAGTTTCCGGACCTCCCTCCCCATTAAACTTTGGAGGAGTTTGGTGGTTGAAACTTGAAAGAAGTCTAGATCCAGCAGCAAGTATTTCCCTTTCGCGCTTTTCCAGATCCCTCTGCGCCTTAGCATGGCTCTGAGCCGTCACAGCCGCTGTCATTGTATTCATGGCATAAGCCATTTGATATATATCAGCATTGTCCGCCAAAGGTGCTGTAGGTGCCCTTCTTTGAGGCATTCTATTTCTGCACAATACCAATTCTGATTAGATTCCTTATCCAAACATTTCTGAGTCTCAACAGAAAATCTCATTCAACGGTTACTAACACATAACCCGACACAGAACAAACACTAGAACTGCCACTACTCTAGCTATGTTCTAACCGACTCTGGACTAACGACTCAAGTATGCACTTTCCATTTGAAGATTTAAAGCTGTGCTCTGATATCAATTGTAACAACCCGTTTTTCAAAGGCCAGAAAAGGCATTAATTTTTTTTTTGTACACATCATAGTTACGCATAAAAGATTTTAAATGAGCCGGCATTCAAATATACAAAAGAACTCATTACCATAAGGTGCTTCGACAAGCAAAGTGTATTCCTGAATAATTACAATCCAAGTCTAAGTATTCAAATACTTACAACAAAACAAGTTAGAATCCTATGCCTAAACCCAAAAAGCACGGTGTACAACCCACATCGGCGCATAGTCTAACTAAGCTAAAGCTCCAACATCTCACTGGGGCCTGGAACAGCCACCGTCGTCACCACGACCTAACCCATCATCTGGGTGGGATGAGCCCGCAAATGAAAGAAAGGGTCACCACAAAATAAAAGTATGTATATATATAATCGGTGCGAAAGATGTACACATAGCAAATTTCCACATACACAAGAAAAAGCTCTTAATCTCAAAAGTAGTTCCCACCAACGGGCTTATATAAATAAATCACCAATCCTAATGCAGACTTCTACAATGGGTGTGACAACCAATCACTGGTTCGCCACATGCATGATTTCCGGAAATTAACCTCTCCTCGAAGAGTCGTGGGGTAGGCAAAGCCACACAGAAATATACTTACCCGCACTAAAAAGCCACAAAGGGCAGGTGAAGCCACACAGACAAACACCAGGTGAAGCCACACAGACAAACACCAACTCAATAAAATCCAGTAGGATTTGGCGAAGCCACACAGTCAAACGCCCGGTACGTAGGCAAAGTCACACAGACATACACCTAGGCACGCAACTATGAAATGCATGGCATATATTCTCTTTGGCATATACAGGATAGTCACATAGACAAAATCCCCGCGTAGTCCTATCCGACACACGCATTCATATATGCTCATGCAAACAATCACATAGCCTAAAGCCTATGCACAAACCATCACAACATACATACATTTTCCTAATCATATATAAGTTGCACACGTATTTATAACCACGTTCTCATCAACGAGAATACATAAGTACAAACATGCCAAAGCACACAGCAAATGCATAACAGCAAAACCAAGCATGTCGTAACCGTTTTAAAAGACGGAAATAAAGTGGAGCCCTTACCTCGGCAAGCTTCCGTTTACTAAAACTCGTCCAAACAACACAACGCGCTTCCTAAAACAAGCAACGTATTATCAATACATTGTTTTCCAACCAATCGTATTGAAACTAAACCAAAACCCCAAAAACCTAAAGGTTCCTAAGGAAAATCCACTCTTTCGGATACTATACCAAAAACTACCGTATTGATCAACCCCCATGAGTTATTTGTACTATTTTTAGGACCCAAAACAATAGGCAAAAGTCTTAAATAATTTGAAATGCTAAATGGCCGTTTTCTTGCGTTATAAGTTACGTACTCTCCGAGTACCCGAAAAACCCGTTTCCAATCCCAACCCCTTCCATAAACTAATAAAAAGGGATTAGAAAGTTGGAAACCAAGTTAGGACATCAGAATCCAAAATTTTTGGTCTCAGGGGTCGCTAGCGGTCGCTGGGCGACCACCTGGCGAAGGCAAGTCAGACTTTTCCACGCCCAATGCGAAGGCTGGCGACCAACCCTCGCTGAGCGAGCAGCATCGTCGCTGAGCGACCACACCAGAACAGGACTGGTTTTCTTCATGACAGCAGCAGCAAAACTTGTTTTACTCAATCTCTACCCAAAACAACTTTTCACGCAACACACTACATACGCATAGTATTGTTTCCCAACAACCGTTTTCACAGCAAAGCAATACATTTCCGAAAGCATGTCGGTTGCTTCGAGTGCAAGTTATTTGGTTTTCATTTCCAAAATCAAAACCAAACCCAAGCACAAGTTTTATTACGGGCCTCAGCCGACCGGTAACCATTTTCAAACATGTTTTCAAGGCAAAAGCAACGCCACATAACACAAGAGTTTTAAACCACTTGGAATACCAAAAACACCACACAAAACACTTAGTAAATATTTTCATAAACACCAAAATATTTTTCATCGGATTTTCTAAAACGAAACCATGCAACACCCTTCCCTTTCGCCTAAAGGTTCAAAAACAACGTTACTTTTCAAAACTATACAACCTAACAACATGTTATTGATCAATACATAACCAACCCAAAACCCTAAACTTTCTCATGAGATTTTTCACCAACTCATGGAAAACAAAAATAACAAAGCCTAGACATGCTTGTTAATCCCTCATGAACAACTTCTATGGAACAAAAACCATGTAAAGCAACATTTCCTAACAAACCCTCATGAGAACATAACCCAAAAACTCCTAAACTCTATAAGTCTACCAACCTAGGAGATGAGAAGAGAGGGTTACCTTTTGAATGAGATTCTCTACAACTTTCTTCTAAGCTCCAAAGCTTGAAAAGGATTGAAATGGTGAGGAATGGAAAACTTTGTGAAGTTAAGAAAGTAATGGAGTTTCACGTGGAAGAGAGAAAGAAAAGAGGGAATTTGTGATTTTCTCAAGTCCACAAATTGTCATCAAACCTCCTTACTATGACAAAGGTCTTGCTTGCCAAGCAACCATTGGATCAAATAGTGTAAAGTTCCAAGACCAAACCCTAGCCATTGGATCACTTTGCTTTATGATTAATCACAAGATTTTGTCAACTCTTCCATAACAAGTCACGTATCCAGCTCTCGCGCGTCGCGACGAACGAAACTCACAAAAACAGAAAACCTACGGAAAGAACGTCTATCGTTAAACATTTCCAAAACTTATCGTCGAATCTTTTTCCGCGACTGTAATTTTCTTCCGCACCTTGGAAAATTAATCTCAGAACATATCCTAACTCACGCAGATATATAAAACTCTCATCTGAAACTTCACATAAAACAGACGCAGTAAAATTTTACAACGACGGTTAAAATCCTACTCGTTTTTCCAAAAACAAGAATAATCCAAAACTCATTAAACTGAATTCGCATATAACTTCTTATTCAAGCAACAGGATCCCAGGACGAAAGCCTGTTCGAATACAACGTACGAGTGCGAAACAGACTCGTTCTCAGCAAAAACCTACTAAATACACGATGTTTCATAAACGAAACCATCGGAAACCCTAATATTCCTTAAACCAACTATACAATGAAATCTTGGGTCTTACACTTCAACAACATGTTGGGGGAGTGCAACAAAACCATCGTGCAGGAGTTTTATGGCAATGGCATAGCCTTTGCCAATGGAGATTACAGGTCCTATGTCCGGGGGGTTTATGTCAGCTACTCCCCGGACGTTATTGATTCTACTTTTGGATTCCGGCCGGAGGGTCAGTGTGGGGTCCAGACTAGGCGTGCTTCCTGGAGAGAGGGAGCTATCACCGACGCCGAGTACGACCAGATCCGAGAAGCCCTGGCTATGCCAGGCAAGGATTGGCGCTACTCGAGACAGGGGGCGAGGCAGAGACTGCAGGGCACAGATATGATGCATCTGGCAAAGTTGTGGGCCAAATGGTGGATCCACAACTTTGAGGCGTGCTCCAACGAGACGGAGATCATCACTTCCAAATGCTTGGGCATCTACTCTATCTTGATGGGGGAGCCCATCCAGGTTGGCCGTGTGATTGCGCAGAGAATCAGGCGCATGATCACCTTTTCTGAGGCCACCATTGGCCACCCCTTTGTCATCTCACACCTCTGTTCCCTAGCTGGGGTGCCAGAGGAGGATGATGACGACATTATAGGGCCGGAGATTCCTTTAGGAGCGCGGTTCCTTTCCCGAGCCCAGCAGGGGCAGCAGTAGCAGCCACCACAGCAGCAACAGGTACACCAGCCGCCACCTCAGCACCACCAGTTCTCAGAGTATGAGCTGGGGATGGCGGCCACTCAGTATGATATGCATGTCCTGATGGACTGGGGGTTACCCAGATACTCCCCCCACATGATGGACGCTGTTCAGAGCTACAGAGCACAGCATCCTCTGCCGTCCTACAGCCAGCAGTATCCGGAGCAGCCGGATTTGACGCAGCACTTCAACAGGCAGACCCAGAACATGTTGCAGCATCAGCAGCAGGTTCAGGATAGATGGGATCAGGAAGCAGCTGAGGAGTTGGCGGTAGAGCTTGAGGAGGAGATGGCCAGTGAGGACGAGGGCGGACAGTACCTCCGCATTTATATTTTTAGTCTTTCTATTATTTATGTACTTCTATTTTATGTACTTTTTTATTTTTATTTTTAACTATTGTACTTTGAATTCCTGTTTAATCATTTCATCTATTTAACCCTTATTCAAACTTACAAAAAATTAAATAACTGTTTGCTGTTTATTATCTAGTGCATGATACACTGTTATAGGTAAGATTGCGGCGAAGTAAGTTATGAATTCTGATGAGCCGAATTTCACGCCTTCATAAAGAAACCAAAGGTGATTGCTCCGAAATGCGAAGTTCGGGAGACAGAGAGACGAGTGATGAAGCTGGTGTCCGTAAGACAAGTGTTCAACTTTCAGATACCTAAGCCATGTGAGGATTTGAGCCAAATATTTCCAAACGGTATTACCACTTTCTTTCGAATTACTATGAGAGTACCGTGCACTTGTTTATTTTCTAGAACTTGCTCTAATTCTCTGCTGACTAGTTGATTTGATATTATATGCATTGAGGCAATTGTTTGTTATAACCCAGAGCCTTTTCAAGCCACCCTTTATATATTATTATCCTTTGCTAGCCAATTTGAGCCGTAATTATTATTATCCCTTTTGTTTCGGTGACAAACCACGATATAAGCCTATAGACCAGAAAAACAATGATTTACCCTCTTTGGAGTTAGGTAATAGTTCTCAAAGTCTTGGCAACAAAATAAGTTTGGGGTTGCTCATGGAACTAGCAACGTCTAAGTTTGGGGTGGGTATACGGCGAACTATCACTATAAAAAAAAATAAAAATAAAATAAATGAAAAAGAGACGGGAAAAACATCAAAAAAATTCCCTAAAAAAATAGTCTCTTCAAATAAATGAATGAAAAAGAAAGAGCCAAAGGGCAAAAGAAAGAGCAAAAGGGCAAAAGAAAAGAGCCAAAGGGCAAAAATAGTGATAGAAAAGAACCATACAAAGACACATCCGGTTCTTATTTTCCGATACCAACACAAAAAGGCACCCTAAGGAACAAAGGTTGCGTACACAAAAAGGAACAACAAAGTAGAACTTAACTCCAATGTTTAGCCTACTATTCCCAAAAATGTCCTACCTTGACCTAAGTCACGTTATAACCCTGAAAAGACCTCCAATAATGCATGTATATTAAATTTTGACTGGTTGCTTAGAATTCTTGCAAGCCTATGGTAAAATGGCAGGTTGTACGATGATTGAGAGATAACCCTTTCAATTATGAGCGAAAAATACAAATGTGAGAGAGGGAAAAAGTTGAACATAGACTCTTGCAGACATTTGTCCGATTTGCTACCATTGACGTCTCCCGAGCCTAGCAGGACTGAGCATGATCGCTGCGGTAAGAAATCAGCGGTACCATTGCTGAAATATTAAGCAAGGTTGTGAAATTCCTATCATCTTATTTATCTCTTATTTCTCTAACGATCTTGTCTGACAGCATGTTACTTGAGGACAAGCAACAGTTTAAGTTTGGGGTTGTGATGACAGGAATTTCTACGTCATTTTTAGTATTATTATTAGTAGTAAAATGACCAAGACAGGCCCAAATACGAAGGAAAACCTACAAAAGCAAGAAAAAGCATCAAGACAGAGTCCAAGATGCAAAAAGACAAGAAAAAGCCCAAAAAGTGAAGAAATACAGCATTCCATCGCAGCACGGTGTGTGCTATCGTGCCACGATGAAAGCTCCTTGCACGCCAAGCAATCAGAAGAAATAAATCTTGAGAAAATCTTCCATCGCAGTACGATGCCATACAACGCAGTACGATGATGTTACTTGGTGCCCAAGCTGATGAAATGCACAGGATCAGTTATAATTTTGAACTGAATCTTCACATTGCAGTACGATGGCCTTATCGTGCTGCGATGCCTTGCTGAGGCCCATTACGAAAACTATAAATAGAGCCTCCCATTCATTGTTTTATTCATTCAGAAATAGTAGAACACTCTCTACTATAAGGAGAGGTTCAGAGGAGCTATATTAGGCATAGTTTTCTCCCCTTACGGGAAAACTAACTCAGCAAGGTATGATTTCTTTATGCTTTTGTATTTAGGTTATGATTTCTTGTAATTTAAATATGTAGTCTTTATAATTTATGCCTTAGGTTGTGGTGGAGAAGATGAACTCCCCTATGAATATTTGGAGTCTGTGATTGAGTCTAAGTTATAATAAATGATATTTAGTAATTATGTTTGTTATTTACTTTCGTGCACTTTAATAACGTATTCTAGTAATCTGGCCGGATAAACGGGAGCGCCCATAGAATTGATATCAGGTTTTGACTTGTTATTAGTCCGGAACTCGTAGTAAATAATGCTAGGTGTATAGAGACGGTAACATCCTGAACTAGTCGTGAACTGAGCGGTTAGAGGAGGAATCATGCACTAGGTGTGATCTGAGCACTTAGAAGATGAACAGCCCGATACTAGGACCTAGAGGTTAATTGGTGAAGGTTATAATGCATGTTTATAAACAACTCACTTAGTAATTAAGGTATGTGACACATTGAGGTTAGGCTCTCGTAGGTGCCTTAGTTGTTAATGTAGGGAAATTTTAATAGACATAGTGTAATAGTAAGGTATTACTACAACAAGGAGAATTCACCGCCGAACATAATCTAAGTAACTATGTTATACACCGGTCATGCCAAATATGAAGAAGGGAGGGAGTCCAACCACCATACCTAGCCTCTATATTTCTTGAATCTATTATTTATACATTCTGCAATTTATATTTCTGCAAAGCATTACGCTATTTTTATAAAAACCTTTTCAAAAACCAAAGTGAATGCAAACTATCACAAACTTAAATAACGCTAGTAAAGCTGCGGCACGATCCCTGTGGATACGAACTCATTCTAGACACCTAGAGTGTGAATTATTACTCGACGACAGACTGGTGCACTTGCCAGACCGTAGTCAATAACTTCCTCTTTCTGCACAACATTTGGTTGAGGTTTCTGGTCAGGATACCCATACAGCCTGTAGCAAAAAGGTCTAATGTGTCCTCGTTTTCCACAGTGATGACACACCCATCTACGATATCTCCTCTGATTTTTGGGTCTTTGGTGAACACGAGGTTTTGGATCAAGAGCAAACTTTGGAACTGGATAGGCTTTAGAATGTTGAGTATGATGCTTCAACATCACCTTCCCAGTGCAAGGATCAAAAACATCTTCAGCAGTTGTAAACTTGGTTTCAGTGTCCTGTTGATACTGATTCAGACTTGAGTAGTTGTACCCAATTGACTTTGCCTTACCACTTGGTACATTCTCCAGAATTTCTTCAAGAAGATTTGTTCCTGAGTTCAGTTGGCTCACACGTTTCCTTAAGTCTTCCATTTGAGTATTGACTTGGGTGACTTCATCCTGAGCTTTTGACGCCTTTTCAATCTGTATGTTCACTTCAGCCTGGAGCCTGTTAATGGTCTTCTTCTGCTTCTCAAGAATTCTACACATTTCTTCATATCTAGTGAGTAACTCTTTGTAGGTGCAAGCAAGTTCCTCATAAGATACATCACCATCTTCATCTGAGTCACAATCTGAAACGCAGGTTCCAGTTAAGGCAGTCACGTGTCTGGCTAATTCATTCTCTTCCTCGGAGTCTTCATCTGACCAAGAAACTGTTAAACCTTTCTTTTGTCTTTTCTGATAAGTACCACATTCTGACCTTATGTGTCCATAGACATTGAACACCCTTGCTTTGACTGTTCGTTTCCTCGGGTTTGGTTTTCTTCAAACTGTTTGGTTGCTTGTTGATGTCGAATCTGATGCTCTGCTCATTCTGTCGATTCCTACGATCAACTCTTTTCAGCACTTTGTTGAACTGTCTACCAAGCATAGCAATAGCATCTGCTATGCTTTCTTCCTCTTCATCCTCACTTTGAACATTACCATCGTCAGTATTTGTAACAAAAGCAATGCTCTTGTTCTTTTTGTCACCACGTTCGTTTAAGACAGTTTCAAAAGTTTGGAGAGATCCAACCAGCTCACCCATTTTCATGGTGGAGATGTCATGTGCTTCCTCAATTGCAGTTACCTTCATATCAAACATTTTGGGAAGAGATCTAAGAAGTTTTCTTGACAATTTCTCATCAGGCATTTTTTTTCCCAAGGCTTCAAAAGAATTTGCAATGTCTAGGAGGCTCAAATGAAACTCTTGGATGCTCTCATCATCCTTCATTCTCAGGGCTTCAAACTTGGATGTGAGGTGTTGAATCTTTGACTGTTTCACTTTAGTAGTGCCTTCATAACAGGTTTTCAATATCTCCCACGCTTCTTTGGCTGACACACAATTTTTAATGAGTTTGAAAACGCTGGTGTCCACTCCATTAAACAAAGCATAGATAGCCTTGTTGTTATAGTGAGCTGCAGTTTCCTCGTCTGGAGTTCATTCTACTTCAGGTTTCAGCACCCCCGTTGAGGTACCTTCCTTGCTAGTGACAGTGGGATGATCTCATCCAGTCAGAACAACCTTCCAAACTTTGCTATCAATGGATTTCAGGAAAGCAGTCATTTTAGATTTCCAATGATCATAGTTGTTGGATCCATTGAGCAAAGATGGTCTATTCATGTATCCTCCATCCTTTTCCATGATGCCAGAAATTTTAGGTCCTGAATCTCACCCTAAAACAGGCAGGGTACCTGCTCTGATGCCAATTAAAATTTCTGGCACGCTATGCACGATATGCGATACGATGTGCTAAGCACCTTAACAGATCTATCGCGTAATAATAAAACAAAGAAGCATAAAACAAATGAAGGAGACAGAGTATTTGTTAACCCAGTTCGGCGAACCTACGTCTGGGGGATACCAATCCAGGAAGGAATATCACTATAATAGCCCTAGTTCTAAGTTACCAGCAAACGCCCCGTTTACAACTTACAACCTAGGCACCACCAATGATTCTTCAACCTAGGAACTCCTAGATCAGAGATCCCATCTCACTCCCTTACAACCTTACAAACAACAAGGATTTTAACAACACAACACAAAAGAGTTTTGGAGACACACTCCTAAAAACTACACACTCGTACCTAAAGGCTTAGAGTGTTACAACCACCAAAAATCTTTACTCCGTATTTCAATTGAAATTCATTTTTGGAGAATCATAGTGTTATCCTATAATGGGTGTGTATATAAATAAAGATTCACACTTGATTGATATTTTTCGTTGAAGGAGTTAATTTGTATATCTATTGTCTATTTAAGAAGGGAAATGCTTCTTAGAGCGAAACTTCCCTCACGAAAATTATTGCGAATGATTTGTCAATGATCTGTCACCACTTCTCACCCCACTTGCATTGTTTCATTTCATTTAATTAATTCTATTTTTTACTCTCACCTCATTCATCTTCCACCGTACACCACAACAACACCCCCTTTCTCTTTCTGCAATTGGATTTTGTTAATTTCACAAAGCAAAGCCTACTCTATTGGTCCTCTCATCTCTATTGTGTGTCTCTCTCTTCACATCTTCATTGTCCTTTGCCGTTTTTTGTTCGTCTTTGTTGATCCTTTGACATCATGTATTTCTCGTCATTCGTCGTTATCGTTTCTTTACGTTGGTCTTTTTTATCAAGTCGCCGTTGTTGCTTTGCCGTTTTCGTCATCGCCGTCGTCCTTTGCCTTGCTTGATCAATTTTCTGTATAAATTGAATAATTTTTTGAGGTCTTAATTGAATAATTTTCTCCTGCAAATTAAATTGATATGTGATTGTCTACTTTGTCAATTGTCATCTTTAGCCCAAAGGTGAGATGGGGTGATAGAAAGGAAATGAGAGTTTCTGTGCAGAGTTGGAGGGTGTGAATCAATGACAATTGACAATTGTTATTTTACTGTTATATCTGAGGAAGAACAATTGCATATACACTATCATAGATTTTGTGTTGATGTTATCACAACATAATAATAGTTTAGAAGTTGCTTATGTGATACAAGCCTATTAGATAACATCAAAACAAGAAGGAATCAAAGGCACGTTACTGTTTCTCAAATCTCGCTTTTTTAACATATTCGTGGAATTCGTGAAACAAGCATTCGCTATATATAGCAGTGCTCATTTAAGAATTATATTTGGATATTCATTTTTGTGAAACTCCGCCCGCTTGACTTCCGTGTTGTTAGTTTTCCCACGAGATAATAATACGAAAAATATCGATGCCATAAAAATAAAACGAATTGCATAGATTTCACAAAAGAAAGAGTTAAGCATTAAAGGATCGGATTTGTGAATAAGAAAATATTATTAACATAACTAATGTACTAATATTTGCAACTCCAAAAAATATTGGTGAAGCAAAATAATGTACTCCCTACAAGTTAGCTCTGTAGCAAAATAAAATATGTGCATGCAAATGAGAAAAAATACTAAGTAACGTTTGTGCTTCCATACGGAGAAGCAATCATATGTCATCTGAATGGTGACATTCCTGCAATATGTCAGCTGTAGAAATTGACTTGTTTAAAACACCACATAAACATAAAGAAATTTACATTAAACGTAGGTGAATTTGAAACACAAATGTAGAGAATCGAAATCCATATAATACAACATTCATTATCTTCATGTTTAAACAACAATTACAATTTTCAGATGAAAATTGAAAAACTTCTGAATAATCGTTTGTATATTCATCAATATTTATGAACATAATATAGCACCTTCTATTCCTCCTTCAATGAAAATTCACAAATTAAAGCTTGAACAAAGTAGGTCTTTGCACCCTGAAGTAGCAATATTGATTTTATCATCACCCAGATATTAATGAATTCAGCTTCTTTTCATACATTTTGGCACGTCGAAGAGCATCTAAAGCTTCAGCTTGTTTTCCTGATCGTTTCAAGCGGACCGCCTTCAGTTTTTCTTCTTTGATTCTTTCTTCTAGCTGGATTTTCTCTTGGTTAGAGTTCTCAATTTTGGCATCGGATTTCACAGACTCTTGTTTTTCTGGGCTTTTCTTAGATACAACACTTACATCTTCAAGTCCAACACCTTTCAGAGCAGATAAGAGTTGAGGATCAAGAAAATCCTCAACACTCACATCATCTCCTGCATCTGACTTATTGGCATCATGGGCAGCCAACTCCTCCAACTGGTTTTCAATTGCCTTTGCCCGTTCAAACTCAGCTTCTGCTTCCTCTGTTCGGCCATCTCTACGTAGCTTTAAGGCTTGACGCTTGTGTGCCAGAGACTGCTGTTGCAACTTGAAACGATCACGACTAGACAGTGGTTTTGCAGCAGCATTCGGTGAATCTTGTTTCTTTGGCACAGCATTTGATTCATTGGAAACATTGCTAGTGGAGGCAGTGTTGAGCTGCATACTTCCATCCTCCAATCTCTTCTCCAACAGCTTGGCCTGTCGGAGCTCCTCCCTGGCTTCTGTTAGTTTCCCTTCTCTTTTCAAAGCAACTGCCTTCCTTTTATGAGCCAAAATTTCTTGACGCAAGGAAAGGTCGTCCTGAGAAGCATAATCTGGAACGGCATTTGACTGGTTTGTGTTTGTCTTTTCATCAACATTAGTCACTTCTTTTATTCTTTGGGTTACAACATTGCTTTTGTATATTGGGTCTTGGCTGAGATTCACAGAGGAGTCCAAACCAATAGTAGGACCTGTTTGAGATGAATTAGCCGAGCCAACTTTATATTCTTCTTTTTTTTTAGACAATACTTCAGAACTGCTACAATCATCACCAGTAAGTAAATCTGGCATATGCATAGAGTCGCCAGTTGAGGAGCTATGACCAATGATGTTTTCCATTTTCATCCTTTTTGCAAGATTTTCACTTGAAGCACTCACCTTAGAAGATATTGGATGTTTATCATCTGCAGAATTAGAGGTTGCAGGACTTAAATTATCTGACTTCCTTGAGTGTGGAGTATTTATTTCATCGTTGATTCTTTCTAAACCAATTGCTGCTTCATACGGAACAGATTTTTTTTCCTTGGAAGCATTCAGTAACATGTCCTTGTTCTGGCTCTCATAATCTTCCAGCTGGGCTTCAAGATTTTTGGCCATCTTTAAAATTTCATCAGCCTCTTCTATTTCTCCGTTACGCCGCGAAGCAAGTGCCTTCCTTTTCAATACTAAGAGTTCTCTTTGAATCTCTCCTTTGCTCCTTGAGGCTGTAACAGTACTAGTACCTTCCTTAACTGGTTCTTCTTTTACAGGCTCAAATCCGTCATCCTTCCACCCTAAATTAGTAAGCAGTGAATTCAATGTTGGGTCTAGCATATCCTCTTCTGAAACAACCACATCCTTATCTTCATCAACTGCTATGTCAACTGGAAAATTGAAGCGTTCTTTCTTTGCAGGAGCCTCAACCTGCACTTTATTCTTCAAAGCATCCATCTCTTCTATCTTGGCTTCTAATGTTTTAGCCGTTTTAAGAACTTCCTCCGCATCCTCAGCTTTCCCTTCCCGCCTTAAAGCAAGGGCCTTCCTTTTTAAGCTCAAGAGTTCCCTCTGAAGTTCAGCTTTACTTCTTCTTGGTGCTTCAACGACGACACTTGTAGAATGCTGACTTAGAGAAGTATCATTGATTGGAATAAAACTGTCATCATATTTCTTCGAAGGCTTGGTCGAAGACTTAGAAGGTTTATCATTGTCATCATTCCAACCCAAGTCTGTAAGGAGTGAAAGATATGTTGGATCAGACATATCTTTATCTGTTACATCATCATCATCATCACTTCCTTCCTCAAGTGGCTGATTTCTACTCGTTGCATGCACGACATTATCGGTATTCATCAATGGTGATTTATGACTTGGAGCATTATCCATCTCCGTCAGCTGATGCTCAAGAACTGCACTCTTCCGCATTTCTTCTTCTGCTTCATTCATTTTCCCTTCCCTTCTTAATGTGAGAATCTTCTTTTTTGAACTTAAAAGCTCTCTCTGAATCATCAACCGGCTTTTGGGTGCCACCGCGGAAGTGGCATTGTTAGCGACATTATTACTTTTCTCATTGCCAGTAATTTCACTTTTCCTAACAGGAGTGAATTTTTGTAGCTTGGTACTGTCGTCATCACATCCATCATTGTTAAGGTCCCTTTCTAATAACTTAGCCTTTTTCAATAACACCATTGCTTCTTCAGTATTACCTGCTCGCTTTTGATGGACAGCCTCTCTTTTCAATGACTGAATTTCACGAAGTAACGCTTCTTTGTCAAAGGTTTGAGATTTGGGAAGTGTATTTTCAGGTTCAGTCCAACCTAGTGATTCCAAAGCACCAGCTAATTCAGGGTCCATCAAATCATCATCGGTGACTTCAACATTACTGTCAAGATTATCAGAAATGTTCAAGAGATTATCAAAATCAAAAGCATGCTCGCGATCATGCAGATCAGGAAACTCTTTATCATCATCATCCATGCCACGTATTAATGCCGATAGCTCATCATCAGAATCTTCAGCACCGGCAAGGAGATCCTGTTCTTCCAGTTGCTTTTCTAGAATTTTCGCTCTTTTTAATTCCTCTTTAGCTTCTGCAAGCTTACCCTCACGCTTCAATGTTAGAGCCTTCTTTTTAATAGCAACAACCTCAGACTTGTCAATCTTGCTACCCTTTTCTTCACCTGTCTTTGCAAAGGTTTCTCCAATTAATGATGAAAATTCACCCTCCAAACTCAAGTTTGCCGACTTTCTATCTTCTTTGTGTAGATCCATATCAGACCATCCCAGCTCTCTAAGTTCTGAAGTAAGATCATCCTTATCTTTACCTGTCTGTGGAAGTGACTTTGTTTTTCTGTCGGACTCTCCAGGAATATCTTTGTTATGCATATCAGATAAGTTTCCTGAAGGCAACAACTTCTTCCGAGCCGCTTTCCTTAGCTGAATTTCCAAAGCATCTGCCTGCCTCTCGAGCTCCTTTCCTCTCTTAAAAGCTCTCAAGGCTTCCTCAGATTTCCCATCTCCTTTAAGAGTTTTATACTTACTTTTTTCTGCCAAAGCTTGCTGACGTAACTCATCAGGAGTGGTGGATCCCACATCAATACCCAAACTATTAGTTGTTTCATTTGATACAATCTTTTGTATATCTTCATCATCGTGAATAGAAAATCCTTTAGTATTTGAAGAAGATGCGACGCCGGCCGATCTTTGGCCACCACGACCTTTGTCACTGGTTGACTTCTTTCCTGATGAAAGGAGTTCATCATTTTTACCAAGAATCTGGTCAAGAATTTCATCTTCATCTTTAGGTGCTGATTTCATGCTTCCTGGAGAAATTGGATTGAATATTCAAAAGTATGGAAATGTGTGGTAATAAAGAAAGCAAAATGAAGGAGTGATACTCTAACACAAACAAGCACAGGTCTGTAGTCATTGTTTCAACAAAAAATGGGGGGATACCTCTCCCAGGCCTGCGTCCCTGTCGCAACTCAAACCGTGCTGCCTCTTCTAGCTTCTTACAAGGTTCACATATACGTACAGGCGAATCACCCTGTCCACGTAAAGCCATTCTTTGTTGCGTACAACTGTTGCAAAACAGGCCGCCGCACCTTCTACAGTGGTGCTGAAAAAAAAAATACCAAACATTAATAATTGGGACAAAGATTTCGGTTTGAGTTCAATCAGATTATAATAAACATGGAAGATCACCTTCCAGTATTCGGCATCTCATTTTTCATATCAAATCTTGAAATTAACAAACATATCACTCATTTATTTTAATCAAAGATTCCAAGAATTAAAACTGGGTACCATAAAAAAAACAGTGAGTTATCCAATTTAACGGAAGCTACACATGCAATTAGGGATGGGAATAGGGCAACCACTCATTCATGGTCCTATGACTTGCTCCCTTGGGACTAAAATATAAGTAAAATAGCATATATTTGATGGTCTAAAATATAAGCAAACCCTAACTAATTTTACCATATTTAATGTTATCATTTCCAAAATACCCTTTAATTAACAATCCTATTAAACAAATTTCGTAGACAAATAAATGAAGCAGAAGGGTAGTTTGGAGAATGTAATTTCTTTATTACATTTGTTAACTAAAACTAATATGTTTAATTAGTTTGCGTTTAATTATTTTTGTTTATATTTGAGTCTAGACAGAGTAGTTACATCAAACCTAGGCCAAACCACAGCTATGTACTAAATATACTAGGTATACAGTATACTAGGTCAATGCTTTTTCAAAAGACCATTTAGTTAAAATGGCAAGACTCCAGACCATCCAAAAACCTTTGAAGCTAACAATACCGACCTATTCAAGTATATATCAACCCATCCAAAAGGCAAGACTCGTCAAAAAAAAAAAAAACTTTGAAGCTAAGAATACCGACATATTAAAGTATATATTGACCCTATAAGCTTATTTAGTGATAGTTGTACTCTTATCACTTATTGAAAGACCTTATTACAGCCAAGCTTTTAAAGAAGCCAAATCAAGTATTAAAAAAGCTCTATATAGAAAAAATATATCAAACTCGGGTGTTAGGTTTGATATACAGGTCAGGTTTTAAAAACTTGGTTCAATCTAACCTATTTCCACTCCTACATGCAATGCAAACGGGTGTGTAACAAAAACAGTATCATCAGGCATGGAAAATGGATCCACACTAATTTTCATTAATTAATCGAAGGCGAAATCTTGTACACGTGCTCCTAAGAGAAAATTGAGCAGAAAACAATCAGATATTAAACGGACCAAGATTCTCTGTTGTGGAAAATGGCCACAGTTAGACGCAATAGTAAATCTAAGCCATCAATTTGAGATCAGACGGTTCATATTACTTCTTCATAAAATACGAGTAAACAATCTCTACCATTGATTCAAGATCAGACGACTCACATCCACTACAGCAAAATCTTGTACACGTGCTCCTAAGAGAAAATTGAGCAGAAAACAATCAGATATTAAGAGCCCGTTTGGATTAGCTTATTTTTTAGCTTATGCAAACAGCTTATGCAATATTAATTAGGTTTTATGCTATTTTATAAGTTCACACTAGTGAGAATTGTATTTTTATAAGTTATTTTATCATAAACTACTTTGACAAACTTATAATAATACATAAAAATTGCATAAGTTGTTTGCATAAGCTCAAAAATGAGCTAATCCAAACGGGCCCTAAACGGACCAAGATTCTCCGTTGTGGAAAATGGCCACCATTACACGCAATAGTAAATCTAAGCCATCAATTTGAGATCAGACAATTCATATTACTTCTTCATAAAATACGGGTAAACAATCTCTATCGTTGATTCAAGATCAGACGACTCCCATCCACTACAGCAGAACGCAGTCATAGCTTGCAATCTACTTCCATGTTAAACATGGCTTCATGGAGCAAAGATAATTTATAAACTATTTGGCTTCATAGAGCACAAAATTACTCTTGTTAGCACAATCTACTTCATCATCACACGCGCGCGCGCACACACACATACGGAGTCTCTTATGATCACTACAATTAACTAATAAATAATATTACGAAAATCAATCAGCACAACAATCTGTGACAAATTGAAAAAATTCATGGATTTTATCTCAAATTGAAAAAATTAAAACAATTAACAAAATGAATATATCCGAAGATGAATAAGTTGAAACAATGTTAATGGGAATAATAACCTTGCGATTGATGAAGGTAAAGTTAGCGGAACATCCTTGGCAATTAGAAGCATCAACGACCCAATTATTCCCTCGAAGAGAAGGCTTTGATGGCAAACCGATCTTCTCCAACATGGTGAATAGTGTTGTTATCTTTGAAGTAGAAAATCGCTGAAATAGTAAAAATGATTGATTAATTGATGAAGAAGAAATCGATGATGACGATGACGCAATGAAAAACGAGTATTATGATTGATTTCGGTTCTTGCACGGTGAGTGATGGTGGTAGTTGTTTGTTCGAGCCCAAATATATTCTTCGGGTTTCTATTTGCACCCCTGTTAGTTATTTATGATAGATGTTGTTTTTTTTTTTTTTTTTTTTCATGTTGGCAAGAAATTCCACCTATAAGGTGGATAAATAAGATGACTAAGATTTGAACCCCGGCCCCCTGCATATATTATGCAATGTCATACCAACTGAACTAAGTTCACGGGACAGATGTTGTTTGTTTTACTCAATTTTTTTAAAATTTATATCTGTATTAATAGAAAACTAACTACATGTTTTAGTTAACATTTTTTTTTTGCAAATTTATCCTTAGTAAAATAATTATTTCTCAGTAAAAAAAGCCAAAATTGCAAAGAAGTATAGATAACTCAACGATTATTACATACCTCAGGATTGAAAAATACTTCATTAATATAGCATAGTGTCTATCTCTTGTCAACAGAAAACAAATGAAAGATAGTAAATTATAGAACAAAGTCAAACTCAATCGGACACGTCGGTAATTTTTTTTTTTTTTTTTGGTCTTAGATGAAGTGGTAATCCACTGAAATTAAACTCACACACAACTGTGAGGTCCCGGGTTCGAACCCGGGTCATGACGTCTGGCCTAGCAATTTCGGCATTTACCAGTTGAGCTAGGACTTTTAGACGGACACGTCGGTAATTTAACTGATTAAATTTGAGTGAAATTTAGTGGAGGAACTAATGTAATATGTGCGCTTGTTATTGTCAATCTCATTTGAGCATTATTTTATGTTAAAAATTAAATTGGATCATGTACAAATTGTCACATGTAATTTTAAAACATAAGATTATAGTATATGAGTATCAAACCAAATTCAAGACATTAAGGGTGTGTTTGGATGACAAAGGAAAGTTAGAGGAAAGAAAGTAGAAGGAAAGATTGTTAGAGGAAAGAAAGTAGAAGGAAAATGAGTGGAAAGTAAGATGATTTTTTGATTGTTTGGTATGAGTGAAAGTGAAAAGAAAATAAGAGGAAAGAAAGATATATTTTTACTCAATGACATAAATACCCTTATGTGTATAAATCTTTGTATTTAAATACATATTTTTTAAAGAAGAATATATATATTTTCTTATATATAAAAATTTCTACTTGTACATAATATTTATTTTTGAAACCTAAACGGAGCACTATAATTTTTATTGGAAGTCGTGAAACTATATTTTGTTATCAACATAAAAATAAAGAAAAAAATGTTTAAGTACTAATGTTTACACGCAGCATTCAAAGGGCAAAAAGGTAAATAGTCAAAAGATGGAGCTATGAGCAAGCTTTCTCTCCATTAGTGGGCGGAAAGTATTTTTGTGGGTCCCATGGCTAAATCAATCTTTCCTTCCAGCTTTCCTTTGTATCCAAACGAGAGAAAATATGTTGGAATTTGTGCTTTCCTTCCTTCTAGTTTCTTTCCTCCTACTTTCCCTTGAAACAAACAATGTGTAAATTCAGGTAGTTAATGAACTTTCTATAATAAATTATTCGGAATAATCCAAGTTCAATTTCTAGTGGAAACAATTATTCAATAGATTTTATTTATTTTGCAGTCAAATTCTAAATCATCAGGAAGCCCTTCCCCTGAGAACTAGAAGCTTAACACAAGCAAAATCATATACCAATAAGAATACGATTTATATAGTGTTGAGTCACTATCCAGCTTTGGCATTACTGGCTTGGCTACCAGGTGTAATGATTGGTGGGCTAAGATGATTGGTTACACAAGTAGTCACACCTTAGTAAAATAAAATTGGGAGAAACTTAGTGTGCGTTTGTTACTTTGTTTGAGATTTTTTAAAAAAAAAAATCTATTTTTTTCTTAAAAAAATCCATTTTATAATGTTGATAGTGTTTGTTATAGATTTTTTTAAAAATCATTTTCTTAAAAAAATGATTTTTAACCCCAAAATGAAAAGCTATTTCTAATAGCTTTTCAAGAATTTATTTTTTTAAAACTAAGGAATCTAAGTGTATGAACTTCCTTTTTAAAAAAAATAGATTTTTATGATTGTAAACAAACACAAAATAGCTTTAGATTTTCTTCAAAATCTCTACAAAAAAATCTCTAGATTTTTTTTAAAAAAATCATTTTTTTAAAGCTTAAACTAACGCACTCTTAATCCCATGACCATGACATAAGGGAGCATCTCAGCTTATGAAAGTTTCTCTTCCTAAAATTTCTTATTCCATGTTGATCTGTGTTAAAGTATAATATTGATACAAGAGTTATAAAATTGACTCTTGTATTTTGTATTATCCTCTAAAAACAAATAAACTTGAAATATGCTGAGAACCACAGAATTATTTTTGAATTTGAATTCTGTAATCATGTTCATAAATAACCCAAGATAGAAGCAAGACAAGGAAGGAAGCTAAAAAGAACAAATTATATGCTATAATCACGGTCTTTCTCCTCTGACCACAAAGAGGAAGTAAAATAAATAAATTGTGTTTTGGTAGAGAATGATATGAGTCGAGAAAAAACAAGTAAAACATGGCGATTGTAAATAGACATCGTCATAACAAATGCATTATGCATTGCAACTAGCAACTGTTTTAATTCTCTCGCTCATGTTCATGAAAGAGAGGAAAATAAGTAAAACTACAATGATTCCATGGAATGTTCAGCAATTCCACAGTTTACATGAAACAAATGCTGTCTCCAAGAAGAAAAAGAAAGGTCTCTGATGAGTCCCAATTTTCCACCAAAGACTTAATAACCATTGATCTGAGGCCTTGAAGTAGGACCAACAAGCCGTGAAAAGGGCATTTGATTCCTGCCAGAGTTCAAACCCCTTTGACCTGAAAACCTATCATTTACTTTGGGATCCGATACAGATTTCGAGAATGCTTGGGCAAGTTCAACCGCTGAAGCTCCTCTACCGTAGCGTGGGCCACCAGCACCTTGAGATGATTCAACAGGCTTGCGCCATGTTTCAGGTGAAGGGGGCCTATCGGGGACTTGCTGCCTTTCGGTTTCCCTCAGGTTTCGCCGATTATTATTGCCATTATCACCACTGCGCCAATTCTTCCTCTGTCCAAGAACCCTGTCGCCATCTACCTTTTGCTCCTTCCTTTCAGGTTTTCTGCCTGTTCTTTGATTGAGATCATCCTCGGTTTTTTCACCATATCGAGTCTGGACTGAATGATCATGAAGTTTCTCGGACCTCGGAATATTTTGTTCAACACTTCACAAGCATAATTTATTGACAAACATTGAATCAGAGTTGGATCACCACATCATAGAATCTCACATACAAACAAACAAAAAACAAGGTCTTACCGATTTGAACTCTCAACCGCATCATAGCTTTTGATTGCAACATCATCAACCCCTCGCTCCTTCAAAACCTGGTGGAAAGATGAATAACATCAGTTAACAGAATTCAGACAAATCACTATTATTCTGCTATACATTATTTAATACAAATTGTTGTCAAGCGCTATAGCCCTATTGCGTAGCAGAATTTGAACAACCCACTATTTCTTGTGATTTGCGCATGACATCGATAAGTAACATCAACTGATGCCAGATGATGCAATTGGCCCTATACGAGACCTTTTAAGCCGCCACATAGTGGCAGTGGGGGGATTTCATCAAAGAGAGGATAAAGAGATTTTAACAGGACAAAAAATGAACATATGTGAAACTACTATCCCTGCTCACGACAGACAAAAAATCGGGGTTGGATCCTCTCCATCCATCCCCTGTCCACTCTCAATCTGCCTCATAAATTCTCCTCTCTCTTTATTATTTATTTTCTCTCTTTCACCCGAAGGAGAGGATTCATTGGCAAAAAATTGATAAAGCATTAATTTTAACTTGTATTCAGGATTATAAATAAATGAAAGAACTTACTAATTCTCGAGGGCGAGCTCCACCAAATAAAGCATTCCTGAAACATTTGCATCAGTTGTTCCATTGTTAAACGGGAAGCATCAGATAACTAACCAAATAAACTTGCTGAAAGCAGCCCAAACATATCAAGCATTCACCAAAAGTTTCAAGAAATTAAGAAATCACAAAGTTGGACCATTGTGAGACTCACCGGCAACCATATCCATAAAGACAATTCACAAAAGAAAACATGAAGCATTCCTCATAAATAAAAGCATATATATGGCACTGTTTAATTGTTTTTGATTTCTTGGTTAATACTAAAGGGCATAAAAACATGAAATTTGGAATCTAAGGGCTCAGTTCTCATTCAAAGGTGTCAATTCCAACGAGTTATAAAATGTCATCCTGGACTTCAACAAAAAACTTACAATGTACAAAGTTGCAAATGAGCCATGTAATTATAAAATGTCCCCTTATTTTAGATCTTAAATATAATTCCAAGGAGTTCAAATAAAGAGTGGCTAAAACTGAAAAGTAAGATATGTTAATACAGGAAAAAGTTGGGAACTATACAATCTACCATTTCTTAAAGCAAATAAATCTTGTGGCCATTCACGAGACTTTAATACGGTCAACTGACAAATCTATAAACTCATTTAAGACTTATAATTAATTAACCACTGTTCCTCCTTTGTCTCACCTTCCTACTTTCCATTTAGTAATCACACACAGCTGTCAATGTGATTCATAGCCTTTAAAATTAACAAAGCCATGGTTCACCTTCTATTATTTTCCACAATTCCAACTTAACGGACAACAAGAATGAGGAAGTAAGCTCACCACACCCCCACACTTACACATACACATACAAAATAAGGGTATTGATCTTGAAACACACACAACTTCCCATTCGTTACTGTAAATGAAATTTAAATATTATTTTAGACATTATAACATGTTTCTTATATATTTCAAGAGTATGGTTGTTGGTATATGTGCCAACCCCACATAGTGGGATAAGGCTTGGTGGTGGCTGTCGGGTGTTGGTATATGTGTGGTGAGTTTTTAAGTGCCGCTGTTTAGTACAAATGATTTTGTCCGAAAAATTAACCATATAAGGGAGGATGGGTGGGAAATAGTAACACCATTCCGGAAAAACCAAGTTATTTCATCTATACAGTTTAGAATTAATCTACAGTTTTTTGAGCTAAATTAATCTATACAGTTTAGAATTTCAGTAAGTATTGAGAATTTGGGATAAAACCGTCCTCCATCCTTGTTGAACGTGCTAGAAAAATATCAGTTCAGTGAAGGAGAATCTCCTTTCTCATAAAAAACACGCAACCTCATACTCACATGACACACGGATGTTTTTCACATAACCATAAACAACCTAGATCTCTAACTATTCACTATATAAGTGGCTTGTATGCACTTTTAAACATGACCTGATATATGACCTGGACTGAAAAGCTGATTATGCATTTATGTTCAAAATTCAGTAATTTCGGCGTATTGTGATTATTTGGATTGGGGATTAAGTGATAGCAGTCACTTATTGTGGTCTTCATTAACCATAGCATATTTTCAAATTTCAATATCTTTAGCCAGTGGAAGTAGATCTATGGCTACAGTTCAACATAAATATATAGCAACACGGTGAAAAAACTTCTCAACCCACTGTCTCATGTAACTGACCTGTCTCTTTCCTTGTTTCCTTCCGACTGTTCATGGACCTCAGGACGAGGCTTCAGAGGCTTCAGATTCAGCTTCGGACGCTGTCCTAGTTCCTTCCCACTCTCGGTTCCAGCCGAAACAGGCTTCGCATAATTGGCATGTACATGTCCCTGATAAACAGGCTCAACAGGGCTAGAATCATTAACCTGACGATATCCCTAACATGGAGAGCAAATGAGAGAATTCAAAATGTGAATAAAAGAATGTATAAACATTGAAACTCATAAGTTGAATATGTGAATACCTGTGTGTGTTCTGTAACAGAAGGTTCTGAACTTTCTAGAGGCTTTGTTCTAGGCAATAACTTGAGTTTAGGTCGCTCAAGTGGTTCAGAAGCTATATGGTGTGGGGATTCGGAGCCAACTACTTTGCTATCAGTTCGAGCAGGCTGAACCCCATCGGAAAACTGCACTGCACTTCTCGGTCGTACATCGGAATACTTTGAAACCCCAGACCTTTCATGTTCGGATAACTCATTCCTACCACCTTGCATCTGGCTATCAATAACTAAACCCCTTTCAGCATGTCTTGCTAGCATTTCATCGGAATTCCCCTTTTCACCCACTGTATCTATCCTATTGCTATGAATAAATGCATGCGGTCTACTCTCCACTTCGGAAGGTCTAACCACCTCAACATCTGTCTGATAATGGACTGACTGCCATCTGCCAGAAGACACCTTATCAAGGGCACTTGCATGAGCCAACTTGGAAACAGCATTCGCACTAGACCAAGCAGATTGTTCCGACTCAACAGCACCTGCCACCTCCTTCCTCATCGACCACACATTCGGATGACCACCACCAGTAGACGAACCATGTTCCTTACTAGCTCCAAAACTCTGTGAATTAGTTCCCCCATGAACTGTTACCGTCTCAGTAAGTCTGGCCGAGTACGAATTAGCATTCCCTACAGGGGACACAGGAGCCACTTGTCTGCTCAATGAACTGCTTCGCTTCACCTCAACACGAGAAGGCAGTGGAGCACGAATACTCTCATCACTAATAGTTCTCCTCGGGGCCGAACTACCATCCAACGGCTTTCTCTCATCCTCATCAAAATTCCTACCAATCGGAGCAGTATGTGGAAGAAACAACGATTTATCATCATAATGCCTAGTCGCAGGGGACGTGTGGGGCCTAGACCAATGATCTGGACGCCCCATCGGTGTTCCCCACGATGCAGGCCGATCATAACCAACACGATCCGAAGGCCTCACAGTTCTGTACAAACAAACCAAAAAAAAAATTATAAAAGAAAAAAAAAACACAAAAAGAGTAAATCATCATTCATCACACTCTCTATGCATAAATAAACAGATCCATCAATTTAAATAACTCATCACAGTGATCACACCAAACAATATAAATTATTAAATAAATAAATAAAAGCATGATCAATTAAAAGTCATAGATCTAATTAGTAATTTCTCTCTCATATAACAAAATCAAATTTTTATTATTAATTAACATAACCACTATATGAATAAGGGTATAGATTAGTGAATAAACGAAATAAAAATGAAAGTAAAGTAAATTTGATCGTTGATATGAAAAGAATGGAAAGAGACGATGATGATACTTACACGCCGGGAGCAGAAGGGAGAGGAAGATCAGATGGAATAGAACCGCCATGGAAGTCCTTCAGCGTCATGGTGCTTCCACTCACCTTCTTCTTCGACATTCTTCCCCTTCTCACTCTTCCTCACCAAAAATTTTAAAAATAATTAAAAAAAATAAAATAAAAGAAAAAAAGAAATCGTAATTAGTAAATTTCAGGGTAGTTTTGTTGTTGATTATGAATCAGTGAAAGTAATGAGAGTGAGAGAAAAAAACGAAGAAGGAACGCGATTTGTGATTTTTATTTTTGGGTGCGAAAACGAGAAGGGAAAAAAAAAGTGAAGAGAGTGAGAGAAGGGATGATGAAGAATGAATGATATGTTTGTTTGATTGAGTGCAAATTTTCGTGGGTTTTTTTTGGGAGGGAGTGTTTGTGTGCTTTACGATTTATTGTACTTATCCATGGGATGTTTGCCACGTTAAAGGAAAGTACTTTGTTGACGTTGGATTGGATAGAGAAAATAGTAGAATCCTAGATTATTAATGATGATGTATAGGACATGTGGCGGCCTGGTATTATTATTATTGCCATTGTAGGGCCCGCTGCTAAAATCTTCATTTATTTGAAAGAAAGAAAAAAAAAAGCTTAAATATGTTTTTAATCATACATTTTGCGAAATTGTCAAGAATGGTCCCTATATTTTAGAAATGGTAAAAAAAAATCCCATAAGTTTTCCGTTATCCGGAATGGTCTATTCCGTAATAGAATAATTATTAGTGGACCCTACTATTTAAATTTGAGTCTCTATATTTTGCGAAATAGGCAAGAATGGTCTCTATATTTTAAAAAAGGCTTAATAGATCTTTAGGTCCCTGTATGTTCTCGAATTTTTTGTTTTAGTCCCTGTATTTTGTTTTGTTGCAAATAAGTCCCTGAATGTATAAACTTTTTTGGTTTTAGTCCCTAAAGTCAAAATCCGCAGGAAAATTTGCAGCTTTTGTGGAGATTTTTCTTCAGATTTTCCTGCGGATTTTGACTTTAGGGACTAAAAGCAAAAAAATTTGTACATTGAGGGACTTATTTGCAACAAAACAAGATACAGGGACTAAAACCAAAATTTCACGAACATACAGGGACCTAAAGATCTATTAAGCCTTTAAAAAATTATGGGATTTTTTTTACCTTTTTTAAAATATTGGGATCATTCTTACCTATTTCGCAAAATGTATAGATTAAAATTTAAATAGTGGGGTTCACTAATAATCATTTTGTTACGGAATGAATCATTCTTGATAACGAAAAAAATTATGAATTTTTTTTTACCATTTTTAAAATGTAAGGATCATTCTTGACAATTTCACAACATGTAGGGATTAAATATATAGGCTTAATTAGTCTGTAAGTCCCATAAAGACTTTTTTTGATTTCACTTTGGTCCCTTAAAGAAAATAAGTTTCACTTTGGTCCTTATTGATATCTCCATCAATCAATTTGGTTATTTCCGTCCATTTTTTTCGAAAATCGTTAATTTCTGTATAGGTGCCACCAAACAACCTATTTTGCCACATGTACAGAAGTTAACGGTTTCTGATAAAAAATATACAAAAAGGACCATATTGACTGTCGGAGATATCTATAAGAGACCAAAGTATAACTTATTTTCTTTAAGGGACCAAAGTGAAACCAAAAAATTCTTTAAGGGACCTACATACTAATTAAGCCAAACATATTTAACCCAAACAAAACTGTTTTTTATATTATACAGTAGAAGGACTAAGCGCATAATTATTTTTAGGCTTAATTGCATATTTGATCTTTATCTTGATTTTAGGTTTTATGTTGGTCATTTATATTTTAAAAGTTTTGATTTAGTCTCTTGCATTTCTGATGTCAACATAAAGTTGGTCTTTCTTGTTAAATTTTGAGTTAATTTCTTCTAACTTTTTATTAAAATTTGAGTTAACTTCGTTTAATACTTCCCTGTGACACCCTCCTAATTGTCCATGTATGTAAATTTATTAGCTACATGGACAATTTAAACCGAAATTTGACTAAAATGACTAACTTGCGCAAGATTGCATAGGATAAGGAACAATTAATGCACAACTTTTTATGATTTTTATTAATGCACCACATTCTCTCTCTTCACTCCAACGCAGCTCTCTTTTCTCGCTCTTTCTCACTGCACATATGGATCTGCATCTCTCTCTTTTTCACCATCTCACCACCAAAAAAATTGAGCTTCATGTCAAGTTGTTGCTACTGGATCACAATCTCTCTTTCTGTCTCTATTTTGTATGATATCAGAAGCTCTCATGTCAAGATCTGGATTTGCAGGATGTTGTTGTTCGTTTCTTCAGAATCTCAATTGCTAAGATCACTTTCTTGAATTCCAGACTCCAAGCAAGTCTAAGATATCGATCAAGTTTAATTGCTAACAACTCCAGCAAGAGACGGACATCGTCTCTGATGAAACGGAAAGACACTGAGCTTGAAATGGTGGTGGTGGCCGACGAGCGAGATGGAGAAAGACACCGGTGAGAGAGGCACGGGGAAGATGGCGGTGGTGGTCAGTGATGGAGGAAGGGTGAGTAGAGAGAGTGAGAGTCATAGAAGAGACATTAAAGCAAAATATTGTATGGCAGTGATGGAAGTGGTGGCGGCCAGTGATGGAGATGGCAATGGCGGTGGCCGATGATGTTACAACAATGAAGAAGTCTAAAAGAGACAAAGTCAAATATGTAAAAGTTAACATAGGGTAGAGAAGAAAAAAATTAATATCTCATAAAGGAGAATGAATCCTCTCAATTTTTTTCCTCAATTTTTCTCTTCTCAATTTTCATATCTCAACCATCAATCAACTTTTCTCCATTTCATTTAGATTTAAATATTGTTTTATATTTATAATCCAACTGTCTATTATCCAAATTATTTCCTCAAATTTTTTTCAACTTTAGAGAATTCATTCTCCTCATAAAGTAATGCAATAATTATTCCTTATTGTATGAAATCTTGCATATATTAGAGAAATCCAATAAACATAAGAGACCAAATATATAATTAAAGCTTATTTTTACTATTCACGAAACTACCAAAACTAATCTCTCAATTTAATGAGTTTAGCACTATCAATGCTAATTTTATTTTCTATTGCCTCTGTTAATCTAAAGTTTAATTGCATGATTAGTAAGTCTACAAAAAGTCTCGTGAGCTCAGCTATGTTGGTAAGGATATGTGACTGCATCCTGGCAAGTATACCAGTCTGTCGTCGAGTAATAATTCACACTCTAGGTGTCTAAAATAAGTTTGTATCCACAGAGATCGTGCCAAAGCTTCGTTAGCGTTATTTAAGTTGGTAGTTTTGCATTCGCTTTGGGTTTTTGGAAAAAGATTTTTATAAAAATAGCGTAATGCTTGCAGAAAATATAAAGATAATGATTCAGAAACATAGAGGATAGGTATGGTGGTTGGACTCACTCCCTTCTTCCTATTTGGCATGAACGGTGTATAACATAGTTATTCAAATTATTGTTCGGCGGTGACTTTTCCTTTATTGTAGTAACACCTTACTGTTACTCTATGTATATTGAAATTTCTCTACATTAATAACTAAGGTACCTACGAGAGTCTAACCTCGCTGTGTCACATACCTTAATTACTAGGTGAGTTATTCATTACACATGCATTATTACCTCCACCCATCAAATGCCTCTAGGTCCTAGTATCGGGCTATTCAGCTTCTAAGTGCTCAGTTCACACCTAGTTCCTGATTCCTCCTCTAATTGCTCAGTTCACAACTAGTTCAGGATGTTACCGTCTCTATTCACCTAGCATATTTACTACTAGTTCCGGACGAATATTAGGTGTCCCTAATATAGATTCTATGAGCGCTCCCGCTTATCCGGCCAGATTACGAGATACGTTATTAAAGTGCAAGAAAGTAAATAACAAACATAATACTGAATAACGATTTATTATAACTTTGACTCAATCACAGACTCCAAATATTCATAGGGGAGTTCATCTTCTCCACCACAACCTAAGGCATCTATACAAAAGACTACATATTTAAATTACAAGAATTATAACCTAAACATAAAAGCCTAAAGAAAACATACCTTGCTGAGTTAGTTTTCCCATAAGGGGAGAAAACTATGCCCCTTAGAGCTCCTCCGAACACCTCCTTTATAGTAGAGAGTGTTCTACTATTTCTGAATGATTTAAACAATGAGAGGAGGGCTCTATTTATAGTTTTCGTAATGGGCCTCAGCAAGCCATCGTACTGTGATAGGTCCATCGCAGTACGATCGCAGTACGATGGGAAGATTCAGTTCAATTTTATAACTGATCCTGTGTATTTCATCATCTTGGTCGCCAAGTAATGTCATCGTGCTGCGATGAGTGCCATCGTGCTGCGATGAACAAATATTTTTCAGATTTATTTCTTCTGTTTTCTTGGCTAGCAAACAGCTCTCATCGTGGCACGATGGAAGTCATTGTGCTACGATGAAATGCTCATTTTCTTCATATTTTGGGCTTTTTCTTGTTTTTTTGCATTCTTGACTTTGTCTTGATGCTTTTCTTGGATTCTGTAGGTTTTCCTTCGTATTTGGGTCTGTCTTGGTCATTTTACTACTAATAATAATACTAAAAATACCATAGAAATTCCTGTCATCAACATGACATTTTACATGGAAACTGCAGAGGCCGTAGTTCGAACTCCGAACACTCTATTTATTCACCTCAAGGGTGAAAACTTAGTTATTATACTATACTTAAGAAAAGAAAAAAAGTATGTCTACACAAGAATTGTTTCTCTTTCGAATCGAACTAGATTTTTCTAAACAATTTTTTTGGAAACAACATCACACGTATACTTATATAAATAACAACATAGAAAAAGTACAAGAAGTACTCCACCCATATCACTATAGGATAAGTATGTGACAGTACTCAAACTTATACATGAGCCAAAGACTGCCAACCAAAACTAGAATGGCTCACGAAAGATCTATCAGCTCCACCCAAAGTACTATCTAACTTTACAATCTAGAGGATAAACACTTCACTCATAATACAAACATGACGACTTATGTTTGTTAACCATCAACCACTTCCAAGAAGAATTTTTCATTCCAAATATGCCAAAAAGTTCAAACCACAACATGTCAAACCATCAAAATACCTTTAAATAACTTCTTACCTCTTTTAAGAGGAGACAAAAATCTTTTAAAATGAGGCAAAATATTTTTCGGCAATACCTCAACCACACCAAACCATTATACACTTCTGATTAAATCAAACTAGCAAAGGAACACAACCTAGTAGAAATTTTTGAAAGCAAAGCTTGTCGCGAAAAAACAATGAATTTTTATAGAGCCCAACTACACTACACCCTTTGCAAAACTTCACATTGCCTTAACAACGAGGAGAGCGGCAAGGCCAACCTAGAAGAAAGGTAGGAATAATTAACCTTCACCAAGAATCTACCACCACCATCCAAACTATTTATATATAGGATGTTTCTCGGCTAAATCTCTACATTTAGCTTTCAATAACTTATTGTTTTTACGTGTAACCTTGACAAGGATGAGGCTTTTTGACTCAAACACCATCATTTGAAATCTAAATTCCCAATATATCACACTTTCATAGCACATGTTGACCAAAAATTCTTCCTTACTCAGTGGCGCCACATGGTGTGGCGACACTCTATTGAGTTTCAAATTTTTTTGTCTTCTATGTCAGACACGGAATTCTGTGTATTCTTTGTCTTTTTGTTTTTTTTTGTCTTTTTCAAAACCCTCTTTTAATCAAAAGCATCTTCTAACCCTAACTCTCTTCTAACCCTAAACCTCGCTAACCCTCTTCTAAACCCCAAATTAAAATTTTGTTATGAAATTATTAAAAAATTATTTTAAAATTAATAAAAATATAAAATCACAAAAACTGAAGAAAAAAAATTAAAAACTCTCATTTATTTAATATTTAATAATATAATAGACGAACACTCAACATTTGGACAATACAATTTTAACAACTAAAAAAAAAGAAAAATAACTAATCTTGAGTAGATGGACCCTCAACATTTGGACACTTGCTACGATTATGACCCGGTTATCCACATAACCCACATTTTCTTGGTTGTTTGGTAAAATCGTACATTTCGGTCCTTATTCGTGTACTGCTTGGACGACCTCTTTTGGTTCTTCGCATCTCTTCATTTGCTTATAGTTTTATGCATCGAAAAGAGGGCCAAAAATCTTCGTTGCGAATAACTTGAAAAGGTTCGTTGTACACGTTGAAAACAGTAGAAACTTGGTACACTTCAGAGATATAAACTTGGTAGCTTTGATGAACACTGGAACATGCAGCAATTACATGTGAACAAGGTAGATGTAAAGCTTGAAATCTACCACAGTCACAACACTTGTTAAGCAAATCGACCATGAAATTACCCATTGGTCGACCCTCATTATGGTTGACAGTTTCTTGAACAGAGAATGTGAGACTCTGTCAGTCAAAATGTGTGACTCTGTGACTATTGGACTTTTGCACTGCTTCATTAATCATCTTCATGCATTTTTCTATATATGTCTGACCAGAATTCAATACAGCATTCCAATGTTTTCCCCGTTGCACAAATAAATCCACCAACTTGAAGTAGGTTGACTTCACCAAAGCTGTAATAGGGAGGTTCCGAGTACCCTTTAACACGGAGTTCATTGACTCAGCAAGGTTGGTTGTCATGTGACCCCATCACAAACCATCATCAAACGCTTGTGTCTATTGTCGTCTAGGGATATTGTCGACCCACCTCCCAGCCTCTGGATTTTCACGTCCAATTTCCCCGCGGTAGTACTCCAACAATGGCGTAGTCATTGCATATCCTATTTCGTCAAAAATTAAAAAAAAAATCTTAATATTGTTGTAATAAGAATGAGATCATTACCCATATTGATAACTTTTTTCCGAAGATCCCTAACTTTGAACTGTCTCATGAAATTTTGGGCGATGTGTCGAACACAATACACATGTCTGCACGAGCGATCTTGCCTGCCATTATCCGGATTTTTATATGCACTTTTTATTGACTCGTGTCTATCCGAAATCAAGCATATTCCAGGTTGGGGTATGATGCTTCGCAAATTTTTCAAGAAAAAACTCTAGCCATCTTTTGTCTCTCCTTCACTAAAGCAAAAGCGATGGGAAATATATTGCTATTCCCGTCTTGTGCAGTAGCCATCAACAATGTCCCTTGTATTTTTCGTATAACCATGTTCCATCCACTTGAACAATTGGTTTGCAGTATGCAAACCCTTTAATGCATGGATAGAATGCCCAAAAGAGACGGTGGAAGATCCCTGAAATTTTTTAGATTAATTTTTTTCAATAAATATTTAAGGCTAACTATTAATTTTTTGATATTAGTTTACTTGGAGACCCTATCTTTCACTCAATCACCAACCTCAACTAGCAGCACAAAGTTGGATCTGGAGTGCGACTACTTATCTGCTATGTTTTGAAGTCGTCGAAATACACCAATCAGATAGAGTCAAACTTCAATTTGGATTCCCGCAAGATATTCCACGACAACCAATGGACATGCGGGAATACCACAGGTTATCCTTGAGAAGAGTTGTTGACACTTCGTGGGAAAGAATGTGGTTAGATGAGATTGCAGACTGGGATCGTCGACACGAGCGTGTTTTAAATGGTGCAATGCGCTTCGAAGTTGAAGTTAAACCAGACTACAATTATCTGTCTTGGTTTAGAGCCATTTTCACTCTTTTTCTTTCATCAAATCGACAACTTCAAAACCCACGTGTTGTTGACTTAATGCCAACTACATATCCATCACCACCACCACCCACCCAACAACACACAGAAGCTTTCCATACTCCTTTTCATTTATCTCAACCACAATATCACATAGATGCATCAAATCCGTACACATACCCTCAAACCCCACAACAACATTACACGTCCTCATCATCATTTCAACCGTCACCATCAACATTTCAACCACCTCCATCAACATATCAACGGTATGGGTTCTCACCACCCCAAGAATATAACAATCCATCATCATATCAACCATTCGGGTTCCCACCACCACCACCGCAACAACAACAACATTTTGGGTTCCCGCCATCCCAAGTCGAATTAGGGAATTATGTTGACAATGACTTTATCGAACAACTTGTTAATGATAATGATTATTTTAGTCCAAATTGGTTTAATTCGATGTCTCAAGTAATAAATAGTCCTTTGCCTGTACAAGCACAATCTTCTGGACAAAATCTGAACCATTGATCTAAACACCCCAATTGAAGAAGAAGAAGAAGAAGAAGAAGAAGAAGAAGAAGAACCGGTTCATCAAACCGGTTCATCAATTGCAACCACGCCATTAATTACCCCTTCGAAATCGTAAACCTCCACCATGTGGCACTTAGATCTATGTCAATGTTAATGTAAAATAACTTTTTTTCTATGTTTTTATTAATGTAATAATATAAATAAATATTAAATAAATGAGAGTTTTAAAAAAAAAATTCACTTTTAATGATTTTATACTTTTATTAATTTTTAAATAATTTTATAACAAAATTTTTATTTGGGGTTTAGAGAGTTATGGTTAGAAGAAGGTTATAATTAGAAGATGGTGTATTTGAGAAAGACAAAAACCAAAAAAGACAAGGAATTACACAGAATTCCTTGTCTGGCATATAAGACAAAAAAAATTTGAAACTCAATAGAGTGTCGCCACACCATGTGGCGCCACCGAGTAGGGAAGAATTTTCGGTCAACATGTACTATCAAAGTGTGGTAGTTTGGGAATTTTTTTTGAAAAGATGGTATATTGGGAATTTAGGTTTCAATTGATGGTGTTTAAGTCAAAAAGCCACAAGGATGATGTGAGGGTATTGCAAGATAGTTGGGATTCTATCTTCAAAGGTCAAAATCTTTTCTTGGCAACTCTTTCTCCATCATCTCCCTACTAGAGGCAATTAACATTTCCACAAGGGGTGTCCTAACTTTTGTCCCGAATTCAGACTGTAACGGGTGCACAAGTGTGTTGGAAGTTGAAGATCATATGTTTTGTAATCATAGCTACTTACCAGATAATCTGCTCACCTATTTCGGGTGTTTTATCTCTACCCATTATTATGTTTCCAATTTTCATAAAGATTTGTCTCTCATATGGCATTCCACTAATTGGAAATTTGGGAAGCTAGGAATTTGGCAATTTTCTCTTGAAAATCATCGGATCTGGATGAAACGGTAAAAACTATTAAACTTATTTGAAGGGCTCATAGCTAGGAGTAAGGGGAGGGTAGTCTTCTATTACGAGTAGTACAAATTAGGGGTGATCGCGGTGCGGTTTGGTTCGGTTTTGAGCTTAAAAGTCATCCTAACCGCAAGATAAAAATGCATGCGGTTCGGTTTGGTTCGGTTGGTTTTTAAAAGGTCATCCAAACCAAACCAAACCAAACCAATGCGGTTAGGATCGGTTCGGTTGTTGCGGTTTACTCCATAACATTTCAGTATCAAACAATTTTAATTATCCAAAAAAAAAACTTGAATTTCCTAAATAATATTACAGTATCAATAAAAGTTGTTTATCCAAAATAACATCACAGTACCTTACAATTTTAAATATCCATGAAAATAAATTTAAAGTTTCAAAATAACATCATAGTACAGATAAAAGTTGTTAATCTAAAATAATGTTACAACAAAAAAGTAACATACAATACAAAAAATAAGAATAACTTAAAGTTCCATTAATTTGATGGACTGACTTGATAATTGGGCTATGTATATTGGAATATAATAAAAAATCTTAATGTGGTTTTAGTGGTATTGGAATATAATAGAAGCTTAATGCGGTTTTAGCGGTTAACCGCGATTTTAGCGGTTTTTACGGTTCGCGGTTTTGCGGTTCGCGGTTCAATAGAAAAGTCATCCAAATACATCCAAACCAAATGCGGTTTTTGCGGTTTTCGGTTTGGATTGGTTCGGTTTGCGGTTTTACTTTTGGATTGGTTCGGTTATGATCACCCCTAGTACAAATACTCTCATTTGATTTAATGTTTAGTTTATTTTCTTTTGTTCTTTGAGCGGATAGAGTATCTCTCTTGTACTTTATCTAATTGTGGGTTAGTACTCATTTAACGCTTTATTTATTTTTTTTCAAAATTTCATTTTTCGCTGGTTCCTAAAGGTAAGATAATATCATGAACTCTTACTACGATTAATAGTCTGAACATGAAAGAGTGACATATTATGGCGTCTGAAGTGGATACTATATCATTTGATTTAATGTTTAGTTTATTCTCTTTTGTTATTTAAGTGGATAGAGTATCTCTTGTACTTTATCTAATTGTGGGTTAGTACTCAATTAGGATTTTTTTTTTCTTTCAAAATTTCATTATTCGCCGGTTTCTAAAGGTAAGATAATGCCATGAACGCTTACTACGAATAATAGTCTGAACATGAAAGAGTAACATATTATGGCGTCCGAAGTGAATCTCTGCTATCTAAAATTCTGAAAGCAAAGAATTTCTTCTTTAAATATATTTTATTTGTTCCCAAATTTCATACCGCCGATGTCATCAGTTGAATCAATTCTTCAAATGAAGCACATTTATTGTTTGTTCCAACAAATAAATAAATATACATATTTTTAGAATCAACACAAATTTGTTAAAGGTCTAGTTAAGGTATTAATCAATAAAGGTTATTCATTGATAAAAATGAACATTAACTTTTTTAATTTTAGTAAAATATTTAGAGATAAAATACTTTGTACCGAAAGTGTAAAATAATTTTACATTGCCAATCAATAACAATCTTATTTTCCGTCAAGTTATTTCACTTTACGTCACTTTTTTTATATGACATAGAATGTTAAATCATTCTTATTAAATATCAACGTAAAATTAAAATATACGGACAATGCGTATCCATTAAACTAACAAAAATTATGAATTTATTGAATATATTGATAGTAACACTGATTGATTTAATCGAATGCATGCGAAAGAAATTTCCAAAGTTTGTGCATATAAGAAAAACTTAATCACAAAATTTAAAGCTTTTTAGCTTTAGTTCTTTTTCCAAATAATAATAATTTGGCTTTGTTCTTTTTTAGACAGATCCATTTACATTTTTTGTTAAAAATATAAAAACCACATATCACTGTTTCCAAGTAAATAAAGTTTCCAAAAACAAAAAAACAAGGCCACTTGATATGGTAACCGCATTATATTGTCTTGGTTAAGCGGTTTCATTTCATCTCTCACTGCATTTCATGCTCTCACTGGAATAGATTCATTTTCCATCCCCTCATTATCATCATTACTTAAGGTTTTCTCTCTCTCTTTCTCTTTTTTATTACCAACTTCATTGGATGTTACATGTTATGTTCTGTTTCATTTACAAAATGATCGTGGAACATGTTTTTTTTTTCTACTTATAAGGAAACTAACATAGCATGCATGCTTTGTTTTTGTTCTTATCCTTTCTTTTTCAGAAGCTGAAAATTTGCAAATTTTTTTCGTCTTTGAAGTCTACTTGCAACTTCTGATTGTATTTGAGTTCATTTTGCCACTGCTAAAGTAAGTAAACTATAAAGTGAGAAAATTAATGGTTATTATTTCATAAAACTCATTATGATATACTTGGAATATTCACTTTTGATTCGTTAATAGATGGTTCATAATACTCACTTTAGAGGAGTCGGATTCGTGATCAATATATTTTAAGTGAGTGAATAATGAGTCATTTAGTCATGGAAGGAAAATTGTTTAGCTTTTTTAGAAAAATTATTTGAATTAACAGCTGTTAAAAACATTGCCTTTAGATACAATTCCATGTAGCAGTTAAAACTTTCCCTTAATATTGAATGACAAAAGTAAGGTGTTGTTTGGATTAAACTTAAGATTTAGATTTGTGGTTCTTATTATAAGTTTCTGTCTGTGCCTTTTCAGGTACATTGGCAGACTCAGAGGTAGTTTTTAGTATATTTTGAATTTGTTTGAGATGAGCAGTACTCTCTTGATTTTGGTAATAGGAATATGCACAGGCTTTGTGTTTGGAGCCGGTTTAGCATTTTCAATTTTATTCTGCTTCATGTTTAGAAAGAATCGTGTAGATGTGGAGAAGAGCGGTCCTATGAGATCTGCGGTCGTTACTCTTCAAGTCAAAGAGGCTGATTCCAGCTTATCAGACCCCAATGTGGCTTTCGAGTCACCAAGAACATCGGAATGGAGTAACACAGCTTTATGGTTAGAAGGACTTAGGAAGAAGAATGCAGCATGTGGAATTCCCAAGTATTCTTACAAGTATGTTGATTTTCATTGCATTAAATTTGATAGAAATAGTTAACTTTACCAATAATGAATTGGTCCAAGCAGGTGGTTAGGGTTTCGATTCCTGGCTCTTGCGTATGGAACAAGTAGCTTGTATTTAGGCATGTGCCTATGTTTTATATTTCTCTATTTGTGTAACCTTGTTATTCTTTTTCCAGAGAAATAGAAAAGGCTACTTCAAATTTCACAACAATCATAGGCAATGGAGCATTTGGCTCTGTTTATAAAGCAGTCATGTCTACAGGCGAGACGGTTGCAGTTAAAGTTCTTGGTGCTAATTCAAGACAAGGAGAACAAGAATTTTTAACTGAGGTAATACCTGATGATATGCTTAGGTTTCTATCAACATGTCTCCATTTAAAGGAGGATTTTATTTTATTGATTTTTCACTCATTCGACTTTTCCAAGAAAGATTTAGGTCAAGAAGTCAAACACAGAATAGTTCATCGATCTTTATAGTACTGCTATAAGTCGTAAATGGTATTATAGTACTATAGTACTACTATATCGAATTATTTGTAATGACATGACAAATATTAGAATTTATGTATATACTCAGAATTCTAAAGTTAAAGCACAAATTCTAGTGTTTTGTCGTCGCCACTTCTTCTCTTCTTTATATCTCTAAGGCTTTGTTTGTTCTCCTGGAAACAGGTCTTATTACTTGGAAGGTTACACCACAAAAATCTTGTGGGTTTGGTGGGATATGCTGCGGAAAGAGGACAGCATATGCTCCTTTACAATTACATGAGCAATGGCTGTCTTGCTTCTCATTTGTATGGTTAGAAAGATCGCAATTCTTGTCATTTTACATTTTTAGGAAATAATAGTTTGGATATTGCCCGATGGAATAGATGTTTTCACCGTGCAATGGCTTCATTTTTTGCTTACCTTTGTTTACGTTGATGATCCAGGCGATAATCATGAGCGGTTGAGCTGGGATTTGAGATTTAACGTAGCGCTAGATGTTGCAATGGTGCTGGAATATCTACATTATGGGGTAAATAGTGTACTCGAATATTGTTTGTTAATTTAGTAAACATTAAATATTAAGATCCGAGAACAAGTTTACTTTTGGTTTTTCCTTTTTCTAAATAAACGAATTGCCGCAGGCGGATCCACCTGTTGTGCACCGTGACATCAAGTCCTCTAACATTCTATTGGACCAATTTATGAAAGCCAAGGTAACTGATATTTGATGAAAACATTCATCGGTGCATTATTAATTATTTGTTTTTTTGTCCATATTGAAGCTTAATTATTTTTATTGATATTCTTTTAACATCTATATTTTATTGGGCAGATCACCGACTTTGGCCTTTCGAGACCAGAGATGACTAAACCTCGTTTGTCAAACGTCAGAGGAACTTTTGGATATCTTGATCCCGAGTATATTGATACAAGAACCTACACTACGAAAAGTGATGTTTATAGTTTTGGTGTGCTACTTTTTGAGCTTATTACCGGCAGGAATCCACAGCAGGGCCTCATGGAATATGTAAAACTAGTAAGAACAGCTTCTTCTTGCTTGCTTCTATATGCTTGGCCGCGTTGTTGTGCATACATATATTTTGCTGCATTCGAAGATATAATAATCGTGTTGAGTTAATTAACTTTGCAGTAACATTCCTTAATAATTAGTGTTTAACAAAATATTCATTTTTGGTTATGATTAGGCTACCATGGAAAGCGACGGCAAGAATGGATGGGAAGAAATTGTGGATCCGGTACTGAAAGGAAACTATGATGTACATAAGCTTAATGATATGGCTTCACTTGCATTCAAATGTGTCAATGAGATCTCCAAAATTCGACCATCAATGAGGGAAATCGTTCAAGCATTATCTCAACTTTATAAGAAGCCTAATATAAATTCTAACCGAGCATCTTCTTCTACGTTAAGCAAATCTCCTTCTGCGTTATATGAAGTGTCCCTTGAAGTGAAACAGTCAGAGGATCTGCGCAGATTGCATAGCCGATAATCATTGGAGTCTTTTGGTGTTCTTCGGTTTTTAAACTATATATCTTCATTTAGTTTTATTTACTTGGTTAAGATTTTATCGTCAAGGGTCATAAAGTATATCGTACAATTGATTTACACCGTCGATGCATGAAAACTAATATCTTTGTTAAACCATTGGGAATGTGACGCACCCTAACGTTGTTAGGCTGAATAAGTTCTTGTGCTGATTAATTTTGATTTTGATTTTGGATCAATGATTTCATTTGTTGCATTAGTCTTAAGCTGGTTAAAACATGCACATAATAATTGATTTTAAGCTGTAAGCATAATCAAATCCAAACTTATAAACAAAATTATTGTGCTCTCCTCTTATTGTGCTCTCTCCACTTATTCATTTGATATTTCACTCTGAACTTCACAAACACATAACAAGCTTAGAGTTTGCTATTGAATTAGAAATATCAAAATCTAATTCTTCAGTGCCCCCTTAGTCTTAAAATACTCGACAGTCTGGTCGAAAGTTTCGGCAATACCATGCTTGAAACTGAACCCTTCTTTGATAAGCTTTTCAGAAGAGATTATCAACTTTGCCTTGCTGGGGCAATCATCAAATCTGCAAATAAAAAATGATACTTTGCCTTAGTAGAAGTTAATGCCAATGAAGATAAATTCGCACAAAATGTACGACTAGAAGCTTACTCAGTTGGAACTTTATACTGAGGATATCGTTTGTTGAGAAACTTTGCAAGCTCGGGAACACTAGTATTGTGAGCACAGCAAATGTATCTACCAGAAGCTGATTCTTTCTCTGCAAGAAATATATGAGCTCGGCAAATATCCTCAACATGAGTGATGGATAACGAACCCGACAGAAACTGCATTCCTTTCAAAGCATTTATGAGAAAATCATTGCCTGCAAGATATAAAAATGAGATTGAAACATTAATGAGTCATTTTGTATAGTCCTTAAGCCGTTGAGTTTTGCTGGTTTGAACCTGTTATTAGAGACATCGCCAAGCCAACACTAGATGGGATATCTGGTGTGAGAGAAGGACCAGTTGTTAAACTAGGTATCACAGTGATTAGATCAATGTCATTTTCTTCAGCAAATTTCCATGCAGCCTTTTCAGCTAACATTTTTGAGGCAGGATAACCCTGCAAGTTTACATAATCTTTTCCTATTAGAAATGATAACGAGGCATCGCAATGTAAAAAGCGAAGCCATTTCCTACCTCGTGTTCTGAAATTCTCCCTCTGGTTTCATATATAAGCAAAGATTCCTTTTTCAGGTTCATTGAATAACTGATGTATCTGGTATGGATCAGATACATCAATTATTCAATGAACCTGAAAAAGGAATCGTTGCTTATGTATGAGACCAAAGGAAGTAGAGGCCACTGCTCTACCATAACGGAATTTTAACAACCCGCTATTGTTATGCGATGCGCGACTTAGTACAAAGTGTTGTTAAATAACGACTATAGCAGTGTTATAGCATGGTACATACTACATAGCTTAGCGGAATTTAAACAACTTCTATTTTCGAAGATGCATGATTGAGAAAAGTGAATAAGGTTCAAATTTTTACCCAAGTGGGTGGTTTAGCAGTGTTGAGAAATTCAACATCAGACCAGTTGGTTTCATCCATAACATGACCTGTCCCTTTGAGTTCATTTATAGTCACCGCGGCTGCCGAAGATGTTAAGATAACTCTTTTAACTTCTTTTGCTCTTGCACTTGCTTTCAACACATTCAACACACCTTTGATTGCTGGCTTTATCATGTCATTCTGAATAGTAATGACAAAAAATAATTTGCATTAATATATTGACATTTTTTCACATGCATATACTTGAAAACATTAAATTTTTTACCTCAGGATCTTGAGAAGCAAAGTTCACAGGTGTAGCAAGTTGAAAAACAAGCTCACATCCTGCTATAGGAGCATCAAAATCTTCTTCAACTGTTAAGTCTGCTCTAAATAGATTCAGTTCCCCCAAACTTTGCAGTGCCACTAGGTGAGATATTTTCTTAGGGCTATCTGCACAAAACACCAAAGACAGCACTTTTTTACATACCAAAATCTTTGTGTGTTATCTATTCTTATAGAGAGATAGGCCTAGGACTTCTTGTTTCAAGGAAACCGACAGACAGTGGCGGAGCCAGAAATTTTTTAAAGTCTGTGCAAAACACAGAAAAATCTCAATTTTGCCATAAACTAATCCTTAAAAATTCCAGTTTTACCCGAAACTAACCCCAAAAATACCACAAAATTTGGACCGAGCCTGGGCAAATGCTCTGGCTAGCTAGGCCTTGGCTCCGCCCATACCGACAGAGTCTTCATATTTGGTAAATTTGATAAAGTCATGTTAACACCATAATTTTGTCAAAATTGCGGTAGCACAATGTGATTCTACCAGACTCATCGTCAAACCAAACATGCACTCAAAATGAAAATTAAATGTAATCCAAAAAAAATGAAAATTAAATATTCTTTTTATTAAGAGAGAGACCTGGGTCTCTAACAGTAGTATTAACAGCATAACCCTTTTCAAGTAACTGCTTGATCAACATAGATGCAACAAAACCAGTGCCACCAATCACACATGCTTTCTTGTTTCCAATTTGTTTGATACTAGCCATGATGTTAATTTACAAACTCTTTTTTCACCAAGAAACTTATACACACTAGTGCAGTTTTTATGATCAAGAAAAGAGAGTTATTTGGCTCTTAAATAACACTAAATTTTACAGTTATACTTGAACAAAATAAACTGTTTCATTTTGGCTTTTAAGGTGAGCACGTGATGGAGTTTTCCACCAGTGACTCAATATCAGCAAGTCTTTGAGAAGTTTGAAAACACCTTCACTTTCCATTTTTTACTATTACCACCTACCAACCTTGAAATGATGTATCTATTTTTATTTTGTTTATTACTATGTTATTGGTACAAAACACACATTATTGCACTGACTAATTTCGACCGTCGATTTAAATTGGCGGTAAATTACAATCAATCATATGTATGACTTTAAAACATTATGATTAAAATCAAATGTTTTTAATGATCTAACAGTTATGATCGAACGATAGTGTAAAAAAAAATTATAAACAAACAACATATATGAATTAAACCTATGTCTCTTGAAAAGTTGGTAAAGTTTCACCTTCCACTCTTAGTCTCTATCCTATTGCTTTTTCGTCATAAAACATTCCTATTTTTTTTAAAAAAATCTCTACCTCATCTATCTGCCTTCGTGAGATACATCCATCTACCACTCAAAATAACCGAGTTGTAGTTTTTCTTTTTTAAATATAAGAGAAAGTTGCATCAATGAAAAATTATGTACTTAGTCTGAAATTTAGATCAAATATATTAAATTTTATTGGCATAGCTTTTTTTTATATTTAAAAAAAATAGGAGGAAGTATAGTATAAAAGGAAAAAAGATAAAGTGATATTTTTAATAATGTACCAAAAAGGAGGGAAATACCATCTTAGAAAATTCAGTACTCTCTTCACTCTCAAGTCTCAATCAATGAGAAACAAAATACATTAATTTTTACCAATAAAAAGAATACATCAATTGCGTCAAAAAAAAAAGAATACATCAATTTTTCCCCCAAAAATTACAAACAACTTTCAACTAATTCCATTTGGATCATTATAAAAAAAAATAAAAGTAAATTTTTCATGTACTTTATGTGTGTGAGTTTCTAATGACTTTGTTATTTCGTCTATCTAAAAAAAAATCGTCATGTACTAATTTGTTTGGATATAAAATACAAAGAAAGAAAATGAATAACTAATGCAATATCATTTTACTCTTAACTAGATATAAGAGGATGTTTGTAGTCAAATAATTTAGTGGCTAGTCTCACACACTTAAAGTGTGGATAAATAATAATATCATATATGAATTTTGACCCCATTCAAAAAGAAAAAGAATAAGAATCTAAACCCCTACAAATCAATATTCATGACAACTATTGACTGAATTGCACTTACAAGAGATATTTTTGCACTTACAAGAGATATTAAAAATTGCTTTTACTTTTAATTGGACCTGTTTGAAATGGTTTTAGAAAACTGTTTTTTTATATTTTTTTAAAATTTAAAAATAAAAAACGTGTTTGGTAGACTTGTTTTTTTAAACTGCTTTTAAAAAACTATTTTTTATTTTACAGTTTTAAAATTTAAAAAATTGAAACAGTCAAAAGATATTTTGGTTTTCAAAAACAATTTTTTAAAACAAATTTATAAAACAAGTTTTCAAAACTAAAAAGCAAAAATAATTCAAAGAAGCCCTCATTGATGTTTCAACATTAGGTACAAAAGTTATACAATTTCTACTCTTCTCTCCAAAAAAAAAACATTGTATAACTGTCATCAACAACTTTAAAAGAGTGGAAAAATTGCCTCTGAGATTAACAGTGCTTATGGTCATACATCCAAGTTTATTTATTTATTTTAATGAAGTACTTTAAGCTATTTGAAATGTGTAGCAGTGTAGGTGAATAAACTACACAAACTATAATGATCTTTTAAATTTATTTGTCATGGTAAATTTTGGAAACTTCTATATAAACATTTGAAATTATGTTTCTATCTTCACCAACAGTTGTCAAAACTTAAGTGACCAATACAGTCAAAAATATGATACAATTGAATAAAAGATAAAGGGGCCAACCAAAATTTCATCATCCCAAAAACCATGAAAATGAAAGGCATTGCAATTTTAAAATATTAAACATTAACAGAAACTTAATATACCAAGTCTTCTCAATGCAAAATTCAATTTGATATAAACTTTATCCGGTCGTCTCTTCCTCTAAAACGCCCATAAAATCAGTAGGCAATAACTGTTAAAATGATTCTCCTCATTCAGGCCTGTCTAGATGACCATATAGTTGTTGCCAGTTTTGGGAAGCTTCATAACGTGTTCGAAAATTCCAGATGTGTGGTTTTGCTTTCTCACGAGCTTCGAGGACTTCCTGCACGCAAGGGTTACACACAGTTTATACTCCAAGAGATTTGTTTTCATTCAATTACTTGTGATACAGATATACATACTACAGTGTAGTTCTGAAACAGACTAACGAACAGTAAACAATACTAACGCATAAACAGTTATAAAACAAACTAATTCAAACACACACATACAGACACATTGATTTTGAATACTTCGCCTCAAATTGGGGGGATGTGAGCGTTCAAAATTCTCAGCTTAAGTTGTAAGAGGCTAAGAGCAGAAACTGAGCAGCTAGAAGAGGCTCTGAGTGATTCTGTCAGCCGATGTTGGGACTTCATCTGAGGAGACACAATCTTGGATAAAATGGAGGTCAATATCAATACATTTGGATCGGTCATGGAAAGTTGGACTAGAGACCAAATGAATAATGGATGGGTTATCACAGAACAGGACGGCAGAAGAAATGGCAATCTCAAAACAAGTTAGCAAGTGATTGAGCCAAATTAATTCACCAGCAACACTATCCAACAACCTGATATTCAGGCTATGCAGAAGATCTGAAACTGTATTTTTCTTTATCTTTAGGAAATTAATGAATCACACAAAAATACACAAAAGCTTGTTATTGAGCATCTGGTGTCTGGCCAACAGCTTCAGTCTGCATCGGTAAATGCAGTAAGATTAAGAGAGGAGGCAGATGCCAAAATGTGTAAAGAGAAGATGATCTTTATTTGTGGCTTTTAGATTCGTCATCAAGGTTTGGCTTGGAATATAAATTCTGAACTGAAAAGCAAAAGCTTTAGATTTGCCATCAAGATTTGGATTGGAATTGCTGTCTGAACTTAAAAAAAAATTAAAAATTTTAAAAAATAAATAAAAAATAGTTGAAATATTCAAATATCTAAGGTCCATCCATGGTTAAAATGTTCAAATAAATCATATCACATTTCTGCTGCAGTGTATACTATTCTTGTTTAAAGGGGTTCAGAGTGTAGGTCCAATTATTGACACTTGAAGTGATATATTTGCCCATGGACTTTACAATATTCTTCTACCAAGCAGACAGCAACTGAAGATCAAATGACTTTGGCTGCTGTGAAATTGAGCCATCAATAAAGCCATATTTGTTTTAAGTTTTAACAAAGCCATCACAGTGGCCTGACTCCATGAGCTATAATTTTCGTTAGTCAATGGCAACAAACCAAGAGTGTGCTTGGTTTATCATATATGGTTGAAGGAAGTAGAGTTGAAAGCATCATTGGTTGATTGCAAGTTAAGATAGACAGTCCGAGAAACTGGAAACAGCACACACAGAGGAGACAAAGCTTAAATCAATCCTGATACCAAGTTAAGATAGACAGTCCGAGACTGGAGAAAAGTGAAGAGAATTATCTCACTCAACTGCTTGTACATTATGATACATAGTACATATATATGGTGTAGTTCTGAAATTGACTTACTATAGTAACTAACAGTAAAAAATGCTAAATGCCGCTGATAACTAACACAATCATATCAAAAGAAATTAACTTATATCAATCTGTAATAAAAAGATATACTTTCATGCCAGATCAATTAAACCATGCAACTGGTGCATGGTAAAATGATGAAATATAAAACTAAGAGCTCTTGCCAATTTTATGGTTCCTTCATCATTCACAGAAGAGCAATAAGAGTGCCATATAGAAAGGCAAAGGTAGAAATGAAGAGAATTTGTAATAAGACAGAGTTGAAAAGGCAGGTTCCTTAATTCTCTAGCAACAAATATTTAATAACGAAATGCCAAAACTTTAATACACATTAACAAGCAAGGCACCTCTGTACCGATAATTCCATGCATTGATCCGTCAAATATCAATTAGGCGATCTCATTTTTTCTCTTTCAGGCCACATGAATACACACACACAAGGTAGGAAATATGTCGAGGTATCCTGATAGGTATGTATATGGATAATTGAATGAAACAGTAGAATAATAACAGAATTGTAGTAGAAAGTTTATAATTGTATCAAGGGTGTAAATCAATTGCAAGAGAAAAAGTAATGGAAAAGATAACAAACTGATAGCAGTAGCTATCAGCCTCAAAAGCACGCAGGCTTCCCTCAATCACCAAGATGGTGACCCATTCTTTCTAACAGAATTCTCGGATCATCTTTTACTCACTCCCTACCCTTCCTTAAATAACGGATTCCTCCCATGCATATCATGCATTACTCTGCCACGTCACTATTGATCACGTTATTCTCCTTCTTCTCTTTAGACCCCTTCTTCCTCTCATACACCCTCCAAAGTCTTGGTTTGGGCCCATTATTCACATAGTCCAATATTTGATCCATGTTCTCATCAATACCCACCCCTTCAAACAACCTTGTCCTCAAGGTTGAAATTTTGCATGCATTAAACTTGCCTCTATCAAAAACAAAGTTAAACAACCCATGACCGATGAAGATTATTCTCCAATAGACTTCAATAATAGCTCTCATAGTATTTGGTAGGGTCACTAATTTGCTGAAGGACCAAACTGGAATGAGTTTGAAGTTGGACACCAATTGCACTAATATATTGGAGAACCAGTGCCTCATCATTCTTGACTTTTCCATTGTAGTCCTGATGTTGATAATAGATTTGAACTTGACCCATTAATCCAAAAAGTAACCACTGCTTACAGATTTTCAATGACAATGTAATAACATCTAATTTGTGGTTTCTGACATCAAACAAATTTTTCCAAAGCTTTCTTCTATCATAAGCAATTCTCAACCAACTGTATAGTGATGAAAAACTTTTCCAGCAACATTCATAAAGATTAATTAACATAAACATAAGAATATTGGTTTCCCCTAGATCCCATTGTATGACAGCATGCAACGGAATCATTCCTAAAGCAAATCCAATTTCCACTCCTTCTAAACTCACCATCACTGCATTCCAAATTGGCATAAGTATCTCCACCAAACTAGTTGCAACACATCATTTGTATCAACAAAAAATCTCATTTCATACCTATTCATCTCCTTCCCATTTGACAATAGTGGATTAATACATGCTGTGAACAAGGGTGCCATTTAACATGGGAAAGTTGAATCCTTTCCCACCATGGAAAAGTTCACTTTTTACCCACATCTTCCGGTTATGACCTGCTGTGATATAAAATAATTAATTAATGGAAACATATTATAATCACAAATATTGGAAAAGCCCTTCTCTTCTCTCTCATAAAAATTTACTGCAGTCTGCACCAATCTCTCGGCTAACATCCTCTCTCTCCTCTGCCATTGTTTGTCTCTACCCAAGCTGCAGCTCCTTCCTCGTCTCCTTAGGAAGAACAATTTCTTTGGTTTTTTACAATTTATTATTCTTTGTCTGTCTTTGAAGTTCCTATGTGCATGTATAAATTTATCTTATTTTATTTTTTTTCTAAACCTTTCATTAAAACAAATGATAAAGAAAGTAAAAAACTCTTACATTCACTATTTCATGTTTCAAGATTAATTTGCATCAGTCCAACAATTTGATTCTAGATCAATATTGTTCAAGAAATCGAATTTTTGTATCAAAGTACAAGATGAATCTGAAGGCAAATAGTGGTTGTATTTTCAGTTTCCAATTTCTTATTGTTGGTGTTAAATATAAACTATCTTCTTGACTGATGTGATTATGTTTAAACAAGTTAGTGGTTGATTATTTATTGGGATACATATATTAAAAGGAATTCAAAATAAATAAATAAATAAATAAGCTACATTCTACATTTCTACCAACAAAAAGAAAAAACTGCAACTGTAATAAAAAAAGAAAGCTGCAATTGTGTTTGCAAAATAATAATAATAAAAGTTAATATAAAATGGTTTTAGATCTATGTCTTCTTAAATTTTTATATAAAGTATTATGAGTTGTGGGGTCTCCTTTTTTTCTATATGAAGTTTCAAAAAGTCATGAACAAGTTGCCAATACAAGATCTTGTCCATTAAATTAAAAAAATATTAAATCTATGGCTATAACATCAACTTGTGCATGATGGGAAAGTATTGAACTTTCCCATGTTAAATCCCACCGTGAACAAGCTAATGAGAATTCTTGAACATATCACCACCAACAACCTCATACTCCTACCTTTAAAAATTTCCATACACATCCCTTGTTGTGCAAACTCATTGATCAAAGAGTTCCCATTTATTGAAAATGGTAACATCCCTCCATTTCTACTCCACCCACAAACATCAACAACCTTATTATTTTGTTTCTTCAAATTTGGATCCCCATCATAAATTTGGACCAGCTAAAGTGATCCAACGTTACTCCACCTTTTAATTTCTCTCACCCAATTACTAGAATTGTTTTGGGCCTGACCAATTTGGTTTTCAGTTGGACCCAATTTACAGCATGACCACTTTGATCCTTTGTCTTGCTCCTTCAAATTAGTATCTTCAAATACACACACCCCCATTTTCAGAGCCCCCTTGCTATCCGTAAATTGAACTATGCCCACTACTTTAATTTCAGCCCATATTGCTACTCCCAAAATCAAACAAAAAATATCTTGGGTCTGACTCATTAAGTTAAAAGATCTAGAAAGCTCACCAAAAGTCCTTTTTGCCCTTACCTTCTCCAGAGTCTTCTCACCTCCAACAACGATGGCAAGGAAAACGTTCGAGTTGGTCGTTAACGGCTGTGAACTTGAGTCTGGTGGTTCCGGCGACGGTCGCCACATGCTCAGGTGACGGTAAATCTCCGTCAATGTTCTTGTTCTCTCGTTTACGATAACTGAGTTGACTAGATCTGGTGGCTTAGGCGGCGGTCCCTGTCGTAAAATTGCCGACAAAGGATGATCGGAGTTCGGCAGAAGTGGTTCCTTCTGCTTCGGTGATGAACGAAAACATCCGATTCGTGTTGTTGCTACGTGTGATTGAAACCATTCCGGCGGCTTCGGTGGAGGTGGGGAAGTTACGACTCGTGACTCAGCATCTGGCGGTTTCGGCGGTGGGAAACCCAAAATTTGTAAACTCTCCTTCGGCGGTTTCTCCTTCAGCAGAGTTCCATCTTCTAGCGTGAAAGTCGATCGCGACTTCTTCTCACTTCTTTGCTTCTCAGTTGTTGCATCAACAATTCCTTCGAACTCAATCACCGATTCATTGTGACCTTTAGACATTGGTATTATGCAATCAGTGAATGTCGTCGCTTCATTCTGCAGTCGCTCCTTCATCTCATCTACCGAATTTGTTGTCGTTCCTTCCCTTTTGTGCTTCGCCTCTGTTTGGACAGTTACCCACACGATTAACATCCCTGCTTGTACAACCATCTGATTCTAGATCCAACTGGCCTTCATCATCTGGTATCGGCAACACATCTCGAAATTCCGGCTTAAAATACCAAAGCAATGTCCAGGAGAATGTTTCCCAATTTGCCTCTGGATGGTGTAGACTCCAACAGAACCACCATAAGAAACCACGTCCTCTCATAGCCTTCACCGCCTCTGTCATCTTCTTCTCCTCTGGTGTTCTCATTTCACCAAAATATTTGTCCATACAGATCACCCACCAGTAAGCATCGTCGTCTTCTCCGTTGAACAATGGAATCTCCATTGCCATCATACTGGCTCTCCTTCGAAGATCCGGCAGGTCGAACCAATTGATAGGTATGTATATGGACCCATACAGGCTTCCCTCAATCACCAAGATGGTGACCCATTCTTTCTAACAGAATTCTCGGATCATCTTTACTCACTCCCTACCCTTCCTTAAATAACGGATTCCTCCCATGTATATCATGCATTACTTTGCCACGTCACTATTGATCACGTTATTCTCCTTCTCTTTAGACCCCTTCTTCCTCTCATACACCCTCCAAAGTCTTGGTTTGGGCCCATTATTCACATAGTCCAATATTTGATCCATGTTCTCATCATATCCAATATACATGAAGGATGCAATCACAAAAAATATCAGTTGTTCTACCGAGGTACAATCAAACAGCAGAAGAATTTGTGAGCATATTCAAGACCATGCAACGGGGTGGTACATGACTTTGTGTGTGTGTGAGCCACTGCCAGCAAGGTGGGATACATGTAAAAAAATCCTTTAAATTCACTTAAAAAATATGTGCAGCTATAATTTCCATACAATTATAGAGTTGGAAGACGAAAATAGTGAAACCACCAACACTCTTCAATTTTCCCAAACACAACCAAAAATTTCCTCAAATGCAGCAAAGAGAACCATGTTCAAAGAATATTTAACCCAATGTATTTAAAGATTTTCACCATATATAAATTACCCATTAATGCAGAGGAAATAGGAACAAACCTCGACTTGAGAACTGGGTTTGGTCTTGAGCATTAAGCAGTCAACCATTGCTCTCCATTTACCAGAACAATTATCAAGAACACCAAGCCTGTAATACTGCTGCATTTGATGAACTGGAGCTGCACACGTTAAACGCACAAACTTAATCAGTACTGGGATGACCCATTTGGGAAAGTTGCAAATTTTTTAGGTTTTGGGTGAATGGCCATTACAGTAGCAGAACCAGAGTGCATCAAAGCAAGCGGCGCACGATAGTTTGCGTTTCGCTATGGAGCCTGAATCTTCCTTCTCTGACGACATACTGCAACTATCTGAAAATTGGAGCACCCAATAGCGTATCAGATTTTGGGGCTTCACAGAACAGTTTTCTCAAAAACCATCCAATGTTTTTGTTGAACACGAATAACAAAGAAATAACTAAACCAACGATATTGGGAATACCATCATGCACTAACAATACAGACAATAAACGACATTCCATAACAACAAAACCCAAAACAGAAACACGTGTTGGGTATGAATAACACAATTCAAAAACTATTCTTTCACATAGTGATCAAAGTGATATTTTTAAGAGCGTCAGGACAGCATTTGTTTGTGTCTAATCTTAGTTGAACTTGGACACAGTACCTAAACAAAAATAGTAAATTTAATTTGCAGTAACAATTTCACTTTGAAAACATTGTATGTAACGCCCAAATAAAACTGTCTAGAATATTTAATCGGACATACATAATCTGTACAGGATACATCAAAATTACTGAAATTTTGTTCAAGTACATTGGTTCACAAGTGCGTTCATTGAACATTTTTTTAGTACACAACGGAAGTATGAAACATAATTCAAGTCTTAAGACAGTCTCAAACTGAAATGCAAACAAAATAGATAAACAAATAATTCAAACACAATTCCCAAGCAATTCCTTTACTTGGCTGCCTTCTTACCATTATCTTTGCCAACCTGCTTATCTAAAACAATAATGCGAGGAGTGAGACAGTCACTTGGTCTCAGTGGTTCCCTACTACTTAGGGTATTAGTAAATAATGGGAAACACGTCTATCAGTTGATTGTTTTGGAAATTCATTTACTAATCTCATCTGCAATAATAATATTAATAACAATTTATAAGGTGTATCACACAAAGATAAATTTATCTGGTTCATTTTATCCTTCAAAGGACATTCCTGAGGCGAGCCGTGAGCCATTCTCAGGAAGCCTGTGATAGAAACTTGAATGAGGAAGTGGGCCTTGTTTTTGGGCTCAAGTCTAAGGTGTGGAAAGGAAGAGGGAAAGGAATGAAAGGATGATGACGTGGCTACGTAGTGCATGAACTTCATGGGATAGTTACTATATAATAGGAAGGAGGGAGAGAGAATAAACTAGCTAGAAATTCTGTTAGAATTATGGGATCACTCTTGAGTGATTTGGGAAGCATTCATTGCTTTTGGGGCTGTTAGTACATCACTAACAGTTTCTTACCTTTTCTCTTACTTTTTCTTTTGTAATTGCTAAACTCCATTAATACAATTGCAAGCTTTCTTTACATTTCTGTTACTATTTCTGCTATTTCATACATTCATACACATCTCAGGAAGCCTGTTTGTCCGGCTGATATAAATGTAGATCAGACGCGGAACCTTGCTCACAGTTTACTTACTTTAAGTGCATTTGATCAACTGAAACTATAGAGTATAGTTAGCAACTAATATATAGAATAGTTATTACTATTTTGAGATTTCTCTTTCTATTCTTTAGAGATTTTGTCTATAAAAACTCCACTCCACTTTAATTTAACATGTTAGTTTCCTAGATTTGTGAAACTAAATATAAACTTTAATAAGGGACGTTATTAAGGGGAAGGTCCCAATTTAACTTAATTTTCCTCTGCTAGTTTTAATACCGGGACAGCAAGGGTGCTATTTCGCGGCTATGCTAAATTCCATTCTTTTAAAGGCTTATGCTGTATACTTAAGGCAGCCTCGAGTACCTACAAATCCATCAAACCAGACAGTTCATTATATGTTTATACTTAGTTCCAAGAATTACTTTAATTATTAAATTGTCATCTATCCTATGGTTTCAAAATGCTAGCTTATTGTATCAATCAATAGTTCCAACAACTACATTACCGAAAATAATTAGCATAATTTCTAATACTCTCTAAACAACTCCAAAACTTAGTTTCTACGCAGTTTCATTCTAAAAAGGAAAAAGGGGAAATAATTCTATTTCTAGTTCCTCCTTAATAAGCTAATTCACATAACTAATGTTAGTATCTAATTACAATCAGGGCCTAAAGGAACTCACCAATTGAATTTTACGAATACCCAAAATAGAAGAAATTGTTGAGAACCTTCAACTTCCTCAAAATTTCTCCTAGCACCTAGTCTTGAACTGTTGCCTTGTCTCATCCAACAAAATCAGCTTCTAACAGTTCAAAGCGTTGATTTTTGTGAGTAAAATACACATACAGAGCTTCAAATGAGAGAAAAATGGAAGAAATTAAAATTTCTACATTTGGGGGTTAGGGTTCAGCTGACAGAGAGAAAAGAAGAGAGAAACCAGTTCATTACTACCACAAGCTTAATGATAACACAATATTATCAGTGGCAAGGTAAACAAAGAAACAAAATGTAACATTAACAGAATGCACCCAAAACTAAACAACAAAAACCAAGAAGACACATAAAAAAAAATTAGGGTTCATTTTCTCCTAATAAATCTACAAGCTTTACAGAGCATCTTCTTTGTCAACTATTTAGTAAATAACACAGGTGTAACAATCATACCTCGATCGAGAATGATTTGAGGAGCGACAGGTTTTGAGGAGACGACGGCGACGAGGAAGATTTCACGAGTTCCGGAGAGTTGGGACGGCGAGATTTTTCTTTTATTATTATTATTTTCTTTTTTTACTAGTTTATGTTTGTTTAATTTATCCAAATAACTGCATAAAAAAAATTATCCAAGTAAATTATTTTTTAATTAATATAGCTCGACCGATAGAAATATCAAAGTAGTTAGTTGGACACATTGTGATCGAAATTCAACTTCTCTACTAGTGTGTGAGTTTCCAATACAAAAAGTTTTAACAGCGTAGCTTATTGTCCGTCTTCATTTTGGTCATATGTAATTATTTTATATATAATATATAAATCTATTTTATATATAACTACTCGTATAATTTTATCTATCTACCAAAAACAAAATTAGTAATAACTACTATATTTTTTTTAAAAAAAAATTCATTAGACTAATCGATCAGTCTCAAGTGCTAATAAATATTTTTATAGCGAATCGTTTGGAAAAACGGCTATTAAAATTCATGTTGTGAAAATCGGAGGGTTCCCATAAATAAAAATTATGTTAAATTCTCTCCTTCTTCTCTTCCAACCCTAGCCGTCACCACTACTTTTTCTCTTCTTTTTAGTCCATTGAAGAGGGGTGATTTTAGGTCAATTTTGACCTAAAATCATCCCTCCAAATTGCTTTTCTTTCTCGTTATTATAATAAATAAGTGTGATTTTCACATATTTGCTTGTTTTGATTTTCCGTCTTTGTACGGTGTATTTGGTTGTCCCGTCTTTGTGCGGTGTTTTTGTTGTCCCGTCTTTGTGCGGTGTTCATTTGTTTCAGGTTGAAGGAGTATATCTGATCTAGTGCAGATCCAATCAATGTCGACTTTGGTGTCATCAACGCTACAGATCTGGAGACATGGATATTCCAGACACTTCAATATAGTCATATTTGTAGGCATATGTAATTTGCCGTTTTATGCTATTAACATGGATACTGTGAGTTTGTTCGCAGATTTATCCTTTTTGTTTTTAGCGATTATGAATTTGTATTACATCGATGTACTCTTTTCATTTGAATGAATGAATATTGTTTATTTTGTAAAAAAAAAAAAAAAAAAAAAGTTATGTTAGAACACCATTTTCTTATTACAACAATTAAGTAGAATTAATAATTGATTAACCAATCCAACAATGAATTTGTCCAAGTTACTATCCTTTAAACAAGGGATAAAGGGCTCTACTATTGAGTCTTGCTTGCATATTGAAAAAATTATATGATAGCCTAAAAAAAGTGATTAACTCTTATTATAAAAGTTTATTATGTTTGACTAACAAAATTTGACAAGGTCTATATTATAGGCCATATATATCCATTTTTCAATGTACCAAAAAAATCAAATTTGCTTATAAATGTGTCCGGAGGAATACCTTGTATCTCTTATCTTTTATCTTTTCTTTTATTATAAAAGCTTATTATATTTGGCTAACACCGAGTCTAACCTAATAAGTTAACCCTAATTCTATTTTACCTCCTTTTTGTTTTTAGACGGCCCACATCCAATATTAATTATATTACCAATTTAAGTTATACCTAAAAGTTATAGCTAATGTTACTAATAATTCTAATAATAATAATGTGACATTTAAAATTTAATTATGTAAACAAATATTTGAGCCGTCTATTTATCATCTATGCCTAGCATTTATCATCTATGCCTAGCATCTATAAAAAACAAATAGTGTGACAAAAACAAATTCGTGTGGCAAACATAAAAAAAAAAAAGAAAATGTATATTATATACCATATAGTTATACTAATAGTTATACTCCCTCCATTTTTTTAAAAATGTCCATTTAGAATAGTAACACCAAATTAAAAAAGTGTATTTTTTTTGTACTAAATATTTATTTTTTTAAAAAAAAAATTAGTTTCCCAAATATATAGAATTAGTTAGTTTTATTGACAAAAGTTACAATTGACAAATAGTACTTTTAAAACATCAAATAGACAGTAAAATCGGAACGCTAAATACAATATTTTGGATACTTAAAAAAAAACCAGAGGAAGTACTAAATAACAAATTTGTGTGCCATATATAAAAAAAATAGTTATACTAAATAATTAGTGTGTATATTATATGTTAATTCTTTGGAAATTTTTTATTTTTCATATCAATTAAAAAAAAAATTCTCGAGCCTTCTAGGAGACAAATTTGTTAGTACAATAGAAAGAAAAACAGCAAAACAAAATAGGAGCTAAATTATAATTCTAGTGCATCATAATGCATTAGACTAGAGGCAGTACAACAACTTATTGAGTCACTCTCATTCCAAATCTTCAACTGCCTGTAATGTGTTGAAAGATCATAGACCAAGGATAAGATTCTTGTTTAATAAAATGACAAATATTAGTAGTTAATTGTTTGAAATCTAAAATTTGATTTGAGCTACAAAAGAAAATAATCACACATTCTACATATTTTGAGTCACAAATACTGAGACATTTTAACAATAACATTTGTATACATGGTAGTGCAAATAATGCTAAGTTACTAAAACTCCATTTAGTTACATGAAAATAATCAGAAATGTTTGTGACTTCTTCGGAGTTCACTCTTAACAAGCTGCATATGACAAGAAGCTTTTTGAGGACCACTCAACCCAGCACATGAGTCTCTAGTGGTGAAAGAAATAGCATAGTAAAGATAAATTGTACATAGGATAATTAATAAGGTTAAAACAGTTAAGAGAAAACGGTGCCTCCTGAATAGTGTTGACCAACTACCAATTTCATTTTTTGTATACTGCCTTTTGAAAGATGATGACCTCATAGGTTTGTCTCAATCTGTATGTACAATATATATATGTGCCAATAGTTAATTAGTAACACTTTAGGAAATTCAATGTCCAGATACGCAGACCAAAAATAGAAGCGATAACTTGGATATACGAAATTCGTTTTCAAATCAGGGCCTCCAATTTGGTTGGATCGGCCCTGTATATAGGGCTTTTCACTTATATGTCAATTAATAGAAAATATAATTGATTTTAACATGTTTGAGTGATCTCATGTAAAATTGATTCTAAACATTCTAAGAGCGCCTTTTAATTTCAAATATGTTGTTAAATACACTTGTAGCTTAATGCATTTACATATAAATCATTCTACATTTAACTAATTTTTAAGCAAATTAATTCTTTCAAAATAAATTTCCCATCTTTAGAACAAAACAAACACATAAATCAATCAGAAATTTTATCTCTTACATACAATAGACATGATTGCAATAAAATATATAAAATGACATTCAAACAAATTAAGATGTAATGTACAAGTACAACACAAGAACAAAACATGGAACACGAATTCCTTTCGGGTATGATGGCATTCCTTGAGTGTGGCAGATTAAACACAAAATCATGCAGGATGAAAAATGCACACAAGAAAACAAGATAACTGACAATTAAGCAAATGCACACAATTGAAAAGTGAATGTAACACAAGGGAGCGCACCAAAATCGAAATAATTGGTTCGAACCACAATTTAATTGCTCCAATACCCTTAAAAGAAAAACATTTCTGAATTGTTCTATGGCAATGCAGACATGGGGGTTGGGGATACACAGCAAAATCTAACACAGAAATAGATATTAAAAAAAATTGCATTAAAACTAAATAATGATAAACCACAACGTGATTGAATCAAAGGAGAAGAGTTACCTTAACGATGAAGGCAAAAAGAAACAAAGAAAATGATACACAAAATCACAATCTTGATCCTAGAAAAGTACGAGAGAAATGGCGCACCTTTCAATCATCTTCTATTTAATCTAACTTTTGGTGAATTTCCTTTTTTAATTAATTTTAATCAACAAAAATATAATTGGACAACTATAAATAGAGACAAATTTTCGTATGTAAAAAGTTTTACTGGTGGTGTTAATTTTTTTAGATATATGCACTAATAGTATTAAGCTACTATACATTTTTAATTAAAATTACTATTTTAAATTAAAATTATTTTTTTAAAATAAAAGGTATTGAAGGCTATTTAAATTAAATAAAAAGAAAACAAGAGAATACAAAGATTGAGAGACTAGAACAAAACCTTATTGAAAAAATAAAAATATTCGCATTTTAAATTAAATTAAATTGGCAAAGATCATCATGTCATTAAGTATTTTACTATCGTAAGAAAATGTACTTAATTAAGGAATTCTGCCTTATATCAACATAAGAATATAAGAACTTTTTTTTGCACCTAAATATAAGAAAGGAATTTCTTTTTACATTATATAGGAAAAAAAAAAGGAAACAAATTCCATGAAAGATAATATCATAATACTCCATTCATTTATTTCAATCTCTCCATTTAGTCATCCATTTCTTCACTCTAAGGAGGACATATGTTACACACACTACAATAGACACAATACAGTACTTTTTACACAAACAAGAAGTCAATCCCACAGGGTGCTATACAAACTCTCATCACTTCAGAGCAGGAAAAAAGAAGAACCGAGGACCGAAGCATGATTTCTACCCAAGTTGCGTCCCCGAATGCATTCCACATCTACCAAGTGCGAGTGATCGATGAAAAGGTTGACCTGAACAAGAGACACAATATCAAAAATGTTGTGTAATGATTTTATTATTTCTAATTCTTATTTAGTAAGAAAAGTGAAATAGAGCATTTACATTTGGACCATATTGTTTGATAAACCACTCAGATGCGTTATGATTTGATGCTTCAAACATAGTCTTCTCAAGACCAAGGCGGCCAATGATCTTTGCGATAACATCCGCGCGCATATTATCAGCATGTTTGGAGACATCATCAGCATCAATCATTATCATGTCTGCACCCGCTTCTAAACACCTCTCAGCTCTTCTAATCAAGAAATCCACATCTTCCACTAATTCTGAAAGTTTCAATATAACGTCAGACCAATATGACATGTTGATTCTACATTCTTCATTGCAATTGCAATCAATTTCAGAACAAAAGATTTGATATCTTGTGTACCACCAGTAATCAATACCTTAAAATGAGAACTTCATGAAACAGAAAATTATAGCATGTTGGAATATGTTCAACAATCAACATCAATGTCTTAACAAATAGATACCCCATAGAAGCATATTACCCCTATTTTGGCCTCTACCAATCCTACATACATTCTATGCAGAGAATTGTCTGAAAATTAAAGAGGAAGTCCATAACAAAAGCATATCTTCCGCATACTTAATCCGATCATGCAATTCATCCAAATTGAAACAATAACCCTTTCAGTATTCTAAATTTGAATATTCCCATTTCTTATGAACATCTAATCAGTGTGTCACTTTTTTATATTTTATTAGTACAACCCAGAAGATAGTTTCTATAGAAAAGCCTAAATATGTTCCATTCCACATCTTAAAAAAGAGACAGGCAGATGTATGCACAAAAATGAAGAACAGGAAAGAAAACAAGAGAGTAAAATATATTTACCAGATGATCTAGGTGCTGGAAGAATATAAGCCCCATAAGCTCTATCACCACTTCTGGGAATATCAGACTTATTAAACTTAAGTTCAAAATGAGGCTTAGCTTTCATACCACCAGTTTTGACCAAGCGAACAAATCTCAAAAGGGTTTCTTCAGGAACTCCAAGGGAACCCACATTCAGCTCAATTGTGTCAAACCCCAACTGCTTACATTCCTATTACAAAAGATCATACATTAATCATGTAACACTAACTAATCCACTACTTCAGGAATCAAAAACTGTTAATATAGCAAATCCGTCCGATTCTAAACAAAGAAGATATATGCACAAGAACACAATGATTAATCACAGAATTTAGCCAATTGTGCTTAAGCCTCTAACAACACAGTGGCTAATGGCTATTGGCTTTCTCCACTTTTCTTTTTTCTTTTTTGTCCAGTAACCTAGTGACTAAACTCAAACACTATAAGTGTGGAGAAGTGAGAAATCCAGCGTTGAAACCCCGGCCCCTCCGATGATGTCCCTACCAACTGAACTACTCTTATTGGACACGACTTGCTCTGCTTTTCTACCATGCAATGAATAAAGATTACAAAGTACTACATAACTTTCTTTAAATATACTACAAATTTACCCATCCCTAAACAACAAAAACAAAAATATTCCCTCAAAATAAGAACAAAGGTGATGAGAAAAAACCTCCACGTAGTCTTTGAAGCCTGAAGGACCTTTGTGGTGAATCATATGTTCAGCCCAATCACCTGTACTAACATAAACATCATGCTGATGAGCCGTGTCAATGACTTGTTTGATAAAATCTTTTGACATCAAGCTATCAGAACCTCCACAAAACTTCAAACCATCAACACAATCTCCCATAGATTCAAAAATATCCTGCAAACAACATAACAATAACATATCCATTTTCTTTAAACAATACTCCAAGAAATAAATAACTAGAACCATATGATCCACCATAATCACAAGTTATAAAAAAATCTTTAAGCTCAATTTAACCTAATTGAACACAATTGAGCGAATGACATGGCATATAATATATATAAATCAAAATTATACTAATGATTAGTTAATTAATGGAAAAGGAAAAGGAAAATTAGTGAACCTGAAGAACATTGTGGTTGAAGAGAGTGTAATGAGGGCTTCGCATTTCGGTGACGCCGTAGCGGCGAGGTTTGGAGGGGCGATCCTCGTTGACGTCGAAGGTTTTCCATCGGTATGCCGACATTGTTATTGTTAGTTAGGATTTTGGAGAATTGAGAGGGAATCGAATTGCGATTTTTCGGTTTCCACTTTCTCTCGTTCTCTCTGTGCAAACCGAAAGAAAGATGAGTATAGTTCTTTCTTGAAGCTAGTGGAAGAAAAATGAAAGATCAAGTTCTTTCTAGAAAACGCGAATTGTTGCATTGTAGCTTGCGCTCCAAATGTGTTTGCATTCAAGGAGAATACAACACGTGTCCTTTTCCTTTTTAAAAATTAAAATAAAAAGAAAAAACTCAAAAAGAAAAACTTACTAGATGCTTTTCCGAAAAATCTTAGACTAACATTTTGAAGCAAGTGTTGTATACAAGATCAAATAGAAATCTTTGAAGATTTATAGGAAGAATTTTCTAAATATGTAAACTAAAAGAGTTTAAAATAATGTTAAAATTAAAATTAGGTAGTCAATTAGATCACAAATATGTCGAAAATGTTGTGGTAATTCTGAGGTGAGTTTAAATCTCACATTATTTTTTAATAAAATGAAGGTTGAACTGTTTTTAAGTGAAATGATTCATAAATCTAATATTTTAATATTTTGGATAAAAATGTGGTGTACAATTCACTTGTAAGGTTGTTATTAAACTCATTGTTAATGATTCGCTAATTGCCCCTTCGTGACCCGACAAAATTAAAGTGAAACACAATGCATCTTCTTATAATCTCTTCTCTCCGAGTCAAATTTATTCGGATATATAATACATCTTAGCATGAATCGCATCGTAATTTTACAGACGTAGCTAACCAAGTAAATGTCACCGCTATTGCGATAAAGACCTCTACAACCTGAAATATTAAAGTAAACAAATATGGACTTATTGTAAAAAAAATTCTTACAATTTAGGATTTTTCTTTTTAGATTTTAAAGGATTTGTAAAACAGATTTTAGGGCCCGTTTGGTGCGCAAGATATGATAGTGTCAGGATATGATATAAAACAGGATAAGGATAGGATATGATATAAGCAGGATAATAGTTATCCACAGTTATCCTATCATATGTTTGGTGCAGACAGGATAACAAACATGATAACAATCGTATAATGTTTTTAATATATATCTCGCTCATAATAATGTAATAAGATATATATATATATATATATATATATATATATATATATATATATATATATATATATATATATATATATATATATATCATATTCTAATTACAAAATTAACATTGTAAAATAATTATTTTGGAATACTTTGAATTTTATAAATAAAAAATTTAAATAAGCAATCAAATATATATTTTCATATAAATTTAAATAAAATAATGAGCAAATAAACATGTTAAATTTTTATATGAATATGATCAAATAAATAACTTAATTATATATGTTAGATAAGGTAAATAAATATATCATATATTTTATATGTAAATAATAAAACTACCATTGCAAGAGAATTATATTTAATTTGTTATAAAATTTAAATTAATATCCCTATTTTGCAATTTTTAATAATTATTTTACTTTAAAATATTGTAATTACAGTGTAATTTTGATTTTTAAAATTATGTAAATTACAAAATTACCCTTATGAGAAAATCGTGTATATATTTAAATTTTTTTTTAAAATTTACTATCAAATTATTTTATTATTAATATTTTATTAATTTTCATTTTTTATTTTAAAATATATTTTATCAAATAAATGGGTAAATTATTTTCTTTTCTTATCATGCGCGTAACCCAGCTTAAACTCAGGATAAGAATTTTAACTAGAGAGATATGATAGGATAAGTTGCAGGATTAACTTATCATATCCTATTGGTTCACCAAATACTGGATTAAGACAGTATATGATACAGTTATCCTATCATGTCTCTTATCCTGTACGCCAAACGAACCCTTAAAGTATTTTATAGAATTTAAAAATTGCAACCATTGACTTTGGTACAAAGTGTGTGCCAATCCATTGGTGTCCATCTATTTATAGTTTTTTTCCTACTCTTTCCTAAATTGGGTTTGTTATATAATTAGAGTGATCTTTAACTCAAAACTTAACAAATTAATTAGTTTCCTTCCATTTTCTCTTCACACGTTTTATTTTTATCCATTAATCCTCAAAACTAATTTTATACTTCTTTGTTCATTTTTACTTATCTTTTTAGAATAATAACACAAAATTAATAAAGTGTATTTTTGTATTTTATCTTTCTATTATACCCTTATTTAATATTCCTATTTTTTTGCACACACTTTCTCTTTCCAATAATTATAATATATTATGTACAAAAAAACAAAAATTTAATATGTTACGCACAAAAAAAATTGTTTTTGGAATATATAGCAATAATTAATTTTATTGAAAAAGATAAGAGTAATTGACAATTGATATAATTGACAAATCATACCCTTAAAATATATAAAAGATAATTAAATAGAAACGATAAATCCGACGTTAAAAGACAAGTAAAAAGGAATGGAGAGGGTATATCATTAAAGCCCATATCTCATTATTAAAAATACACCAAAGTTTTTAACAATAAAACAAAAAATGATTTGAAAATGAAAAATAAGAAGTATTTTTCCAAATTAGTTGTTTTAAAATTGAACATAATGTTTCCAAGTGAAATCACTAAATTAATTGTTTGAAAATGAAGAATAAGGAGTATCAAAGTTGTTGATGTTTTTGGTCACCATTCTAACCCACCACATGATCTAGGGGTGGACAATGGGTTGGGTAGGGCGAGTTTGGGCCTATAAATACTATTCATCCAAATCCGCGGTTGTAATAATGAGGTCCAATCCGACCCTTTTTAAAAGTTCGGTTTTTGTGAGTTCGGTTTGTGCGGATCAGCGGTTTGATGGGTCGGTTAATTCGGTTTTGAACCAACAAATGAAAAATTATCTGAAAAATAAAAAAACTCAACTGTGTAATGTGAAGAGAAAACATGAGCGCAAGTGAAAGGGAATGAAGTATAACGTAAAATAAAATAATTACAACAAACGTTTGGTGGTATTAGTATTTGAGTAAGAGAAAAGTAGTGGTTATCAACTACTAGTTAGTGGTTTCCTGTTTTCACTTTCTAAGGAAACAAACTATAACAAGTTTCAAGATATGTCCAATCACTTCATCATATTTTATATATTGAATAAAACAAAAGATTACAATTTATATAACTCAGGCGGGTTCGGTTACCGTTGGGTTGATTTTAGAAAATTGAACAAGCTCATTTCAACCCGCCTAAAATCGAAAAAGTGTGATTGACAACCTGACGACCCGCAGCGACCCGTCAACTTGATCAAATTTCGGATCAGATTGTTCGGTTTGAATCGGTTTGCGGATTTTTGACCACCCCATTGATCTTATGATTAATATTTAATACTACCCCCGTCCCATTATATTAGAATCTTTTGAAAATTTTACTTGTCCCATAATATAAGAACTCTTTCTAAATTGTCTTTTACATTAATTATTTTGGGACCAAAATACTCCTAATGATGGTTTAAAATAGTAACTTGTAGGATGTAGTCACTTTTTGTTTACTGTGCATCATCTCTTTCTCTCACCTTTGTCCACCAATGAAATATTTTCCCTCACACCTTTTTCCAATGCTAGTTCTCGTGCAAGCAAACATTTTACCAATGCTACTACTACTACTAGAATACATAACGTTTTCTTTCTTTTCCATTATAAATTCATGACTCATCAACATTAAAACCACACCATCAGTCTTCAGTCTAACAAAGAAAGGAGGTTGCAGATAGTCTTACAATGGAGGACATTGCTCAAGGTCTCACTAAAGATGCCAACCCAGCTCATGAGTTTGATCTGAACAAGCCTGCTGAGGAGAATGAAGATCAAACAAATGTTGTTGAATACTCACTCCTTTTTGATCTGAGAGGATTTTCAAACATCGATCTGAACAAGTTTCCAGAAGATGATTATGAAAACGACAATTATGAAGAAAAGGAGAAGAAAAAATTGTTGAACACATTGCGACAAACTTGTTTTGTTTTGAAACCGCTAAAATTTAGCTTTAAATTGGAACCGCTAAAATTTTGTTTTCATTTGAACTGCTTAATTTGTTTAAGGTACAATACAAATTCCATTGTAAGCTAGTGCCATACTTCTAGAAAAAATGTAATAAAATTGCTTGTAGCATTGAAATAGGGAAATAGAGTGGCTATTGAGCTACCCAAGATAAAAGTACTAGGAGACAAATTACTACCTACGTACTACTACTATACTCCCTCCGGTCTTATATATAAGAAAACTTTTACTTTTTAAATTCATTGTAAAATGGATGTATGTAGACTATATTATTGTCTAGATTCATCCATTTTACAATGAACCTAAAAAGTAAAAGTTTTCTTATATATAAGATCGGAGGGAGTAAGTTCCAATTCCAATTAAGTATAGGGGTAAAAATGGAACAATAACATAAATTAAGAATAAAAGTATTAATTTTAATTAGATAAAATTCCTTCCTTAACTCCCGTGAAATAGTTGACTAGTTCTAATATAATGGGACAAAAGTAGTACTTAATAGTCTCATTGGTGGGTTTGGTTCATTGGTTTCAGAGACATTTTCAAAGGAGAAAAATTCCATAAACTTTAACCTCATTAGATGAAGGAGATAAAGAGCCCTAACTTTTGAGAAGAATATAGAAGAATTAGTTTTCAACCAATTCCAAAGTGACATGTGTATGAGAGTGTATGGGATTTAACTTATAAGCTAGTAAGATTTAAATTTGTCTTTAATGTGATTTTCTTATTTTATTTTAAAGGCTCGGTATCAGACTTATTAACCGACTAATCCAAGAGATATCAATCATACCGTCCATTTTTTGGAGTCTAATCTCAACTCAAATCTCAAATCTCAACTCACCACCACTCTCCTTTTGTTTGTTTGTTTTCTTTTGATTTTGGATTGAACTTGTTAGTATTGTTGTTGTTTTTGTTAGTATCCTTTTAATGCCCACAATGTGTTTGTTAAAATTCCTCAACCAAATATCTTTCTTTTAAAACACCTTGAATTTATGAGCATCTCCATTTTCCTATTCCCTTTCTTCACTAACCTCACAATTTTTTCCTCTTCTTACTCCAACCTTTTCATTTCCACGACATGATTTTTCTTCATCTATTTTTCTTAATTATTGTCCACCTCTTGTTTGATCAATTCCCTCGAACAAACATTGGTTCTTGAAACATTTTGTTTTGCGTCTAGTCAACACTAATCTAGCTTATTGATAGGCACAATTTTGCATTGTCCCAATGAGTTATAATCAAATAAGGTGGTTGTTGCGCCTGGTTCTATAGGTGCTTGGGTTCAATTGTTACTTCTTCCTCGATGCACGTTACAAGTGGTCAAGCCTCAGACTAGAAGAGATCGTAGGTTTGGGAATAGGAAGTCCTTGCAACAATCTCACATTTTGGGGTGTTTGGCTACATGGAGAGAACCTGATGATCTTTCCAAATTAGTTGATAGTGTGTTGGGCAATTATGGTCAAGAGAGTCTAGGTAATGGAAAAGACAATATTGAAGAGGAGAATAGCCAGATTAACACTAACATCAAGCAATGCCTCCGTAAAGTTGCAGATGGACACTTCACAGCCGCCGTGAAGGTATTGGGATCATCCGGAGTAGCCCCCTATAATGAAGCCACTATGAGAGTTTTGGAGGAGAAACACCCATACATGCCACCTCCCTCTACACCAACCACGATGTTTGTTGAAGCTCCTCTTGTGGCGAAAGTTGACACTGTTCTCAAGTGCATTCAGTCGTTCCCTAAAGGAACGTCATGTGGTAGAGATGGATTGTGTGCCCAACACCTATTAGATGCGATGTGTGGAGAAGGTTCTCCGGCGGCAAGAGACCTTTTAGATGCTATCACGCTAGTGGTTAACTTATGGCTTGGAGGAAGATGCCCAATCAGTTTGGCAGAGTTTGTAGCTTCTGCACCCTTAACCCCATTACTAAAGCCTGATGGTGGGGTACGACCTATTGTCGTAGGTACTATTTGGAGGCGTTTAGTATCCAAGGTCGCTATGAAAGGAGTCGGAAAGGATATGGCTAAATACCTCAATGATTTTCAATTTGGGGTAGGAATGTCAAGCGGTGCAGAGGCTGTTTTGCACAGTGCCAACAGGGTACTAAGTCGGCGACATGAAGATGGTTCTTTGGATATGCTCACAGTAGACTTCTCGAATGCTTTCAACATGGTTGATAGGTCGGTACTGTTACAAGAGGTAAGAGTGAGGTGTCCATCTATTTCTCTGTGGGTCGAGTTTCTTTATGGTCAGGCAGCGAGGTTATACCTTGGGGATGGACATATTATGGCGGCCGCTGGAGTGCAACAAGGTGACTCGTTGGGACCACTCCTTTTTGCTCTTGTGCTACACCCTCTCATTCATAAGATCAGAGACAACTGCAAGCTTCTTCTTCATGCTTGGTATCTTGATGGTGGGACTATCATAGAAGATTCAGAGGAAGTGGCTAAATCCCTTGATATCATTAGAGCGACAGTTCCAGGATTAGGCCTTCATTTGAATATTCGTAAAACGGAGATCTTTTGACCTTCTTGTGATGGAAGCAAACTTCGTAAGGGGTTGTTCCCTTCAGATATTGGGAGACTGTTGTCTGGGGTGAAATTGCTCGCACTACAAGAATTTCTGTCATTTGCGGCGGCCAAAAACGGCCAGAAATGCCAAAAAAACGGCCAGAAAAGAGTATTTGCGGCGGTTTTTTATGCCGCCGGATAAACGCTTGTCGCAAACTTTGCGGCGGCTTTTTTCGTCAAAAAACCGCCGAAAATTAGTGGCGAGCATTTGCGGCGGCCTTTTTCCGTCGGAAATGGCTTAAGATTGGTTGATTCCAAAACATTTGCGGCGGCACAAAACCGCCGAAAAAGTCGTCGCTATATATTAGCGGCGGCTTTAAACCGCCGGAAAAGTCAACGCTACATATTAGCGGCGGCTTTAAACCGCCAGAACCACACCCATATAAAACAAAAAAAATATTAGTGGCAGCTTTTTGCCGCCGGAACAGCACCCAAATAAAACAAAAAAAAATATTAAATTTCATCTGTTAAATCTTTTTGTTTTTTGTTTGGGGAAAAATCTTTTCAATTTATATTTAAAATATTTATCCTTTATAATTACATTACAAATATTTAATTTTGACAAATAATATTAATATTCAAAATTGGGGCCATTGAATGAACCTGCCAACATATTTAAAACATATCTTTTACAATAAGACTAATTAAAATTAAAGTCTTCTATATAAATCTGTAGGATAATTAATAGTAATAGTAATTATAATAAGGTCATTCATATAATCATATGGCACTTCAATATGGCTGGTATTGTTTATAAATTAAAAAATTACAATCATCCAAAATTAAATTAAAAAATTACAATCATCCAAAATTAAATTAAAAAATCTTCTAAATGATAGTGGAGGTAGTTTGTTGATCCTTCCAAAATGGTGAAACTTAAAGCTACCTGCAAAAAGAAATAAAAAACGTTAAAAACATCTGTTAAAAAAATAACATCTTTATGTAATCTAACTTTACCAAATCATATAGATCTGTTAAAAAAATTCAAGAAATTTATACATTACATCTTAAAAAAGGAATAGAAAAACTTGATTGTGTATAACTTTACCAATAGCTAATACATTACCTCTCCTGTATAAACTGTGACCACATGGGGTGTAAAATCCACAGCAGCTGTGCTTGAAAACACTTCACCTACAAAAATTACAACACAAAAAAATATTAATTTTCAAAATCAAAAGAAACCCAGAATAATTATATAAGAAAAGATCACATTTTTACAATCTTATAAAATAAAAAAATGCATACAGAAAGTAAAGTTTGTAACAATAGAGATTTCTGAGTTCTTTCAATAAGTACCTAAACCATGATTTCTGAGTTCTTTCAAAAAATAAAAAACATGATTTCTGTTTAAATAAATCATCAGAAAATCATGCTACCACACAGAAACCAAAAATCATGTTTAAGAAAGGAAACCGAAAATCAGAAACCAAAAATAATGTATAAAATCATCAGAATCATGCTACCAATCTATAGATCTACAACAAAAAAGGAAAATAAACTCACTTGAACGAATGGGTGAATGGGTGAAGAAGACGAATCAACAAAACGGATCGAAAGACAAAGAAAGGTAGAGGGCGAGATCGAGAAAAACGGGGGCGGCAAGGTTGGGGTTAGGGTTTGAAGAAGCGCAGATTGAGATGAGAGAGGGAGAGAGTTCAGTGAACTTCACTGAAAAATAAAAAATAAAAATAAATTAGAGAGTGTTGTGAGATATTAGGGTTTGTTCTATTCTGCCTCTTTGGACCTTGTGTTGGATGTGGGCTTTTTTTTTATCTATTTGGCCCATTTTTGGATGCATATCATAATATAAATAAATAATAAATTTTTGAAATATACTATAATCATTTTTATAAAACATTAGAAAATTTTAACTTACCTAATTATTCGTATTTATTTATTTTAAAAAAAAAAATAGAATATGTACCGATATAAATTTACATTATCAATTCCCGTAAACTTAGCTCAGTTAGTAGGGACATATCGATATTTTATATGCAGAAGCCGGGGTTCGAACCCCGGACACTGCACTTTTATTAAAACTACGTTTCAAATGAGACTTTTATTACAATTTGTCTATACATTTGGAGTCTCATGATAAATATTATTTTTCTAATTTGTTTGTTAGTGCAATTAGGTGATATTGAACGGTTGGATTGATAAAATTCGAAATTTTCGATCAAAATCAATAGTTTTAGTCAAACTTCAAGACCCTTTCATTAAAATTAGGTTTCCGATGAGACTTTAATTACGATCTGTCTATACATTTGGAGTCCGATGAACAAAATTCTTTTTCTAGTTTGTTTGTTAGTCCAATTAAGTGATATTGAACGGTTGAATTGATAAAATTCGAAATATTCGGTCAAAATCGATAGTTTCAGTCAAACTTCAAGACCCTTTCATTAAAACTAGGTTTCCGATGAGACTTTTATTACGATCTCTCTATACATTTGGAGTCCGATGAACAAAATTCTTTTTCTAATTTGTTTGTTAGTCCAATTAGGTGATATTGAACAGCTGGATTGATAAAATTCGAAATATTTGGTCAAAATCGATAGTTTCAGTCAAACTTCAAGACTCATTCATTAAAACTAAGTTTCCGGTGAGACTTTTATTACGATCTGTCTATACATTTGGAGTTCGATGAACAAAATTCTTTTTCTAATTTGTTTGTTAGTCCAATTAGGTGATATTGAACGGTTGGATTGATAAAATTCGAAATCTTTGGTCAAAATCGATAGTTTCAGTCAAACTTCAAGACCCTTTCATTAAAACTAAGTTTCCGATGAGACTTTTATTACGATCTCTCTATACATTTGGAGTCTGATGAACAAAATTCTTTTTCTAATTTGTTTGTTGGTCCAATTAGGTGATATTGAACGGTTGGATTGATAAAATTCGAAATCTTTGGTCAAAATCGATAGTTTCAGTCAAACTTCAAGACCCTTTCATTAAAACTAAGTTTCCGATGAGACTTTTATTACGATCTCTTTATACATTTGGAGTCTGATGAACAAAATTCTTTTTCTAATTTGTTTGTTGGTCCAATTAGGTGATATTGAACGGTTGGATTGATAAAATTCGAAATCTTTGGTCAAAATCGATAGTTTCAGTCAAACTTCAAGACCCTTTCATTAAAACTAAGTTTCCGATGAGACTTTTATTACGATCTCTCTATACATTTGGAGTCCGATGAACAAATTCTTTTTCTAATTTGTTTGTTGGTCTAATTAGGTGATATTGAACGGTTGGATTGATAAAATTCGAAATCTTTGGTCAAAATCGATAGTTTCAGTCAAACTTCAAGACCCTTTCATTAAAACTAAGTTTCCGATGAGACTTTTATTACGATCTGTCTATACATTTGGAGTTCGATGAACAAAATTCTTTTTCTAATTTGTTTGTTAGTCCAATTAGGTGATATTGAACGGTTGGATTGATAAAATTCGAAATCTTTGGTCAAAATCGATAGTTTCAGTCAAACTTCAAGACCCTTTCATTAAAACTAAGTTTCCGATGAGACTTTTATTACAATCTGTCTATACATTTGGAGTCCGATGAACAAAATTCTTTTTCTAATTTGTTTGTTAGTCCAATTAGGTGATATTGAACGGTTGGATTGATAAAATTCGAAATCTTTGGTCAAAATCGATAGTTTCAGTAAAACTTCAAGACCCTTTCATTAAAACTAAGTTTCCGATGAGACTTTTATTACGATCTGTCTATACATTTGGAGTTCGATGAACAAAATTCTTTTTCTAATTTGTTTGTTAGTCCAATTAGGTGATATTAGACGGTTGGACTGATAAAATTTGAAATCTTCGGTCAAAATCGGTAGTTTTAGTCAAACTTCATGACCCTTTCATTAAAACTATGTTTCCAATTCGACTGTTATTACAATCTGTCTATGCATTAGCAGTCCGATGATCAAAATTATTTTTCTAATTTGTTTGTTAGTCCAATTAGGTGATATTGGACGGTTGGATTGATAAAATTCGAAATATCCGGTCAAAATCGGTAATTTTAGTCAAACACTCTTTCATTAAAAATAGGTTTCCGATTAGACTGTAATTACAACTTGTCTATATATTCGAATTTCGATGATCAAAGTTCTTTTTCTAATTTGTTTGTTAATCAAATTAGGTGATATTAAACGGTCGGGTTAATAAAATTTAAAATCTCTTCTAAAAATCGGTAGTTTAAGTCGTATTTTTGTAAGTTTTATATATAATATTTAGTTTTATATAAGTTTCATTCCTATCTATATTTTTATATAAGTTTCATTCTAAATAATATATGTTTTAAATAAAATATTTAGTTTTATATAATTTTATATTTATATAAAAATTAAAATTTAATAATAACAAAAGAATATACTAACAAATTTAATTCATATATTATTCTCTTATAAAAAAAAAAAAATCATATATTACTCTCTTAAGATTAATCTAAATACAAATATTAATTTCATATTATATAAAACTTATATTATTTAGATTCATCTTATACAAATATATTACTAAGTATTAGTAAATATTTGGTTCTTTGAAAATTTTATATAAAATATTTGGCTTTATATAAATTTTATATAATATACAAAAAACTTATATCATGCATATGTTTTTTTTACAAAATATCAAGTTTTATTTTATACTGTAAGTTTTATATATTACAAACAACTTATTTATATAAAAAAACTTCATTCAAAAAAAAAATTACATAAAAAAACATATATAATTTTTTAATAAATATTAATCATGCTATATATAATGCCATAATAAATATTAGTTTCTTTAATGTAAGTTTGAATAAAAAAAAAAGTACAGTTATTTTGCGGCGGTTTTTGTCCGCCACAATATTAGCGGCGGTTTCTTTGGCTTTTCCGGCAGTTTTTTGGAAATTAGAATTTCTCGTCTAAGTTTTCCGGCGGTTTGTAGCCGCCGCAAATATTTCTGTTCAAATTTATTTCCCGCCTTAAGTTTCCGGCGGTTTTTAAACCGCCGCAAATTCTTCAGTTCAAATTTTTATTTCCCGCTTTTTTTCCGGCGGTTTACAACCGCCGCAAATCCTTACAAAACCGCCGCAAATGTAATTTTTTATTATTTAATTGGTGGATACGTTTCCGGCAGGATTTTCCGCCGCAAATGGCCAAAAACCGCCGCAAATGTTTCCGTGGGCTCTTGGCCGCCGCAAATTTTGGCCGGTAAGAAGGGAAATTCTTGTAGTGTCGGAGGTGCTGTTAGTCGAGATAGAGGTTTCATTGAGGATGTGGCCATGAAGAGAGCTGTCAGGGCTGTTGAGTTAATGCATCTTCTTCCCAAGTTAAGAGATCCGCAAAGTGAGCTTCTTCTACTCTGCTCATGCATGGGTATCGCCAAACTTTTTTTCGGCCTTCGGACGTGCCAACCAATTTACATGGAGGAGGCGACTGTTTTGTTTGATAAAGAGTTGAGAGCAGCGATTGAAAACATCGTGGTTGGGGGAGGTCCGTTCTTTGGAGGCTTACTTCCTTACCCATTAAGTTTGGGGGTTTAGGTTTGTATTCAGCAGTAGAGGCCACCTCATATACCTTTGTTGCTTCTAGGGCCCAATCTTGGATTTTGCAAGATCATATATTGAGGAACAACGGAGTAGGTGGTATGGACTTGGATTTTGACAATGCTTTGGACGGTCTTCGGAATACGATTTCGACTTTTGACTTTAGCAATTTTGCTAGCAAGGACACCGTCCCCCCTAAAGCCCAACATGTTTTGGCTAGTGTCCTTTTTGGTAAGATTGTTAAGGACATGGAAGTTGATTTTAACATGACCACAAGGGAAAAAGCAGTTTTTGGGTGTTTGAAAGTGGAACACGCTCATGATTTTCTCCTTGATATTCCCATTGATGGGTTAGGGCAACATATGTCACCCGTTGAGTATCGTACCATCCTTAGGTATCGCCTCATGATTCCGTTATTTCCTAAGGATGAGGTTTGTCCTGTTTGTCGTAAAGCATGTCTCGACACTTTCGGGGAGCATGCAACTCATTGTAGGGAGCTCCCTGGCTTCAAATATAGGCATGACCTTGTCAGAGATGTGCTTTTTGATATTTTTAGGCGTGCATGAATTTCTGTGAAGAAAGAGGCACCAGTGAACTTCTTGACTGACCCACAAGAAGGAAGATCGGCACTTCGTCCAGCTGATGTTCTGGTGTATGGATGGGTAGGTGGGAAACATGCTTGTGTGGATTTGTCTGGAGTTTCCCCTCTTGTGGAATTGGGGGTCGGAGATTTTACTGTGGGACGGGCATCTCTCAAAGCTGCTTCAAGCAAAATGACAAAACATGAGAAAGCGTGTTCTGACAATCAACACGTTTTTATACCATTTGCATTCGACACTTTTGGTTTTTTAGCACCAGAGGCTGTAAATCTTTTGAAAAGAATTCAAAAGGTCATGCATAGTAATGTTGTGTCGCCTAAGTCTATGAATGTAGTTTTTCAAAGATTAGGTTTTGCTATTCAAAAAGGTTTAGCGGCGCAGCTTGTTGCCCGTCTACCTTTTATCCATGTGTAATTATTTAACATTATATTTATATATAGAGTCTATTTAAAATCGAGATTCACTTTATATTGATTGACTGAACATAAAAATAACACCAAAAGGATTTGAATATGAAATCTTAAGAAGAACATAGTTCAAAATCTCCCATGTGAGTTAATGTGATTTTTATCCTCAAATTTATTCAAGTAATTTCAACTTAAAATTATCCTAATATATTACTCAACAAAAAATTATCCTAATATAAATAAGTTTAGTTTCAATACACTTCTTATTCTTAACCAAAACAATACATTGAAAACACTGATATTAAAGTAGGGAGACTCTTCACTCTTCAGCAATAAGGTTCCATATTTCCACTTGTTCAAAAAAAAGTTTCCATATTTCCATTTCACGATCTCATCAGCTGGACATTCTTCGATACCCCGAATTTGGGCTTTCCGTGGTAGTGAAACTCTGGTTTTCGTGTCCCTCATGGTAGGAATATTGTAAAGGGAAATGAAAAAAATAGAATAAAGTAAAAAATGTGAAGATAAAAGTAGCTTTAAATCCAATTAGCTAATTAGTTCCATATATGATAATGCAATGCAAACCTGGCCCAATCTTTATTCTTATTCCTCCAATATTACAACAAATTATAGTTATCTATTAAAGTGAGGAGTTTAAGAAACAATTGTAGTATAACATCATATTTTGCATCACCTTTGAATTTTAAGAAAATGGTTAGAAACTATGGTTTCATTGTCTGCCTTGTTGTCATTGTCATGGATGTTGTTGCTGGGATACTTGGAATTCAAGCTGAAATAGCTCAAAACAAGGTACAAGTCCTAAATCATACATATTTTTTTTTTTATAAAAAAAATAATTGAAGGGCAAAAATATTATTATTCATTAAAGTGGTGCTAATATTCATTTTACGATCTTCCACAATTAGATTGGAATTTTGTCCTTTAAAATTATAAAATTAAACTATTAGCACCTTTAAAATTATAAAATTAAACTATTAGCACTTAACCGACACTTTATAGACAAATCATACATATCTCAATTAAGGATTCAATAATTGATAACAAAAAGACTTATTTTTGTGATGAAAATAGGTGAAGGATTTGAAGATGTGGGTACTTGAGTGTAGAGACCCAAGCTATGAATCTTTCAAGCTAGGACTTGGTGCTTCCATTCTCTTGGCTTTGGCTCATGCAATTGCTCACTTTCTTGGTGGGTGCATTTTCATAAAGTCCAAAGAAGAATACAAAAGAGCCACATCCAATAGGCAATTAGCAATGACTTCCCTCATTTTCTCATGGTAAGTCCTTTACTCTTCATCATGCATGTACCAAAATATCCAATATTCCAATAATAGATACTCCTTCCGTTCTAAAATGTAAGTCACTTTGTATGCCATTCGGTTAAGCTTAATGGTGCAGTCGGTTGTATGCCGTTCGGTTAAATCAATATTGTAGACCGTTTGATTAAATTTAATCAAATGGCCTACCATACAGTCAAATGTAGAGGATCTTGGTTTCTTATTTAGTTGATTTTTTGACATGGGTGGTTTGTGTTAATTATGTTTTAAATTGTCAAGTTTTGCACTTTGAAACATATTGATTAAAACTTATCCTATCAATTTGGCCTTGAATTGGTTTACTATTTATGTAATTAGTTGCTGAATTAGTGTTTGTTGTTTTCAGGATAGTATTAGGAGTTGCATTCTCCATGCTAATCATAGGCACATTAGCCAACTCAAGATCAAGAGAATCATGTGGAATATCAAATCATCGTTTTTTATCCATTGGAGGGATTTTATGTTTCATTCACGGATTGTTTACCGTTGCTTATTATGTTTCGGCAACGGCCACAAAAAGAGAAGAATACAAGTGAGACAAGGAATGTTGTAGTGATCAGTAGCACATTCTTTATAATTTGGTGCGTAATTGTATTATTAGTTTTTTGAAAAACAATTTACTACAAAAATATTTATTCATTTAAGGAGATTGATGTTTATTGTTCCAACCATTCATTGTTAAAATACATTAGAAATAATATAAATTCGAACCACATTGCTAAAATTGAAAGTGGTGAATACGTGAATAAACTCACATATTTCATATAGGAGTACCTAAGGCCGTATTTGAGGTAGGGTGTAGAGGGTGACCATCCTAGGTCCACAAAAATAAATTCAAAATTTGGGTCTCCAAATAATTATTTTTAGGGTATTATTAGGCCCAACAAAAAAAAATTATAATTTGTCTGTCGCTTCTTATTCTCTTTTGGTGGACGTATAATTGTATCAAGAATTTTGGTACAATGATATTTGATATAGTTAATTATTGATAAATTGATTCAATGATACGTAAGTATTAATAGTTAAATTCTTTTTCTGCGTACATATTTCTTATGCATATCAAGTATCAAATTCTTTATCAGTCTGACTTCGTACTACTTACTCAGCATTGTACGTGTGCATATCTCTTATTCTCACAATCTCGTTGCATATCAACACTTTCACATCCTCGTCTACCTCTATTTTTCTCTCTACAAGTCAACAACTCATCGGTCATTCCTAGTTTTCTCTTATAGAATATATTGATGTGAATACAATTATTAGTGATTTTGCATGATTGCATCGACAACTGCATGCATGTATGAATTGTTTTGCATGAATATTTGGATATTAAACAAAAAATTTAATGTTTTTTTGGGAATTCAAATTTTTTATACTATTTATTGTTTATGGCTTAAATTATAAGTTCGCCATTAGGCCACCAAATTCTTAGAAACGGACCTGCCCATGTCTTTATATATGTAATGAGTTGAAAAATATCTATCATTTTGAATCAAATGAGTGCCACAATAAGACGGAAAACCAAAGAATGTCGTACCAAGACCGACGATCAATCTACACACTCATTGTCCCCTCCTTTAGTGTGTGTATTTTTTTTTATCAATCTTAATGCAAGTTTTATGGGCTCCGATCCACACACTTATTTATTTTGTGAGCAATCATCAATTGTAAGTTTTGATTAGTGTGATTTAATTAATATTAAAGATATTATTTTAATGAATATTTAGTGTTATTTTCATAAATAAATACTCTCCGTTAAAAAAAACAATAAATAAAATAAATGTATCTGCTTGTCCATACACATTATTCACATATTCTATCTTAATTATAATTTTTTACTAATATATAAAAATAAATGTTGAGTATGTCGAGAACAAAAGAATAAAAACAAATGTTATCACATAAAATCGTCAATTTGTCCCAATAAATATTTTTAAAATATTTATTTTTATAATTTTTTGTTGATTTATATATAAAGAAAAATGCTAAATAGTGTATCGGTGTATTAGTTAAACGAAAATTTTATTTTGAAACTCGTATATTCAATATATTAAAAGTGTAAAAAGTTATATTTATTGACATTAACTTTACATTTTATTTTTATTTTTAGTATATTTAACAAGTGTATCAGGTGCACTGCTTAAGATATCCATATACCCATATATAAATGGTCAAAGTTATAAATTTATATGTGTAATAATCAAACTGCTAATGATACGGTAGGAGAAATGATTTAATTATTTTTCGAGAAATATACGTATAATATAAAATAAAACAAGAGACCGTTAGTTTCAAAATCTGAATTTGAATATTGCCGTCACGGAGCGGGCAATCCCAATTTCACATTCCCTTCTGTTCTGATTCTACCTCCGTAAACCCTAACTTCTCACCACCGTCTTCCTCACTACTTCCCCGCCTTCACCGGCGCCGTTGTTCTCCACACTCCGGTAAGATTATTGCCTCTCGTCATTCCAGATTTCAATTCAATTTCATTTCCCTGCAATTTATTGTAAATGAATTACATTCAAATTATATAGAAAATACTTGAAATTCTTATAAATTCTCATCAAATTCACAAATTTATAAGCTTAAAATAATATTACAGATGGCTTCTCGGAACCAGAACAAACCTCCTCACAGCCACTCCAACGTAAGCCATTTCTCAAGTTCATATTTTCGATTCGAATGCTGAATTATCCGTGCGCGATAAACGAGTGTGTTTGATTGTTTCTGATTTCAGAGAAAAGTTGGTTCTGAAGAATTCGCCACAAACAGGCGTCTAAGTATTGATATTGAAGCTGAAAAGATGGAGAGACAAGGAGTGGTTGGGAGAGCTAGAGCACCATTATCCGCGGTAGTGAACAACGCAGAAGGAACCGATTCTAACACCGTTGGGTTCACAAAAGAAGATATTGAGGCATTGCTTATTGAGAAGATGAAAAAGGGGAATCCGTATGATAATAAGGTTTCTCTAATCTTACTCAATTTTCTAATAATCTATCTTTTAATTTAAAAATAAAAATTGACACCGATTGTGGAACTTATTTGGGTGTTTGGATGTTTTGCCCTCTTTTTTGTTATGCAGAAAAAAATGGACCAGATGGTGGATCTTATTAAGCGGCTTAAGCTTTGTGTTCGATGGTGTGTCGATGAAAATGACAAACTTCATTCTGAAGTAGAGTCTGCTGTTAAAAAGTGCTGCGATACTGGTATATTTTTATTTATTTTTTTCATTTTTCTTCTTCTGTCATTTGTGGTAAATGGTTAATAAAATTTTGTTGGGATGTTTGCTTCCAAAAGACCAAATCTAAATTTTGTTGGCTGGTTTGGTTTTTGAACACCAAGGGTCCATTTGGATTGGCTTATTATTGAGCTTATGTAAAACAACTTATGCAAATAAATAAGCTTTTATGTATTATTCATAATCTTGTCTAGGTAGTTTATGAAAAAACAACTTATGAAGATACAATTTTCGTTAGTGGGAACTTATAAATTAACATAAACACTTATTTATTTGCATAAGCTAGTCTTTATAAGCTCAAAAATCAAACGGGCCATAAATATTGTGACTGATTAAGTTGCTACATTTTGTGTTGTGCTTCTTGTGTGGATTAGGGGAAGAGCTAAATAGCTAATATTCATTGTTGTATATTGTGCCACTAGTAGTCATGAATTTAGGTGAAGTATTTTACTTATACAATAGGGAAGTCAATAACGTAGTTCACTAGTGATTGTGTAATAATTTGGCACCATGGAGAGCATGTAAATATTTGCATTTTTATGTTAAAGCTTTGTAAATGATCAACCAATAATCTTTATTTTGCTTTATCTTGTTCATCATCCCTAAAGGTATTGATTATATTTAGTGTCAGACAAAAGAATAATTATTTAATCATCATGCATTTCTCTATTCACAGAGATGGAAATGAAAAATAAGACTGAGGAGCTGAATGATACTATATCTGATATGAGGAAGACAATTTCTTCCTTAGAAGAGATAAATGTAAAAGAAAAGTTGGAGAAGTCGGTAAGTTTACTGTGCTGGCACTGTGATTGAATATCTCAAGTGAGATGTTATATGTTGCCTGATGGTGTGTTTTCTTGTGGGTTGATAACTAGGTAGCAATTGATGATAATATGAAACTACAGCAGTGTAATAGTAGTCTTCAATCAGATCTCAAATCAGCTAATGAGGCTTATAGACGACTTGAAATGGAGAAATCTATCATAGTTGAGAGCCTTAATGATACAAGAGATCTTAATAAGGAGTTGCAGGATCGATTGAAATCTCTTAAAGTAAGTTGTTTAAATTTATTTTTTTGTTAATTAGTGTAGTATGACAGTGACATTTGAAAATGTTCAAAATGAAGAAAATGTATGTGAACTTGTTGGAATGTTTTGCTGCTTTGTTGAACAATGAATAGAAGTGAGTTGCCAGAAAAAGCTAGGCATTGCTAGCTTGCCTTGAAACTCTATTCATTGTGCCAAGGCATTAGCTTTGTCCTTTTCAAGCACTTGAATTTGGACTAGTATAATTAGTCATAATTCTTAACAAGTCATAAGTAACCTTGTTGTGAAGAGGAAGTAATTTAGACTTGCAGATTTATGCGTTTGCTATTATTACTTATATATAGTATTCAATCTGCTTTCTTTATTTTCCTTGTAAGCCCCTCATTTTTCGTGTTGCATTGTTCCCTTTCTTTTTATCTCAGGATTCACAGAGTGAAGCTATAAAGCATAAAGAAATGCTAGCAAATGAACTTACATGCCTCCGCGAGGAACTAAAAAAAATTACAGAAGATCGTGATCGCATACAAGGACAACTAAATGCTGTAATTTTAGAACGGGAAAAATACATAAAATTTAAATACGAAACATATTCAAAATTGGATAAATTGGCAATTAAAACAGAGGCACTTGAGGTTTGTTGTTTTATTTTGTCCCCGACTTTGATAAGATCGTTTATTTAATATTTCTGTACTCTTGTGGTCAGTAGGTTTATACAATAGTGTTGCCTTTACAGGAGACTTGTTCCTCTCAAAAGGAGAAAATAAATTTACTGGAGCAAAAGTTACGTGCTGAACGGGAGAAGTTAGAGGTATGTAGTAGTTGTTTACCAGTATTATAACATTCTTGAAAATAAATGATAAAATGTTTATGATGGGCTTTGCTTTTTAAGTTTAGTGCATCTATGATAACTAGAAGACCATAACTGACACTAATTTATATTTGTTTTATGGCTAGATGGCTGATTTATCTGCTTTGGAAACAAGAGCAATGTTTGAAGAGCAGAAAAGAATCATACAAGAGCTACGAGATCAGTTGGCAGATAAAGAATTTCAAATAGTTGAAGGAGAAAAGCTAAGGAAAAAACTGCACAACACTGTCTTGGTAATGTTTGGTTCTTTTTACTTTTTAGATTATCTAAAATTCTAAATCTTCTTGTCAAATGTGACATTATAGAGCTGAGGCATCCTTTTATTTCTATTTCTAGGAGCTGAAAGGAAATATTCGCGTATTTTGTCGTGTGCGACCTTTACTACGAGAGGAACGTTCCGAAACGAACATGGTTGTTTCTTACCCAACATCAATGGAAATGCTTGGCCGGGGAATTGAGTTGGTGCAAAATGGTACAACACATATTTCTTTACCCCTACTCCACTCCTATTTTTTCGTATGAATTTCGTGCAATATTATGCTTAATAAAGTATCACAATTTTGTCCTTTAACCATTAGCAGGACAGAAACAACTTTTTACATTTGACAAGGTATTTAATCATGGCGCCTCTCAGCAGGAAGTTTTCACTGAAATATCACAACTGGTGCAAAGTGCGCTTGATGGCTACAAGGTGATTTCTACATTGCCTCTTTTCGCATCATAATGTGTCATTCATATTCTTGTGTTTGAGATCCTACAAAAAAATTGAGTGCTTGTTTCATTTGTAGCAAACTAAATTGTAGGATTATTGAATATGTATTAGTAATTTATTGATTTAATGTATGTCGCTGGGGACTGTTGATTATGCACCTCATTATGGGATATGATCATTAATTTACGCTAGTGTTTTTATGTCTGTGGTTTGCATTTCTGCTTTTAAAAGCCTTACTTTTTTAAAAAAAGTCCACCTCTACCATCAACACTTGAAGTACATAATTTTAGATTTGTTTATATTTCCTACCAACCTTGACATGATATTTTTCTCAAATATATTACTAGGAGACTTTATTTTAATACCCCCAAGTTTCTTGCGTTTGATATGTTGATTGTGGCTTTGGACAACAAGGAATTCGGTTTATTTCTTGAAAAAACATTTTTCTGTCCTGAGATGCCACATGGAAGTGAAGTAGGTCATACCATTATAGACATGGCTTCCTAGTTGCTTACCTTTTCCTTCACATATTATTTGGCTTGTTTTCGGTATAAGTTATGATCTGAGTGAGTTCACTGTTTATAATGCTAGGTATGCATTTTTGCTTACGGACAAACGGGTTCAGGAAAAACCTATACAATGATGGGTAGGCCTGACACTCCAGATCTGAAAGGGATGATACCACTTTCTTTAGAACAGATATTCCAGACTAGTCAATCCCTTAAAGACCAGGGCTGGAATTTCAAAATGCAGGTTGGTTATATTACATTTGATTTTCATGTTGTCACCTGATTGGAAGCTGAATCCAATTTTTTTATATTCAAATTTCTAGGCATCAGTGTTGGAAATATATAATGAGACTATCAAGGATTTGTTATTATCAAATCGGTCAAGTGGGTTTGACCAAACACGAGCAGAAAATAGTGTTCACGGAAAACAGTACACTATTAGACATGACAAAAATGGAAACACGCATGTTTTGGACCTCACCATTGTCGATGTTTGTAGTGCTGATGAGATTTCCTCCCTCCTGCAAAAGGCTGCCCAAATCAGGTATTATTTTGTTTGCACCATATTAGGATCCTGTAAATGTTTCTCTATGGCGTAAGAATAAACATTGTGGGTGAATGAATACATAGAAAAGTGCCCGTTTTCTTTCATAAGGAATCAACAATTTCATGAATATTATTTCCTTTCAACAGATCAATTTTTCAAGTTGTCGGGTTTATTTTTCATATGACAGAAGCGTATATTTGATTCAGTTAGAGGATCTACGATTAATATATAAAATACAATATGCTCCTGTTGTACTTGGTCACTACTAGAGTCTACATATAGCCTGATTTTATTTATGAAACAGAAAATAAGAAATCGTTACCCTCTTTTGTGTCTTCAGGTCAATGGGAAGAACACAAATGAATGAACAATCATCAAGAAGTCACTTTGTCGTTACTTTGCGCATATGTGGTATAAATGAGGTATACATGCTTTAACAATGAGTTCTGTTACGGCTTTATCCTGATTATTTATTTCACAATGCATTTATTTCTATTATACAGAACACTGAACAACAAGTACAAGGTGTCTTAAACCTGATTGATTTGGCTGGAAGTGAAAGACTCTCAAGGAGTGGGGCCACTGGAGACCGTTTGAAGGAAACTCAGGTGTCTATTTGTTTTGCACCGTTATGATCTTGAGCTCTTGGCGAATGATTCAACTTTCTTTAATAAACTAGTTATTTTTCATTGTTGTCATATTCAGGCTATCAACCAAAGTCTCTCCTCTTTAAGTAATGTCATATTTGCTTTGGCAAAAAAAGAAGAGCATGTTCCTTTTAGGGATTCAAAACTGACGCACTTACTCCAGGTATATCAAAACCCATGTTCCTTTCAGTGAAAAAGGTACACTGATATCACCTATAACATTATCAATCAAATAAATTTTTATTGTAATGACTAGTGACATATCTTAAGATTGGATGCTAATATGCTTATTGAATTTGATTCAACAACTGGACAATTCGGAGCAACGATTTAAAATATTCACAAGAATGTCACCCTCCTTTCTTCATGCTTCATGTGCTTCCACTGAACATTGCAATGGTCTTATTGGATTAGATAATGATGCTAGGACCTAGGACTAATACCAACTATAACAAAACCTAGCTTCCATAACATTTGGTTTGACTTCATTAAGAATTATTGATCACATTTTAATATTTTTTTCTTTTTGGGTTGACTTAAATGCTCTTATAACCTTATTATCTTTACTATTGCAGCCATGTCTTGAAGGGGATTCCAAAACTTTGATGTTTGTCAACATATCACCTGATCAATCTTCAATGGATGAGTCACTTTGCTCACTCCGCTTTGCAGCTAGAGTTAATGCTGTGAAATTGGGGTTTCCCGGTGTGAAACCTAGACATCTACATGGTGCTTAGAAGCTTAGTTGAGTTGCTTTACCAAAAATAGAAAACCAGTTACATTACTATGTATTGTTTTGGAGGTATTTAAATTATCAAAGGTATTTGTGATAATTTGTATCATGTTGATCATTATCATATTATTTATCTAGCGTACTCAACACACCATGTACATGGTTATGTCCTTATTATTCTCTCTCCCTCGACACTATTCATCGTTATTTCCTTCTATGTTTCGTTCTCTCTTGTTTTCTTTTCAAACTACTTCGATTGATATTCCCTCCCAAACGCTTGTTGGGTTTAGGTTTTTGTTCAATTTCAATCTCATAATTTTCTGTATTTTACCACTGTAGCATTAAGTCCTAGAGCAGAATCATCTCTATAGAAAGAGGGATAAAGTCATCAAAAGTCAACTTCACAAATTTTGAACACTGCCTCAAATATATAAACTAAAAATCATGAAACTACAATAGGCATGGTGAGAAAAGAGTGTATATAAGTTTGATCATCATCAACATCAACATCAACCCTTACTCCATAAAAACTAAACAATGATAAGTTTCCTAATCAAGATGATATTAGCCATGGATATATTATTATTTTATTTGAATGGACATGATTCAATATTTAATACCTGCTGTTCAAGTTTCCCTTTTAACAGAGCCTACGTAGAATTGTCCATGCTTGATTATTGGTATTTTTATGTTGGAAAATAAACGGGTTACCCTTTTCTTAAGCTCAAATAATATGAGTGACTTGATTTTCTTTTAGTTGGTTTTTCTTTTTGACGGATTCTTTTAGTTAGTTAATCTATTGAAAAACATTTATTAAGACATTATGGTTTCACACCAAACAGGGCCGGCCCTGAGGGGTGCAGGGTGCCCTAGCGCGTTGGATCTCTAATTTTTAGAGGCCTCAAAAAATAATATTACATTGTAGTAGGTTTTTTTTTTAAAAAAATGATGCAAAAAAATATATATCTTAATATTTTTTTAATCTCTTTTGTTATCCCAATTGAAGTGGTTATGTGTATGTTTCAGAAAAATAAAATAAAATAAAATGAACAACAAATATTTTTATCATGTGTCAAACATAAACTCATATCTTCTCCTTCTTCCTCCCACTAATTAGAATTTTTTAACGGTCCCACTAATTAGAATTAGATAGGGGTGTGCAAAATATCCGGTTAGAAGGTCCAAACTCATAACCGGATCCAAATCCGTTTTAAAAAATCCGAATTTTGGAATATGGTTATTAACCAAACCATTTTAATTTGGTCGGTTATCCATCCAAATTAAATTTTCGGATTTGGTTTAAATTGGTTATTATACCATTTTCAAATTTGTTTTTGTCAAACAAAAAAAACAAACAATATCCTTTTTTTTACAATACAAACAAATATCCGTTTTTTTTTTACAAAACAAACAAATATCCTTTTTTCTTTACAATAAAATCAAATATCCTTTTATTAAAATTAATTCACGCACACACCATCATCGATTCACCATGTGCGTGTGATCTCTGCAATTGTGATTTGCAATGAACCCTAAATCCCAAATCTACAATAATCTCTCCAATTGAACCATAATCGACGATATTCTCTTCCAATCGAACCACACTCATTCTCTTCAATTGCTTCAAGATAAAAAAAAAACATAAAATATTTTTAGAAAATAAACAGCCCCTTATCTTTACACTAATAATTTGTATACCCTTATCTTGTTGGAATTGGAAAAAAGAAATCTAGAAGAAGGAATGTGAATGGTTTTCTTCACATATTTTTTTTGCCATCTCTTTCAAACACATATCAAAAGCAATTTGCTGCAAAGAATAAAAAAAGAAAAGTGTATTTTTTACGATTTTTAATATGTTTTTTGTCTGCGTAAAAAAAAAACCAGACCAAATTAACCGTTTATTAATCCAGTTTTAAAAATAACCAGTTTAAAACTGGATTTAAAAATTAACCACTTTTAAACCGGTTTTATAAAAATATCCGGTTATGTATTCGTATCCAAATTTATAACTGGTTATATAACCGGTTTATAAAAAATAATTGTTATGGTCATGTATCCAAATCCATATATCTGGTTTTGGTTTGGATATAATTTGGTTTGGCAAAATAACCGACCATGCACACCCCTAGAATTAGAATATGATTATTTTATATGTTTGTTACAAGAATGACTATATTTTATATTATTTATGTTATTTATAATTTAAAAGAGTACTATTCTATTTGAAGTTTTTATGTCACCCTACTTATAGTAGGTCATTTTATTGGTCCAAGATGAACCAAAACATGTTTTCGTCCATGCTAAATGGACACTCTCTTTGATTTCATCTAATTCATAATTAATTTGTTAATTAAAAAATTGAAATCTCCGTCTTCACAATATCTATGGAGAAAGATAATGATGAGAATCGAAGAATTTTTTGATCTGGTAGACACTTTGAAAGTCTCTCTCTTGCAATATTTTCAAACGCACCCCTCTCTTGCTTGAACATTGCTGGAATATGGGTATAATGCCTCAACTAAAATGTCTAGAATATTTAGTCGAGACTTACCGAAATGATACTGAGTACATTAAAATTACAAAGTAGTTAATTGAATTACAAAATAACACGAGAACAACGTGGTAATCCAATACAATACAGCGGAAAGATACTAATGAGTCTTAAACAAAATAAGCAAAGCAAGGAAGAAAATAATAATCTTTTAATCGACAATCCAAGTGATAGGTTCGCAAGTGCACGAAAATATCAGTTATAGTATAAAAGATTATCGATCCCACAGAGACCAATGTCAAGTACCGTATTTCGTTGTCAAATTGTTTATCTAAGGCGACGATATTATTTAGAAGAGTTTAATTATATTAAATAAAAAAAAAACTTTAACTATTTAAGTTAACTTTTTAGAAAATAATGAGAATTAAAGAAACCAGAATGTTACTTTTAGTTGCTTCAAAGGATTCGGTAATTAATTTGTGTTTAGAGAAAATGTTTAGTTTCTAACAAATTAAATATCAATTTAAAGATATGCATCTCACACTCTCGCGCTGTTGAATTATATCATATAGAAATAAATGCTTCACTCTCGCTCTCACATTTACTTATAAAAATACTTTTTGAAAATCAATTTAATTTAATTAGAAACAATCTAGTTTTCACAAAACAGTATTAGTTTAAAAATATAGTCCTCACACCGTCGCGCTATTGAACTGATATTATATCTTATAAATCAATGATTTGCTGTCGCTCACTCATTTATTCATAAAATACTTTTTGAATACTAATATAGTTTAATTAACTTTAAAGAGCTGTCGCGGTGTTTAAAGTTAATGTCCAATTTTTACTATCTAGTATAAAATCTCACACTGTCGCGCTATTAATTCATACTTTAGTTAATTTTCACTTTCGTGCAAAATTATTAATTTAAGTTTAAAAATTGAAACAGAAAACTAGTTTAAAAAATTGAGTTCACAAATTAACCATCGAATCCCTATCAGCTTCCTATTTCACATTCCGGTTTTAATAAATTAGCTAGACATAGTTGAAATTAAAAACATAATTATTAAATAATTAACAAGAATATTAAATAGGAACATAACAATACGATTATAATAAACTGAAAGTAAAATAAAATAAACTAAACTAAAACAGAACTGGAACTGAAAAAGTAAAACAAGTAAATTAAATGAATAAGGAACTTGAATTAAGACTAAAAGTAGACTTACAGAAAGCTGGAAACTGGAAAGCTGGAAAATAAATTGCTTAGACTAAAACTAAAAACTGGTACTTTTTCTCTCTTCATTCTCTAAAGTGGCGTGAAAAAAAAAATAAAAGTAACAGGTTACATGTATTTATAGTGCTGAGAAAGTAACTGACTTCCTATTTTTCTCTCCCACGTTTCAATTCTATTTCCACTGGACTTATCGGTTGATTTTCCTATTAATGCGTGAGTGCCAAAATATCCGGACGGAGTGGATCGGTACGTGTATAAGACTGGCGTGTGAAGAGGAAAACAGTTTCATCTGATATTGAAATTTTGCAGAGCTGGCAGTCACCATATGTGAGTGGCGAGCGGCATAAGTGGTAAGTAGTTGCTGCAGTGATAAGTGAAAAGCATGTGCCCCTATTAATTAGGCGTGGCAGTCACCATAGAAGTGCATGGCAGTCAACATGCTTTTGAAAAAAAAATATCACGTGATGTTAAAATAAGCAATGGCGGGCAGCATATGGATGTGTGGCCCTTTTTGTCCGGTTTCGCTTCTTTTCGGCCCGTTTTCGTTCCTTTATTTAATCCGTTCATTTTTATCTGTATAAATAAAATATCAGGAATTAGCAATTATTTATAAAATAAAATTACGAAATCAAAATAAAAATAATAAAAATATTATATTATATAACTAAATAAATAGTGTATTTTTCGGTGTTATCACCAAGCTCAGCTCAAATCGTCAGTTCCCACCTGGTCTTTGCTCCAGCTAACCTGTCTACCTAAAAAATTTGAATGGAGTGGGATGGGACTACTAAGCCTCAGTGAGTCCTATCCTAATGGTGACTACACCGGGGACAACTAAACTAGCAATTCCTAATCCTGATAGTCAATCTATGATCCATAATTTTATAACATGATTAATAACATAAAACATAATTAAAAGTGTAACACATAATAACAAACTCTTATTCGATTTAACCGCAAGGACTCTCCGAGGTGAGCATGTCTCAGAGGCCTGCCTTGTCCGTCGACACGACGCGTCACAACATGCAGCTCACAAATCATAACATGATGGGATTCCAACGGAAATCCATAAAATGATACAATGTACCATTACATAATTGATTGACTTTCCTAACTAATCCTGATATAGTTATAGATTCTACCAAAATATCCCGTCTCAGGGATTACTAACATACATAATTATCCTATGTTATCATTCTCTAGGGCGTGACGTATATTCTAATCTCACATTATATCAGTTTTATGCATATACCATACACCAGTGTTATTAGGGATCTAAAACGAGTGGTACAAGTTTACGAAAATATTTAAAATATACATGTTCTGATTTTGCTACGCTCGCCCCGGCGAGTACACCAGTTTAGCACCTTGTGTTGAAATTCTCTTTAAAATTCATTTATCAAAAACCACCTACAATCCCTATAATTACTAGACGTGCACCAACTAAAATAATATGAGTTTAGGATGGATAAGAGTTTCGGGGTCAAACTCTTCTCACACACAATTTATTCTATTTGAACCTAATGTTATCATGCAAAGTGTAATTTACAGGCAACTAACTACACTATTCTAAAGAACCCACCTGAATAGTGGCTTGGACAATCAACATAGAAGCTCGATTTGCATGAAAATTATGATTTTTCCTTGTTCCGCTCGCTATTCCTCGCTGGAGCTCGCTCGGCGAGCCTACATCACCAGTTCAGAATTTTCTACAAAATTCTGCATCAGACCCTGAACTTCAAATGGGTCTCCAGAACTCATTACTGATCCAAAAATCACGAAACCGGTGTCAAAACGACTGGAATTAAGTTATCTAACTACAGCAAAAAGAATCATTTCGATGGTAGTTACGAGGAGAGAGTATTGACTGATTTAGTGCTGACCTGTTTTCAAATACGGGTTTGACAACTTTATTTCAATTCTTTTGTTTTCTCAAACAATCACCATATTAAAATAGGTCAATCCATCACATGTAATCACATAGAATGAAAGGAAAGGAATTAGAATTGGGGTTCACTAGGAATCAAAAGAAATGGAAAGGAAAAATGGAATCCCATTCTTACCTTAGGTTTCTAGTATCCAAAAAACTTGATATTAACTTGAGATTCTCACATGCATGTCTTAATGGGGCGGAAGAAGTAAGATTGATGGATGATGATGATTTTCGGATTTGGGAGGAGAAAAAAAATTGAGATCTTGCTTGGTTTCAATAAGAACTTAAGGATTAGAAATTTCCACTTGCATGTGGGACTTGAGATAAAATGGAGTTATTTGGAGCTTTGGCCATGGAGTAAGGGCTTATGGTGTTGTGTTTGTTGGAAATTAAACTTAATTCGTAAACCCTAGAATCCAATCATGTTGATCATTAAGAAATATTATAAACAAAAGCATAAGCGGAAGCGTACCTGAGTTCATATAGTGCCGATTAGTGTTGGTTTGGTCTTCCAGATCAACACACTCTCCATGAGAGAAGCCTTTAGTTATTCTCTCTGTATCTTTGTGATAATGGGATGTCAACAAAGAGCCAGAAACCGTGTGCGATCCGGGGACCATAACCTTCTTATTTATACAACCCAAATTAGGGTTAACTTTTTGGTATTTCTATTTTAACCCATCACTAAAATAGAATTACCCATTTGGTCTCTACACATTAAAGACCCCACACGCTATTAGATACTCATAAGCCCACTTTAGTCAAACCTTAGTAGATCACTTATAATTGAGCTTAACTTAAGTGACAGTCCACAACACATAATTATTCACATATAAGTCCAACATTGGATTAAAAAATCCAACAGTGTTGGTGTGTTGTTGTTGTGGCGTGGGAAGGAGAAGAAGAAGAGAGTTACTGACTTGATTTTTGGAAATGAAAAATGAGTGAATGACTTGTCTTAGTAGTGTTTCATCTTTAGTAGTAGTGTGTGGGTCACATTTGGCACTACTCTTTGTTGTTGTTTCACTTGAACGACCAAGGGAAAGGAAGAATAATTGTGGCAATTGTGTTTATCTTTTTTATGGCTTAACACTAATGTGTGATCCCTCTTTATTAATTGTCTCTAAATGTACTTGTGTCCTTGGTTATCTCCCTTTACATTTGTTCTCTTATTTCCAATTAATTTTCAATACTGGCACTACAACATTTTTCACTTTCTGCAACAACCAAAAACCGTGGCTAAAAGCACAAAAACCGTTGCCTAAGTGTATAAGCAACGGTTTTCCAGGCGTGGGATATACCGCCGGTTTTCCAGGCGTGGGATATACCGCCGTTGCCTATTCGAACAGGCAACGGTTTTTTCACTTTAGCCCACGAAACACTAAAACCGTTGCTCAACTATGGAAAAGGCGACGGTTTTCTCATCCAGTTAAAGCAACGGTTTGTTTTTAGACTACACTTGTAAAACCGTTGTCTTTATATTTAGGCTACGGTTTTATAAGCAAATTTTAGATCACAATTGTATTTAAACCACGCTGTAAAACCGTTGCCTATTATATTTTCTATTAAAAAAAAATTTATATTATCAAATTTACTTAATGCAATTATATCAACTTTGTTATAACAAGATTTATTTGTGTCATTATATAAAAAGTTCCAATAAAAACAATAATATAATTTAAATTACTTATAATTTATATTACTTATAATATTCATTTTTATCATTATTACGTCAAATAATTCCACTCCAAACAATACATAAAGCTAAATTCTATTATAAAAAAAAGCTGAATTCTAACTTGTTATTTCATTCCATATCCTACATCTTAACTAAGATTACATGGATAACTTTCTACTTAAACCATGTTGTATATACATTCCCTGAGCTTTAATTCTCATCACCTAAAGTATCAAATATTTTGATTGGAACTCCAACATGAAGAGTGAAATTGCTTTCTCTTCTTTACAAGACAATATAATGCAATTTTTCTATAACCTGCAAGCCAAAGTACATATATATTGTTAGTTGACAACTTAGTTCCCATAATAATAAGAAACAAGTGATGCTTCCAGAATTAGTTAAATCCAATCCAATTGGTCAAAATAAAATAGCAGCAACATCACAAACACTTGCATTAACGTGCTAGCTTATCAAATCGCTTGGCTAGCCAATCTTTGACGATTTTACTGGAGAAATAAGAAACTGAGTTACACGGGTTGGATTTCCTCTACCTGGTCACATAAGTTAGTTTTATGGGTTAAAAGTGAAAGCCTAAACATGATGTCAAGCTTAAATCTACCAGTTAACTGTTTTGGCCTCCTTCAATTGAGTTTGTCAGCTGTTTTTCTCTCTAGCATATTTGAGTTTCTGCCTGGGCGAGTTGTTTGTGCAACATGTGGTTGGATTTCGATGAGGAACAACATGTGGGGCCTGGAAGTGGTGGGGTTTAAATATGGTGGATCTGTTTCTCTCGACCTAATGAGCCAAACCCACATTGATCACAATTACAATATTAATGAAAAAGAGCAGACGGAAAGTTCTTCTTTAACCTTTGTTTACGACACAATGGGCAGAACCAAATTGAAGTGGAATGCATAGGCCATTGTTGGAACTTGATTAAAGAATGCAACAATGTAAATAAAATAAGGTACACAACAATTCAAAGTTGCATAAAACCAAACCTGTTGCATGAGCCAATGTAGAAAATTGATTAAAGAATGCATCCTTTTGAGGCAACTTAGCTGAACCTACTCTTCATCTCCAATATCAAGACATTACAAAGTCTCTAGACTAAATTATATATATATTATGATGAAACTTTGACTCAATCTATTCAACAACAATTGAAAATTTATGGGTCGACACTTAATAACTTTCCACTACAAGTACTCAAATTATATGATCCATTAAGACTCATAAAGATATTATTCCTAGAAAACAATTGAGGCTAAATCATCTTGCATCCATGACTTCATATAAAAAGATTCATAAAATGACCTGATCATCCTGGTTCCAGCTCTAATAATCCCACCTCTCATTTATTCAAAGCAAACAAAATGACCTAATAAATAATGATCTACATGGAAAGGATAGGTTCTACGAACAACAATAAGGAGAAGTATATGACATAATATTGTCAAATAGTGAACATCAACTGAAAAGTGCAACTCACACTTATGAATCACACATGACACATAGCAAAACAAAAGTCATATCAGTCAAACAAATAAACGTGTTCAAGAGCAAAACTCGAAATGAACATACTAATGTACAATAATATTATCCTCCCAAACCGTGTACACCACAACACATACCAGGGAACTTGAGAACAAAGCAGCATATTGATAGAGTTGCTAGCATCAGAACTGAACCAATTAGATACTCCCGATCAGAAACATAACTCCAGACTCGCAACCGGCCTTCACCAAAAAAGAAACAGCAGAGATGATATCGAAGCTTAAATCCTGAGTGAGAATCAATATTCTATAGGCAATATAAACTTTCTCATGTCATAGAAAAAGTGAAGAAAAAAATGTCAACCTCATTGCAATTCAGTATGATATCTTGCAACACATACATCGTCTTAGTGATCTTGTCTCGTCATCTCTGCATGAGTGAATCACATAAATTTATAATTAAATAAACCAGAAATAATATTGCTAAGCATACATAAGATGGAAACTTTTTATTTCTACTTTTTTAAAAGGCGCAAATGGATGATGATCTTACTTACTCTTACTCACCCTTTCACATAGATTGTGCACTTCTGGTTAACGGTTTCTCTTTAAGCGGGTACCTCCTCGTCCATGAGCTGTCTTTTAACACCAATTGATTCATCCTCAACATCCTACAAGTTAATTAACAAAGAAAATGGTTTATAGTCAGAAGAGAATTCAAGATATAGGGTAGTTTAATTCTAAGAAATTCGCTTCACTGAACAGCTCAGAATCTTCGGTATAGATTTTTTCACTTCAAAATTTGATTTGTGTCATCTAAATCCTCTATATGTGCCATTGTCAGAGCAAGAAGAGTAAGATATTACTATTTGCTCCATACATTTTTCAATGCCAGGGAAATACTAGTGATGGGTTTGCAGCTAAAACATCCATTATTGCCTTCCCCAAGACTGAATTATGTTTTAGATTTCAGTTCTGCTCAGAACTATGAAACAAACATTCAAATGCTTATAAGCTTTGCAGAGGGTCTATCAGTTAATGGCTATAAAGGAGGAAAAAATTGGTATAGTAGCAACCCAAACACTCGGAAGAAGGAAAACATTCACAACAAAAGAATCTAAAGTCAGTAATTAATCAAATCTGAACCTAAAAACACAATATAACAAAATAACAACAAATAACACCATAGTACCTTATGATACCACCGTATATATATTCAAAACCAAACTACACAATTTAAAAAGTATACAAATAAAAGCACGATACAAAATAAAATGAAAGACCGGAACAATATAAACCCAAAATCAAACTCAAAATTGGTGCGGAACAACAAAAAACCAGAAATCAAACTCAATAAAACAACCGCAAGCAGAAACCCCAAGATCAATCAGACTAAAACAATGTCTAAACTCAAATAAGAAGCAGTACAAACTTAGTACATAGGCAAAACAAAAAACAGATATGAAATTATCATAAAACAGATGCGATTAATGTTTGTGTAAAATTGGGGAACCATAAAATTGATATTTCTAACATACATTCTAACCATAAAATAGCAAAAATTTCACATCACGCCCATTAAATGGACCAAATCAAAATTGCAAATCAACAAAAAGGTTTTCGAAAGAAGAAAATGAAAGGTAACTGACCAAATGGCGAGACAAACGTTCGCTTGAAGATAAGAAGCTAGGGCACAAATTTGATTCGATTGAAAATTCGAGAGAAACATTGGTGAAAAGCTGGGTTTGGGTTTCAGTTTTGTTGGAGAAGAGTGAAGAATCATGGAGAAGTTGGGTTTAGGTTTTCATTGATTCTAGAGAAAATCGATGCAAGGACTGGGGTTTTTCGTTGATTCGAGAATCGATCAATGGAAAAGGGTTTTGCAAATTCGTTGAAGGTCAATCGATGGTCATGAGTGATGAAGAAGAACAGGTTGACGGCGATGAGGGTTTGTTTCTCTGCGTTTTGCTTGTTTGAGTTTCAAAAGGAAATATATTATTTATTTATTTTTTCTTTAAACAAAAAAAAAAGGGAGAGGGAATCACCAAAAAAAAGAGGGAGAATTCGCGGGCTTGGAAATTTGATCTTAGCCCAAGGTTTTTCTAGGGTTTAGGCAACCATTATACAGCGTGGTCTAAAATAATACAAAACCGTAGCCATAAGATGTACAAGCAACGCTTAGCTACGAGTTGCCCTTTAAATATGAACAGGCAACGGTTTTGTTGTTTCAACGCTTATAAAAGCGTAGCCTTAATTAAATAGGCAACGTTTTTCATCAGAATTGAGAACAAAAAAAAGTCACATGTCAACGTATATAAAAGCGTTGCATATTACCCTTCTAGCAACGCTTTTACAGTCGTTGCCTAATGTTTCGTTGCCTAAAGTAAAAAATGTTGTAGTGTGGGAAAAAGGTTGAATGTACTGAGATGTTAGATATGGTGCAAAAGACATACTTGTACGTGCAATAGAAGGATTTAAGAGCAATTTCCCATTAATTAGAAATATAGTGGTTTCAATTTCAACAAATTTTGGGAATTATTCTCAAACTCAAGATATATTGTTTCTTGAATTAAATTATAATAATTTGCAATTGATAAAAATGAATATGAAATAGTAGATGATTATGTTAAGATGTGGGTTGTGGTTTGTGAATGTGTGAAAAGATTACAATTTACAAGGATGAAAGAAGATGGTGGGTACTGTTTGGAAATTTGGGAGTAGAGAAGAGGAGAAAAGAGTGATAAAGAGAGAAAGAGAGATTATAATATTAAAAACGTTAAACTAAACATTTGATCCCTGATGACAGTAATTTATATGATATATTTAGTATTATTTATTATTAGTTTTAGACCAATTACAAGGCAAAAACCTGAAGAAGTGAAGCTACTTGTCCAAGAAGTCAAGAATTGAAGAAAATGCATAAAAAGAGGCTAAAAGGAAGAAAATGCGCAGCTTTCAGTCTGCGGACCATAACTTGAGCTACGAGTATCGGAATGAGGTCCGTGACCATGCGTTGGAAAGCTCAGACAAAAATCTACAACTTTTGTGTTGAAGCAAAAACGTAATTTTAAAGTCTCATCGCAGCACGATGGCATTCATCGCAGTACGATGGAGCTACTTATTGGCCAAGACAGCACAAATTCTATTTTTGAAGTACATCTGTCCATCGTACCACGATGACCTCTATCGTGGTACGATGGCATTTCTTGGTGAACAAGGTGATCAAACGCACAAGATCAGTTATAATTTTAAACTGAATCTTGGTATCGCAGCACGATGGGCCCATCGTAGCACGATGTGCCTTGCTGCCCAAGTCCGAAAAACTATAAATAGAGCCCTCCTCCTTCACAATTATTCATTCAGAAATTAGAGAACTATTTCTCTATAAGGAGCAAAGGAGGATGAGCTCTAGGGAAGGAACTTTCCCCCTTCAACGGGAAAGGTAACTTCCTCCGCAAGGTAGCAAGGTTATTGGTATGCATTTATTTAATTCTTGTAATTTAATTATGTTTATTAGTAGCTAAACTCCTTTAGGTTAGGTGGAGAAGATGAACTCCCTTAGGAATGCTGGAATCATGTAAATTGGTACTAAGTTTATATAATTGTCTATTCAGTTTTATTATTCTATTGTTTATGTTTTAATTACGTAACCCGATTGATAGCTACAATTAGGGAACACTTTTAGGGATGGTGATATCTAGCATTGTGCCTTAGGACCAGTGTTTAACACTGACTGACAACTAACTTATATGGTTAGTGATCTAGTATTGTGCCTCAAAACCGGCAGCCAACCCCGGTCAATAGATAATAGTTTAGTCACACTAGTGGTTAAAGGTAAAAGAACTAATGAAACCATGCTTAATTGACTACATATTCAGAGTCTAATCACTAGTATAGGGACGTGACAACGTGTCTAACACGGGTTCCCTGTCTATTAGTTAAGGTTCTTTATACTCGTAATTAGGGTAATTATCGTACGCGGTTATTACTACTTATATTAGTTCACCAATAATAAAAAGGAATAGGCAACGATATAACACCAACTACCCAGCAGGAATAAGGGAGGGATTCCAACTACTTAACCTATCTTCTTAAATTGTCTTTCTTTCTAGTTATATTCTCTGTTTCTTGAATCTAAAATTATCCCAACTTATAAAGCGGAGGCAATCTCAACAAATCCTAGAATAAGCTTAGTGACCGAGGCGCTGTCCCTGTGGATACGACAGACTGGTACACTTGCCAGACCGTAGTGAAGTTTTTGGCGCCGTTGCCGGGGACGGTGTAGACGAAGTTGTTATGCTAATTTTAGGAACTTGTATATATATATATATATAAAAAAAAAATATACATAAAACAAATTTCTTTCCTTATTAGTAGATTTGGTTTTATTTTATTTAGATTCAGTTTTTTTTCCTCATTATTAGTTAGATCTTATTTTATTTTATTTAGATTCTATTCTATTATTATTAGTAGTTACTATATAAAAAAAAATATATTTAAAAAGAAAATTGTTCTTGCAATATTGAACTTACAGACGATTCTGGCTAAGGAAAAGACTTGGTATTTAAGCGATCCATTGTGATCCACCTCCCTTACCTGGGAATCCCTGTGGTGATAGACTTGCAAAAACAACAAAAAAAAATAATAAAACTTTTTGTAAATCTTGTCTTGATCTCTGTTTATTATCATTATTATTGTGCTTTGCTACTAATCAAATTTTTTGAGTTTAAGCAATGACACTCAGATGGGAGGACTTTCCAGAAAAATTAAATGAAATTGGTGGGTACATCTTTCAAGCATGTGAAAGCCGCAATATTCATTTCTGTGAAGCCTGTGAAATTTTCACGGAATTCATCCAAAGACCTAAAAGACACTTACTCTTTAAGGACGCCTGGATTGAATTCATGGAAGAAAAGGAGTCTAAAGCAAGGGAAGGAGCGTCAACTGAATCAGTTACAACCCAAATTGAGCCAGATTCCAAGGGAGATACAGGGAAAGTCTCTGAAGTCGAAAAAGTAGTAGAATGGGACAAAGATGAACAATTGCTTATCCTGGAGACTATCATCGAAAAGGGTGCAGAATACAATACACCCATAGAACTAGCCTATGAATTATTCAACGAGTTCATCCAAAGACCTCGAAGACATGAGTCCTTTTTGGACAATTGGGTTGAATTCAATGAAGAAAAGGAGTTTGAAGCACAAGGAGGAATGTCAACTGAATCAGTTGCCACCCAGAATGAGCTAGAGTCCGTATGCAATGAAAGTCGAGACTCTGAGGTTAATGAAGTACCATCTGAAACCTCAAGGAGTAAGGAGACAGAAACTCCAGAAGAGAAGCTAGAAGCAGGATCACCAAAAGAGGAGCAACCACAAAAGGAACCTCAACAACAGTGGGACGACCCAAGAAGTCTCCCAATACCTTGTTCTATGGGGGAGGTGAATTTTAAGGGAGCACCCTGTGATCTTGATTCTGACATAAATTTAATGTCTTTATATCTTGTAAACAGGTTGGAAGAAGCACATGATGAACAAGAAGATCAAGAGAAACAATTGGTTGAAATAGAAACGGACCAACGCGACGCGTCAAGTGTTCGGGATGAAGATTTCTATAAGGGAGCTGAACCCCAACCAATGAAGTCTCAAGAGCAAGATCTCCAACAAAAAGAACAACCTAGCAACAAAGCTGAGGAAAAAATAGAAATTGATAAAGTCATAGATATGATTTGTGCTTTGTTTGCTACGGTCAAGCTGAAGAGGGTATGGAAGCAATATCCCCTGTTTCTCAAATTCCAGGGATTCTTAACAAAGAAGAGGAAGAAGACGGATGATATATCCCATATCTCATATAAGACGCCCTAACAGTCTTCTGACGTCTAGCTAATGACTTTAAAGAAGCGCTTCCTGGGAGGCAATCCAAGGTATTTTTATTGCTTTCATTTCAATTCTCGCATTTTAAAGTTTTTTTATTTTTAGTTAAGTTTTCAAAACTACAAGATATGTTTTCAAAAGGGAAGGAATACTATTTTTATGCCCAAAAAGAATTTTAAAGGACTGTTCCAAAGCCCATCGTGCAAGGGACTAAATGTGTAGTTTAGCATATTAAAAAGTACTGACTGGATGGAAAGATTACTATGATGTTCACCTACATTTTTTCTTTAAAAAATAAATTAAAAAGAATGGTGAAAACCTCTTATAGTAGGTCCTTTTATTTGTACAAGATGAACTAAACACATGGTTTTGTCCATGCTAAACGGACCCAGTTAACTACTAGTCGGCTAGTCGCCTCCCTCATAGTTAGTGGTTAGGATTAATATGCGATCATGACTATTATAGATTGGCTCAACGCATGGCTAGCGTATGTGACAACATGGAATTAGGCAGCCGTGAGTGTCCTAGTTATTCGGAAGTCCATAGCGGTCTATAATATTTAGGGTAGTTTAATACCTATCAATAAAGATGATTAATGGCCGAACAATTAGAAGTTACTGAAATCAATCTTGGTATGCGCCAGGTATCAAGCAGGATTATGGGAGGAAATCAATCCAACTAATCTTCCTCACATCTCTGAATCAACTATCTATACTTTTCTGCAACGCATTACGCTATTTTTAACTAAAACCTTTTTCAAAACCAAAGTGAATGTAAAACTATCGAACTTAAATAAAACTAGTCGTACTTGGCACGATCCCTGTGGATACGAACTCATTCTAGACACCTAGAGTGTGAATTATTACTCGACGACTAACTGGTTCACTTGCCAAACCGAAGTCAAGTTTTTGGAGCCATTATCGGGGATTGTGTTTACAAGAGCAACTAGGTTTATTTAAGCTCCTTTTATATTTCAAAAATACAAAAAAAAAAAATTAAAAAATCAAAAAAAATGTTGATGATTGCGAGTATTGATCTGTGAAAGTTCTGGCTAAGGCAAAGTCTTGGTATTTAAGCGATCTTCGTGATCCACCTCACTTACCTGGGAATTTTCAAAGTGACAGAAATGCACGAGACAAACCAAAAATATGAATATATCTTCCAGTGCTACTAAGGTATTCATTTTTTGTGTTTGACAAACAGGTACCCTGGAATTTGAATTCGATCCAGAGTTAGAGAGAATGTTTTAGAGAATACTAAGGGCGAACAGGTTAGCCAAAGAACAAGCGAAAGCTATCAAAACTGAAACGATGGGAGACACACAAAGAATTACCATGGGTGATTACTACAAGAGGACTGACAATGATCAGATTTCTCTTGGTTTCCAACTAGCCAACCCAACTAAATTTTAGATCAAAGGGAATGTTCTTACAAGGTTGCGGGAGAACCAGTTCGAAGGACGCATCAACAATGATCATTGGGATCATTTGTCAAAGTTTTCTGAGACCTGTCAGATATAGAAGGTGCCTGATAACGTCACAAAGGACCAGAAGAAGCTTAGGCTTTTTGCTTTTTCTCTTACAGGTCCAGCGAAAGATTGGCTACAATGCTTGCCAAGGGGGAGCATTGCAACTTGGAAGGAGCTTGAAGACAAGTTCCTAGAAAGGTTTTTCAGTCACACACTATTCCAAAAAAGAAAGTTTGAGATATTGAGCTTCAAGCAACATGAGTTAGAATCACTGTGCGAGGCTTATGAGCGTTTCAAGCTGCTCATGAGGAGGTGCGCGAACCCTAGCATTAGTGCCATGGAACAAATGCAACTTTTTACTGCAGGTATGAAGATGCACCATCGCATGATACTAGACGCCTCAGCTGGTGGATCCATCAAAATCCTCTAAAAAAAATCAATTATTTGAGAAGCTACTCTTAACAGCTTCTCAATTTTAGCTGTTTTCTGATTATTTTTAGATTCTGATTTTTTTAAAAATCTGTAACAAATAGATGTAATATTTTTAAAAGTGATTATTTTTATAAAAAAAATTGATTTTTTTCTAAAATAATCTATAACAAACGGCCTCTTAATTTATATTGCATAATTTGTTTGCATAAACTCAAAAATAAGCTAATACAAACATGACCTATTTCTAAAAAACAATATAGTAAACTTACAATATAGTAAACTTACTCATGTTTTATCTATAACAATATATAAAAAAGATATGTGTTTTTGGGATTGTATATTATCGTTTCGAGTTTTTATTATCACGACAAAGAGGGTTGACAACTTTTTCAAGGTGTTACTTTTGTTTCTTTTCAAGGTGTTACTTTAACTATGGTGTTGACCAATGCACGTAAATTACAATTTTTATTTTGAGAAAAACTAAAAATACACAAATTAATTTAAATAAAAATCAAATTTATAATAAACAAATGTTTATATACGTTAGCATAATAGAAAACGCGGATCACACAAATGGGCACGGGTCCGCTAGTATTAAATAAATAAAATTAATTACACTTAAATAAATTCCTTAAACACCGCGCATATAGTTTTTTTTGCCTATAAATATGACCGGAAAGAGTACCTTATTTCATATTTTTCTATTATAAAAAAAAAGTAAAAAGCTAAAAACTAGGGTTTCTCCGTTCGAGGTATTTTCTTTCTTTTTCATTCATAATTCATACTTGATAATTCAAGCCTTCTTCAAATTTAATTTATTTTTCTCTCATGGTTGGTTTGGTTGGGTGTATATATTCGGTTTTTAGTTTAAGCCGGTTGGTTAATTTAGGGTTTCAATTGGGTAGGGGATTTTTTTGAGTATGTTTTTGATGAAATTAAATCATCAATGTAACTGAATTTGTGTTCTCAGGATTCTCTCCACCATGGTCATCAAGTCAGAAAAGAAATCAAAACAGAAATTCGGTAATTTTATCAACCCATTCTGTGCAGTAATTACGTTTAAGATTTCTGATAAACTAAGTTTATACGTTGTATCAATACATGCACTTATCCATTCTGTTATGATTATTATACTCTGTGATATAGCCTTCAAGATTACTAAGTGCATATAGGTTGTTCATAATGTTCTAGGTGATTGAGATTACTAATTTAAGGGGGAGGTCACTAAGTTGCATATAGGTTGTTCATAATGTTCTAGGTGATTGAGATTTCATGAGTCATATTTAATTTAATATATGAAAATGTGAAGAAATTTTTCTTAATTGTGTATTATTTATCAAAGTTTAATCTCTAACATGAGCAATACTCAGTTCTGTCACATGGAGGGTTCTTATATGATCTTGGTTATATTATATTTATGTTGCTATTTCATTCTTTGTTATCTTTGCTGTTTTTCTCTGTCTTTCTCTCTCACCATTTCATTTGCTTCCTCTTTTCGTCAAACTAAACAGGAATGACACCAACCAAGCATCGTCGAAATATTAGGTTGACTACGACCAATCTTCACCGAGACGTACGTGACGATGTAAGTTTATTGGGCCTTTTGCAATGTTTTTTGATGATACAAGTTTCACAAATTTAGTTTCTTTGTGCATATTTTAGTTATTTACTAATCTTCAAAACCTACAGTGGTTACCCATTCCCAAACACAAACACCGTGCATTCTTGGCTGATATTGCTGCGGCTAAAAAGGCTCGTGCTGAGGGGAAGCTCTTAAACAGATGCATGTTTGATAAGTACTTCCAAGGGCCAGGGAAAGTGTACCAGCCCAAACCTCTTGCCAATTGGAAAGAGCTCGTGCATGAATTGAAAGAGAAAGAAGCTGCAAAAACCAAAGCTAACTCTTTAAAGAGGAAGATGAAAAAGGCTTTGTCAAAATCAAAAGGAACAGCTGCAATTGACATACAAAAACAGAAAGAAGAGGCAGCTAGCTATTAAAGGAATCTGTTTGTGAGTAGTCATGGTAGCTTATGTTGTTGGCTAAATGTCTTGTCTGTGTGTGTTATTATAAATTGTCTGTGTGTTGGAACTTTGCCTCTATAGTGGCTCTATGGTGTAGAATGACTATTTTCTGCATGTTACTTACTCATTATGAAAACTAGATTTTTTTTTTTTTATTTGAGTTGGGGTTTTAGAATTGGGGTCACAAGACAAGGGCTATGTAGTTGAAGGATTTGATGGTTTTGGAAACATAAAAGCGTTACTTATTGAAAGATCAATGAAACAAGTCATGTTTGTGTTATGATTGTATGGTTCTTTCTCTTGCTTTTCACAATCACCAATTCAAGATTAATTTGTGTGGGTCTTTCGTCTCTGAGATTTACTTTAGTTACTCTACCTCTTTTATCGCGCGTTATACTAATTTACTAAAATACCCGGTTCGCTATTTAAGTAGTGGATTTTGTCCGCAACTTAAGTAACAGACGTTATAAAAATGAGAAAATTTTATGGTAGTAGGGTTTTTTTCCTCAAAATTCTCATTTTTATATTTTTTTTCTTCTCAAATTTCACATTTTTATAATGTATGTCTGCTACTTAAGTAGAGAACCAGTAAAAATCTGAAATTTCATGTAGGTTGTTTTTCTCCAAAATTTCTCATTTTACAACCGCTACTTAAGTAGCAAAAGGATAAAATAGAAAATTCGTAGGACGGATCAACCAAAAAATTTCATGTAGTTTTTATTTAACTAAAAATAAACTAAATTGAAATATAAAAGTTGTAGTTCGTGTTGGAACATAGAGCATATTTTTGTGTGAATTGAAAATAAAATTTTCAGTCCCACATCGGGTAGTATAACATACTACGTATATTTTTTTTTATAAGTAAAATAATAAAAGGTAGACTTACATTTTATTATTATATTTTCCATACTGTGGATTGTGGGTAAACACTAGCGGTTACTGATTACTAGTTAATAGGAGAACATGTTGCAGTTACTAGAAAAATAAGGAGCACATGTCATTTTGGCTATGTTTTGAAGAAATAAAAGTCCAAATAGCCAACCTCTTTTTCCCTAATTTCACGACATGTCAGTCATGAGCATGATTTCATTATTCTTAGGAAATAAGTTTGTAACTATTGTCTAGTGTGAAGTCCCCAAAAGACCAGCATTACTCTTTGTGGTTGAGAACCGTTGTCTTCATCCATTGGTTTCTTGTTGTTCACTTTGAGATGGCTTTCGGTTCATGGCAGCTATGGTTAGCTCTTGTTCTTGTAATCAAGGTATGTTGCATGTTATTTTTATTTGAAAATGGTCATGTGGGTTCGTGAAAGAAATGGTGGGCAACTAATTAGTACCAAGCATGACACTATAGTTGTACTTTTTCTGTGGTGTAATTGTAAGTGCTTTTCACCTCTTAAGTCCTTACTCGTGATACTTATGCTTGTTAATTGTTCAATTAAGCTCACAAGTTCTAGCTTCTGGAAAATTAAACTGGTGCAGTTTATGGCTTTTTCAAGTAATGACATAGGCTTTTGTTTTTAAAACTTTGAATTCTTTATCATTATGGTCCGTGAGTGATTGTGAATCAATCTGCCTATCCTTAATAGTATGAAATTGTTTTTCGAGTGATTTACACTCTGCCATATTAAATTTTATTCTTTGTATTGTGTGATACTAATATTAATATTAGTATTAATTTTGTTACAAGAGTGATATATTAAAGAATCACTAGTTCCTTTAAATTAAGAACGGTCATAGTACCATAATCCCTATGATGAAAGAATGATCTTATGTACCATATAAGAATGATCAACGCGCCATATTTGATTGATCAAAGTATCATATTAGAATGGACTTAAAATCATAGCGCACTGGTTTTTTTACCATATTTGAGGGTGTAATTCTTGTCCGATATCTACAGTGCATAGTTATCGGTATCAGTGAAACTGGGCTGTTTTATCCTGGGGACTTCGCGGTTGATAGTCTGCTATGCACAATTTTGGGCAGTGCCGCGAAACGTCTTAAAGAAAGCGTATTGACCCGCGACTCAACCCAGTAATCTCTTCGGTGGCTGAAATTATTTTAAAGATTTTTGAACTCTGGTAACAACAATTTTAAGACGTTTTCATTTCTGCCATATGACTGCCGAAGAAATTACTGGCTTAGATTGTAATGTCGCTGACTATGACAAACCATTTTGGTTTGAAGCGAATCACTTCAAACATTGGCAACAAAAAGAATTTGATTTTTAAATAATAAAAGAGTTGCTATTGTTTTGAAGAAAGAGATTTCAGTTGTATTTGAAACAGATGAACAAACTGAAAAGGATAAAAAGGCTAAATGATATATTCCCTCGAAAGTCAGCGAGATCAGAAAAATGAGTGTTTGTTGTGTTGAACAACAACACTAGAAAGAAATTCACATATCTGAAGCCAATAGGCAAAACTATTCAAGAATCAGATACACAATGTGAATTAATGCTCTGAATGCAGCTTAATGGTACATTGACTATAAACAGTAGAAGAAGAAAAAATCACCACCTTTATGATGACTGTTCTAATTATATTTTCATATATCTTATGGAAAAAATTAAAAGTGATAAGTGATATTCTTGACATATTTCAATCAATTGGAACTGAAATTGAAAATTAGTTCAATAAGAAAGTCAAGTAACTTCATAGTTATAGAGACATAGATTATGACTCCCACATTTTTAATGAGAATGAAACTATACATGAAACAACTGCACTGTACTCTTTTGAGATGAACGATAAAGGGAAAAGAATATAGAACCTTTACCGAGCTAGTTGTTACTGTCATGCTTAATTTAATTTGGCATTACATCTCATTAGTGGGGGCAAATTTAATTAGCTGACTGTTGTGTGCTAAATAGAGTGCCTAAGTACAAGAACAAAATTTCTACTTATGAAATTTTGAAGAAAAGACAATTTAACTTGTCTTATTTTTGAACTTGGAATAATATGACCTATGTTCTGATTCTAGACTCTAAGAGAGCTAAACTCACTAGTAGAACCTATGAATGTGTATTCATTGGATACACAATTAACAAGTTCATAGGTAATATGTCTAAATGCTAAAATGATCATAGAATAAAAAGGATGTTGATTTCTATGAAATTGAATTTCTCTTTAAATTGAGAAATAGTGGGGGCACTAGTGTGGGCATTGTAACCGAGCACAATCTAGTGATCAAAAGAAGTGATTAGAACATCAAAAAAGATGTAACGAAACCTCAAAGAGGTAAGAAAGCAAAATTTGCTAGAGTGTATAAGCTTGATTGCATGGTTTATACATTAGAAGAGAATCTAACTAGCCTTGAAGAAATGTTGTCTTCTTTAGATAATGATATATGGCAAGAGGCCATAAAAGATGAGATAGATTCTCTAGAGTCTAATTAGACCTGACATTCGATAGACTTGCCTCTTGATTGCAAACCAATGAGTTGTAACTATTTTTTTGAAAAAATGGAAACTAAAACCTGATAGAATTTTTGACAAATACAAGGCTTGCATTGTAGCTAAGGGTTTTAGATAAATAAAAATTATAGATTTCTTCAACACCTTTTTCTTGTTACAAGAATAACATCCATTGTGGTACTTGGATGGTACTAAAAGCTCTTGATGCTATTTATAACTTGATAATAGACTAAATGGATGTCAAAATTGTTTTTTGAATGGTGACTTTGAAGAAGAAACTTATATGGAACAACATGAAGATTTTGTAACTCATGGGCAAGAAAACTAAAGTCTATAAGATAGATAAGACTTTGTATAGTCTTAAACAAGCCATAAAAATGGGCATGGAAAATTTGACAATTTGATGATGTCAAATAAGTTTAAAGTGGATGAAAGTGACAAATGTATTTACTATAAATTGGAAAATAACATTTGCACTATCATATGTCTTTTTGTAAATGATTTACTCATGTTTAGAGCAAACATTCATTTTGTGAATCAAGTGAAATCATTGTTGTTCAACAACTCTGATATGAAAGACTTCGAAGACGTAAATGTCATCTTGAGTATTAAGAGTACTAATACATGAATGCAAATTTCCTTTGAATCAATCTCACTATGATGAGAAGGTTTTAAAGAAATATATTTACTTTGACTGCAAACCTGTTTGCATACTATATGATCCAAGTGTAAAAACTATGGAAGAACACTGATGAAAGTGTAAGACAATCAGAATATGAAAATATTATTGGCATACAGAATGTCACTGGTTGTACTAGACCCGACATTGTATATGTCGTGGGATGATGGTTCAGGTTTATCAGAAAACCTGATAATGAGCATTGATATGCTATCGAGAGAGTCATGAGATACCTTAAAAGGACCATGAATCTCATATAAAATTATCATAGATTTTCAGTTGTACCGAAAGGATACAGTGATGTAGATTGAAATACATTATCAAATGATTCTATATCAACTGGTGGCTATATATTTATAATAGCTAGATGAAATGTATCTTGGAAATCAAAGAAACATACTATATTGTATAAGTCCTTTATGGACTCTGAAATGATAATGAAGAAGCAAGATGATTAAGATACTTGCTAATTGAGATTCCTTTATGGAATATAATATATGCCAGATGTGTTGATCCATTGCGATAGTACCGCGGCTATTGCATAAATTGAGAACCGCTATGATAACGGTAAAAGACGTCAAATAAGAAGAAAGCACAGCATAGTGAGAGAGTTACTCTCTAAATGAGCTGTAAGAATGGATCATGTACACACTAATGAAAATTTAGCATATCCTTTGACGAAAGGAATAGCTAAAGAGGAAGTCCATAATACATCCAAGAAGATGGGACTAATGCCTACGAGTTGCTCATGATGGTAACCCAACCTAAAAGACTGGAGATCCCAAGAATTAGGTTCCAATGGGTAAACAACAAGTTGTGAGTGATAGGAAATGATCATGCAGGTTAAGAAGCATGAATCCTGAAGCAGAAGTGGAAGGATGAGATAATAGAAACTCTTAATGAGATCTATACTCTATATGAGTTGAGTACCGAGCTTCAGGAGTACTCATGATAGACTCACCTATATGAATGTGGAACTTAGGCCGGTTCCTATGGAGTTTTGAGGCGAATTCCTAGAGCATTCACGAAACTGGGATCACTACAAAAAATGTGGTTAATTGCAACAGATGGATTGCGGCAGTTTAAAGAAACCGTCGCCGCTAGATTCACTTGAAGCCTTTGCGGCCGTTCAAGAAGCAACTGTCGTGGAGTCTAGATACCCACGACAAAATTACACGCCTTCCCTCGTTTTTCATATTCGATCTCACAAATCTCTTGCGCAAAACCCACGCACGCACAAAGCTTCGTTCGTCTTCAAACTTCAGATTCAACTTGTCTTCAAGCTTCAGATTCATCTTCAAACTTCGTTCAATCCCTAAATCCACAAGCTACAGATTCGTCTTCAAGCTTCAGGTTCGTTCAATCCCTAATTCCTTTTATATTCATCTTCAAATTCGTTCAATCCCTAATTCCTTTTATGTTCATCTTTAAATTCGTTCAATCCCTAAACCCCCAAGCTTCAAGTTCGTCTTCAATTTCGTTATTCAATCTTCCCAGCTTCGTTCAACCTTCAGATTTATCTTCAATCTCTCAAGCTTGAATTTCAACATTTAGATTCATCTTCATTCTCTCAAGCTTGAATTTCAACATTCAGAATCATCTTCCCCAATTAGGTATATGAAATTTATTTATAGGTTTGTTGTATGTTCTGAATCCAAAATCAATTTGATATGATATTTGAATGTGTATGAATCGTCGCAAAATCAAGTTGATTTGAAATTTGAATGTGTATGAATTGCCACAAAATCGATTTGATATGAAATTTTTAGAGTGTTTTTGGATGAAATTGAGGTGTTGACAATGCACATACTGTATGGTTACATTAAACTTTTTTTGAATTCTACATCTTATACTATATTCTCTTCTCTAGTTGATAACATTATAAATACAAGTTATGAAATAGAGTTTTTCTGGAGTTGTGAGTATGTGATCCATTTCCTTCAATTGTTAGTCTATATAATGTTAGTATTTGACTGGTGATTCTGCTACTCTGATACCGTAGGTTCTATGATTTCATGACATGACAAAATCTGTGGAAACAAATGTTAGTTTATGAGGGAAAAATATGACAGATACTTAGTTCTATCTCATAAGACATTCCATCTTTCAAAAGTGAAAACATTAAGCTCAAAGTCCATTTTAGATTGTTCACTTTGAATCAACTTGTTACTATTACCTTTCTTTGAGTTAAGTAGAATTTTAAAAGTAAACAGTTGAAGCATTAGCATATTACTAAAATCTCTGTCTTTGACTCTTATTTTCCTGTACAAATGCAATTCAAACTTCAGCATTAGGACCTGTTAGGCATAACTATGCTAGAGAATTTCTACCCTACACACACTCTGTCATACACACTGTGTTAAAGGGTTTCTACCCTACCCTAATCTATTATATATGGTGGATTCATAGCAGAGTTGATGATGTGGTGGCTGATTTTTTACAATGAATCAATGGTATCAAGCATTTGGAATATAGATTGCATCCGGACACTATGGTAATAACAATAATTTGAGTTATTTTAGACTTTGTTCTTAATTTTAGTTTTTGATTTATTGATTGTTGTCTAATATAGAGTAAAGCGGGTCAAAATGTAAAGAACCACCAAAAGCAAGGTATTCCCCATAAGTTGATTGTTCTTAATGGGTATGTTCGAGGAGTGAGACTTGGTGTAACAGTTTGCTTTTATCATGGCTAATATGAAAGAAAACCATGTAAAAAATCTTCCTATGTATTCATTATATAATTTAACTCTAAATTAGAAGTTTATCTTCCTATGTATCATGGCTTTATGATAAAATATGGTGTAAGTCTGTTTAGCTCTTTATGAGTGGACTAATAGTATAACAAGTTTGACAGTGAAAATGAAGACCATATATCATCTCGAGATTATCAATATTTAGCCACTATTTTTGAATTAATTTCTACATCATGGACTAATAGTATAGTTCAGATTCACACCTGCTATATATATAATATCCCTTAATATTCATTTATGACAATAAAACTGTTTCATTAACATTTAATTATACATGAAATCAAATAGTATATCATTTTAATCCAAACAGATCCTTCTTATTCTTTGTTCTTCCAGGTAACAGAATAAAAGACAGGACATAATGATGCAGGGAAGTGGAGAATTAACAGTTCCCTCAGGATTCAGGTTCCACCCCACTGATGAGGAGCTTCTTTACTATTATTTAAGGAGGAATGTTTCTTATGACGCCATTGATCTTGATGTTATTAGAGAAGTTGATCTAAATAGACTTGAGCCTTGGGATCTCAAAGGTACTACTACACTACATCTAAAATTTATCTTCAAATCATCTTTTGTCTTATAAACTTTTTCTTCTAAGCTTCTCATAATCACTTTTTCTTCTAAGTTTCTCATAATCACTTCTTAGAATCATAATAAGTAACAATGTCTCACCTTCCATGCAATCATATGACAGCTTATTATATTACTTCTCACAATATATCTCAACAAACATATACGTAGTAAGATATGATCGAATAACATAGGGTGTAGATAATATAGGGTGTAAGTCTGTTTAGCTTCTTATGTATCATGGTTTTATGATAACATAGGGTGTAAGTCTGTTTGTCTAAGTTCTAATGATACTAATTTGTTTATTAGTTCCATGGCAGTCTAGTGAATACTAGAAAGTAATGTGTTTCAAAGGGTAACTATGTTAGTTTCTTTCATTCATTCTCAATTTTGGGTCTAGTGAATACTAGAAAGTGAATGTGTTTCAAAGGGTCTTTAAAAAAAAATTCAATCTCCTCTCACAGTTTTGCGGGGACCAATCGTGCATGAAGTGCATCAGCAAATCCTGGTTATCTATTTGTCTAACTCATTTCTGAATATGTTTTCAGGCAGGAATTGGTATAGCAGAGCTAATTGCTCTTTAGATATCAAAACAGGTGAATCAGATATTCATTGTTTCTATACCAGTAACCCTGGTTTCTTTAGTTTTTTTTTCTTTTTTTTTTTTTAAATTTCAGTTGGTGATGTTGTTCTATTTATTTATGTTGTTTATGCTGCAGACTAAAGCACCTATGGAAGAGAGTCGTAAGCAGATATGGCTGGTAGACTCAAAGGTAGTGGAAAGCATGATAAGTTTCCATGGGACAGTTAGGCAGTTAGTTAGTAATAAGGAGAGATTAGTTAGATAAGTAAATAAATAGGGGGTACAAATGACAGATAAGAGTTGAAGCATGGATACATATCGGCCGTCCTTGTTAACTTTGTACAACTTCATGCAAGCAATGTGGATGTGTGCTTTTGTATTCATGCATAATGGAATTCTTAAAATTTATTAACAAATGAACAAAATGGATATCATACAATTTCCCTAACATTAATTTCAATTTGTCTTTGAAGGCTTCTCCAAATATAAGTTCTCGTAATCCCACTCTAGCTGGTGCCTTGACAAGGCTTCAGAGGTGTGCATTCAACGGAAGCTGGGAGGTATAAGTTATCCGAGTCATTTTCCTTATTTACCTCTTTACTATGCTTATCACAAAGTTTGAAGTGATTTGTTAAGTGGTATTACTCTATATGTTTATGTACATTGATATTTATTGTAATTATAGTGCAATGCAAAATTGTTGGCTTACCCATAATTTTAGTCAGATTCAACCACCGGGTATTTGTGCATATTTTTACTGCACGGTTGTTTGTTCTTGCTGTTTATTATTCTCTCTTGAATGGACTTGAAGATTCGAATCATTGCTGCTCAGGCTCTTACAACAATGGCAATTAGATCTGGTGAACCTTTCAGGTTACAGATTTACGAGTTTCTGCACACTTTAGCACAAGGTGGTCTGCAATCACAACTCTCTAATATGCATCTTAGCAATGGAGAAGATCACGGAGCTGGTGGTACAGGTCTTGGAGTTTTATTAAGTCCCATGATAAAGGTTCTGCATGAGATGTATAGTGCACAAGATATATAGTTTATGTTTAATTGTGTTTCAATGTATTTTGGCTGATTAAATAGATGTTGTGTTAAACTTTTGTTGTGTTTTGGATGTTTAGGTATATGTAGCTATTTTAATTTTATCTCATTGACAAGTTGTATAATTTTGCTTTTATGAATTATTATTAATGGATGGGTCCTTGTTTAGTACGATTAATTGCAGCAAAAAAAGGCACAAAAATTAGTAGTCATTAAGTAGAAAAGAACAATTAATTGCAGCAAAAAGAAAAAACCCAAATTTTTTTTTAAAAAAAATAGAGATTGCGGCGGTTCAAAACCGTCGCAAAAGGCTAAAATTGATTGCCTTGCACTTTTAAATTTCCCGACGGTTGACAATGCATTTGCGACGGTTCTGAATGGACGTTAAATTGGTTGCGACGGTTTGTGCGGCAGTTTGTAAAACCGTCGCTGTTGGTGCTGCCGACGCCAGGATCAGGGACCTTTCAGCAACCGTCGCTATATGGTGCTGCGGCGGTTCAAAACCGCCGCTAAACCCTTCCAGAACCGCCGCAAACCTGGAAATTTCTTGTAGTGGATATACGTGCAGGGCCATTAAAACACGGGCTTAAGAATACACCTTAAGAGAGGTTGTGTGCTGGTTTGAGAAAAATCTGAGATAGAGTTCCAAGACTAAACGTCACTCTTGTTAAATCAGGCTCTTACTGGCTATGTAAAGGTTCCAAGACACAGTTCACCTTTGCTTATGCACAATCTTACAGAAACGTTTGACGTTATTTCGGAATTTTCTTTTAAATTCAAGTGGGGGATTGTTGGAACATAAAGCATATTTTTGTGTGAATTGAAAATAAAATTTTCAGTCCCACATCGGGTTGTATAACATACTACGTATATTTTTTTTATAAGTAAAATAATAAAAGGTAGACTTACATTTTATTATTATATTTTCCATACTGTGGTTTGTGGGTAAACACTAGCGGTTACTGATTACTAGTTAATAGGAGAACATGTTGCAGGGGTGGACCTGGAGTCAAATAATTGGTGGGGCTAAAAAAATTAGGCGTTACTGAAGAAAACAAATTTCATCTTGATAATTCAGTTAAACAACAAATGATATATGAAATTACTATTAATACAACATGTATATATAAAAAAAAACAACAAACCAAAAAATTTCTATTAAAAAACAAAACCAACAAACTATTTCAAAAAAACCACAAAATTTTTATTCGAAAAAAAAAAGACTATAACTATTAAATCATTCATATCACTATTGTTTGATGTTTCACAATATCCTACTTTGAACCCAAAATTATACTAGCTTATAACTTATTAATTTTTATTCCAATTTTACCTATATTATCTTACTTCAAAAAATTAAATATTAATTAAACATATTTTTTATGTTATTCATTTCATATTTATATGTTAGTTTAATTGGTAATTTTACACAATACGACAAACTCAATTAGTTTTATACTTTTTTTTGCCAAACAAAGTCAAAGTTGATTATTATAAAATTTAACTATATAACTTAAAATAATATTTTACTTATAATGAAAGATTTTAAATTATTAATAATAGACTATGAACTAATATTTGTACCAATACTTAAACTAGTATATGTACGAGAGACTTACAATCATCAATATAAACTCTAAATTAATATTTACATTAATATTTGTACAAATATGTATACAGAATTACTTAAAATTATTTATAAAATATTTATTTATTTTTCAAAAAAAAAAAAATTGGGCTAGGCTGGTGTGGCTATAGCCACACCATGCCTCACACAGGTCCGCCCCCGACATGTTGCAGTTACTAGAAAAATAAGGAGCACATGTCATTTTGGCTATGTTTTGAAGAAATAAAAGTCCAAATAGCCAACCTCTTTTTCCCTAATTTCACGACATGTCAGTCATGAGCATGATTTCATTATTCTTAGGAAATAAGTTTGTAACTATTGTCTAGTGTGAAGTCCCCAAAAGACCAGCATTACTCTTTGTGGTTGAGAACCGTTGTCTTCATCCATTGGTTTCTTGTTGTTCACTTTGAGATGGCTTTCGGTTCATGGCAGCTATGGTTAGCTCTTGTTCTTGTAATCAAGGTATGTTGCATGTTATTTTTATTTGAAAATGGTCATGTGGGTTCGTGAAAGAAATGGTGGGCAACTAATTAGTACCAAGCATGACACTATAGTTGTACTTTTTCTGTGGTGTAATTGTAAGTGCTTTTCACCTCTTAAGTCCTTACTCGTGATACTTATGCTTGTTAATTGTTCAATTAAGCTCACAAGTTCTAGCTTCTGGAAAATTAAACTGGTGCAGTTTATGGCTTTTTCAAGTAATGACATAGGCTTTTGTTTTTAAAACTTTGAATTCTTTATCATTATGGTCCGTGAGTGATTGTGAATCAATCTGCCTATCCTTAATAGTATGAAATTGTTTTTCGAGTGATTTACACTCTGCCATATTAAATTTTAGGCTTAAATATGTAAAAAGTCCCTGCACTTAGGGGTCGTTTGAGTTTTAGTCCCTGCTTTTCAAAAAACTTTCATTTTGCCACTGCACTTTCAGTCAATTTAAAAAATGGTCCCTCGTTTGACTTTTTAGCTGACGTGTCACGATTTTGCACATGTGGCACTGCTGATTGGACTTAAAAGGATGTTGACCAAGTAAAAAACACTTTGAAAGGACGAAATTGCCCTTAATGACTATTGGACTTGAAAGTGTTCTTGTTCTTTCTTCATACATTCCCAGAACCTTCATCTTCTCACCTTCATCTTCTCTAACACACAACCTTCATCTTCTCTAACACCATAATCCTTCATTTTCTCAAACACCACACCCTCCACCACAAGAGGCTTCCAACATCACCATCTCCGCCGTCACCAACGTCGTCGGAGTCGACGCTATTACCCTCCGCCACACACCAATTCTTCGGGAAAAGAATTCCCTCTCTATCCTCGTAAGATCCGAAATTTTTTTAGCGAAATTTTAAAAGGGTCAGGATTTGGACATTGAAGAAGAAAAATCAGATCTGTGAATTTCCATGAATGTTGTTTTCTTTCCTTTTTGGGTTTTTTTTTCTTCTAGATTTTGTTGCTGCTATTGTTATTAATGTTTCTGGATATATGAATTTTGTTTACAAATGAAAATCAGTTTATGGAAGAAGAGAAAACAAAACACTATAATGAATTTTATATTTATGGGTTGTGTTGTTGTTTCTAGCTAGGCTGTGTTGAATTTTAGGATGGATTCGTCTTTGATATTTGCAATTCATGTTCTTCTCACCATAAATTCTTTCATCTTTGTGTTGTGTGCTTGATGTGTGAGAGGAAGATGAGAGGTGTTGGGTTTGAATTTTAAGTTTACAGATTATTGGTTTGAGGGATGTTGGGTGTTATTCAATTTTCTGGATTTATACAAATTTTATGTGTTGATGATTTTTTAACATAGAAGAAGAAATTGGAACTAAGAAATGAGAGAGTTGAGAGATTTGAAGCAATGATGTTTGATAAGTGGGAGGAAGATGAGAGGGCGATGAGAGGAAGAAGAAGAAAGAAGGGCAATTTCATCATTTTAGTGGGTCCAACAATCATTAAGGGCATTTTGGTCCTTCCACATGACAGTTTAGTGAGTCAGCGTTCCTCTGAGCCTAGTCAGCAGTGACACATGGTAAAAATAGTGACACATCATCAAAAAAGTCAATCCAGGGACCTTTTTTAAAGTTGACTGAAAGTGCAGGCCCACTTTGAAAGGTTTTTGAAATGCAGGGACTGAAATTCAAACGACCCCTAAGTGCAGGGACTGTTTACATATTTAAACCTAAATTTTATTCTTTGTATTGTGTGATACTAATATTAATATTAGTATTAATTTTGTTACAAGAGTGATATATTAAAGAATCACTAGTTCCTTTAAATTAAGAACGGTCATAGTACCATAATCCCTATGATGAAAGAATGGTCTTATGTACCATATAAGAATGGTCAACGCGCCATATTTGATTGATCAAAGTATCATATTAGAATGGACTTAAAATCATAGCGCACTGGTTTTTTTACCATATTTGAGGGTGTAATTCTTGTCCGATATCTACAGTGCATAGTTATCGGTATCAGTGAAACTGGGCTGTTTTATCCTGGGGGCTTCGCGGTTGATAGTCTGCTATGCACAATTTTGGGCAGTGCCGCGAAACGTCTTAAAGAAAGCGTATTGACCCGCGACTCAACCCAGTAATCTCTTCGGTGGCTGAAATTATTTTAAAGATTTTTGAACTCTGGTAACAACCGTTCGCATTAAATAGAGAACGGATCAACTTACTCCAGTACACAAAATTCCATTGTTCATATTCTTCAACCTAGACCCTGTTCTTCACTACTAGTTGGTGCAATGGTGCCCTCACTTTTACTTTGTATTGCTCTCTTATTATTAAGAAAAGCGAAAAGCTTTGTTCCCCAATGAAATAACACCACACTTTGAACAACCCTTCATGAAACCTATCCTCTATATTCTACGCCAATTAGATTTTTTTATTAAAGCACCTCACTTGTGTGTCATCATGCCTCTCCCACTTCCTAGACTTGGATGTATTGAACAACCATGAAAACTATTTTTTTTTTATTTGAGTTGAGGTTTTGGAATTGGGGTCACAGAGGGCAACCAAGTTTCATGACAAGGGCTATGTAGTTGAAGGATTTGATGGTTTTGGAAACATAAAAGCGTTCCTTGTTGAAAGATCAGTGAAACAAGTCTTGTTTGTGTTATAATTTTATGGTTCTTTCTCTTGCTTTTCACAATCAACTATTCAAGATTAATTTGTGTGGGTTTTTCCTATATGAGAATTACTTGTCACCCTATCGCTTTTCTTGTGCACTTTACGAATTTACCAAAATATTTTTGTATGCTACTTAAGTAGCAGATTTTGTCCGCCACTTATTTATATGAGAAATTTTTATGTTAGGGGTTTTATTTATTTATTTATCAAATTTCACATTTTTATAATGTCCGCCACTTAATTAGAAAATTGGTAAAAATATGAAATTTCATGTAGGGTGTTTTTCCCCAAAATTTCTCATTTTACAACGTCCGCTACTTAAGAAGCGGAATGATAAAATGAAAAATTTATAGGACACGCGAAAAACCAAGAATAACTTAATTTTTGCATTTGCAAATTCGAATATTACTCTTAAATGAAGATAGTTATGCAAAAATAAATAGATACTTTGGTCCTAAAACGTTTTACGTAAGAAATTTAGATTTAAATAAGAGATAGTGAAAGGAGAATGAAAATAAAACAATTTGATATTGTAAGTTATCTCAATATTAAAATGTCACACTTACTCTTTTTTTAACATAACTTATTATTAAAAAAGCTAACCGAAAATATAAAATGCATCTTTAAAGACTAATTTGAGAGAGAAAGTATAAATCCAAAAATATGATCAAACTGAAAAGACCCTATAATATAAAAGAGATCAATTCAAACACAGAACCTCACTCTGTCCGTGTGTGCGGGCGCTACAGACTCAAGAAAAAAGAGATCGATATAATACATTCTCAAGATTCTGCAACCCAATGGATTCAGCAATGGAGGCTAAGGGGCAGTTATCTACATTTTTACTGAAGGTGGAGGTGAGTTCCTTTGTATGATAGCTTGCCCCAAAGCTTGTTATAGCTTTTCCTAAGATGAGCTCCGTTGTATATGAAAGCTTATAGCTTGCCCCGAAGCTTGTTATAACTTTACCTAAAGTTTAAAGTCTCGGCAACAGTAGTCGAGTAGATATGAAGTATTAAAAATTGAAGGAAAAGAAAATTAACCGAATTATGAAGTGAAGAGAAAATATATCTAAACAAAAACACTTTTAGCTATTCTTAAAATCTATCATCATCATTATGATAATGGCACTGATGGTCTTGACATTATTGCCACAGCCCCATAGTCTGCATCTGCCGCTTTAGGGCAGCAAGGGTCTTTGACAACATTGACATATGCCCTTGGATGGCAGACATTTCCTCCCTTTCCCGAGATATCTCTTCATGGGCTAGTTGAATATACTGCTGCACTTGCAATACTGCTTGCTCTAACTGTTGTATCCGCTGGCGCAGGTCATCCACAACAGACTGGAATATACAATAAGCTTTTGTTCAATTATCTACGTAATAATTTAACCATAGCATAATATAAAGCATACAACCTGTAATAATTTAAAGATACAATCATATTCAAAAGACCAAAACACATTTGAACATATATTCTATAAACCATACAACTCAAAATTCATTACAAAACCATAAAATTTGAACAACGATAGTATTATCCAATGTACATTAATAATAAGAATTTAAGCAAAAAGAGTATACCTCACGGGAAGAAGGCTGAAGGAATTGGGGAAAAATGGAAGACACGGGAAATGGAGGCAGATGGTCAAAGGAGCCACCAAACCTAGATGCACACAACATAAATACAAATTCCTAATTAGTATAAAGTATTGCAGTTGACATCTATCCTTTACTGTGCCAAACTTGAAAACTCCCTATAACTTGAAAGGATTGTTCAAACTCAAAGATTTTAAAATCCTTCCCTCCCTTTCCCCCGTTAAATTCCCTCAACGAAACAGTACATTAGTCTGCAACTAAAAGAAAGCGTAATTTAATATCCTAACCCTAAGGTTCTGACCATTTACTTTTTAAAAAAGGGAAATAAATGAAAATATCAAGGTCATGATAATTTGGCACCAGAATCATCCAAAACTTCCTAAGGATGCAATTATCATACCCATACACCCAGCCATTGTTGACTTTCCAAGGACGCATGCAATTACCAGACCCTCACACACAGCCATTGTTATTTCACAAACTTATTTAGTACCAGAAAGCATCAAATATAAAAAATAAAAGCGCCTTAATTTATAATAACATTAAATGGATTTGTTAGTTATCACATTACTATCAGATAGAGAAGCAAAAGATACTCTAAAATATTTTAACATATGCTCACACATTGATATTACTATCAACTATCAAGCTCACGACTGATCGAAACATCTATATTGTTCATAATGAGTGTGTTCATCTTTTGACTATCAAAATTTTTTGGTCCTGTAAATTTAGAAGTTTCTGATGATGCAATTTCAGGCTCTTTATTTTGTTAGAAACAACATTATATCAACAAAATATGAACTCGCAAGCAAAGGAACATGCAGTACATGCCTATGTTATCAATTGATCCCAATAGATGTAGCGATTATCACAATAGATAATCAAAGTGGAGGAGGGTACTTGAAGTTCCCTGAGCAAGGAATGAAGCCATAAGAGTTATGAGGCAATGATAACTATGCATCTTTATTCTGTTTTGCCTAAGGATCTGGCTACATGAGATTGCTTCTTGGACCACCAAGAAATTAAAGTTGGGCCATAAAGTAGACCCCCAATCATCACTATCTAAGACATAATCTGCATAACAAAATGCATACAAATATAGTAGGGATTCTGAATGAGGCTGGCTGCAAGGTTATGCCAAAATCAATTTTCCACTTAAGAGAACGTCGACGTTTTCCAGTTGGAAGAGGACAAGGCCGGTCTAATAGAGGTAGGCTCGACAACAGTGAGCAATAACTGGGGTGAAGTTGAGGCTTTACAATGTCAAACTTGGACTGTGCTTGCACGGGATGAGTAGACAGGGGAGAAGAAGACAAAGTAAGTAGGACAAGAAACAGGGGAGGGTAAAGAACAGAAGGTGAAGGTTGTGGAGTAGGTGCAGAGACAAATTAAGAGCAAGTGGAGGATTTGATGCATGCTGCAAGGTAACCAAGGACTGAGAGGAACATGGGAAAGACTGCATATAAAACACATGAGTACAGGCTGTGGGAAATCTGCCTTGACAGAGACTTTTTGGTGAAACAGATGGGGACTGCGACTCACGAAAGAGTCTACGTTGTTGTTAAGGCATTTTACCCTTTGTGACATAAGGAATAACCTAGAAAAGTACACGATAGACCAATATTGCAGTTTACTAGAGTTATAAGATCTAAAAACAAAGGGAAATAAGCACAGCCAAAGACCTTAAGAAATGTATAATCTGCAGTTATGCAGAAACAGTGTTTGTAAGGGAATTTGGGATTCATGCCTTCATGGGACAAAAGGTGGTTTATTAATAAGATAAATGGCAGTAAGGATAACCCTATTTTGACAATATGTCTATGTTTTTGGCTGTGTTCTACAACATTTCGGTGGTGAGCGTTAGGACAAGTTATCCCCACTCTCCCCACGTCAGTTTGCAAGGCTCTTTTTTTTTTATTTAGTTGCAGCTCAATAATAGTTCTTTATTGTTTTAAAACAGACAAAGTTTCAGACCTCTTTTGATGAAATAAATCCACATGTAGTTACAGGTTAGTTAAAGTATCAACAAAGTACACATATTAATGTATAGTGGATAGAGAACTCCACAGGGGCTAGTCCCCAAATTCACAGAAAGGTAATGCATGAGGCTAAGAATAAGTTGACGGAGATGGATGTGAGGGTAGTTTGTGAGATTTTCCCATACAACATGAAACACAAACTGCCGCACTATTATCAGTGGATAATGTAATGTTATGAAGTTGTATAAACCAAAACACTAGAATTGGGGTGGCCAAGCCTACTGTACCACAATGAAAGTAAGGTAGAAGAGTGTGGATACAATGGTATTCACAGCAGCTGTGTTTATCAAAGAAACTTGCTGAAGCTTGATTTGTAGGAGATGAAAGTGAGCTGAGTTTATCAAAAAGGAAATGCAGGCGGGCATCGCAAGCTACATTGTTTGCCACCACCTGAGATCCGCAAGGGGACCTACCTTCAGCTGTAAGCGGGATAAATGCACCTCTTCCGGTGGCGGTGGAGAATGTAATGGTAAAACATAGATCTCCATATATCAGGATTTGAAAAATCTAGGTGCCATGTTAGCAGTGCATACACACACACACATGGGGAGAGAGGGAATTTAGTATTCAGAGATTACTGATTTGTTAATCTTGAGAGAGCTTTGAGCTCATACTGATACCAGGTTCTAACAGAATCTAACATTTCTAACTGAAACTAACAACTTCACAGAATGTAACTAAACTAACAAACTTCTAACAGTTACAAAAGATAAAGTGTATCGCATACGGTGCATTTGACTAATAGAGTGAAAATGGCTGCTAAGCTATATCTCTAACAAGTTATACCGGATACGATCATCTTAGCAGGCATGTGCAATTTATTTCTCTACTCATGGGACTCGTGATTTATCCACACTCCACAGATTAGTAGTTATAACCAGAGAGAGACATAGGGAAATATAAACAGAGAAGGAAACAAAAACCAAACCAGTTAACTTATAAGAATCTCTGTTAAGAGTTGAATGCAGATTTCACCTTGAGCAATCTATGATGTCAACTTCTGCCGACGGTGAGTTTTGAATCAAAAAGTCCACTATTCCATCAGGTATGGGTGAAGATGGTTCGGATCCTGCTTTAACTTCTTTTTGTAACTTGGCAGTTCTCAATGTCATGGATAATCCATATGAAAGGGGTTTCAGTTGTACTTTGAGTGACTTCAAGTTACACAAGGAAGTGAGCTTATCCTTCAATAAATCAGGAATTAACGAGAGAACCTGAGCAACGAGGATGAGTTAGGACTAGTTTGATGCAAGTCAATTGATTTTTGACAAAAGTTAGAAACAAAAAAGTATCACATGAACAAAGAAATAAAGCCTCAAAATATGCCAAGTTAAGGTACCTGGAGAGTACTTGCAGAGACCGTCAACGATTTGATATTAGCAAACTCTAGCAGCCAACTAAGTAAAACCAAAGGAGGCTCCGTATAGTTAGATAACATTTCTGCATCAATATTCACCTGTTTAACAGAAGAAAGATTGCTCCCACAGAGTTTCTGATAAGGGGTGCCGGTAAAAGCAAATGTGCAAAGACTTGGAGCAGATAGTTCGATTTTGTAAAGGTCGGAAGAATGATTACGCACAGTCAAATTAACAAGCGTCTCACTTGATATGCAAAGAATTTGTGCATCCTTCACCGTACAATTGTCAATTACCAAACTATTCAACTTGTTAAAAGCCGAAAAAGGCTCAGTTCGGCCTTTGTCACTAGCACAAAAGGCAAAATTCCCTAGATGTAAGCTGGTTAGTGCCGGCAAATCCAAAGATTTTGGAAATAATGTTCTCCCATAATTATGCCGACCTTTAGGAGAAACAGAAAGCTTAAGAGACGTTAAAGTCCGACACGAAGAAATACAAGGCAAAATATGACAAATATCACCTTTCACCGATATTCCCAATCGTTTAACATTATGAGAAAAAGCATAGTTCACAATCCTCTTAAGTAAGTGAGGCTCAATACTACCTACACGTTCAAAATCAAGAGCTTGCAATGCAATTGATCCATCGCGAAGAGACAAAATCTTCGAAACAAATTTGGTAAAACTCTTGAAAGTAGTAAAATCAGTTGAATGCAATACAAGATTAGGAATACGTTTCCAAAAATTGTTCAACCTTTTCGACAAAACGCAAGTTTTAACTACTTCTTTGGCATTCAAAAACGATAATATGTGAAGAATAACACAATCTGGTAAATCACTCAGCTTATCTTCTTCATTTTCATGCCTTAATCTCTTCGTTTTTGGCTGAATCGTTATCTCATCTTCCGGCGTTGAATTCGACATTGTTGTTCAGATAATTACCTACCTGAGCATAAAAATGAACAGAGAATTGAATGATGAGAAGTAATTGAGAAATTCTACGGTGAGATTTGAAATTGCGATGTGAAGGAAACGATTGAGAAGAGAAAACCTAGGTAAAGAAAAAGAGAAATGGAATTGATTAGGTAAATGAGATTTAGAATACCTGAGTTGTGAGTTGTGATCTGATTATTTACAGATCGGAATAGAAAACCGTTTGTGTCTGTAGGAACGCCGGAGGATAACGACGACGCGGCATAGATTAGAATGTGTTCTTTTTTTCCTATGTCAATGTTAATTAATGAAGGAAAGGAAGGAATTACTAACTTTTTTTTTATTTAACAAAAAGAAATTGACAGTCTCTTGATGTTAAAAGAATCAAGGCTTAAATATGAAAAAAGTCCCTGCATTTAGGGGTCGTTTGAGTTTTAGTCCCTGTATTTCAAAAAACTTTTAAATTTTTCCTGCACTTTCAGTCAACTTTAAAAAAGGTTCATGGTTTGACTTTTTTGATGATGTGTCACCAATTTCGACAGATGTCACTGATGACCAAGCTTGAAGGATGCTGACTCATAAAAAAACACTTTGAAAGGACGAATTTGCCCTTAATCTTCATAATCCCAAGCAAAAACTCGTGGTTTCTCATCATCCTTAACTATTGCTAACACTACCTTCAACTCCTTCAATCTTGAACAACATGCTAAAAATTTCACTCATGATCCATCCCTAGCTCTCACCAGTTACCATCACAACAATACAATACAACTACACAATTTTTCTTTTTCATCAATAATTTCAACCCTTAACAACACAGTAACACTAACAACAGGAACATCACAACAATTTCAACCCTCATTAACAACAACACCGTTTTTCAAACAAAAAATAAAGAAACAAGCAACATTGCAAACCCAAAGAATTAGTTTCTTCTTCCTCTTTAGTCTCTCAATTAATTATTTGTTTCTTTTCTCTCCTCAATTGAAAAACAAATCTGGGTTTTTTTCTTTCTTTTTTCTTGTCGATTTGTTGGACTCGAATATTGTTGTTGACGATGTGGAGAAACTATGGAGTACAAATTTAGGTTTGAAAACAATCGGAGCACCGGAGTATTGTCACGCGAATTTCACAAAGTATTTCACGGTGGGGTTTTGGTCGGAGCCGTCGTTTGCGGCGACGATTGAGAAACCAAAGGTTTGTTACTTTAATACTGGAGTTATTGTTATGGATCTGGTACAGTGGAAAAAGGAAGGGTACACCAATAAGATTGAGATATGGATGGAGATTCAGAAGAGTGAAAGAATCTATGAGTTTGAGTCTATGATGGTTGGATCTTTGCGTGCGATTTTCTCTTCGTGTGATTTTTTTTTCTGGATTTTTTTTTCTTGTTATGAAACAGAGAGATGAGGTTGCGAGCTGAAAATATTAGGCGGTGAAGGGAAGAAATTGGGTTGGGTGAGGGAAGATGGATTTTTGGGTATGAGGAGAAAGATGATGAAATTCACTTTGTGGGTTTCTTCACAGATGGTTAACAAACGTTGATGAAGAAGAAGATACGAAGAACAAACAAGCTTACGCGAAGAACAAAGAAAAATCTGCAACCTTGATTTAAAGAAGAAGGAAGAAGGGGCAATTTCGTCATTTTAGTGGGTCCAACAGTCATTAAGGGTATTTTGGTCCTTTCATGTGACAATGTAGTGACTAAGCATCCCTCTCAGCCTAGTAAGCAGTGACAAATGGCAAAAACAGTGACACGTCATAAAAAAAGTCAACTCAGGGACCTTTTTTAAAGTTGACTGAAAGTGCAGGGAAAATTTGAAAGTTTTTTGAAATGCAGGGACTAAAACTCAAACGACCCCTAAGTGCAGGGACATTTTGCATATTTAAGCCAAGAATCAAATATAAAATTTATTTTCTGAAATTTAAATTTTTTGGAAAATGCTAACTAGTGCCCCGGGCACTAGTTAAGGAACTACATTAAAAAGTGTCTTAAAACTTGTGTACTTCACTTTTTCAAAGTATAAAGAATACTATTATCAATGCAAAACTTGCTTTTTTTAGTATCCTTAGCTAGTGCCCCGGGGGCACTAGTTAACATTACCCTAATTTTTTATAAGTATTAAATTTCATGTTTATTGAGCAGATTAATTGTTATGCACTGACGGTGTAAAATATTTTTGCACATGCATCTAATCAAATCACATCATTGTATCACTTTAATAGATTTTATCTCAACAGATACCTACATGTCGTGATTTGATTAGATGCACGTGTAAGAAAATGTTATACCGGCAGTCCACATCCAAATTTATTTATTAAGCCAAATGCTCTAGAATTAAAAATTGAACAACATCTTATATGTTAATATTTTTTTTATATATCAATAAAAAAATATTGTCAAAGAAAAATTATACGAATAGTGTGCACTCAATAAGATATTTCTTTCACTTTACATAAAATAAACTTATTTTATGTTGGATTTTAAATATATGCATGATTAAATTTCAGATTGACTATGAATGAAAAGAATGTTGGATAACTCATATACTTAATGTTTTATGATTTTAGATGGAGATATTGCTTCTCTCTCTTGTGATCCTAAAATATCAGTCCATATTTGAGGGGAGACTTTTGAGTTTCAAAGTTTTTTTTAATCATAGTTTCAAAGTTGTTAAGTTCCACAAAATTCAATAGTTTTTTTTTTACAAAAAAAATCAAATGGGTAAGATTGAAAAATTTATTGAGATCTTTGGTGGACCACTTACAATTTAGTTTCACTTTAAACTTTTGAGGTTAAAATTTGACAAAGAGAATAATTTAACGACAAAAAATATAATTAAGGACTTAGATGTAACAATAATTAGTTATACGACCAAAATAAAAGCAACAAATAAGTTGAAAGATAAAAAAAAAAAATTAGTCTTTTATTAAAGCAAAAATGCTTAGATGAGATGACGCCAGGCATGGCAATAGGGCGGGGGCGGATTTTGTCCTCCCCAAACCTAAACCTATAAAGTTTGGATATCCTCGTACCCATCCCCATTTTAAGCGGGGAAGAAAAATAGAACCCCAAACCCATACCCGACGAGGTTCGGGTATCCCCAATGGATTTTGGGTATCCCCGTCTCGCTTCTCTCCCACATGAACTCGAATTGTATTTTGATATTTTTCAATTAAAAAATAATGTAAAAATCAATAACTATTTTGTTTCAATATAATATAATTTTATTTAACAAAAAAAATAATAGGAAAAACAATTTATTTAATACTCAATTTAAAATAAAAATAAATGTATGAATGTAATTTAAGAGTTTTTTGTACATATATAATATTTTTTGATACATAATTTAATTTAAGAAAAGAAAAATATGATATTGATATAAACGGGGCGGGTTTTGAGACGGGTTCGGAGTGGGTATCAATGTTCCCATTACCCGCCTTATCCCCGTCTTTTAAAATCGGGGAAAACTCAAACCCAAACCCAAACTCAGTCAACTCGGATTTTCCCCGGGAAAATGAGAATAGTAGAGGCGGTACCTGCAAATATGGATTTCATTGTCAGATGACGCATATTTCTTTTGACTTAACCAAAGTTCTAGATCATCTTTATATCTCCTATAGCGAGTTTTAAAAGTTGTAATCAATTTGTAAATTCATTTGCATCATAAGTAGAATCACCAAAAAAGAAGAATGTAAGCAAATTCACCGTCACTATCACTTACAAGTTACATCATAACTCATAAGTAGAATCACCCCTTCTTTTTTTTTTGGTCAAAATAGAATCACCACTTCTATCGATATCAATACTGGATAAATGGTCATACAAATTCAAACTCATAACAAAACTTTAAAAACAAGATATTCAATGAAAGTGAAATAAAGGTTTAATAACATAACTATATAATCCAAAACAACGCATAAAACAGTCATACAATTATCCACCAAATAGCTTAAAGAAAATTATAACCACAAATACCATAAACAAAATATTAAGTGTGTCTCATCACTATCACCATTCACCACCTATACATAGTTAAGATTTATAATTAAAGTCTATGTAGCCATCCACGTCTCCTATTATTAGACATTGCAATAAACATTTTCCTCCAATCAGGATCCTTAAACTTTTCTAACGCTTTCCCAAAGATGTCATCTGAAATGTCTCTTATCTCTTCAAGAGCAACCATACATTTAATAAGAGAATAATCTCCTGTTACATGTGAAGAACTAGACTCCACATTCTTACCCCGTGCTTGAGCCCGTGCTATAGGTGCATCTCTTATCTGATGTGATGTAAACTCTTTCTTGGATGTATGATCTTTTACTTGAATTTTTCGCTTCCCACTATGAATGATGCGCTCCACTTTTTGTATATCATTATCTGAACTATCATTATCAACACGTGCATTATTCGCACCCTCAATGTCGACCAAGTGTTGATTATTGAGCTCATTTTCTATATCAGTATTTGGTTGGTCTTGGATAGATGAACGATGTGCTTTAGTTTCGTTATTTTTATTGAATTTGATTTCCAGCAGCTTATAATGGTCGCACCCTTTCTTTTGAAGCTGAGTTGCTTTATCATGTGTCTAAAATAATATAAGCATATCGTCAACACATTAACAATACTGACAAATAAAATTAACGCAAATCTTTGAAAGAAAAAAAAAACGTAAATCTACTAACAAAACCTATAAAAATTAAACCGATTGTCAGCAATATGGGATATTTAAAAACAATTACAATGTTTCTAGATGATTGCTTAAGCCTTAAGCAATTATAGTTTCAATGTAATGCATCTTAACTTCCAGTCCTTTGATTCATAACTTTCAGCTAAGAATTTACAATTGAATGCAAGTAGAAAAAAGGGGCAGTGTGCAGTTCAACTGTTGAAGGACACATGAAGATTTTATTATAGATTATAGATACCTCTTTCATCATTCTTGAACAATTTCTACTTGAGTAAATTGCAGACAAGGGTTCCTACAATAATCTAATATGCAATCTCATCCTCAAATATCAAAAATGGAAATCTCCACATGAAACAACAAATGGCACCAAAAATTTAGAACCGAAAAGCAAAGGGGTTCCATCAAAATGCATGTAAGGCATGAATGTTACCTTTTCAGCGCGACAATGACGAAGATAGGGAGGTGCAGCAGAAGCAGGAGCAGCGGCAGAAGCAGGTACAGCAGAGGAGGAGGCAGGTGAGGCAAATTGTGAATGATAGCTGGTGTTCTTCCCACCCTTTATAGATTCTTCAACCTGTATAGTAACAACCAATCACAAACTCTTCTAACGGTTGTTTCAATTGAAATTATCAAAGCTTAGATTCTAAAAGAATTACCACACTCAGCTCCCATATGGTTTCTAAATAACTACCTGTTTAAGATTAAAATGATTTGGGTGATTTGTTCTAACGTTAACTTCCGCCGACGGCGAGTTTTGTCGCAAGAAGTCAACTATTCCATCAGGTATGGGAGCTCGTTTCAAACCTGCTTTAAATGCCTTTTTTAACTTTGCAGCTTCTTTACGTGACTTGGCAGCCGCTTTATTTAACATGGCATTTTCCATTAAACGGGATAATCCTCCATTATCAAGTGGTATCAGTTCTATTGCCAATGACTTCAAGTTATACAAAGAAGAGAACTTAACGTTGAATAGATCAGGATATAAGGAGAGAATCTAAGCAATGAGGAATGAGCATGAATTAGGATCAGTTTTATGCAATAAAATTGGATTTTAACATAACTTAAAATAAATAAATAAATAAAAAGCATCTTAATACGAAAGTAATACTAAAGATTGAAAATATGACAAGTACCTGAAGAGTAACTGAAGTGACTGTCAATGATTCTACGTTGACAAGGTCTTGCAGCCAGCTTAATATAACCAAAGCATGCTTCGCTGAAACTGCAAAATCTGGTGCATTGATATTTACTTGTTTAACAGTAGAAAGACCACTGCCACATATTTTCTGATCTAGATTTTTGGGAAAAGTAAATGTGCCCAGACTTGGAGTAGATAGCTCAATTTTGGCAAAGTTAGATGACGAATAATAGTAACAATGCAAAGCCAAATTGACAAGTGTTTCACTTGATATGCGGAGGATTTTAGCATCCTTTACCTTATAAAAACAAAGAACCAGACTTTTCAACTTGGTAAAGGCGGAAAAGGGCTCAGCACAGCCGTTTTCATCGCCGCAAAAGGTGAAATGTGTTAGGTCTAAGCTGGTCAATAAAGGCAAATTCAAAGACTTTGGAAATAACGTTTCTGTATAACTAACATTACCTCTAGGGTAAACTGAAAGATTAAGAGATGTAAGAGTCTGACATTTAGAAACACGGCTCAGAATGGGACAGATATCAGCAGTGACAGTGATTCCTAATTGCTGGATGTGGGTATTATGGGAACAAACATAGTTTAAAACATTATTAAGGAGGTGAGGCTCAATAACACCACGATGGTCAAGATCCAGAGCGTGCAGTGCAATTGAGGTATCACGAAGAGTCAAAATGTTAGACACGAATAAGGAAAAATTCGTGAGAGTACAAAAATCTGTGGAATGCAATATAAGATTGTGAATATGTTTCCACAGATTCTTCCATCTTTTTGACAAAATGCAAGTTTGAACGGCGAGTTTGGAATTTAAAGATGACAAAATGTGAAGAAGAATACAATCAGGTAAGTCACTGAGTCTATCTTGATTCTCTTCATTATCATGCCGTGCTCTCTTTTCGGGTGGAATCATTATTACCTTATCAACATGAAATTATATTCTGCAATATAAGGAATAAGAAGCAACTGTGAAATTCTACAATAGGCTTGCAATGGGAAACAATTGGGACAAAATAATTTACTATGATTAATATTTGGGAAAATAATTCAGTATTGTTTAGTCTCAAGCAGGATCATGATTTAAGGGGTAAATGGTAATAGAGAATGAAATACCTTAGCGATTGAGTTGTAAGTTCTGATTATTTGAAAATTGGAGTGAAAATCTGTGAGCATGTAGATTGGAAGTTGTAACGCTCACGATCGCAAGAACGCGTATGTGAGTATATCTATGCTTTCTACTTTCTAGGGTTCGACTTTTATAATTTGAGAGGGAAAGTGTGGTGGTGCTATATGCAGGAAACAAAGATTCTTCCCCTTCCAACCACCCAAAGAATCTTTGTTAATAAATTCATAAAAAAGTATTTTTACCACACTACTAGTACTAGTTACTCGCGCTCTAGCCGATGGCATAAAAAATTATCCTACATGAAAAAAATCAAGTTTTTTACCTGTCAATTGCTTAAATAACGGATTATGACTACTACTTGTCAGTTATTTAAATAGCGGATATATCGGACGTTATAAAAATGAGAATTTGAAAAGAAAAAAAACACACACTACAAACATGAATTTTTTGAGATTATTTAAGTAGTGGATCCCATAAATATATAATTTTCTTGAGATTATTTTTGAAATTATTTTCAAATTATTTTTGCCATTTTTACTTGAGATTATTCCTACAATAAATATTATACTTGTAGAAGATTATTCCTCAAATTATTGTAGGAGTAATTTCAAAATATTTATTGTATGAGTAATTTCATTGTTTATGCCAAGCAGTAATTCCTTGGAAAATTATTGTAGGAGTAATTCCTGAAATTATTTCAAAATTCAAATTACTGCTACTAGAATGAATATTTATTGTAGGAGTAATTGTTTATGCCAAGCAGTAATTACTCCATGTTTATCATAAAAAAAAAATTATTTTTTTGAACAAGTAAAAATGAGATATATAAATTAAACAGTCACCCTAGCATAAGGTGTGCACGAGTGAACTACCCGAGTTTATAAAAAGTCACAAAAAGTCAAAAAGATCATAGAAGGCCTAAACAAAGCAATGGATTAGACCACCAGCTATGGCAGTTGAAAATTACTCCTACAATAAAAAAATATTTATTGTATGAGTAATTTCAAAATAATCTTCTACAAGTAAATTATTGTAGTATAATTTTCTTGAGATTATTCTTGAAACCAGTAGAATGGCCAAAGTAATTTTCATAAATATATAATTTTCTTTTTTGGTTTATTAATTTATATTTAGTTATCTGATTAAAAAAATAATGAAAAATAACCGATAAAAAAACTTATATTTAGTTATCCGGTGACAGAATTTATTATGTTTTGATATATATTAAAGTAAAAATGATTCTGTAGGAAGTACCACGGTCTTATTCCCTGCAACGGCGGTTAGAAGGGAGCTAGAACAACTTGATGTCAGAACTAATCCCGAACCAGATCAAACTGGTGGTGAAAGCGAGAAAAAAAACAAAGTAAAAATGATTCTTATTAATTCAAGTTGTTAGTTTGAATCAAAATTATTTTCACATGTATGATTACCAAAATAGATAAAATTGATGGTAAAACATTTTTGCACATGTATGATAAAATTGATGGTAAAACATTTTAGAAACAAAAACTAAGTAATATAATTTAGAAATAAAAAACGTATTTTGGTTACAACTAGAAAGCCATTAGGATAATCATTTCAACTTGGCTGACATTTAAATTTATTTTAAAATAATTGACATTTAAATTTTTATTTTTTTGTTAGGAAGCTAAAAAGAAAAGGAAAAAAAAAACTAAATAAAAAGGAAAAAACTAATCACGAAGAAAGAAAGTTCTCATTGCGTCGTTCTTAGGTTACATTTGGCCGGACTTTTTCCTACTTGTAAGTTACTTTGAGCTTAAAGTTACAAAATAGAACTTTAAAGATAAATGTTTGGACTTATAAAAATTTTTGTAACATAAAAGCTATTTTAGCATAAGTAAAGCTTAACCAATAATTACTCTACAAAATAAATTTTAGTATCAAATTAATTTTTATTTAACAGAATTGATGCATATCGTCGTCGTGAGCTTAACTTAACTGGTAGGAACATTATAATACATAGAGATTGTGAGCTCAAATTAAATTTTATTATTATTTTTTTATGACAATAAATTATAAGATTTTAAAAAATAAATTATATAATGATAAAAGTATATACATATATAAAAAAAAGGTGATAAAAAAATATTACAGTAAATGAAATATATGAAGTAATTCTACTGAAAATATATATCAATGTATGAAACGAACGTTGTATACAAATATAAATTATATATGATTGTTATGGCATAAATAATATAATGGGATAGGTTTTTCAGTAAAAAGGAAAACGGTCAAGCAAAGAAAAAAATAAAAATAAAAGTGTTATATTTTGCTGTGTGCAAGATTCGAAGAGTGCACCCTCACTAAATAGGGCTGGAAATAAGTCAAGTCGAATCTGTCTGAGCTCGACTCGACTCGATAAGAATTGGTTCGGTTCGAAATTGTTGAGAAAATGAACAATTTGATGTTCATTTGGAGAATGGAAGTTAATCCATAATGGTTAGAAATGAAAAACTCACATTGAAGTGTGAATTGAAAAAAGTGGGATTGAGTCCCACATTGGAAAGAAAAATGAACAGTTTTAAAGGCAACTCACACCAATGGAAGTTTAGTGTAAATTGTGACTACTGCGAATTTACAAGCAACTTGCACCAGTGGATGTTATGTTGTTTTTGTGTCATTTTTCGAATTTCAAAGGGTCTGCATTGAATTCTTGCTGACTCAACATCAGCTATAACCATTCTACTGATTTAGTAACGAACAAGTAATAATGTCACTTGATTGTGATTAATTCTATGTCCCTCACTTGAATGTCTATTATTGCATTGTTTTCTTTGCTCATAGCATATATTTATAAAAAGATAGAACAACACATCAGAACATAATTCAGAAAAAATATTCATCACAAATTCTTCCATCCTTCTTCGATTCTATTCTATTGCTTTTTCGATATCGATATTGTTGTATCGACTCGTTCTGTTTCATTGGTTTCAAATCGGTATTGTTGTATCGATTCAATTGATATTGAAGTATCAATTTCTGGTTTTGTAGAATCATTAACTAAAGGTGTTCCTTTCGATTAATACAGTGCAGTATTTAATCGATTAAATTTGACGAGGCTGTTTTATCCTGGAGGCGACGCGGTTGATTGTCTGCTTTGCACAATTTGAGCAGTACCGCGAAACGTCTTAAAGAAAGCGACCTAGTACGCGACTCAGCCAACAATTTCTTTCAATTCGGTATCTCTGTTTTCTTCACGAAAATCAATTTTTATAAATCAAAAATAACAATTTTAAGACGTTTTTCAAACTGCTATGGATACCGAAGGAATTGTTGGAAACTCGAATGCTGGTGAAAGACCCTTCAAGTTTGAAGGTCTACACTTCAAACGTTGGCAACAGAAAATGTTTTTCTACTTAACTTTGAAAAAGGTTGTCCACGTTTTGAATGAGGATATATGTCTGTTGTCTCTGTCGGTCTTGTAGGATCGAGTTCAGGAACACCACTCACCATCAATGGTAATGCTGAAAAGTCTGATGCTGAAAAACAAAAGGAATCGGTTGATTCTGTTGCACAGGCTAAAGCCCAAGAGCTTCAACAGAAAAAGGAACAGCAACTCTGGTTGTCTGATGATTACTTATGCAAAGGCTATATCACCAATGGTCTTTGTGATGACTTGAATGACTATTACAGTACATACAAAACTGCCAAAGAGGTTTGAGAGGCGCTGAAAAAGAAATATGATACTAAGGAGGCTGGTGTGAAGAAGTACGCTGTTAGTAGGTACCTAAAGTACCAGATGGTGGATGAAAAGTCTGTGGAGGCACAATCTCATGAACTTCAGAAAATTGCTCATGAAATAATAACTGAAGGTATGCCTCTTGACGAACAGTTCCAAATTGCTGTGATGATTGACAAATTACCCCCTGGTTGGAAAGATTTTAAAAATCAGCTTCGTCATAAAACAAAAGAATTTTCAATTGAAAGTTTGATTACTCGCCTCCGTATTGAGGAGGAATCCAGGAGACAAGATCAAAAAGAAGAGGCCTATGTGGTCTCCGGCAACAACAAAAAGAAATTCGGTGCGGTTCTGAAGCCTACGAGGAAACCTTTAAAGAATCAGAACCGCGGTCAAATGAACCGAATTAAGAATGGTAACCCTTCAAGGGCCCATAATGCTAATGCTAAACAGCATCCACCTGCTCAGAGGAATGACTCCGGTTCAGTTGGTTTGTCTTGTTTCAACTGTGGTAAACCGGGTCATTTTGCAAGAAAATGCAGACTCAGGAACAAACCTGCTGCTGCCCCTGATGCGCAGGCTAACCTGACTGATGAGCCTTATGTTGCTATGATCACCGAAATCAATATGGTTGGTGGTACTGATGGCTGGTGGATAGATACTGGCGCTAGCCGTCATATCTGTTATGAACGTGCTATGTTTAAAACATACACGGCTGCTGAAAATAAGAAGGTGCAGATGGGAAATGCCCACACCTCTGATGTTGCTGGTATTGGAGATGTTGAATTGAAGTTCACCTCCGGGAAGATTCTGATCTTGAAGGATGTCATGCATGTGCCTGACATTAGAAAGAATTTAGTTTCTGGTTTTCTTCTTAATAAGGCTGGGTTTAATCAAACTATTGGGGCTAATTTGTACACCATCACTAAGAATGGTACTTTTATTGGAAAAGGGTACGCCACTGATGGCATGTTTAAGTTGAATGTTGATTTGAATAAAATTTCTCCTTCCGTTTACTTTGTGTGTGATTTTAATATTTGGCATGCTAGACTTTGTCATGTTAGTAAACGTTCTATGTTTAATTTGAGTAACCTAGGATTAATTCCAAAGTTAATTGCTAATAACATAGAAAATTATGAATTTTGTAGTCAAGCGAAAATAACTAAAACTTCACATAAATCAGTAATTAGAGAAACTGAACCTCTAGACTTAATTCATTCTGATATATGTGAACTTGATGGAACGTTAACTAGAAATGGTAAACGTTATTTTATCACTTTTATTGACGATTGTTCTGATTATACCGTTGTATATCTTATGAAAAATAAAAGTGAAGCGCTTGACATGCTTAAGGTTTATGTGACTGAAATTGAAAATCAATTTAGTAAGAATATTAAGCGGCTTCGTAGCGATAGGGGAACTGAATATGATTCTATGTTGTGCAATGATTTTTATAAAGAACATGGAATTATCCATGAAACGACTGCACCATATTCACCTGAAATGAATGGTAAAGCAGAAAGAAAGAATAGAACTCTTACTGAACTAGTTGTAGCTAGTATGCTCTATTCTGGTGCTGCCTCACACTGGTGGGGGGAAATTTTATTGACTGTTTGCTACGTCCTGAAAAGAGTTCCCAAGGCTAATAATGTGGTCTCACCTTATGAGATATTAAAGAAAAGGCAACCGAACTTGTCTTACTTGAGAACTCGGGGATGTCTTGCTTATGTCAGGATACCGGATCCAAAGCGGGTTAAACTCGCAAGTCGTGCCTATGAATGTGTATTCATTGGCTATGTAGCAAACAGTAAGGTATATCGGTTTTATGACCTAAATGCTAAAGTGATAATAGAATCAGTCGATGCTGATTTCTATGAAGATAAATTTCCTTTTAAATCGAGAAATAGTGGGGGCAACGAAACCACAAATAGTGGGGGTACCGAGTCAAGTCACCTTCCGGTGATAAGAAATTCCGAGAGCAACAAAGAAATAGAAACAGAACTTCGTAGAAGTAAAAGAGTAAGAGTAGCTAAAGATTATGGACCGGATTTTTCGGTATATTCTTTAGAGGAAGACCCTACGAGTCTTCAAGAAGCATTGTCATCTATGGATGCAGATTTATGGCAAGAAGCTATTAATGATGAGATGGAATCTCTAGAATCTAACAGGACCTGGCACTTAGTAGAGTTGTCTCCTGGTTGCAAACCGATTGGATGTAAATGGATTTTGAAAAAGAAACTAAAACCCGATGGTACTATTGATAAATACAAGGCTCACCTTGTAGCCAAAGGTTTTAGACAAAGAGAAAATATAGATTTCTTCGACACTTTTTCTCCGGTCACTCATATAACATCCATAAGGGTACTGATTTCAGTTGCCGCAGTTTATAATCTTTTTATTCACCAAATGGATGTTAAAACTGCTTTTTTAAATGGTGACTTAGAAGAAGAAATCTATATGGAACAACCTGAAGGGTTTGTGATACCTGGACAAGAACAAAAGGTCTGTAAGTTAGATAAGTCCTTGTATGGACTTAAGCAAGCGCCAAAACAATGGCATATTAAATTTGATAGTTTGATGACATCAAATGAATTCAAAGTGAATGAAAGTGACACATGCATTTATTATAAATATGAAAATGGCATTTGCACTATTGTATGTCTCTATGTGGATGATTTACTCATCTTTGGGTCAAACGTTTCTGCTATAAACACAGTGAAATCATTGTTGAGTAACAACTTTGATATGAAAGACCTTGGAGAGGCAAGCGTGATTCTTGGAATCAAGATCACTAGGTCAAAGGACGGAATAACTTTAGATCAATCCCACTACGTGGAAAAGATTCTAAAGAAATATAATTACTTTGACTGTAAACCTGCTTGTACGCCGTATGATTCCAGTGTAAAACTGTTTAAGAACACTGGCGAAAGCGTAAGACAAACTGAATATGCAAGCATCATTGGTAGTCTTAGGTATGCCACTGATTGTACCAGACCCGACATCGCATATGTCGTGGGACTGTTGTGCAGGTTTACTAGCAGGCCCAGTAATGAGCATTGGCAAGCTATTGAGAGAGTCATGAGGTATCTTAAACGGACCATGAATCTCGGATTACATTATAAGAGATTTCCAGCTGTACTTAAAGGGTACAGTGATGCTGATTGGAACACCTTGTCGGATGATTCCAAAGCAACTAGTGGCTATATATTCAATATAGCTGGAGGAGCAGCGTCATGGAAATCAAAGAAACAGACCATATTGGCTCAGTCCACTATGGAGTCTGAAATGATAGCGCTTGCCACTGCCAGTGAAGAAGCAAGTTGGTTGAGATGCTTGCTATCTGAGATTCCCTTGTGGGAAAAACCTATGCCAGCTATGTTGATCCACTGTGATAGTACCGCGGCTATTGCTAAAATTGAGAATCGATTCTATAATGGAAAGAAGCGTCAAATAAGACGCAAGCACAACACAGTGAGAGAGATGATCACTAAAGGAGCTGTGAGAGTGGATCATGTACGCACTGATGAAAATTTAGCGGATCCTTTGACGAAAGGACTAGCTAGAGAGAAAGTCTATAATACATCTGTAAAGATGGGACTAATGCCGATATGAACTTATCATAATGGGAACCCAACCTAAAAGACTGGAGATCCCAAGAATTAGGTTCAATGGGTAATAACAAGTCATGATGAGTTAATGATGATCATGCAAGTAAAATGAGAAAAGCATGAATCCTGATAGCGAGAGGATGAGTTGCAGCTCTTAATGAGATCTATACTCTGCATGAGTGGAGTACTGAGCTACAGGAGTACTCTTGATAGACTCACCTATAATGGTTAGAAATGAAAAAATCACATTGAAGTGTGAATTGAAAAAAGTGGGATTGAGTCCCACATTGGAAAGAAAAATGAACAGTTTTAAAGGCAACTCACACCAGTGGAAGTTTAGTGTAAATTGTGACTACTGCGAATTTACAAGCAACTTGCACCGGTGGATGTTATGTTGTTTTTGTGTCATTTTTCGAATTTCAAAGGGTCTGCATTGGATTCTTGCTGACTCAACATCAGTTATAACCATTCTACTGATTTAGTAACGGACAAGTAATAATGTCACTTGATTGTGATTAATTCTATGTCTCTCACTTGAATGCCTATTATTGCATTGTTTTCTTTGCTCATAGCATATATTTATAAAAAGATAGAACAACACATGAGAACATAATTCAGAAAAAATATTCATCACAAATTCTTCCATCCTTCTTCGATTCTATTCTATTGTTTTTTCGATATCGATATTGTTGTATCGACTCGTTCTGTTTCATTGGTTTCAAATCGGTATTGTTGTATCGATTCAATTGATATTGAAGTATCAATTTCTGGTTTTGTAGAACCATTAACTAAAGGTGTTCCTTTCGATTAATACAGTGCAATATTTAATCGATTAAATTTGACGAGGCTGTTTTATCCTGGAGGCGACGCGGTTGATTGTCTGCTTTGCACAATTTGAGCAGTACCGCGAAACGTCTTAAAGAAAGCGACCTAGTACGCGACTCAGCCAACAATTTCTTTCAATTCGGTATCTCTGTTTTCTCCACGAAAATCATTTTTTATAAATAAAAAATAACAGAAATTCGGCTCGAGTTCGACACGAACTCTTTTTTCAGCTTGAGTTCGGCTCGTTTAGAGTTCGCGAGCAGTTCGGTTCGGTTCGTTAGGTTCAGTTCATTTTCATTTCGATACTCAACTCTTTTTTCAGCTCAAGTTCGGCTCGTTTGTCTTAGTTTCTTAAAAGTATTATATATATTATTAATTATCTAAATGTATAAATTCAATTATATATATGTCAAAAAATAAATTATATAAATATAGATATATAAAATCAAATATATAAATTTAAAATAATTTTTTAAGTGTTTTTTAAAAATATATTTTGAAGTGTTATATACTTATATATATAATCGAGTCAGTTCGTGAACCAAACGAGTCGAACTATATATAGCTCAAGTTCAGCTCATTTAATTAACGAACTTATTACTTAGCTCAAGTTCGGCTTATTTGGTTCATAAACCAAGTTCAACAATCAATTATCGAATCGAGTTTCGAACTTTGTTCGAGTTGGTTCGATTCATTGCCACCCCTAAGCGTTGGCCACAAAAGTTGTTGCAAGTAACTTCTATAGAATTAACTTTTCTGTAGTTTTTGCTAATCAAAATTAAGCTGCTTTTCATATTAAGGGCTTTTATAAAACACTGTTTGGCCCTACTTCTTTTATGGAGAAAAAAGTTAAAATTAAGTGTGGCCAAACACTACCAAGAAGATCACGGACGCCTTCTGGAGGGCAAACATGAGTCAAGAAGCCGGAATCTGAAGAAGTTTCAAGTTTAGCGAAGAAGTCAGCACATTAATTCCCCTCTCTGAGTATGTGATAGAGAGAAACATCGGTCTGAGAGTGCAACTCATTTATATCTTGGATCAATACAACATGAATATGATATCTAACTTGGGGACCTTTGATGAGGTTGACACAGTGTTGCCAACAAAATAATAAAATATAGCAATTTGTCGGTGTATGTGTGATTAGCAATTTTGCTACTGTGTGTGTTTTTACACATACTAAAATATAGATTATGAAAAAGAAAAAAAAAAACATAATTGAGAACAACATGTGATCCTCTATTCTTTTTGAAGTTTTCTTTTCCCACCCCCTGGTTTGCTTTTCCACCCCTGTTCTGCCCTTTATGCCCCTGACAAAAAAGTTCGGTAAACGCGGGCCGAACTTTTTCACCCCCTACGTTGAACCGAACTTTTTTTTTAGTGTAAAATTTACACTAAAAAAAAGTTCGGTTTACGTAAACCGAACTTTTCAAAAAGTTCGGTTTACGTAAACCGAACTTTGAGGGGTAAAACTGGATTTTAGGGGGGTGAAAAAGAGATAGGGGGGTGGGAAGAGAAATCTTCATTCTTTTTAAGTGTTGTCTTAGCATAAATTTCTCAAACTAAGATAATAAATTGTTGTAAATATTTTTCAACTACTAGTACCTCCCTGTCTCCAATAAATGTCCTATTTTTATGCACATGCACTCTCCCTTATAAACATTAAACAATCTACAATTTCAAGTTTCAAAAACTTGATTAAAAAATACAAAGTATTGAAAGGCTAAACCACTCTTACTTATTCTGTTTTTATATAGAACGCTTTTATTTTTCTTTCCTGTAAATGCATATGTGTCTTTTGCCACTGGGATGGGGATAAATCACAAAATAGATACCTATGGTTCCAATGCACCCTTTTTGGTTTAATATACCCTCTTCCACCGAATCTTTTTATCCTGTTAGTAATATTTACAACAAATGTGTTCTCATAACCTGTTGACACTGGTAAATAATTAGTTCTCTAATCACGTGTGAATAGAAACCTTGAAAGTATTTAAACTACACAATCAGGTTGTTTAACAAGAATGTCATAGAAAGTGCTATTTTACCATGACTGGATTTCAAAGCCTAAATAAATGATTTGTTTGTTTTAACCAAAGGGGTGAGATGAGAGAAACATTTATATATGTGTTGCAAGAGGGAGAGACTTTAATGGAATTATGGAAAGAAAATGTCATTTTAGTTTTTTTTTCACCCTTATAAACAAAATGTCCTCTTTGGTACAAGATGTATCACATCTATACCAAAAATCCAAGCCATCCAATAAACAAGTTCAACATCAACTAAACGATTCAATAAGACAAGCACTCACAGTTAGCAGAGTATGAGACACGGCGATAAACATTTCAGAGTATCCTTAAACACGGCAATAAAATTAAGACAAGCACTCATACAGTTAGCAGAGTATCCTTAGAGTCTAAATAGCCATCCACGTCTCCTATCATTTGACATGGCGATAAACATTTCCCTCCAATCAGGATCCTTAAACTTTTTCAAGGCTTTTCCGTAGATGTCATCTGAAATGTCTCTTATCTCTTCAAGAGCAACAACACACTTATAGTAAGAGAACAATCTTCTATTACATGTGAAGAACTCGACTCCACAATCTTATCCTGTGGTTGAGCCCGTGCTACAAGTGCATCTCCCATCTGATGTGATGTAGACTCTTTCCTGGATGTATGATCTTTTACTTGAATTTTTTGCTTCCCACTGTTAGTTGCCATCTATCATGAAGAAAAAAAGCATTACAATTAGAGCGGTACAACAAATGTAATGGGACACAACCTGGAGGCAGCCATGAAAGTACAACAAATCGTATCCTATATTCAAATGAAATGTGAATAACTGTCTTCCCCTTTTCGAAAGAAACAAGGAGTGCTTTGTGTTCTAATGTAGGACATCAACGATGTAATGTCTACTATAACAACATCAACGAGCAAATCACGTCCTCTATCAATTTAGTTCATTTTATAGAATAACAATGTAAATTAATGTTTATTATAAAAAGTACTATTAATCAACAATATGAATAACGATGTAATGTTTATTAAAACAACAATTAACGATAAACTCCTATCAATATCAGTACAAGCATACACTCACCTCATTCCTCAACATTAGATGTCATCTATCTTAAGAACAAGCATTATAATTAGAACAATGCAACAAATTTATTGAGACACACAACCTGGAGGCAGCCATGATAATAGACAATAGATCAAATCACATCCTATATCAATTTAGACTGTTCACTTCATAAAAAGTTCTAAAATAAACAAGCTGAATATCTATGTAAATGTTTATTATAAAACCAACAGATAACAATAGATTCTTATCAATATCAGCACAATGTACCAGTATAAGCATGCACTCACCTGGTTCCTCAGCGATATGTGATATTTAACAAAGGTTAACTTCTGCCAACGGCGAGTTTTGTCTCAAAAAGTCAACCTTTCCATCAGGTATGGGATGTGGTTCCAAACCTGCGTTAAATTCCTTTCTTAACTTATCAGCTTCTTTGCCTGACTTGGCGGCCACTTTCTTTAACATGGCATTTTGCATTAATCGGTATAAAAATCGATTAGGAATTGGTAACAGTTCTACTTCCAATGACTTCAAGTTACAAAAAGAAGGGAGCTTAACTTCTAATAAGTCAGGAACTAAGGAGAGAATCTAAGCAATGAAAAACGAGGGTGAATTAGGATCAGTTTTATGCAAGTCGGTTGAATTTTATCAAAATTAAAAATAAAAAAATAAAAAATATTAAGAAGAAAGTAAAAGTAAAGCCTGAATATATGACAAGGTACCTGAAGAAAAGTTGACGTGACTCTCAATGATTCTACACTGACAAGGTCTTGAAGCCAACTTAATAGAACCAAAGCACTTTCCACCCAATCTGAATACCACCTTGTTGATACATCGATATTTACTAGTTTAATAGAAGAAAGACCGCTCCCACGTATTTTCACGATCCTGTTATTAGTAAAAGTAAAGTTACGAAGACTTGGAGCAGATAACTCGATCTTGTCTAAGTCAGGGTAAGTTGAATTATCACACATAGTCAAATTGACAAGTGTCTCGCTTGATATGTTGAGGATTTGAGCATCCTCTACCACACAATGACGAATGACCAGACTATTCAACTTAGTAAAGATAGAAAAAGGCTCAACACAACCGCTTTCACCGCCACAAAAGGTGAAATTCTTTAGATCTAAGTTGGTCAATAAAGGCAAATTCAAAGAATTTGGAAATAACGTTTCACCCCTACTTGTACGGTTATATAGTCCAGGGGGAAGTGAAAGCTTAAGAGACGTAAGAGCCCGACATGAAGAAACACAGCTCATAATGAGACAACTATCACCATGTAGAGAGATTTCTAATTCCTGGAGCTGGGCATTATGGGAGGAAACATACTTTAATATCTTTTTAAGAAGTTGAGGCTCAATCTTACCAGCACGGTAAAGATCAAGAGCCTGCAATGAAAAAAGGAAAACAATTGAAGCAGCAGTGAAATTCTACAGCGGGCTTTCAAGTCCAAAAAAAGTAGTGTTCGATTGCAATGGGAAACAATTGGGGGAAAACCTAGTAATTTAGGGAAAAATTGTTTATGATATGAGAAATGATTCAGTAATTACTATTAAGTTTCATGCGGATAGAGAAAGAAATACCTGGCTGGCTGGCTGGCTGGCGATTGAGTTGTAAGTTCTGATTATTTGAAATTTGGACGCACGGGAGATGGATAGGTAGGAGGACTCGCGAAATGGATTGCAAGAACATATTAGTATTTTCTTATTTTAATTAAGAGTATTTATTGATTTTTGTGAAAAAATTAGTATTTTTGATTTAACCTTAAAACGAGGGGTTTGTCTGCAATGTAACACCCCCTTTCAGAGATCGAAAAGAAGAGCGTCACATTTCTCTACCCAAATTTAAATGCTTAAATACAAGCAATTGCAATTATGTTGATTTATTTTTGTGAAAGGAAAATTACTAGTGAGAAATAATATACTATATTTTTGTCTATAAAAACTTTTCAAAATTCTGTTTTCAAAATTGTCTATAAGCCCATGAATAATATGCATCACTTATAACTAAAAGATTTGCGAACATTAAATATATATTTTTATTTCACATAAGTATCTTACAATCTTCTAATTGAAAATAATCAAAAGATAATATCTACAAAAGACTCTAACCCACAATTGACCACAAGCTGGTCAAACACTAAAGATGTCATCGAGAGAGTATTCCAATGACACCATTAATACCTTAATCTCAAAGAGATCTTTCTCTTCGAACTCCAAAAATAAAACTAGATCTTTAATTCAACACTAACGGTCTTGGTATTAATGTCTCTCACAATGTCGTTTTCCTCTTTCCAATGTACTTTAACTTGAGGTCATGGTATCCTGCACTACTGTTGTAAGGGGTGAATTACTCGTACACAAATTATCATCGTGATGATGTCATAAGGCTACACATAATATTATACAAGTACATGCATTTTTATTTAACTTAGTATATATACATACTTAAGTACCTAATCATGTATTTCAAATCAAATAGAATCAAGTAATCAAATAGTCATATATAATCAATTAATCAATTACACAAAACATTATATCAACGTTACAAATCAATAATTAGACAAAAACAAAGATAATATACTTTATCAGATATATCAATTACCAAATATATCAATTATCAAAAACTTAGTCATTTATAATAAATATAACGTCCAAATCAAACTCTTCACTCAAAGTTAGTCCTCTAACTTAGTTAGTAATATCTTTCTTCAACCTACTCCATGGAGACTCTATTATGAGCGTAAGGCCGTTTCAACTGCCATATCATGGTCGTTTGCAATGAACATATATCAAATATGTCTCAACCATTCTGACCCGAGCGTTGCACCTTATTATAGATAGTCCTGCACAGTCAGGTTTCACCACGTCGGGTTTTATGATTTCCTCCAGTCAGAGTTGCTATCACTGACTATTGGTAGGAGTTCAAAACGTAGGTGATCCCCATGAGGTCTGTAGGCGACCCAGCCGAACCTATCCTCAGTCTTACATACATTATAGTACTATAAGAAACATCCTGTTTTGCTCTTCACCAACCGAAGGTGATTAGTTATATAATTCATCCACTTAAATTATCTTTGTCAATTTCCAGCTTGGCATTTTAATCCTCGAGACTCACAATCCAACTTATGAGAGATCACCTCAAACTCTCACCATAAACACTCAAACACATAGATATCATTATCAATAAACAAATTAAAGACATAGATACTTTATTTATTTTTTTCTTCAAAACAAAAGTTTATTCACACACATAATCAAACTTAATCAATCACTTATCATTTTGCACATACCTTAACAAATTTAAAATTACTAACACTAAGTACACAACTTCCCTAATTATAACTAATAATAGATATATACAAGTAACACATTTCTTGTGCTCATCAAAACTGATTATTAGCAATTCCCCTTACCTCAAAGCTTTCCAAAATAACTTGAGCAATCACCTTCTTCTACGATACCTATTCACTAATCAAAACAACTATTTCTTAACTAACTATTATTATGGTTAAATTCTAACATTATTGTGTGTTAAAGTAAATCCAAGAAATTCATGTTAAAAGAAAACATGGAAAGCCAGCACTGTTAATTTATAAATAAAATGGCATGTCATTGGTTCCTATGCGTGTACATGTATTTTTCATTTTTCTCTTAATTAATGTGTATATAACTTGTGATCATGCAACAAGAGATGCCTAATATTCTAACACACCATAATACTTCAAAAATTTCTTTTTAAAATGACATGATCATGTTATCATGTTTCGTTCCTTATGCTTCTCTATTTATTTATTTATTATTTTTCCAAACAATTAAATCATGAATGTTTTCTTAGTTAAAACATAGGGAATGAAGATAGAGTAATAACCATGATTTCAAATGTCTAAACTAAAAACTAATAAACATAGACATCCAGTGACTAAAATATTTGATTAAGTACCCTTGTTTTAGAAAGAAAAGACTCTAGTTTTATTGAGTTAATTGTCTTGGTTAAAAACTAAAAGAAATAGAGAACTACTTATAACATGATCAATATTTGAATAAGTAACAGGGCTGTTTTAGAAACTAATTAAGAAAGATGGAATATGAACATTTAAACTATCTGACCTTATAAGGAAATAGAAAACTAGAGAACCTAAACTTGAAAGCTATGAAAATAAAGTAGAGTAACAAGAGGTTTTAAATGAATGAAATAGTATTGATTTTTTTTAAAGGATGGAAATAAACAAAATAAAAGAATAAATGAATATAAGAAGAATGAAAAGAAAGAGACTCAGACCTTAAAATTCCTAGATTCTTGTGAAAGAGATGGTTTGAGTTTGAATGATTTATGTGGGCAATTAGGAGACCACGTTTTCACTTTCATTTGTGAAGAAAGTTAAATCACGTTGATACTATGCACATGTGGTAATTCGTATCTCTAACTTGGCATTCTTATCCTCTAAATTATCACTTAATTTTTTAATTTTATTTTTGTAACATAAATGATAAAGTTAATGACACTACCTTCACCTACATATTTTTGTGATTTCAAAAATATTTTTCTTTTCTTTTTCTGTAATAAAAAGTTATACTGTCGAGTAAATCACTGTCCGAAATTCAGTAGAATTTTAAGCCCAAAATTTTACCACAACCTACTAAAATATTTCATAATTGATTTCTAAAATTACTTTTCTTATATCTACTTTAAAAATAATAAATTAGTTATCTGTCTATACAAAGTAAAAATACTACCAAAGAACACACAAAACTTAATCAAAATTTGTTAAAATTAAATTTTCAAAATATAGTCATAGCTTACGTTACTTTAATAGATTAGATATATATTTCTATATCTAAAGTTTATTTTTATGAAAATAATTATTTACACATTCTCACACACTCTAGACACTTAACTAGTACTAACATAGTATTCTATACACATTAATAATATTATTTTCTCAAACCATTATAAAAATATAACTAAATAATCAAATTCATTTTATAAAAATACTTAAATTAATAATATAAAAATATACTACTTTATAAAATTTGGGGTGTTACATGCAACATTATAGAAGATCTTAGATATATGCATGCATTTATCTCCCTCCAACGGCACTACGGTTTTTTTTTTTTTTTACGTATAAAACGGCAATATGAAAGTAGCTACAAATATGACAAAAACAAAATAACTGGAATATCCATAGTTTCAGATTTGCAACATTGACATCCAAATCTTCATCAAATCTGTAATGACTTGAATTTAATATGTTAATTTGAACCAATGAATCTCGTACTAAAACCAAAACCCGACAAACGCTATACAAAACGACGAACAAACACAACGCCGCACAAGATGACGAACAAACACAACATCGTACTAAGACGACGTAAACTTAAAAAATGAAGAAACAGACCTATATGGATAACCACTTATTTAAATAAAAAGATAAGAAAAAAAAACGGTATTGAGTGGCAATTTCAGGCTAAAAATGCCCAAGAACCACCCCTACAATGGAAGAATGAATAGAGAGGAAAATTGAGAGAAGGATTGTAACGGTGCTACAGTTCTTATATACACTAATATTGTTGAGATTTTTAGGAAGTAACTCGTAAAATTAAGTTTAGGAACTTTATATTTTTAAAAATGCTCTAAAAGAAATCTCGAGAATTTTTTAAAGCTACAATATCATTTTAGGAATTATTTTTTCGATTTTTGTGGAGGGGAAATGTCATGTGAATCATGATGAAATAAGAATGCGTTCTATGCACGATAAATAAATATTCTTTTAATTAATTTTAGGTACGAAGTTTTATAATTATTTAGGATGAGAAATGATATTTGACATTTAATTTGGAAGAACTTTGGACAACCCTTCACACACAAAGCTATTTTAGTTTTCTTAAATAACTTTTTATTTGTTTTGATTCATGTGTCAAAATTCACATATTTTTTAGTTGTCTGATGATTTGTCTAAAAAGTAGTCGTCAATATAACAAACCTCATTTATGATTGAATATTCTTCATCAAAATATGTGGGGTATTGATTTTTATTTTTATTTTAGTCTTTAATTTATTATTAGACTAAAACATCTTTTTGATTCTTGAACTTTTCTTTTCTTCCAGAATGTGGTGTAGCTAAAGTGCTACAATCCACCAAAATTCATTAGATATACCAAAAGAGATACAAAGCAAGAGTAGGAGGAACCCAAAAGTACAAAATATTGTTGATGCTCAGACCTACATTTGTAACACTATCAGCACTATCATTTTCTTCTCTAAATATATGTGATACCATAAAATTCATAGTAGTAGTCATCAAAATGCAATTATCCCATCTATTTCTTATCAGCCAAAGAACTATGGATGGTGATTTGAAAGCTGATACCACCAAAATAGAAAATGATTCAATCCACAAATTGGTCCAGTTATGAAGATTAAACATTTCAATTGCTCTCATTACTCCACTTAATTCAACAATCAAGGAAGAGTGATGATGACCAATGTTTTCTGCAAAGCCAACTATAAACTCAGCATTGTGATCCCTAAATAATCCACCACGCACAGAAGAGACATTGTTTGAGGCTCCATCTACATTATACATTTAATCCAATGACGAGGAGGGGGTTGCCAAAGCATTTCTTTGATAGTTGGAGCTCGAGGAGGGTGCACACACACTTTGAACTTCTTGAAAATGCAGAAATCTCTCATGCAGGAATGGTAAGTAAGCTTAGTAGTGTTATTACCTGATAAAGAAACACATGAGCTGATGAAAGAGACAACCTGCTTCTAATGAATAAATTTACTAATGAAACGTGCTTGATTCCTAACCAAACAGATGGTACTCAAAATATGGATTAAACCTGCTAAAATGACAACTTTGCATTGTGCTTGTCAATTTCTATCACACAAGCCACACAACAGCCAGATATCCTCAATATCATTAAAATGTAAATTCAAACCAATGACTTATGAGAACCAGGTCCAGATATTAACTGAATAAGGACATTCAAAGAAAATGTGAAAAGAGGATAACAATAGGATACAATGCAAACATGATAAGATATTTCACTTAGGGATTAAGGATAGGATACGATGTAAACATGATAACATTATCCTATCATATCATAACGCATAGAAAGAATGTCCCAATTTTAAATAAGTGGTTAGGAATTCGATCCCTAAAACTCAATTTATATATAATATCTTATTATATCAATAAAGAATAATATAATTAAATCGAATGTTATATATGACATTCTAAAAGACCCATGCATCGCACGAGTCAGAGTCTTAGTCGTTATAAAAACAACACATACAAACAGGCATACAATTGTTCACCAAATAGCTTAAAGGAAAATATAAACATAAATACCATAAACAAAATATCATGCGTGTCTCATCACTATCACCACATATACAAAGTAAGAGTTTTATAATTATAGTCTAAGTAGCCATCCACGTTTCCTATCATTAGACATGGCAATAAACATTTCCCTCCAATCAGGATCCTTAAACTTTTCTAGGGCTTTCCCAAAGATGTCATCTGAAATGTCTCTTATTGTTAGAAATAATATAAAAACATTGATGTGGTCAATCCTAATAGTTTAAGCTTTTGGGATAATCGGTTATTTGATATGGTATCAGAGCCTCTATGACTAAGTGGTCTAGAGTTCGATCCCCGCTCCCCTCACTTTCTAATTAAAAAGTGGAATTTAAGCATATGGTAGGTGGGCCAATGCATTATCCACGCTTCAAGCCCAAGTGGGCTCTTGCCTGAGGGGGCGTGTTAGAAATAATATAAAACCATTGATGTGGTCAATCCTAACAGCTTAAGCTTTTGGGATAATCGGTTATTTGATACTTATCTCTTCAAGAGCAACCACACACTTAGTAAGAGAACAATATCCTGTACATGTGAAGAACTAGCTTCCACAATCTTAGCCCGTGCTACAAGTGCATCTCCCATTTGATGTGATGTAGACTTTGTCCTGGATGTATGATCTTTTACTTGAATTTTTTGCTTCCCACAACAAATGAGAAATGACCCGCTCCACTTGTATATCATTGTCTGAACTATCATTATCAATACGTGCATTTTTCGTACTTTCAGTGTTCAAGTATTGATTATTGAGTTCATGTTCTATATCAGTATTTGGTTGGTCTTGGACAGATGAATGATGAAGTACTTCAATTTCATTATTTTTGTTGAATATGATTTCCAACAACTTATAATGGTCGCACCCTTTCTTTTGAACTGATACGCTTTATCATGTGTCTAAAATAATATAAGCATATCAATACATTAACAATATTGACTAATAAAATTAACAGAATTCTACTAACAAAACCTATAAAATTTACACCATACCTTAAGATAATTTTGCCAGACCTCTTCACTTGCAGTAACAGTGTTGGTTTCGGCATTCCACTTAAATCCAGTGTTTTGCAAAAGTGAATAGAACTCAAGGAACATTGCTCGTAGTTAGGGCGTTCATGGTTCATGAACTGCACTGAACTATATTAATGGTTCAGTTCAGTTCAGTTCATAAAAACCATTTTAGTAAAAATCAGTTTATTTCTCAAAGCAGTTTCAGTTCGATTCAGAACCAGTTTACATATTTAAACCGGTTTTTCGTGTGTTTTAAAAAACCAGTTTTGGTTTTTTTTTTAAATAGGAATTGGATTTTAAACCATTTTGCAAAAAAAAAAATTATTTTAAAAAATGGATCATAATCTTATAAAATTCCAAATTTCTAACATTAATACGAATAAATTCTTACAATATTTTAATTAGATCAGAATCTTCATTTCCTTATTATAAGATGTTTTTAGATTCGTCTCGAAGAGTATTTTCAAAATATCATTTTTTTTATAATTTTTACTATCATTTACAATTAAAGATATTCACTACAAGAATTTAGCTATTTTGTGACGGCCAAAAGCCCTCACTAAGTGGGAGAATCCGTCACAAAGTCAAAATTTAGTGACGACTTTGTGACGGCCGATTCCGTCAGTAAATAGCTCGTGGAAAAGTTTTTGACGGCTCAGGTCGTCACAAACTTAGTGACGAAACTTTGTGACGGCTCAGGTCGTCACTAAGCGACAACTGCCACTTTTCTGACATAAATTTAGTGACGGCTGAGGTCGTCACAAAATTTGAATTAGTGACAGCTCAGGTCGTCACAAAATTCTGTACCAGGTTCGTCACAAAGTTTTTGAATATTTAGTGACGGCTTAGGTCGTCACAAAATCCATCACAAAGTTTTTTTAAAAAATAATTATTTTAATTGTTTTATTAATTATTTAACAAAAACAAATTTATTAATTATTTTTAATATGGTATTTTTTCAAATATGGTATTTTTTTTTACAATATGGTATTTTTTTCAAATATCTTCGAAACCTACAATTTTTTTTTAAATAATTCACTAGATATTTTTTTTACAATATGGTAATTTTTTTTTGGGTTAATAGACTTTTACCCCCCTGCAAAGTAGGCGAGTTTTGCGTTACCCCCCTGCAATTTTTTTTCTTGAGATTACCCCCCTGCAAAATTTATTTTTTTGATTTACCCCCTTTTTGCTGACGTGGCAGGCAAAAGTCAACTGCCACGTCAGCAAAGTTCGCCCCCACGTCAGCAAAAAACTTGACTTTTTGCCTGCCACGTCAACAAAAAGGGGGTAAATAAAAAAAATAAATTTTGCAGGGGGGTAATCTCAAGAAAAAAAATTACAAGGGGGTAACGCAAAACTCGCATACTTTGCAGGGGGTAAAAGTCTATTAACCTTTTTTTTTACAATATGGTAGTTTAGTAATAAATATGGCAGTTTACTAACTATTATCATATACTTGTTTAATTATCATATAAATAATTTCATTTCGGAAATAATTTACTAATAGTTTACAAACAAGTTTATTATTTTAAAGTGTAAAAGAACAAATGTTAATTAAAAAATTTTAAAAAAATAACACCAAAGTTTTAAAAAATCAATGTAAAAAAACTTGTAAAGCTATAACTATATGACATACAAAGTTTTAACTATGTGACAAATAAAGTTTATATTATGTAACACCCCGTTTTTCGTCAGCCAAAAAGGGCATTATTTTTTTTTTTCTTTTTCAACTAACACTCAAAGTGCGCATAATAGTTTTATAAATGAACCGACATTCAAATATACAAAAGAACTCATTACCAAAAGGTGCTTCGACAAGCAAAGTGTATTTCCTGAATAATTACAATCCAAATCTAAGTATCAAACAAGTTAGAAATCCTATGCTAACCATAAAAACACGGTGCACAAAACACACCGGTGCATAGTCTAACTATTCTAGGCTACAACTCCAACCGCTCACTGGGGTCTGGAACAGCCACCGTCGTCGCCACGACTTAACCCATCATCTGGGTTGGGATGAGCCCGCAAATGAAAGAAAGGGTCACCACAAAATACAAGTATATATATATATATATATATATAACCGGTGCGAAAGATGTACACATAACAAATTTCCACATACACAAGAGAAAGCTCTTTAACACAAAAGCAAATCCCACCAACGGGCTTATATATATAATGCACACATAGCCTACCAATGCAGACTCTACATGATCGTGACACCAATCACTGGCTGCCACATGCATGAATTTTAATTCCGGAATTCAACCTCTCTATAGAAGGCGTAGGTCTCTGGTGGGATGACACCTCCTACTATTGGTGGGATAACACCAGGTAGAGTCACACAAGACAATACCAAACAATCACGGTGGGATAACACCGGGTGAGTCACACAGACATACACCAACTCAATATAAATCCAGAGGGATTTGGCGAAGCCACACAGTCAAACGCCCGGTACGTAGGCAAAGTCACACAGACATACACCTAGGCACGCAACTATGAAATGCATGGCATATATTCTCTTCGGCATATACGGGATAGTCACACAAGACAAAATCCTCGCGTAGTCCTATCTGACGCACGCATTCATACATGCTCATGCAAACATTCACATAGCCTAAAGCCTATGCACAAGTCGTCACAACATGCATACATTTTCCTAATCATATGTAAGTTGCACTTTTAATTTATAACCACGATCTCATCAACGAGAATACATAAATACAAACATGCCAAAGCACACAACAATCGCACACACAGCAAAACAAAGCATGTCGTAACCATTTAAAGACAGAAATAAAGTGGAGCCCTTACCTCGTCAAGCACTCAACTATCACACGATCGCACAACACTTACTTGCTTCCTAAAACAAGCAAAGTATTCAATCAAAAACCATATCCAATCAATCCTTAATGAGTTGGACTCTAAAACTCCAAAAACCAAAGGTTTTCTAAGGTAAAATCCCTCTTTCGGATACTTTACCAAAAACTACCGTATTGATCGACCACCATGAGTTATTTGTACTATTTTTAGGACCCAAAACAATTGTCAAAAGTCTTAAATAATTTGAAATGCAAAATGGTCGTTTTCTTGCGTTATAAGCTACGTACTTTCCGAGTACCCGAAAAACTCGTTTCCAATCCCCACCACTTCCATAAATTAATAAAAAGGGATTAGAAAGTTAAAAACCAAGTTTAGAAATCAGAATCCAAAATTTCAACTCTCAGAGCTCGCCCTGGCGAGTTGATGGCGAGTGAAGGCAGAGAGTACTGGTCTTACTCGCTCTGGAGCTCGCCCTGGCGTGTTGTCATGACCTGTGACACTCGCCCTGGCGAGTAACCACTCGCTCAGCGAGTTTCAACTGTCATGACAGCAAAAGACAGCAACTCACACCACCTTTTTCCTCCCAAGCCTAGTTTGATTCTATTAGTTCCCTACACTTTTTCAAGGCACAAAAGCAAACCATTTTCATAAGCAAGCAATTCATTTTCCGAAAGCTTGTTGGTTGCTTCGAGTGCAAGTTATTTGATTTTCATTTCCAAAATCAAAACCAAATCCAAGCACAAGTTTTATTACGGGCCTTAACCGTCCGGTAATCATTTTCAAACATGTTTTCAAGGTAAAAAGTAACACCACATGTCACAATAGTTTCAAACCACTTTGACCCCAAAATACTACCCAAAAACACTTAGGAATATTTTCATAAACCACCAAATATTTTTCATCGGATTTTTCTAAAACAAAACCATACAACGCATTTCCCTTTTGCTCAAAGGTTCAAAGACAACTTTTCTTTTCAAAACCTTACAACATAACCTCATGTAATTGATCAATACATAACCAACTCAAAACCCTAACTTTTCTCATGAGATTCTCACAAACTCATGGAAAAATTGAAACAACAAAGCCTAGCATGCTTACTAAACTCTCATGAACAACTTTAATGAAACAAGAACTAGCAAGAACAACATTTCTCACCAAACCCTCTTAGGAACATAAACCCAAAAACCTCACAACTCTAAAAATCTACCAACCTAGGAGATAAGAAGAGAGGGTTACCTTAAGAAAGTGATTCTCTACAACTTTCTTCAAAGCTCCAAAGCTTGAAATGGAGTGAGAAGGTGGAGAATGGAAAATTTGTGAAGGTTGGAAAGAAAGTAATGGAGTCTACGTGAAAGAGAGAAAGAATGAGATGATTTGGTGATGTTTTTCTAAGTGACCAAGTGACCACACCTCCTTACTATGCCATAGCTCTTGCTCACTCATGGCCATTGGATCAAAAGACAAAATGCCAAGACAAAACCCTAGCCATTGGATCAAACCAAACCAAATCCACTTGAGATAAAACTCAATACCTCATAGAAATACTCACACGTTCAGCTCTCGCACGCCGCGACGAACGAAACTCACCAAAACAGAAAACCTACGGAAAGAACGTCTAACGTTTCACATTTCCAAAACTTATCGCCGAATCTTTTTCCGCGACTGTAATTTTCTTCCATACCTCAGAAAATTAATCTCAGAATATATCTTAACTCGCGCAGATATATAAAACTTCCATCCGAAACCTCACTCAAAACAGACGCAATAAGATTTTACAACAACGGGTAAAATCCTACTCGTTTTTCCAAAAACAAGAATAATCCAAAACTTATTATTCTAAAACCACAAATAACTTCTTATTCAAGCAACAGGATCACAAGACAAAAGTCTGTACAATTACAGTGCACGAGCACAAAACAGACTCAATTACAGCAAAAGCTATAATTACACGATGTTTCGTCACACGAACACATCGAACCCTAATATTCCTTAAACCAACTATACAAAGAAATCTTGGGTCTTACAATACTACCCCCCTAAAAGAAGTTTCGTCCTCGAAACTTAGACATCGTCGAACAAACTGGGGTATAGTTCTTTCATCTTACTCTCGAGCTCCCAGGTAGTATCTCCTGTAGCTTCGTTCCATTTTACTTTCACCAAAGGTATCTCTTTCGTCCTCAGACGTTTCATCTTTCTATCCGCAATCTTGATCGGCGGAACCTCGAATGACAAATTATCCCTCAACTGGATGTCATCTGGTGTGATCACATGTGATGGATCCGGTGTATATTTCCGCAATTGCGACACATGGAACACGTCATGAATCAAAGATAGTACCGGTGGCAACGCGATCCGATATGCTACCTTCCCAATCCGCTCCGTAATCTGATAAGGCCCTATAAACTTCGGAGTCAACTTTTTCGCTTTCAAAGCCCTTCCAACACCAGTTGTTGGGGTAACACGGAGAAATACATGATCTCCCTCCTCAAACTCTAAAGGCCTCCGACGCCTATCCGCATAACTCTTTTGTCGATCTTGAGCAACCTTCATCATTGCCCTTATCTTTCGGACCTTGTCCGTCGTCTGTTGTACCATTTCCGGTCCTACTATCATACTCTCCCCATCTTGGTACCAACACAAAGGAGTCTGACATCTCCTCCCATACAAAGCCTCGTATGGTGCCATTCCAATACTCGCGTGGAAACTGTTGTTGTATGTGAATTCTATCAAAGGTAATACATCATCCCAACTTCCACGATCATCCAAAACACAAGCTCTCAACAAATCTTCCAAAGATTGATTTGTTCTCTCGGTCTGCCCATCTGTCTGAGGATGGTAGGCGGAACTCAATCTCAGTTTCGTCCCCAACGCCTCATGCAAAGTCTTCCAAAAGTGTGAAGTAAACTTTGGGTCTCGATCCGACACTATACTTGACGGAATCCCATGTAACCTCACAATCTCAGCAATGTAAATGTCGGTCAACTTTGCTGCTGTATCCGTAGTTCTTACCGGTAGAAAATGAGCGGACTTGGTCAAACGATCCACTATCACCCAAATGGAATCATGCTTCCTCCTGGTCTTAGGTAAACCAGTGATGAAATCCATAGAAATGCTATCCCACTTCCACTCGGGGATATCTAATGACTGCAGCATCCCTGCTGGTCTCTGATGTTCAATCTTCGCCTTCTGACAAGTCAGACACGACGCCACATACTCAGCCACATCCTTTTTCATACCTGGCCACCAGAAATCATGCCTCAGGTCTTGATACATCTTTGTCGCTCCAGGATGTATACTAAGTTTACTCTTGTGTGCCTCCCCTAGAATTATGTTTCTCAAGTCCATAGCTTCGGGTACACACACTCTCCCTTGACACCTCAAGATATTGTCCGATCCCACCTTGAAATCTCGGTTGGTTCCTCGAACAATCAAAGCCCTTTTCTCCATAAGGAACTTGTCATCTTGACAATTAGCAATATCCTCCAACAAACCGTTTGAGATGGTAATCATACCCAGTCTCATATTCCCTAAAGCAAACTCTACCTCTAGGTGCAAGTCACGAAACTCTCTCAACAGCTCTTGTTGACTAGCCATTTGTGCCGAACAAACCGACACACTCTTCCTACTCAAAGCATCGGCTACCACATTAGCCTTTCCAGGATGGTATTCTAAAGTGAAATCAAAATCTTTCAAGGTTTCCATCCATCTCCTCTGCCTCATATTAAGCTCTTTCTGATCGAACAGATACTTAAGACTTTTATGGTCACTAAACACGACAAAAGTGCAACCATAAAGATGATGTCTCCAAATCTTCAATGCGAAAACCACGGCCGCAAGCTCTAGATCGTGCGTAGGATAATTCTTTTCATGCACTTTCAACTGTCTTGACGCATAAGCCACTGCTCTCTTGTGTTGCATCAACACACATCCCAACCCCTGATGAGAAGCATCACAATAAACCTCATACGGTTCCTCCGACTGTGGTAACATCAAAACTGGTGAAGTCGTCAACCGTTCTTTCAACAATTGGAAACTCAACTCACACTTCTCTGTCCACGCAAAAGGTTGATCTTTTCGCGTAAGTTGTGTCATCGGTGCCACAATCTTAGCGAAACCTTCAATGAACCTTCGGTAATAACCGGCCAAACCAACAAAACTTCTCACATCAGTCACTGTTTGAGGTTGCTTCCATGAAAGTATCGTATCAATCTTGGCTGTATCCACGGCTATTCCCTCTTTTGATATAACATGGCCAAGGAAATTCACCTCTTCCAACCAAAAATCACACTTTGACGGATTAGCATACAACCTTTTCTCCCTCAAAACTTGCAAAACCAAGCGAAGATGCTCTTCATGCTCTTCTTCACTTTTCGAATACACCAAAATGTCATCAATGAACACCACTACAAACTTGTCCAAAAATGAATTGAATATCCGATTCATGTAAGCCATAAAGATAGCAGGTGCATTCGTCACCCCAAACGGCATCACCAAAAACTCATAATGCCCATACCGCGTCCTAAACGCCGTTTTCTGAATATCCTCATCTCGTACTCTTATCTGGTGATAACCAGATTTCAAGTCAATCTTGGAAAACACTGAGGCTCCCCTCAACTGATCCATCAAATCATCAATACGCGGCAATGGATATCGGTTCTTGATAGTCACCTTATTAAGCTTCCGATAATCCACACACAGACGAGATTTCCCATCCTTCTTTTTAACCAGTAAGACCGGTGCTCCCCAAGGCGACACACTAGGCCTTATGAAACCTTTACCTAACAAGTCCTCAATCTGACCTTTCAACTCTACCAACTCGGCTGGAGCCATCCGATAAGCTGATTCTGAAATCGGACCCGTACCCGGTTGCAAGTCAATGAAGAATTCCACCTCTCTACACGGAGGAAAAGCTGGAATCTCCGATGGAAACACATCTTGGAAATCCTGAACCACTCGAATTTCCCCAATTCGGATCTCTGACATCACTCCTAAGCTAGCAAGTGAGACTATCTCCGGTTCTCCGTTACACATAACCACAGAAAGCCGATTTGCAGACAAGTACCTTCGCACACCTGGCTCGGGAAAGAAAACCAATTTCCGAGCGCAGTCTAGAATCACATAATGATACGACAACCAATCCATCCCGAGGATGATCTCGAGAGATAAGAGCGGTAGACACACCAAATTGACCAGAAAATCCCTATTCTGGATTACTACCAAATCCTTAGCAGGAGTCAAAACATTCAAATCAAAAGGAAGAACAGAAACATTCAAACTCAAACGATTTGCACATGCCAAAGATATGAATGAGTGGGTTGCCCCCGTGTCAATCAAAGCAGTTAAAGAATTACCTGCGATGTGACAGCTCTCGTGGATGGCATTGCTAGCCTGCCCATTCAACTCAGTGCCCATACAGTAAGCACGTGCCTTTGCCGCAGGTCTGGCACCTTGTGAGCCTTGTGCCACATTTGCCGATGGCCCAGTCTTCGGGGCTCTGCAATCTCTAGCAAAGTGTCCCGGCTTCTTACAGTTGAAGCAAGCGCTTCCCCCTTTCGGTTGCGTGCATTCATTAGAAAAATGCCCCGCTTCTCCACAGTTGTAGCAAGTCCCCTTACTACCCTCAGGTTTTCCCCGGGTTCCCTGATTCACCGATCGGCCCGGTCCTTTACTGTGCTGAGGACGGTTATAAGGCTTACTCCCTTGCCTCCCACTATTCTGAGTCGAACCACGATCATTGGTACGACTTGGTCCTCCGGCACTAGAATTCCCTTGGCGGTTCACCCGCTTATTCCTCATGTCCTCTACCTCTTGGCACTTTTCAACCAAGACCTGGAACTGTCGGATACCCAATGGCACAACCGCATCCTGCAGTTCGTACCTCAGCCCATCTTGAAATCTACGGCACATATAAACCTCATCTATCCCATCCCTAAAGAAGCGGAAGAAACGGGATAGTGATTCAAACTTCTTGGCATATGATTCAACATTCATGCCCCCCTGACGCAACCTCAGAAATTCCTCCCCATACCTTTCCCTTGCAGTCTCGGGAAAGTACTTGGCCAAAAACCTCCTCTTGAAGTTCTCCCAATTCAATTCCTCATGGCCATTCTCCATGATCAGTCGGGTGTTCCTCCACCAATACTCAGAACCCCCGAGTAATTGATAGGTAGCTAAGACCACCTTCTCTCCTTCTGGACAATGAATTGCCCCGAATATCCTCTCCACAGATTGGAGCCACAAGTCAGCAGTTTCCGGACCTCCCTCTCCGTTAAACTTTGGAGGCGTTTGGTGGTTGAAATTTGAAAGAAGTCTAGAACCAGCAGCAAGTATTTCCCTTTCGCGCTTTTCCAGATCTCTCTGCGCCTTAGCATGGCTCTGAGCAGTCACAGCCGCTGCCATGGTATGCATGGCATAAGCCATCTGATTCACATCCACATTGTCCGCCATAGGTACAGTAGGTGCCCTTCTTGGAGGCATTCGATTTCTGCACAATACCAATTCTGATTAGATCCTTAGTCATACAATTCTGAATCCTAACAGAATATCTCACTCCACGGATTACTAACTCGAAACCCGACACAGAACAAACACTAGAACTAACTCCACACTAGTTAAGTTCTAACCGACTCTGGACTAACGACTCAAGTATACACTTTCCCTTTGAAGATTTAAAGCCGTGCTCTGATACCAAAATGTAACACCCCGTTTTTCGTCAGCCAAAAAGGGCATTATTTTTTTTTTCTTTTTCAACTAACACTCAAAGTGCGCATAATAGTTTTATAAATGAACCGGCATTCAAATATACAAAAGAACTCATTACCAAAAGGTGCTTCGACAAGCAAAGTGTATTTCCTGAATAATTACAATCCAAATCTAAGTATCAAACAAGTTAGAAATCCTATGCTAACCATAAAAACACGGTGCACAAAACACACCGGTGCATAGTCTAACTATTCTAGGCTACAACTCCAACCGCTCACTGGGGTCTGGAACAGCCACCGTCGTCGCCACGACTTAACCCATCATCTGGGTTGGGATGAGCCCGCAAATGAAAGAAAGGGTCACCACAAAATACAAGTATATATATATATATATATATATAACCGGTGCGAAAGATGTACACATAACAAATTTCCACATACACAAGAGAAAGCTCTTTAACACAAAAGCAAATCCCACCAACGGGCTTATATATATAATGCACACATAGCCTACCAATGCAGACTCTACATGATCGTGACACCAATCACTGGCTGCCACATGCATGAATTTTAATTCCGGAATTCAACCTCTCTATAGAAGGCGTAGGTCTCTGGTGGGATGACACCTCCTACTATTGGTGGGATAACACCAGGTAGAGTCACACAAGACAATACCAAACAATCACGGTGGGATAACACCGGGTGAGTCACACAGACATACACCAACTCAATATAAATCCAGAGGGATTTGGCGAAGCCACACAGTCAAACGCCCGGTACGTAGGCAAAGTCACACAGACATACACCTAGGCACGCAACTATGAAATGCATGGCATATATTCTCTTCGGCATATACGGGATAGTCACACAAGACAAAATCCTCGCGTAGTCCTATCTGACGCACGCATTCATACATGCTCATGCAAACATTCACATAGCCTAAAGCCTATGCACAAGTCGTCACAACATGCATACATTTTCCTAATCATATGTAAGTTGCACTTTTAATTTATAACCACGATCTCATCAACGAGAATACATAAATACAAACATGCCAAAGCACACAACAATCGCACACACAGCAAAACAAAGCATGTCGTAACCATTTAAAGACAGAAATAAAGTGGAGCCCTTACCTCGTCAAGCACTCAACTATCACACGATCGCACAACACTTACTTGCTTCCTAAAACAAGCAAAGTATTCAATCAAAAACCATATCCAATCAATCCTTAATGAGTTGGACTCTAAAACTCCAAAAACCAAAGGTTTTCTAAGGTAAAATCCCTCTTTCGGATACTTTACCAAAAACTACCGTATTGATCGACCACCATGAGTTATTTGTACTATTTTTAGGACCCAAAACAATTGTCAAAAGTCTTAAATAATTTGAAATGCAAAATGGCCGTTTTCTTGCGTTATAAGCTACGTACTTTCCGAGTACCCGAAAAACTCGTTTCCAATCCCCACCACTTCCATAAATTAATAAAAAGGGATTAGAAAGTTAAAAACCAAGTTTAGAAATCAGAATCCAAAATTTCAACTCTCAGAGCTCGCCCTGGCGAGTTGATGGCGAGTGAAGGCAGAGAGTACTGGTCTTACTCGCTCTGGAGCTCGCCCTGGCGTGTTGTCATGACCTGTGACACTCGCCCTGGCGAGTAACCACTCGCTCAGCGAGTTTCAACTGTCATGACAGCAAAAGACAGCAACTCACACCACCTTTTTCCTCCCAAGCCTAGTTTGATTCTATTAGTTCCCTACACTTTTTCAAGGCACAAAAGCAAACCATTTTCATAAGCAAGCAATTCATTTTCCGAAAGCTTGTTGGTTGCTTCGAGTGCAAGTTATTTGATTTTCATTTCCAAAATCAAAACCAAATCCAAGCACAAGTTTTATTACGGGCCTTAACCGTCCGGTAATCATTTTCAAACATGTTTTCAAGGTAAAAAGTAACACCACATGTCACAATAGTTTCAAACCACTTTGACCCCAAAATACTACCCAAAAACACTTAGGAATATTTTCATAAACCACCAAATATTTTTCATCGGATTTTTCTAAAACAAAACCATACAACGCATTTCCCTTTTGCTCAAAGGTTCAAAGACAACTTTTCTTTTCAAAACCTTACAACATAACCTCATGTAATTGATCAATACATAACCAACTCAAAACCCTAACTTTTCTCATGAGATTCTCACAAACTCATGGAAAAATTGAAACAACAAAGCCTAGCATGCTTACTAAACTCTCATGAACAACTTTAATGAAACAAGAACTAGCAAGAACAACATTTCTCACCAAACCCTCTTAGGAACATAAACCCAAAAACCTCACAACTCTAAAAATCTACCAACCTAGGAGATAAGAAGAGAGGGTTACCTTAAGAAAGTGATTCTCTACAACTTTCTTCAAAGCTCCAAAGCTTGAAATGGAGTGAGAAGGTGGAGAATGGAAAATTTGTGAAGGTTGGAAAGAAAGTAATGGAGTCTACGTGAAAGAGAGAAAGAATGAGATGATTTGGTGATGTTTTTCTAAGTGACCAAGTGACCACACCTCCTTACTATGCCATAGCTCTTGCTCACTCATGGCCATTGGATCAAAAGACAAAATGCCAAGACAAAACCCTAGCCATTGGATCAAACCAAACCAAATCCACTTGAGATAAAACTCAATACCTCATAGAAATACTCACACGTTCAGCTCTCGCACGCCGCGACGAACGAAACTCACCAAAACAGAAAACCTACGGAAAGAACGTCTAACGTTTCACATTTCCAAAACTTATCGCCGAATCTTTTTCCGCGACTGTAATTTTCTTCCATACCTCAGAAAATTAATCTCAGAATATATCTTAACTCGCGCAGATATATAAAACTTCCATCCGAAACCTCACTCAAAACAGACGCAATAAGATTTTACAACAACGGGTAAAATCCTACTCGTTTTTCCAAAAACAAGAATAATCCAAAACTTATTATTCTAAAACCACAAATAACTTCTTATTCAAGCAACAGGATCACAAGACAAAAGTCTGTACAATTACAGTGCACGAGCACAAAACAGACTCAATTACAGCAAAAGCTATAATTACACGATGTTTCGTCACACGAACACATCGAACCCTAATATTCCTTAAACCAACTATACAAAGAAATCTTGGGTCTTACATATTACATGCAAAATTTTAACTACATAACATACAAAGTTTTAATTTTTAATTCAAATTAAAAAAAAAGTATTAAGACATCAAGCTAATAAAAATATTATATATGATGAAGAACTAGAGAAAAAAACTTGGAAAATTCTAGTGAGATGTTGGAGAAATTGTATATGATGAAGAACTAGAGAAAGAAATGAAGTGGTGGATTTGTGGAAATGAAATGGAAATGGAAGAATATATGGATAGTGAAAAACCAAACAATAAATGTATTGAACTTACTTACCCTTTTTGGAAACTTGACCAATATTTAGTGACGGCCTCGTCCGTCACTAAATGTATTGAAACCTTCAAAACTGACAGATTATTCCGTCCAAACTTTGTGACGGATTATTCCGTCAGTAAATTCGTCCACACTTTGTGACAGATTATTCTGTCAGTAATGTAATATTTTGTGACGGAATTTTCCGTCAGTAAATCTTTGACGGATTTTTTTAAAAATTTTATTTTTTTTCCAAGTTTGTGACGACTTTGTATAGTTATTGACGGACCTGGCCGTCACTAATTTACAGACGGCCCAGGCCGTCACTAATTTAGAGTTTGATTTCGTCACAAAATTCATGTTTTCTTGTAGTGATTAATCGTCAAAGTTATGCATTGAAATGTGTGAAACAATCAATTTTTCTACTAATAAATAAAAATAAACATTAGTATATAAAAATTCCAAATTCCTACCATTAATCCGAATAAATTCTTACAATATTTGAATTAGATCAGAATCTTCATTTCCTTATTATAAGATGTTTTTGGATTCGTCTCGAAGAGTATTTTTAAAATATCATTTTTTTATAATTTTTACTGTGACCGCCGTATTTTTAATAAATAGGATTTTTGTGTGATTATTTATTTATTGTTTATTTTAATTGAATATATGTGATTTCATGATTTTATGAATAATTATGTTTCGGAAAAGTGAAGGGTATTTTAGTAATTGGAGAGTGGCTTGAGAATTAACGACAATTTGGTAATATCATAGAAATGGGTTGATGTCTTGTAGAATAATTAATGACAATTGTGTAAATAGTACAAATATTAGTAGTAAGAGTAAGGATAAGATGGTGAGTGGGATTTGTAGTGAAATTAAGGTTATTGTTGGGATTTTACTTTAACCTAAGGTAGAAGTATATAAAGGAGTGATTTTATGAAGAGTAATGTTAGATTTTCTTTTGTCATAAAATTGAGAGAAAGGGAGGTAGAGAGAGAAGAGAGAAAAGAAAAGAAAGAAAGAAAGAAGAGAAATGGGTTAGAGAAGATGGAGAACAATTAGAGGAAAACCATGATAGATTAAGAGATTGAAGAGAAGGAGTAAATAATCCAACTTGAATAAGGTATGAGAGTAGTATGTGTATCCTAGGGTGATCAAGAAAGGAGGAGAAAGTCTATCTCTCTCCATCCCAATCCTCTCTCACTCTTTTTCTTTTGGGTTTTTGGGATGGATTCATGAGAATGTGTTTATGTAGTTAATTGATGATGATTGATGAATTCGCATGTCTTAATATGACTATTGAATGAATTTGTATGATTAGAATCCATGATTTATGCTTCAATTGATGAATTGTAAAAAAGGGTTTTTGTTGAAAATAGGTTTATGTAAAAGTATGAGAAATGCATGAATTTATGTATGAAATGATGTTTGTTTGAGTTAAATCTTGTACTTCTATGCTTGGTATGATTATACATGTTCAAAGTTGTTAACTTTATGTGTTTTGAGCTTTAGATGATGAATTTTTGCATGAAATTGAGCCAAACCCGAAAACAGAATTTCTCTGTCCTGTCGAACTCGCCACGGCGAGTGCATGGAGAGTTGGGTGGCGAGTAGATCCTGTCATAACTCGCCATGGCGAGTAGACCCTGTCATAACTCGCCATGGCGAGTGCGTGGCGAGTTGGAGGCGAGTTCCTCTAGTAGCTTCTGACTTCACTCGCCCTGAGCTCGCCCGACGAGTTTAGCAGCCCTGAAATTTGGTTTTTCTTGAAAAATATGATGTTTATGCTTATACTATGATTGTATTATGATCCTATGATGATTATATGGTATATATGACTTTAAATTGATTCGTGGATGATGAATTGAGTTGCGATATTGTACATGCTAATTAACTATGATTAATGAGTATGTTGAGATGAGATTATGTTTATGACGATGATAGATAATTGTTGATGATTAGTGATGATGATGATAATTGTAACAACCCGTTTTTCAAAGGCCAGAAAAGGCATTATTTATTATTATTTTTTATACACATCAGAGTTACGCATAGAAGATTTTAAATGAGCCGGCATTCAAATATACAAAAGAACTCATTACCATAAGGTGCTTCGACAAGCAAAGTGTATTCCTGAATAATTACAATCCAAGTCTAAGTATTCAAATACTTACAACAAAACAAGTTAGAATCCTATGCCTAAACCCAAAAAGCACGGTGTACAACCCACACCGGCGCATAGTCTAACTAAGCTAAAGCTCCAACATCTCACTGGGGCCTGGAACAGCCACCGTCGTCACCACGACCTAACCCATCATCTGGGTGGGATGAGCCTGCAAATGAAAGAAAGGGTCACCACAAAATAAAAGTATGTATATATATAACCGGTGCGAAAGATTGTACACATAACAATAATTCCACAAACACAAGAGAAAGCTCTTAACCACCAAAGCAATTCCCACCAACGGGCTTACACATATAATACACACCAAGCTACCACATGCATGAATTCCAGAATTTAACCTCTCCTCAAAGAGTCGTGGGGTAAGCGAAGCCACACAGTCAAACACTACCCTCACAAGGCCACAAAGGGCAGGTGAGCCACACAGACAAACACCAACTCAATAAAATCCAGTAGGATTTGGCGAAGCCACACAATCAAACGCCCGGTACGTAGGCAAAGTCACACAGACATACACCTAGGCACGCAACTATGAAATGCATGGCATATATTCTCTTTGGCATATACAGGATAGTCACACAGACAAAATCCCCGCGTAGTCCTATCCGACGCACGCATTCATATATGCTCATGCAAACAATCACATAGCCTAAAGCCTATGTACAAACCATCACAACATACATACATTTTCCTAATCATATGTAAATTGCACACGTAATTATAACCACGTTCTCATCAACGAGAATACATAAGTACAAACATGCCAAAGCACACAACAAATGCATAAACAGCAAAACCAAGCATGTCGTAAGCGTTTTAAAAGACGGAAATAAAGTGGAGCCCTTACCTCAGCAAGCTTCCGTCAACAACACACGCTCAAAACAACACAACGCGCTTCCTAAAACAAGCAGCGCAACAATCAATACATTGTTCTCTAACCAATAGTATTGAAACTACACCAAAACCCCAAAAACCTAAAGGTTCCTAAGGAAAATTCACTCTTTCGGATACCATACCAAAATCCACCATATTGATCAATACCCATGAGTTATTTGTACTATTTTTAGGACCCAAAACAATTGGCAAAAGTCTTAAATAATTTGAAATACAAAATGACCGTTTTCTTGCGTTACAAGCTACACACTTTCTGAGTACCCGAAAAACCCGTTTCCAATCCCAACCACTTCCATAAATTAATAAAAAGGGATTAGAAAGCTAAAACCCAAGGTAGGACATCAGAATCCAAAATTTAAACTCTCAGGGCTCGCCCCAGCGAGTGAAGTCAGGGAAGACAGGTCTCGCTCGCTGTGGCGCTCGCCCCGGCGAGTTCATGGCCTGTGACGCTTGCCCCAGCGAGTTACACCAGTCATGACAGCAGAAAACAGCAAAACTTGTTTCACTCAATTTTCACCCAAAACAACTTTTCAAGCAACACACAACATACGCATAGTATTGGTTCCCAACAACCGTTTTCACAACAAAGCAATACATTTCCGAAAGCATGTTGGTTGCTTCGAGTGCAAGTTATTTGGTTTTCATTCCCAAAATCAAAACCAAACCCAAGCACAAGTTTTATTACGGCCTTAACCGACCTGTAACCATTTTCAAACATGTTTTCAGCAAAAAACAACACCACATAACACAAGAGTTTTAAACCACTTGGAATACAAAAACACCACACAAAACTCTTAGGAAATATTTTCATAAACACCAAAATATTTTTCATCGGGTTTTCTAAAACGAAGCCATACAACACCGTTCCCTTTCGCCTAAAGGTTCAAAAACGTTACTTTTCAAAACCATACAACCTAACAACATGTTATTGATCAATACATAACCAAACCAAAACCCTAACTTTTCTCATGAGATTCTCACAAACTCATGGAAAATTGAAACAACTAAGCCTAGACATGCTTGTTAATCCCTCATGAACAACTTTCATGGAACAAAAACCATTCAAAACCAATTCCTAAAATATTCCATCTCACGAACATCAACTAATGATCCATCAAACTCCAAGAGTTTGGCTAGCAAAGAGAAGGGAAGGGGTTCTAGTTACCTTAGGAGATGATTCCTTGCAACTTTCCTTTGATCTAGCAAGCTTGAAACCCTTAGCTTTGGTGAAGAAATGAGAAAATTATGAAGGTGAAGAACAAAAAGGGGTGGTTTGCCGTGAGAGAGGAGTGAGGGAGTGTTTTGTGATTTTCCTACTCATGGTCCAAGTAACATAAAGCTTCCCAAAATATGTCTTGTTTAATTATAACCCTTGGATCAAATAGTAAAAGCTTCCAAGACTAATCCCTAGCCCTTGGATCAAAACCATCACCATCCATCTCAAGATATTTCCCACAACCTCTTACAACCAAACGCACGTTCAGTTCTTGCGCATCGCGACGAACGTAAAACACAAAAACAGGAAACCTACGGAAAGAACGTCTAACGTTAAACATTTCCAAAACTTATCGCCGAATCTTTTTCCGCGACTGTAATTTTCTTCCACATCTTGGAAAATTAATCTCAGAACATATCATAACTCACGCAGATATATAAAACTTCCATCCGAAACCTCACTTAAAACAGACGCAGTAAAATTTTACATCAGCGGGTAAAATCCTACTCGTTTTTCCAAAAACAAGAATAACCCAAAACTCGTTATTCTGAATCCACAGAAACCTTCTCATACTCAAAAGAGGACCAGGACCCGAAAGTCTGTGCCTTTCCAGCGCTCGAGCACAAAACGGGCTCCGTTTCAGCACAAAATCTCATTTATACGACGATACACACACAAAACCGTTCTACTAAAAACCCTAAAACTTAGCCGACGCTAAAGTTCCTTAGGAAAACCGCACAGTAAAATCTTGGGTCTTACAATAATATGATTATGTATATGTTTGAACGAAGAATATATGTATATGTATATATGACTTGATAAATGATGATTGATTATGGTGAAGGTAGGGGTGGACATCGGTCGGTCTCGGACGGTTGTCGGGCCAAAAATCAACATCCCAATGAAACCATGGTTGCAATAACTTAGCCCACTTCCGTCCGTTTGAGCCTTCGGTTATGTCGGTTGACGGTTTGATCGGGTGTCGGTTTAGATGGGTGGATTCAATTGGTTAATTAGGAATCAATCAAAACATTCAAAACTTAGAAATTGAAAGAGAAGAAAAATCTAGAAACAAAAACTAAGAAACATCATAACTTAAATCCAGAAAAATAACAACAACATTAAGTGGCGAGAAGAAGATTCCATTAAAACATCTCATTTGTCTCTCTTTTTTGTATGTTCTCATCTTGTAGATTTGGGGCTGAATATCATATTTGATGTAGGGGAAATCAGATCTGAAGCATAAGAAAACTAGATATGATACAGAGGAGATCCATTGTGTTTAAATTAATTTATGGAATTTTTTTCAACGGCAAAAGAGCTTCTGTTAAACAGATCTGAGAAAGATGATGATGATAAAAAAATAAGATTGGAAGATTGAGATGAAGAAGAGAGAAAGTAAGTTTGTTCACATTCTAGATTCTAAATGAAAGAGAAAAGAGAGTAAAGTAGCTAGTAGCTAGTAGCTAATGCCTAATAGGTAATAAAATCAATAAATATGAGAGAGTGAGAGTACCGAGAAAGTGAGAGAGTGGAAGTAATAAAATAAAATATTTATTCCATGTGTAAACGTGACTTAGTAGTTGTAATGCACTAATAAAATAAATATATGAGTATGGATCGGTCGGTATTGGATACCGTTAGGCCAGATAATCTGGACCGAACCGACTCGCCCCAATCCACATCAAACCATTAATTAAGCCCATGCGACCCGCCAACCCGCCACAGACCGCCCGAATCGGTTTTTAGTGGGCCGGTTTTTCCGGTTTGGGCCGGACGGACAATTTTTGTCCAGTCCTAGAGGTTATTATTTAGTGAATGATAATAATAATTGTATACCTAATTGAGTTGAGATAAATGAATTACTTTATGATATGTGTGCTTGAATGTATAACCATAATGATGATGTGTTGAGATGAGTTGATGAGAACTTGAGAAGGAATATTAGGTTGAGATATCCTATTATTCATGAGTAGATGTGAAGAGTATCATCATAAGTGGTAAATGTACATTCATGTATTCATGAGTCAACTTGATGAATAGTCCTTCATGACTTAAAACTGAACATGATGCGGTCTCCCTCATGACTTAAAACTGAACATAATGCGGATGGATATAATATTATCCAAAAATGAGTGGAGGGTACCACATGCATTTAGTTGTGTCTAGGGTGACATGACATTGATGATGACATTAGTTGCATTAGGAACTTGTGCATTCCTAATTGATACTTGGTAATTGATACTATTATATGCATTAATTGTTATGTGTGTATCAATTATGAGTAATTTGAATTTGATGATATGTGATTGCTATTTGTATATCAATTGTGAATAACTTTATGATATGTGATTATATGATTAGCATGATACTTGATTGTGAGTTATAGATGTATCTTAATTGTATAATCTCGCATCTTTATGGAGTGAATGTTAGTAGAATTTATTATATTGTTATTAAGTGTATAGTATTCGATATACTTACATTTATTTTGGAATTCCTTACTAACTCTCTGTTTTGTGTACTTGCTGTACCTTTGTGTACTTGCTGTCATGGTGTGCATTTAGGTAGCTTTGCTGATTTTCTTGGGAATTGTAATGCTTTTGCTGCAGAGCTTCATGGTGTCATGTGTGCCATTGAAGCTGCGTTTGATAGAGGTTGGCATTCTCTGTGGGTGGAATGTGACTCAAAGCTTGCGGTTTTATCTTTTAAGTCTCCCAATATGGTGCCTTGGTCTTTAAGAAACCGTTGGGAAAACTGTTTGTTCAAGACTTTGAGTATGAATTTTATGATCACTCATGTGTTTCGGGAGGGTAATCATTGTGCAGACAAATTAGCCAATCTTGGTCTTTCGTTGCAAAACTATGTTTGGTGGGTTGATATTCCTCTTGTAATTAGGGAAGACTATTCTAGGAATAGGTTAGGTCTTCCTTGTTTTAAATTTTGCTAATTTGAGGGTTCGGTTTATGTCCCCCCTCTTTGTATTTTGACTTATTTCTTTATATATTTATCTTCTGGTGTTGCCTTTGCTTGCTAGGCTCACATTGCTTTTATAAAAAAAAAAAAAAAAATCCATTTTGATAGCTCTAAAATTGTATCTTGAAAAGAGTTAATGTCGTTAATGCATTAACATGGCCTTAAAAAGAACAACAAAAACACTGAAACATTCACTACCATCTTAGAAACATCATATCCAAACATTTAAAAACGGATAAAAACCATTACTGAGAAGAGTGAAAAAAGGATAACATAAATAGCTAGATTACAAAGGGATAAAACAATGTAAAAGTTCACAATTGGAGAACCGATTCAATGACCACACTAATTTTAATTTAGAGTTAAATATGTTTTATGTCCCATAAAATATATCAACTTTTATTTTTGGTCCCTCTATAAATTCCGTTTGAACTTTGGTCCCTCTAAATTTAATATTTTCAATTTTAATACATTCTTTTTTTTATAAAGTTTATATTGCATGCTCAAAGCAACTTTAAATGAATCTAAAGAGTTGTTTTTTCTTCTTCTCAAGGATGGCAAGTTGACCCATATACAGTAGGTATCCGCAAAAAATGAGCACACACATTGATAGTTATTCGTAAAAACGAACGGGTATGGGTACTTTAGTAACCACCTATACTCGCATATATTATATATATATATATATATATATATATATATATATATATATATTTACATTTTTTTATATTAGTATATAAAAATGTATCTATATATATTTTTTAAAAAAACACTACTAATATATATATAACATTAAATAAAACATTAGCATGATTAATAATAATTTTTTCTATAATTTTCAAAAGTTAACATTAAATTTTTTTAAAACTTTTTAATTATTTATTAAAATGATATCTTATTTTTTAATTGATCAATTTATTCTTAGTAAAATTGAGGTAATGCGTGCATGTATGAGTACTATGATACCCAAATGGTACGTGTATGGTGGTACGGGTACAACTATTGTTATACACACATATATGAGCCATGATATATGAAGCACAAAAATTTCTCAGATTAGTTGTGTCACATGTCGGACGCCAACACTTATGATTACACTTAATTATATTATTTTTTATTACACTTAATTATATTATTTTTTTCAAATTATTATCAATATCAATTAGGCATGGCAACGGGGCGGGGGCGGATTTTGTCCTCCCCAAACCCAAACACATAAGGTTCGGGTATCTTCATACCCATCCCCATTTTATGCGGGGAAGAAAAGTAGAACCCCAAACCCATACCCGACGGGGTTCGGGTATCCCCGATGGGTTTTGGGTGTCCCTGTCTCGCTTCTCTCCACATGAACTCGAGTTGTATTTGGATATTTTTTAATTAAAAAATGATTTAAAAATCGAGAACTATTTTGTTTCGATAATATGACTTTATCAAACAAAAAAATAATAAGGTAAACAATTTATTTAATTCTCAATTTAAAATAAAAATAAATATTTTTTTGATACATAATTTAATTTAAGAAAAATAAAATATGATGTTTATATAAACGGGGCAAGTTCGGCAATAGGTTCAGGTGGGTATCAATGTCCCCATGACCTGCCACATCCCCGTCTTTTAAAATCGGGTAAAACCCAAACTTAATCAACTCCGATTTTCCCCTTCAAAACGGGGATGGTACGGGCATGTATTCACGGATATGGGTTTTATTGTCATGCCTAATATCAATGTGTTAGTATCTGTATCATGTTTAATATTCATATCAATGTGTTAGTGTCTGTATCATGTTCAATGTTCATATATATATATATATATATTTTTGGGTTAATAGGCTTTTACCCCCTGCAAAGTAGGCGAGTTTTGCGTTACCCTCCTGTAAAAAAATTTCTTGAGATTACCCCCCTGCAAAATTTTTTTTTTTGATTTACCCCCTTTTTGCTGACGTGGCAGGCAAAAGTCAGCTGCCACGTCAGCAAAGTTCACTGCCACGTCAGCAAAAAACTTGACTTTTTGCCTGCCACATCAGCAAAAAGGGGGTAAATCAAAAAAATAAATTTTGCAGGGGGGTAATCTCAAGAAAAAAAATTACAGGGGGGTAACGCAAAACTCGCCTACTTTGCAGGGGGTAAAAGCCTATTAACCCCTTTTTTTCTTTCTATTTCATAAGTCAGGATACATACTTATATTTAAAACTAAAAAAAATATTAATTACCATGCTTGGCAGGGATGCTAGTGTTTATTATATAACAACAATTAATAATAGATTCCTATCAATATCAGAGCAATGTAAGCATATACACTCACCGTTCCACTACAATATGTGATAATTAACAAAAAAATATGATGTTTCTAGATAGTTGCTTAAGCAATTATCGTTTCAATGTCATGTATCTTAAATTTCAGTCCTTTCATTCTTAACTTCCAGCAAAGATTTTACAATTGAAAGCAAGTGGAAAAAAGGGGCCGCATGCAGTTGAATTGTTGAAGGACACGTGAAGATTTTATTATAAATACCTCTTTCATCATTCTTGAACAATTTTTACTTGAGTAAATTGTAGACAAGGGATCCTACAATAATCTAATATGGAATCTCATCCTCAAATATCACAAAATGGATATCTTCACATGAAAACAACAAATGGCAAATAAAATAACTAAAAATAAATTTTGATATATTTAGAGAAATTTTATGATGATAAATTTTATTTTTGTTATTGCGTAAAAATATTGGAATGTATTTTCTGAAATTTTTTTAATTCAAATAATATTATTTTTAACGGCAATTTTTTTTTGAAAAAAACATTACAAATTTTTTATGCAAGGGCAAAAATGAAATTTCCAGAGAAGAAAAGCAGGTGGAAGAGAGTTATACATGAACCCTTTTTTTTTTTGACAAAATTATACATGAACTTTTGTGACGGTTAGATTTTGACAAATAAGAATCTGTTAAATTGTGGATAGAGGACTTTCTTTTTTTCTCCCAGCCTCCATCCATATTCTTATGCATGATGTCTTTCAATCCTCTAAATAATTCGAAGACAAAATCTTTCAATCCTATAAGGGGGCAGAAAACCACTCAAAATCAACGAATAATGAAACTTAATCAAATAAATATGCTAGAATAAGATCAACTACCAAAAAAAATGTTAGCTCTACTTTTTTTAACATCAGGTCTACTTACTTAATTTCATCTATAGAACATATGATGATACAGCTAGTTACTTCCAAGTGGACATATTGTCTTTCTACCTCTACATCAATGACACCTATGCAACTCCAGGCATGGCAAGAAAAATAATGACTAAGTAAACATGACTCACAAATTCACAATCATACAATGTAGATGTTGGAAGTTAGAACCTATGTTTTGTTAAAATATTTCCAATAATAGTCATAAATCATACTTAAAGAGAACACTTGTGTGTGAGTTTTGTAGCTAGAACCTATGTTCACCATCACTTGCACCACATAAGCAGAATCAACAATTTTATCAATATATATCAATTCAAGTTATCATACAATTTCATAACAAAATTTTAAGAACAAAATATTCCATGAAAGCGAAATAAAAAGTTTAACATCACTATAAAATCCAAAGCAACAAATAAAAACACATACAATTGTTCACCAAATAGCTAAGGGAAGAATATAAGTAACCATGTATACCATAAGCAAAATATCAAATGTGTCTCATCACTATCGCCACATATGCAAGTTTTATCTTTAGAGTCTAAATAGCCATCCACGTCTCCTATCATTAGACATGGCGATAAACATTTCCCTCCAATCAGGATCCTTAAACTTCTCCAGGGCTTTCCCAAAAATGTCATCTGAAATGTCTTTTATCTCTTCAAGAGCAACCACACAATTAGTAAGAGAACAATCTCCTGTTACATGTGAAGAACTAGCCTCCACAATCTTAGCCCGTGCTACAAGTGCATCTCCCACCTGATTTGATGTAGTCTCTTTCATGGATGTATGATCTTTTACTTGAAATTTTTGCTTCCCACTACGAATGATCTGCTCCACTTGTATATCATTGTCCGAACTATCATTATCAACACATGCATTATTCGCACTTTCAGTGTTCAAGTATTGATTATTGAGCTCATTTACTATATCAGTATTTGGTTGGTATTGGATAGATGAATGATGAAGTACTTCAGTTTCATTATTTTTGTTGAATATGATTTCCAACAACTTATAATGGTCGCACCCTTTCTTTTGAAACTGAGACGCTTTATCATGTGTCTAAAATAATATAAGCATATGGTCAATACATTTAATAATATCATCATATAAAGTCAATGTAAATCTACCAACAAAACATATAAAAGTTAAACCATACCTTAAGATAATTTTGCCAGACCTCTTCACTAGCAGTAACATTGTTAGTTTCTGCATTCCACTTAAATCCAGTGTTTTGCAAAAGTGAATAGAACTCATGAAACATGGCTCGTAGCCCATGCATTTTTTCCAGTAGTTGTTCCTTTTTATAGGAGCAATTAGTTATGGAATTCAACCTAGTAGTCATTGAGATCCATGTTCCAATATGAAACACGCCATTTGGCATATTTCCTTTTGTAACTTCATCAACCATAATGTCAATGAAAGCTTTAGTTACCAAGTCAGGCCAAAGCGTTGAATCACTGTTGTCAACATTAGTTGCCATCTATCATGAAGAAAAAAAAGCATTACTATTAGGGCAGTAAAACAAATGTAATGGGACACAACCTGGAGGCAGCCATGATAGCACAACAAATCATATCCTATATTCAAATGGAATGTGAATATCCCGTGTCTTCCCCTTTTTGAAACAAGGAGTGCTTCATGTTCTATTTCTATCGTAGGACACCAACGGTGTAATGTTTATTATAACAACATCAACACGCGAATCACGTCCTTTATCAATTTAGTTCAATTTATATAGAGTGCTATTAATCAACAATATGAATAACGATGCAATGTTTACTATAACAACGATTAACAACATATTCCTATCAATATCAGTACAACGTACTAGTACAAGAATACACTCACCTCGTTCCTCAACATTAGTTGTCATCTATCTAAAAACAAGCATTATAATTAGAACGGTGCAACAAATTTATTGAGACACACAACCTGGAGGCAGCCATGATAATAGAGTAAATCTCATCCTATAACAATTTAGACAGTTCACTTCATAAAAAGTGCTATTATAAACAAGCTGAATAACAATGTAAATGTTTATTATAAAACCAATAGATAACAATAGATTCTTATCAATATCAGCACAATGTACCAGTATATGCATGCACTCACCTGGTTCCTCAGCAATATGAGATATTTAACAAAGGTGTTTCTTAATAGATAGTTGCTTAAACAATCACCATTTCAATGTCATGCATCTTAACTTCCAGTCCATTAATTCTTAACTTTCCAGCCAGGGCCGTGGAGAACATAAGACCAGTTAGACCAATGCCTTAGGCCCCAACCTCATATAATATTTTTATGTTGTTTAATTAGTACCTATAGGCCTCATTTTCTCTAAATTCTAAACTATGCTAATTAGCTAGACAAGGACTTTTGACATAAAAATCCTTTTAATGTCTACTACTATCAGTCATTTCAATCTTTTGAAGCAAATATTGTGTAAACCACTTATTTTGTTTTGATATTATGAAAATTATTGTTGCTCATTTTATAACTTTTTAATTCACCTATAAATTTTATTTTTTTAAAGACTGTAAAATTTGTTTAATTGATATTGTATTGACAAAAAATATATTTATATATAACATATTTTTTTAGGCATATAAAATTTTGATTAGGAGAGCAAAAAGTCACAACAATAAGTGCAAACGGAAAGTTCAATCATATGTATCGACCACAATTGGTAAATGGTTGTATTTTATTTATATATATTATATTATTTAGCAATTTTGCAACAATTAAATATTTTTAAATAATTTAAATAAACTAAATTAATATGATCACGTAATTGGTTCTTGTTGTATTGTGTCACTATTTTTTTGCCTTAAGCCTCAAAAGTTCTCTACACTGCCCTGCTTCCGGCTAAGACAATAGAATAGAAATCAAGTGGAAACAAAGGGGCATAATGCAATTGAAGGACAAATGAAGATTTCATTATATGTCTCTGTCATCATGCTTGAACAATTTCAAATTGAGTAAAATGCAGACAACGGCTCCTTGTAATGAATGAGCATATGCCTTAGAGATTAAAATAGGCCCAAGATACATTAGATAATTAGATGATTACTCATGCTTTCTAGGAGGATCTAGAAGGGTCTAATTAGATGAGTCATTGGTTAATTTGTTATGATTAATCAAGCCTATAAATAAAGGCATAATATATGTAATGAGGAAGCAAAATGAATGAAAAGAGTTAGTTATTTTAGTTTAGTGTAGTTTGTTAGTATTCTTTACCAATTATCTCTTTCAATTATGAACAACTAAAAAGTTGTTCATAACAATTGGTGCTTTCATTGCCATGGATTCTCCTCCCTACCATTACCCCTATCACCACTCTCATGATCCTACAATCATCAATGTTCATAGCTTGTTGAAACCACAACCCTATCAATATCCATCTTTCAGCAACACTCAATCCTCACCCTTTACCTCATACACACCCTTCTACCAACAACCACACAACATCACCACTTCACATGGTTTAGATGCTGGGATTTCCAATTCACCCTCCACCTTCACATCATCACTCACACCAACGTCACAATTGAGCTCACACATTACTCCATCATCAATACCATACACCAATACCCATATCTCACCACCACACTCATACTCCAATTTCATTGCCAATAATTCATCTCACTATCTTCCTCATCACATTAATATTGCTATTAAGGAACTTCAACGTTCCCAAAAAGCTTGCATCCAAGCCATTTCCAATCTAGCCACTGACATTTCAGCACTCAACCAAAGCTTCACCCCTCCTAACTACACTCACCGCTTTCCAGATCAATTGTATGCATCACACAAACCTTTCACCCACCAACAACCCCACACAATCTCCATTTCCGATCCAATTTTGGAAAACACGGTGGAATTCACGGATATAGTACCCTTAAAGCTCGAAGCAAATCTACCAATTCAATCCAATCCCAATTCCGTGTCTGAAGTCGTTGGGGAACATGTTATTGCTGAAGACTTCAACGACGTGGCTCCGTCGAAGCTCAAACTAGATTTACCCACAACCCTCTCGACTGAAACTGACGCGAGATCGAGAGAGGATGTCGTCGCAGTGAAGGATCAAATTACTCGCGACGTTCCTCCATCAATTTCTCAGCCATGGTGCGATTCAGACAACGCGAGATCGAAAGGTGGTTTCTCGTTCATGAATGATTCTTCCGCCGTTGAAATCGGGGAGGAATTCAATAAGTTCCTTGATTTTCAAGAGACTCTGGTGACAAAGCAATTGAACGAAGAAGGAACAAAGATTTTGCCGATTTTGAATCCCACAATCACCACTACGATCGTCGACGAGAACGTTTTGGTCGATTCTAAACCTGACGAGAAATTGAAAATGCAAACAACGGAGAAGAAGGTTGTGCACGAATCTTTACGCATCCAATCCATTGTCGTTGTTCCTAGGCATTCGTTTCCGGTGGAATTCACGGATACAGAACCCTTAAAGCTCGAACCCGATCTCACAATCCATTCCGATCCCGTATTACCCGTCATTGGCGAACAACACGCCGCTAAGGATTTCAACGACGAAGCTCCATCGAATCTCGTACTAGATTTCACCACCACCTTCCCATCACCTAAAACAGAGGATCCGTTAAGAGCTGACAACGTCACAGTGAAGGACCAAGGAGAAGATAATCACCGATTATCTCCATCAATTATTCCGTCACCGTGCAATTCAGATCGCGTTGAATCTTCAACTAGCCAGTCATGTATCAGTGTTCCTATGAGTTTGGCTCCGGTGAAACACTGTTTGGTCACTACCATTCGGCCTTCCCCGGAGAAGACAGTTGCGAGTACCGTTGTCGTGGCGGCACCGCTTCAACGACATCTCTTCATCTTTGATTTTGGCGGTGATGAGCGCCGAGTTCATTCTCTGGCGGCGATTTTTGGTAATGGCGACTGTGTTTTTGACCCAGGCGGAGATAAGTGCATTTTTTGTTCTCCGGCGCTGATTTCGATCAACAACTATGGTACACAATCTCCTCTGCAACTGCCATGGGATAGAGGAAAATTGGGTGTGTCTAAATCCCCCATCTCCGTCCAAAGCTTTGAGTGTTTTTTGTTCACCTCAATTCGATCAATCACACCTCCGGTAACTATCTTTGATCCCGGCGGTGATAAGTTCAATCCGGTGGAGGATTCTGGTGGCAGCCACGGGGGAAGAAGAGTTGCAGTGAATGGTTTGCAGTGAAGAGCGAACGGGCTTTGTTGTTTGGTAACTCATTTGGGCTTCAAAATTATTACAAGAAGGAAGAGAAATTATCGAAGGCCCAAGATGCATTGTTGGCTTTTGAATTTTTATTTTCTTAATTTGGTCTTGGTAATATACTAACATTGTGGATTTTGTTAGATACACCTTGAGGACAAGGTGATTCTGCAAGATCAATGGAATGTAATGAATGAGCATATGCCTTAGAGATTAAAATAGGCCCAAGATACATTAGATAATTAGATGATTACTCATGCTTTCTAGGAGGATCTAGAAGGGTCTAATTAGATGAGTCATTGGTTAATTTGTTATGATTAATCAAGCCTATAAATAAAGGCATAATATATGTAATGAGGAAGCAAAATGAATGAAAAGAGTTAGTTATTTTAGTTTAGTGTAGTTTGTTAGTATTCTTTACCAATTATCTCTTTCAATTATGAACAACTAAAAAGTTGTTCATAACAATTGGTGCTTTCATTGCCATGGATTCTCCTCCCTACCATTACCCCTATCACCACTCTCATGATCCTACAATCATCAATGTTCATAGCTTGTTGAAACCACAACCCTATCAATATCCATCTTTCAGCAACACTCAATCCTCACCCTTTACCTCATACACACCCTTCTACCAACAACCACACAACATCACCACTTCACATGGTTTAGATGCTGGGATTTCCAATTCACCCTCCACCTTCACATCATCACTCACACCAACGTCACAATTGAGCTCACACATTACTCCATCATCAATACCATACACCAATACCCATATCTCACCACCACACTCATACTCCAATTTCATTGCCAATAATTCATCTCACTATCTTCCTCATCACATTAATATTGCTATTAAGGAACTTCAACGTTCCCAAAAAGCTTGCATCCAAGCCATTTCCAATCTAGCCACTGACATTTCAGCACTCAACCAAAGCTTCACCCCTCCTAACTACACTCACCGCTTTCCAGATCAATTGTATGCATCACACAAACCTTTCACCCACCAACAACCCCACACAATCTCCATTTCCGATCCAATTTTGGAAAACACGGTGGAATTCACGGATATAGTACCCTTAAAGCTCGAAGCAAATCTACCAATTCAATCCAATCCCAATTCCGTGTCTGAAGTCGTTGGGGAACATGTTATTGCTGAAGACTTCAACGACGTGGCTCCGTCGAAGCTCAAACTAGATTTACCCACAACCCTCTCGACTGAAACTGACGCGAGATCGAGAGAGGATGTCGTCGCAGTGAAGGATCAAATTACTCGCGACGTTCCTCCATCAATTTCTCAGCCATGGTGCGATTCAGACGACGCGAGATCGAAAGGTGGTTTCTCGTTCATGAATGATTCTTCCGCCGTTGAAATCGGGGAGGAATTCAATAAGTTCCTTGATTTTCAAGAGACTCTGGTGACAAAGCAATTGAACGAAGAAGGAACAAAGATTTTGCCGATTTTGAATCCCACAATCACCACTACGATCGTCGACGAGAACGTTTTGGTCGATTCTAAACCTGACGAGAAATTGAAAATGCAAACAACGGAGAAGAAGGTTGTGCACGAATCTTTACGCATCCAATCCATTGTCGTTGTTCCTAGGCATTCGTTTCCGGTGGAATTCACGGATACAGAACCCTTAAAGCTCGAACCCGATCTCACAATCCATTCCGATCCCGTATTACCCGTCATTGGCGAACAACACGCCGCTAAGGATTTCAACGACGAAGCTCCATCGAATCTCGTACTAGATTTCACCACCACCTTCCCATCACCTAAAACAGAGGATCCGTTAAGAGCTGACAACGTCACAGTGAAGGACCAAGGAGAAGATAATCACCGATTATCTCCATCAATTATTCCGTCACCGTGCAATTCAGATCGCGTTGAATCTTCAACTAGCCAGTCATGTATCAGTGTTCCTATGAGTTTGGCTCCGGTGAAACACTGTTTGGTCACTACCATTCGGCCTTCCCCGGAGAAGACAGTTGCGAGTACCGTTGTCGTGGCGGCACCGCTTCAACGACATCTCTTCATCTTTGATTTTGGCGGTGATGAGCGCCGAGTTCATTCTCTGGCGGCGATTTTTGGTAATGGCGACTGTGTTTTTGACCCAGGCGGAGATAAGTGCATTTTTTGTTCTCCGGCGCTGATTTCGATCAACAACTATGGTACACAATCTCCTCTGCAACTGCCATGGGATAGAGGAAAATTGGGTGTGTCTAAATCCCCCATCTCCGTCCAAAGCTTTGAGTGTTTTTTGTTCACCTCAATTCGATCAATCACACCTCCGGTAACTATCTTTGATCCCGGCGGTGATAAGTTCAATCCGGTGGAGGATTCTGGTGGCAGCCACGGGGGAAGAAGAGTTGCAGTGAATGGTTTGCAGTGAAGAGCGAACGGGCTTTGTTGTTTGGTAACTCATTTGGGCTTCAAAATTATTACAAGAAGGAAGAGAAATTATCGAAGGCCCAAGATGCATTGTTGGCTTTTGAATTTTTATTTTCTTAATTTGGTCTTGGTAATATACTAACATTGTGGATTTTGTTAGATACACCTTGAGGACAAGGTGATTCTGCAAGATCAATGGAATGTAATGAATGAGCATATGCCTTAGAGATTAAAATAGGCCCAAGATACATTAGATAATTAGATGATTACTCATGCTTTCTAGGAGGATCTAGAAGGGTCTAATTAGATGAGTCATTGGTTAATTTGTTATGATTAATCAAGCCTATAAATAAAGGCATAATATATGTAATGAGGAAGCAAAATGAATGAAAAGAGTTAGTTATTTTAGTTTAGTGTAGTTTGTTAGTATTCTTTACCAATTATCTCTTTCAATTATGAACAACTAAAAAGTTGTTCATAACACTCCTAGAATAATATAATATGATATCTCATTCTCAAACATCACAAATTGGAAATCTCACATGAAAAAACAAATGGCACCCAAAAATTTAGTACAGAAACTCAAAGGGGATCCACCAAAATGCATGTGAGGAATGACTGATACCTTTTCAGCATGACAGAGATGAAAATTGGGAGGTGCAGCATCAGGAGCAGCAGCAGAAGACCCGGCAACATAAGTAGGTGCAGTAGAAGAGGGAGGCACGGCAAATTGCGAATGACACTCAATATTTTTCACGCCCTTTATAGATTCTTCAATCTGCTTATTAACAATCAATCACAAATTCTTCTTAAGGTAGTTTCGTTTAAAATTATCTAAAATCAGACTCTCAAAAAAATTACCGCACTCAGCTCTCTCAAGGTTTTTAAATAACTACCTGCTTAAGATTAAAATAACTTGTGTACTTTGTTGTGATTTTAACTTCTGCTGACGGTGAGTTTTGTCGTAAGAAGTCAACTATTCCATCAGGTATGGGAGGCGGTTTCAAACCTGCTTTAAATGCCTTTCTTATCTTAGCAACTTCTTTGCGTGACTTGGCAGCCGCTTTCTTTAACATGACATTTTCTATATGTATATATATTGATCCATAATGAAGTGGTCTCATTTCTACTTCCAGCGACTTCAAGTTACGAAAAGAAGGGAGCTTAACCTCCAATAAGTCAGGAACTAAGGAGAGAAGCTAAGCAATGAAAAACGAGGGTGAATTAGGATCTTATGCAAGTCAATTGAATCTTATCAAAATTCAATAAAAAAAAAATTACAAAGAAAGTAAAAAAAAAGCTTGAATACATGACAAGTTACCTGAAGAGTAATTGACGTGACTCTCAATGATTCTATATTAGCAAGGTCTTGCAGCCAGCTGAATAGAACCAAAGCATGGTCAACCGAATCTGAATCATCGTCGATGTTTACTAGTTTAATAGAAGAAAGACCACTCCCACATATTTTCTGAATAAGCTTACCGGTAAAAGTAAGGGTACAAAGATTTGGAGCAGATAATTGGATCTTATCAAACTTAGATGAATTATTATGCATAGCCAAATTGACAAGTGTCTCACTTGATATGCTGAGCATTTGAGTATCCTTTGCCTTACAACTACAAATGACTAGACTATTCAACCTGGTAAATGAGGAAAAGGGCTCAGCACAACCGTTTTCACCGCCGCAAAAGGTGAAATTTGTTAGATGTAAACTGGTCAATAAAGGCAAATTCAAAGATTTTGGAAATATTGTTTTTTTAAAATTATTAGCCCCTCTAGAGTAAAGTGAAAGCTTAAGAGATGTAAGAGCTTGACATGAAGAAACACAACTCATAATAAGACAAGTTTCACCATGTAGAGAGATTCCTAATTCCCGGAGGTGATTATTATGGGAGGAAACACAGTTTAAAATCTTTTTAAGGAGGTGAGGCTCAATATCACCATGACGGTCAAGATCAAGAGTGCGCAATGTAGTTGAGGTATCACGAAGATTCAAAATGTTAGACACGAATATGGAAAAATTCTTGACAGTACGAAATTCCGTGGTATGCAATATAAGGGTGGGAATACGTTTCCAAAGATGCTTCCATCTTGTTGACAAAATGCAAGTTTGAACGGCGTGTTTGGAATCAAAAAATGACAAAATGTGAAGTAGAACACAATCAGGTAAATCACTGAGTCTGTCTTGATTATATTCATTATTATCATGCCTTGCTCTCTTCTCAGGTGGAATCATTATTACTTCATCGACCGATTTAGACATTATTCAGTAAAGTCTGTAAGTACCTAATAAGTAAGCATATAAATAAAAACAATATGGAATCATATATTCTAATAATATGAGAATAAAAGCAACTGTGAAATTCTACACCAGACTTTCAAGTCGAATCAAAGTAGTGTTTGATTCCAATGGGAAATTTAGGAAAATAGAAAATGAAATACTCCTTCTTACCTGCCAATCAGCGATTGAGTTGAAAATTGGAGTGAATATCTGTGAGCAAGAGAGGTGGATCGGAACAATGCCGGTATATCTTTGTTTTCTAGGGTTCGCGGTTTTTCTAATTTTGAGAGGGGGATAATGTGGTGCGATTTGGAGGAAACAAAGATTAAGCACTTAAATTGTTTCCTTTCAATTTCAACGCGCGGTTACCATAATCTCCCACAGTTTTAAAAATCTCTGGCGTGGCTATCAAATTTCAACTTTTATTTTTAATCTTTAACTTCTTTTTTGGATTTTAATGTAAATATTTGTTGAGATATTTTAAGAACAAATCTATTAAAGTGATATTATGATGTGATGTGATTTGATTAGATGCATGTATAAAAAATCAGTGCATATCAATTAATCTTTTTTTTTTTGGTACATATTAATCTCTTTTTTTTTTTTAACTTGAGTTCTTTAAATTTTTTGCTTTTAATTTTAATCTATTTTTTTTTTTTTTCAAAATTCACCATTATGTTTCAATTTTATAAAAACCATATCATTATTACGAAAATACTATTAGTTTAATACTTTAATTATTTAATTTTTGTTAATCTATCTATAACTTCAAATTAATGATTAAATAGTTAAATAATTAAATTAATGATATTTTAAAGTCTTAATAATAACTAGAGGCCAAACGGGCACGTCACGTCTCGTGTCCGTTTGTGTGATTCGCGTTTTCTATTCTACTGGGGTATATAAATTGTAAATCATGGTTTATTATAAATTTGATTTTTATTTAAATTAATGTGTGTATCTTTAGTTTTCCTATTTTTTAAGTCCTTCATGTAGGCTCAACTAATAATCCAAATCATAATTTAATTTACCAAACTTATGATAAGTAAAAATTTTTGTTCTGTTTACTTTACTTCTATTAGCAAACTTACATAATTCAAGTTGTTATCATAAAATCATTCTTTTGGCCTAAACTAATTCATGTTGCTATCATTCATAATTCCAATTTGGGTTTTACTATATTTTAATAATATTCAACTTTAAAGTTATGTATAATAGAAGATTATTAATGTATACATAATAGTATTATGGTATAGAAATGTATTAAAAGCTTCATGATTTAATTTGTGGTTACTTTCTTAAAAAAAAGTAAACCATAATTGGTGGTTACTTTTTTTGTTGGTAATTTTTTTAAGGGTAAAATAAGAATAATGAAAAAGTCATCCCAAATATTTGTATATTTTTATATATAGTTTGTTACTTTTTTTGTTGGTACTTTTTTTTAAGGGTAAAATATGAATAATGAAAAAGCCACCCAAAAATTTGTATCCTTTTTATATATAATTTGTTACTTTTTTGTTGGTGGTTTTTTTAAGGGTAAAATAGAAATAATGAAAAAACCATCCCAAAAATTTGTATCATTTTTATATATAGTTTGTTATTTTTTTGTTGGTGGTTTTTTTTATGGGTAAAATAGGAATAATGAAAAAGTCATCCTAAAAATTTGTATCCTTTTTATATATAGTTATAGATATGTAATCAAAATAAATTATTTTAAACATATTACATGAAATTTTATAAAACACATAGGACTAAAGTTGGAAGAAATATTTTAGAAAACTAAAAGTAAAATCAAATAAATATGCTAGCTCTCTCTACCAAAAAGAAAAATATGTTAGCTCTACTGCCAAAACAAAATATATATGTTAGCTCTACTATTTTTAACATCAGCTCTACTTTACTTAATAGAACATACTTTTATAAATTATGATGCTGCTAGTTACTTCTAGGTGGCAATATTGTCTTTCTACGAAAGGAGATTGTCTCAGGTGAAGGTGAAATAAAAAGTTTAATAACATCACCATAAAATCACTATAAAATCAAACGTGTCTCATCAATGTCATACAATTTCATAACAAAGTTTTAAGAACAAAATATTCCATGAAAGTGAAATAAAATGTTTAATAACATCACTATAAAATCCAAAGCAACGCATAAAAACACGTACAATTCACCAAATAGCTTAGAGAAGAACATTACGATAGGTAAATATCCAATGTGTCTCATCACTATTTGCAAGTAAAATTTTATAATTAAAGTCTAAGTAGCCATCCACGTCTCCTCTCATTAGACATGGCGATAAACATTTCCCTCCAATCAGGATCCTTAAACTTTTCCAAGGCTTTCCCAAAGCTGTCATCTGAGATGTCTCTTACCTCTTCAAGAGCAACCACACACTTAGTAAGAGAATGATCTCCTGTTACATGTGAAGAACTAGCCTCCACAATCTTACCCCATGCTTGAGCCCATGCTGCAAGGGCATCTCCCATCTGACATGATGTAGACTCTTTCTCGGATGTATGATCTTTTACATGATTTCTTTGCTTCCCACTGCGCGTCATGCACTCCACCTCTTGTATATCTTTGTTTGAACTATCATTATCAAAATGTACATTATTGCCACTCCTATTGTTACAATATTGATTATCGAGCTCATTTTCTTTATCGGTATTTGGTGGGTCTTGGGTAGATGAATGATGAAATACTTCAGTTCCATTATTTTTGTTGAATATGATTTCCAACAACTTATAATGGCCGCACCCTTTCTTTTGAAATTGAGATGCTTTGTCATGTGTCTAAAATAACATTAGCATATGGTCAATACATTAACAAGATTATCATATTAAATCAATGTAAATCTACTAACAAAACATATAAAAGTTAAACCATACCTTAAGATAATTTTGCCAGACCTCTTCACTAGCAGTAACAGTGTTGGTTTCTGCATTCCACCGAAATCCAGTGTTTTGCAAAAGTGAATAGAACTCATGAAACATGGCTTGTAGCCTATGCATCTTTTCCTGTAGTTGTTCCATTTTATAGGAGCAATTAGTTATGGAATTCAACCTAGTAGTCATCGAGGTCCATGTTTCTTCATGAAACACGCCATTTGGCATATTTCCTTTTGTAACTTCGTCAACCATAATGTCAATGAAAGCTTTAGTTACCAAGTCAGGCCAAAGTGTTGTTGAATCACTGTTGTCAACAATAGTTGCCATCTATCATGAAGGAAAAAAAGCATTACAATTAGGGGTCTTTTTGGCAAAATTAAGCATATAGATGAAAAGCTAACCGATTGAAATTAAAGTGTTTGGTAAAATTAGCTTTTAAAATGATTGATACATATTAAATGACAAAATTATAAAAAATAACAAATAACATAAACTATAAAAAACTATAAGCTATAAGCTTAAACGCTACTTGAAATAGCATATGAAAAAAAGATTTTTTTTGAATCGGCGCATATGAAAAAAAGTTATAAGCTAATAAAAAAAGCTTGTTACCAATCACCCCTAATTTTATGAAACAAGTTTATAAGCTAATATAATAAACTATAAACTAACTTATTGGTGTTGCTAAACAGACACTAGAGCAGTAAAACAAATGTAATGGGGACACAGCCTGGAGGCAGCCATGATAGTACAACAAAGAATATCCTATATTCTGATGAAATGCGAATAACCCGTGTCTTCCCCTTTTGAAACAAGGAGTGCTTTGTGTTCTTTCGTAGGACATCAACGATGTAATGTTTATTATAACAACATCAACAAGAAAATCACGTCCTCTATTAATGTAGCACTATTTATAAACAGTGCTATTAATCAACAATATGAATAATGATGTAGTGTTTATTATAACAACAATAAACAATAGATTCCTATCAACATTAGTACAATGTAAGTACAAGCATACACTCACCTCGTTCCTCAACACTAATTGTCATCTATCTTAAAAACAAGCATTAAATGTTTCTAGATAGTTGCTTAAGCAATAAATGTTTCTAGATAGTTGCTTAAGCAATTACCATTACAATGTCATGCGTCTTAACTTCCGGCCCATTAATTCTTAACTTCCAGCTAAGACAATAAAATAGAAAGCAAGTGGTAAAAAGGAGCAGGGTGCAATTGAAGGACACATGAAGATTTCATTATATACGTCTCTGTTATCATTCTTGAACAATTTCTACTTGAGTAAATTGCAGACAAGGGTTCCAACAATAATTTAATATGCTATCTCATTCTAAATTCTAAAATATCACAAATGGAAATCTCCACGTGGAAACAATAAATGGCACCCAGAAATTTAGTAACAAAAACTCAAAGGGGATCCATTAAAATGCATGTGATGAATAAATATTACCTTGGCAGAAGAGGCAGGTGCAGCGGCAGAAGCAGACTCAGCAGCAGAGGGAGGGGCAGCAGAGGAGGCACACGCGACGAGTTGAGAACAATAGCTGATGTTCTTCACACCCTTCACAGATTCTTCAACCTGTTTAGTAACAACCAATCACAAACTCTTCTTATAGTTGTTTCATTGAAATTATCTAAGCTCAGATTCTCAAAAAACAATACCACACTCAACTCGCTTATGGTTTTTAAATCACTACCTGCTTAAGATTAAACGAACTCGAGTAACCTGTTGTGATGTTAACTTTTGCTGATGGTGAGTTTTGTAGCAAGAATTCAACTATTCCATCAGGTATGGGAGGTGGTTTCAAACCTGCTTTAAATGCCTTTCTTAACTTAGCAGCTTCTTTGCGTGACTTGGCAGCTGCTTTCTTTAACATGGCCTCTTCCATATATAGATATAATGATCCAAAATGAAGTGGTATCAGTTCTACTTCCAATGACTTCAAGTTACACAAAGTAGGGAACTTAATCTCGCGTAAATCAGGAACTAAGGAGAGAACCTAAGTAACAATGAATATGGGTGAATTTGGATCAGTTTTTTGCAAGACAATTGAAATTTAACAAAATTTAAAAATAAAAAGATAAAATATGCATCTTAAGAAGAAGTAAAAATAAAGTTTGAAACCACAACAAGGTACCTGAAGAGTAGTTGAAGTGACTATCAATGATTCTACACTGACAAGGTCTTGAAGCCAGGTTAATAGAACCAAAGCATACTCCACCGAAGCTGCTAAATCTGGTGCATCAATATTTACTTGTCTAACAGAAGAAATTCCGTTCCCACATATTTTTGGAACATGTAGACTAGAACAAGTAAATGTAAAAAGACTTGGAGTAGATAGCTTAATTTGGGGATATTTGGACGAATATCCATGCATAGTTAAATCGACAAGTGTCTCACTTGATATGCTGAGGATTTGAGCATCCTTTAACTTACAATTAGAAATGACCAGACTATTCAACTTGGTAAAGGCGGAAAAGGGCTCAGCACAGCCGTTTTCACTGCCGCAAAAGGTGAAATGTGTTAGGTCTAAGCTGGTCAATAAAGGCAAATTCAAAGATTCTGGAAATAACGTTGAGTATCTAGGGTAAATTGAAAGCTTAAGAGAGGTAAGAGCCCGACATTTAGAAACGCAGCTCAGAATGGGACAACTATCAGCGGTGACATCGATTCCTAATCGCTGGATGTGGGTATTATGGGAACAAACATAGTTTAAAATCATTTTGAGGAGCTTAGTCTCAATAATGCCCCTGCGCTGAAAGTCCAGAGCATGCAGTGCGATTGAGCTATCACGACGAGTCAAAATCTGAGACACGAATGTGGCAAAACGCTTCACGGTGGAAAATTTCGAGGAATACAATATAAGGGTTGGAATACGTTTCCAAAGATGCTTCCATCTTGTTGACAAAACACAAGTTTGAACGGCGTGTTTGGAATTCAAAAATGACAAAATGTGAAGGAGAACACAATCGGGTAAGTCACTGAGACTATCTTCATTATCATGCTTTACTCTCTTCTCGGGCGGAATCATTATTACCTCATCCACTGATGTAGACATTGTTCAGTAAAGTCCGTAAGTACCTAAGAAAGCATAAAAAGAAAAATAAGTATCCTGATGCAGTACGGAAGCGGGGATGGATCAACAAGCGCTAATCCTAGCATATAGGTTTCCCGGAATCCACCAGGAAGAGTATAGCAAGCGCTAAACTCTAAAATAAAACTCTGGAATCCCCAAATTTTCGGAATCCACCAGAAAGAGATAATAGTTGGAATCCACCAAACCCTGGAGTCTACCAAAAAGAGAAACTAAACTCTCAAATTTATGAAAAACGATAATCTGAATTAATTTCGAATAGGTCTGCCTTTAAATAGGCTTACAATAGAAACAAACTTTAAAAAGATAATAACTAATTTATTCTAAATTCATTATTTTTTTAAATTTAAAAGATAACTATCCTAATGAAAATAATAGTAACAAACTTGAAAAAGAAAATTAAAACAAATTATCCTAATAACAAACTTAAAAAAAGGATAATTAAAACAAACTTAAATACTGTAAAACAAACTTAAAAGATAACAACCGATCGAAATTCAAGCTCATCCTCCTACATCAGTAATTATATATTCTACATCAGTATAACGGAACAATAAGCAACTGTGAAACTCACCACCGCGCTTTCGAGTTTCAAGCCCAAACAAATTGGTTTCTATAGCAATGGGAAAATAGTGATTTGGGAAAAATTGATTTACGATTTGGGAAACTAATTGAGTATGCAATTTTAAGTTTGAGGGAGGATAACGATTTAGGGGGAAGAGGGAAAGAAATACCTGGAGATTGAGCTGTAAGTTCTGATTGCACGGGAGGTGGAGTAGAACACTGCCCTTAGAACTCGCGAAAAGGATTGCAAGAACACGTATATCCATGCTTTCTAGGGTTCATCTTTCCTAGTTTTGTGCGAGGCAAAATGTGGAGTGGAGGGATATGGTGGGGAGAAACAAAACGATTTGAATTGTATTTTTTTTAGGACAAAACTTACGTGCATTGCTATACATGTATTTCTTACTTTTCCTCTTACAAATAAGTAGTTATTTTAATTAAAAAACAGTTTTATTTTATTTTTGTAAAATTAAAAAACACAAAAAACCACTTCTTTGTGAGTGGAACAGCAAAAATGCACATAAAGCAATGCAGGTAAGTTTTGTCCTTTTTTTTATTCTTTATAATTTAGCAACTATTGGATAAAAAAATGAAAGAAAATTGGAGAGGATCCCAATCTAAAACAAATAGATCAAATTTTTTGGGAATAAATAAACACCAATGTGACCTTTATCCACTTTTTAGATTCATCTTTATCTTTATTTTTAACGAAACACTTAACTATGTCTTAATTTTATTAGTCTAGGTTTTTGACATATATGAAAAAAAAGCTTTAATATCATTTTTGTCCGTATAAGTTCACGTTTTTTATTTATTTTAGTTTTTGTATCTTTTTTTGTTGCAAATTAATCCTTATATGTTCAAATCTTTTGGTTTTAGTCCCTTAAAATAAAATCCGCAGGAAACCAGCGAATTTTTCTGCAGATTTTCCTGCGGATTTTAGGTTTAGGGACTAAAATCAAAATGATTTGCACATGCAGGGACTAATTTGCAACAAAAAAAGATATAGAGACTAAAACAAAAAAACTATGAATTTACAAGGAAAAAAATAATGTTTAAGCCAAAAAAAATAAAATTAAGGGCTGCAATAAGGCAGAAAAGGGCTCAACACAACCCTTTTCACCGCCGCAAAAGGTGAAATTTGTTAATCTAAGCTGGTCAATAAAGGTAAATTCAAATATTTTGCAAATAATGTTTATGTATAATTATTACGACCTTTAGGGTAAAGTGAAAGCTTAAGAGAGGTAAGTAGGGATGTAAGAAGATCAGAAAAATTCAATTGAATCGATGATCTAAACCAATCCAAACCGAAAAAAAAAACTAATTTTTATAGTTCGGATAAAAAATCGAACCGAACCAATTGAAAATCGAAGTGGTTTGGTGCTCGGTTCCAGTTTTCAGATCCAATGGACAAACCGAACCAAAGCAATATATAGTATATATGTTAAATTATTTTTTTAAGCAACCCATATCTATTCAAAACTACAAGTGGCCCAACTACTTCTAAAAAATAAAATAAAATTTGTCTCACTTAAAAACTCTAATTTAAAAACGCAAACTTAGAAACACTCATAGCTGCAAACTCAAAAATATTGTTCTCATCTCACCTTCATCCTCAAGCTGCTCTCATCTCACATAACCATCCTCAAGCTGCTCTCATCTCACATCACCTCATCCTCAAGCAGCTCTCAACACTATGCAAACAACACTCTCACATCACGCTGCTGCGCATCTCAAACCCTCAGAACGTTATCTTCTCAAGCGTTGTTTTTTCTTTTTCGATTTAATTTAATTGGGAATAGACTTGAAGTTTTATTTTTATTGCACTTTATCATTTGAATAACTTATGAACTTAATTAATTTCAATATGGTTATATTTTGTATTTGACGAACTTATGAATTTAATTTCAATATGGTTGTATTATGTATTTGATGAACTTAAGCGGAAAAAATTGTATTTTGTATTTGTTTTCAATATGGTTGTATTATGTATATGTATTTGATGAACTTATGGGAAAAAAAATTTGTATTTTGTATTTGATGAGGTTATGGGTAAAAATTATATCAGGAAAAAAATAATAGTATGGAATACATCGGAAAAAATTGATTAAAGTATTCCAACCAAATCAATGAGTTTGGTTTAGATTCATTTTTGAAAAACATTAAAAACCAAACCAATCGAGGATTCATTGGTTCGGACATTGGATTCACTCAAAACCGATCCAACGAATTACCCCTCTAAATGTAAGAGTCCGACATGAAGAAACACAATTTATAATGAGACTAATATTACCATGTACATAGATTCTTAATTCCCTGAGGTGGTTATTATGGGAGGAAACATATTTTACAATCTTTTTAAGGAGTTGAGGCTCAATATCATCATGACGCTAAAGATCAAGAGCGTGCTATGTAGTTGAGATATCACAAAGAGCCAAAATCTATGACACAAATATGGCAAATTTTTGACTGTACGAAATCCCGTAGTATGCAATATAATATAAGGGTTGGAATATGTTTCCAAAGATACTTCCATCTTGTTGACAAAATGCAAATTTGAACGGCTTATTTAGAATTAAAAAAATGACAAAATGTGAAGAAGAACACAAGCAGGTTTGTAATAAAAAATAAAAGTCTCTCACTAGTTGCATCTAGCCGGCCCTAGTTTCTTTCTAAGTTCTTTTTCTCCTTTGTTCACTGAAGAGGGATTATTTTAAATCATTTTTGATCTAGAATCACCCTTGTATATAAGTTATTTTTGATCTGCGAAATTCACCCCTCCACACGAAATTCCACTAGGAGTACAAAGCCACTTTGCACCGCCTGCTTACTTGCTATCTCGACGATTTTTATTTTTGTCAAGCAGTTTGGTAGTTAAAAATACACTTTTTAATATGAATAAGTGGGAATACCGGAATTCAAATCCGGTCTATATATTTCATGCAATGTCCTTTACCAATTGAGCTATACTTTTAAAGTATGTATAGCTTATCCATTTTTAATACTGTAAAAAAATTCTCATCTATAATTTAAATGTAAATTATCAATTAAAAATTCATCTAATCATGTTACTATCTTTTTTTTAAATTTCTGTTTTTTTAAGAATTACTGTCGTATTTCTTTGAGTATGCTTCTACTAATGATTAGGATCATCTAATGTCAAATAATAAAAAAAGATACAGTAATACGGAAGATTTTTGTGAAATATAAAGAGGAATGAGTTTTGGTATTTGGAAAAAAGAATGACAAAAGTTGGTTAATGTTGAGAGAATCTTAATTCTCTTCAGAGTATCATCTCTTGTGGTTTTTTTTTTTCCAAAGATATTCACGCAAAAGTTAAAGACCTTTTTGTACTGTGATATAACAAAGATGCAATTTTGTACTTCGTAATTTATTAGAAACAAAGTCAATATCAACAACAACCTTATCAAAAAGGCTTAATCATCATTTTCGTTCCTCTAAGTTCGCGATTTTTTATTTTAGTCCCAATATTTTTTTTTTATAAATTAATCCCTATATGTTCAAATCTTTTAGTTTTAAACCCTTAAAACTAAAATTTGCAGTAAAATCCACAGGAAACCAGCGAATTTTCTTACAGATTTTTCTGTGGATTTTAATTTTATGGACTAAAATAAAAAAGATTTTCACATGCAGGGATTAATTTGTAACAAAAAAAGATACAGGGACTAAAATAAAAAATTTATGAACTTACAGGGACGAAAATGATGTTTAAGCCTATCAAAAGAGTCGTGTCAACAATATATGAATAATAATTGCATCGACATATGATACAATTAGCAGTAAATACTTGAGTCATTTATCAAGGTATTCAATTCATAACGAGCTATAAAACACGGACACCGACACATTGATATTGATAATAATTTTAAAAAGTGACACAATTCAACGTAATTATAAGTGTCGGTGTTGTGTCGATGTCCGACACTGACATATATTCGACACCGAGACACGCCTAATCGGAGGAGTGTCTGTGTTTCATAGATATTCAGTGCTACGTATGAAAAAATTATTTATTGTGAGATGTTAATCCATTAAATAAATCTCAGTTACTTCGAAAACTTAGTCTCTACAATTATGCATATAGGATGTCTTAGTTTAAAAAAATGAAAAATTGTAATATACTCTAGTACAAGTTGTATTACATCAAATCTTCAATTATCGGGATCAGAAAAAAAAAAGTTAATACTAAAAACCCAAGTCATTCACTCATAAGTTTGCTAGTAACTCACAAAGACCCCCAAAAACAAAAGATGCCAGTTGATACATAAACAAGCACACGTACAACTGGCAGAGCATATGATCTGCATATTACAATTTGGTATCCAAGACATACTTAGAAATGCTCCCTAAATAAGTATATTAGAATGTGTAAAAAACTACCAGAAAGCGAACACTTCGATACACATTTTATTTGGATATGCATCGGTACATCGATAAAGTGGATAATTTTAATAGGTCTAAAAATTAATAAACACTATCTTTGAATCTATCAGAATTATTCATAAGATGTGTACCAAACAGTTCACCTTATTAGAATTTGTGTATTGACCTCAAACGAAGAGGTCATGCGATAGACCAAATATGCTTGTTTTTTTCACAAAAGAAATAAGGCATTGTAACTTATAAAGCAACATGAGAACTCTTCAAACCCCATTATCTTGAAGTGGGAAGTTTGTGTAAGGTTGGGGCATCTCCACCTTATCTTCATTTGATGATGCATCAATCATCCTTAAAACCAAAAAAAGTAACATAATCAATAACCAATCAAGATGCTTTGCATTTTGCAAGATGTATAAAAAACAAATCAAACACTTTAATATGAAATATTCATTCAAAAAATGAGTTGTATTTGACAGTCAATCATATTGAACAAGCATTTATAAATCTCAATCTAATAAATTGAACAAGTTTGAAAAACAAAGGAGAGCAACATGCAGACTAACAACTCTTAATATGAGAAGAAAATCAACTAAAAATTTGGCTTTTTTACTGGTTTAAAGCTAATTTTGATTCCTATTTTTAATCGAAAACTCTTCCGTCAAGGTCAGTTCATTGACTAAAAATCAATAATCACTTATATAGCAAATCACATAGCATATCCAAAATCATTTATTATAACAACAATTAACAATAAATTTCTACCAATATCAATAGTACAATCTACCAGTACAACATCGTTCCTCAACATTAAAAACAAGCATTACAATAGAGCAAATTAATCAATTTAGTTCACTTCACAGAAAGTGATATTAAACAAGATGAATAACAATGTAAATATTTATTATAAAACCAACAACTATCAGCACAATTATCAATATAAGCATATGATATTTAACAACAAATACAATTTTCTTGATAGTTACTTGAAGCAATTACCATTTCAATTCCATGCATCTTAACTTCCAGCAGAGACAATACAATAGAAAGCAAATGGAGAAAAAGGCGCAGAATGCAATTGAAGGACACATGAAGATTTCATTGTATATGCAATTGAATGCAATTGAGTAAATTGTAGACATTGGTTCCAACAATAATATAATATGCTATCTTATACTTAAATATAAGAAAAATGAAAATCTCCACATGAAAATAACATATATATGGCACCCAAATATTAACAGAAACTCAAACGGGTCAATCAAAAAGCAAGTGAGGAATGATTGTTACCTCTTCAGCAGGACAGAGTTGAAGATTGGGAGGTGCAGCAGAGGCAGATGCGGTTGCAGAAGCAAACTCAGCAGCAAAGGAGCCAGACACGGGAAATTGTGAATGGTAGCTGGTGTTCTTCGTGCCATTTACAAATTCTTCAACCTGTTTCATTTGAAGTCATGTAAGTTACAATTCTCAAAAATATTACCACAATCAGCTTCGTTATGGTTTTTAAATAACTACCTGCTTAAGATTAAAATAATCCGGGAACTTTGTTGTGACGTTAACTTTTGCCAACGGCGAGTTTTGTCTCAAGAAGTCAACTATTCCATCAGGTATGGGAGATGGTGTCAAACCTGCTTCAAATGCTTTTCTTAACTTTGCAGCTTCTTTGAGTGATTTTTCAGCCGCTTTCTTTAACATGGCCTCTTCCATTAAACGGGATAATTCTTCATAACAGACTGGAAAAAGTTCTACTTCTAATGACTTCAAGTTACTGAAAGAAGATAGCTTAACCACCAATAAGTCAGGAACTAAGGAGAGAATCTAATCAATGAAAAATAAGGATGAATTAGGATCAATTTTATGCAAGTAAGTTGAATTTTATCAACAAAAAAAAAGCTTATTAAGAAGAGAGTAAACATAAAGCTTGAATACATGACAAGGTACCTGAAGAGTAGTTGAAGTGACTCTTAACGATTCTACATTTGCAAGGCCTTGAAGCCAGCTTAATAGAATCGAAGGATACTTCACCGAAGCTTCATAATCGTGTGCAATAATAGTTACTTGTTTAACAGAAGAGAGTCCGTTCCCACATATTTTCAGAACATGAACACCAGTAAAAGTAAAGGCAGAAAGACTTGGGGGTAAAGATAGCACAATTTTGTCAAAGTCGGATGAATTATTAAGCATAGTTAAATCGACAAGTGTCTCACTTGATATGCTAAGGATGCGAGCATTCTTTACCTTACAATGACGTATGACCAGACTATTCAACTTGATAAAGGCAGAAAAGGGCTCAACACAACCATTTTCACCACCATAAAAGGTGAAATATGTTAAATCTAAGCTGGTCAATAAAGGCAAATTCAAAAAATTTGGAAGTAAAGTTTCTTTATAATTACGTCTATTTCCATTTCCAGGGTGAGCAAGCTTGAGAGATGTAAGAGCATGGCATTTAGAAACACAATTCAAAATGAGAGAACTATCAGCAGTGACATTGATTCGTAATTGTTGGATGTGGGTATTATAGGAACAAACATAGTTTAAAATCTTTTTGAGGAGCTTAGGCTCCATAATGCCATCACGCTCAACATCAAGAGTGTGTAGTGCAGTTGAACTATCACGAAGAGTTAGAATTTTGGACACGAATTTGGCAAAATGCTTCTTAGTGGAAAATCTTGAGGAATGCAATATAAGTGTTGGAATATGTTTCCACTTATGCTTCCATCTTGTTGACAAAACACAAGTTTGAACGGCATGTTTGATATTCAAAAATGACAAAATGTGAAGAATAACCGCAACACGAATACCGGATACAACACGAATACCGATGTCGACATTGATATAAATTTGAAAAAAGGGCATAATTAAGTGTTGGTGTGATGTGTTGTCCGCCACCGACACGTGTCCGACATATGACACGGCTAATTTGAGAAGTGTCTGTGTTTCCTAACTTTTAATTTATCTATTATAAAGTTTGTTGATTCTCGAAATATTGACCAGATTTTACTTACTTCGCGACCGAACTCTAAATTATTGAAATTTCTTCTCTTTATAAAAACTCCAAAAGTCTGGTTTAACAATAAGAACAAAGATTTTTGAATTCGGAAGTCTTGGGTTCAAGCAGTCCATACCAACAAAGTCGTATTAACAAAAAGTTCATTAACAACTAAATAATTCACGTTACCAAAAATAAAAGACACCAATTCATACAAAAACAAGCACACACAAATTGACAGAGTATAAGATTTGTAAATTTAGAACAATTTAGTATCTGAGACATACTCCAAAATGGTCGCTAAACAGTCTGTTGATCTCAAATGATAAGGTCAAGCAATAGTCCAAATGCTTGTGAAATGAAACATGTTCCATTAAAGTCATGTATCTGCTATCCATAAGAAGGCATTGTAACTTATAAAGCAACATGAGAGCTCTTCAAACCCCATTATCATGAAGTGCAGAGTTGGTGTTTGGTTGAGGTATCTCCACCTTATCTTCATTTAATGATGCATCATCCTAAAAGCCGAAAAAACTGACAGAATCAATAACAAATCAAAATGGTTTGCAAGATGCCAAGATGTATAAAAAAAAGAAGAAAATCAAATACACCATAACTGAACAAGCAGAAAAGCAACTCAAAGTTTGGCTTCCTTACTAGTTTAAAGCTAACTTTGCTTCCTATTTATAATCGACAATTGTTCTCGTCAGTTCATTAACTAAGCAAATCACTAATCATTTATATAGATATTGATGACTCCCTCAAAGTAAAAGTTCGACTGGGAAATGGCACTGTCGTAGAATCTAAAGGCAAAGGCACTGCGATGGTGGAGACTAAGAAAGGTACGAGATTCAACAAAGATGTCTTGCTAGTTCCCAATCTCAAAGAAAATATTTTGAGTATTGGTCAAATGATGGAGAACTAAAGACGTATTAGAGCTCATCCACACTGACTTTGTGGACCGATGAGGACACCATCACTTAACAATAACAAGCATTTCATTCTCTTCATTGATGACTTTTCTAGAATGACTTGGGTATACTTCATCAACAAGAAATTTCTTCACCAGAATTTACTCCTGCACCTTGGCCATACTTGAGCCTGAAAACTATGATGTGGCTTCAAAACAAGAAGTATGGGTTAAGGCAATGCAAGACGAGATTAAAATGATCGAGAAGAATAATTCTTGGAAGCTTGTAGATTGTCCACATGGAAAAGATATCATTGGAGTTAAATGCGTGTATAAGACAAAGCTTAATCCTGATGGCTCAATATAGAAGCACAAGGCTAGACTAGTCGCAAAGGGCTACTCGCAACAATCTAGAGTCAACTACATGAGACATTTGCACCAGTTGCTCGCCTAGACACTACTAGAGCTCTAATAGCTCTTTCCGCACAAATTAAAAAGGATGGAGCATATATCAACTAGATGTGAAATATGCTTTCCTAAATGGTATACTTAAAGAAGAGATTTATGTGGAGCAGCCACAAGGATTTATAGTCAAAGGAAATAAAAGCAAAGTTCTAAAACTAAGAAAAGCTTTATATTTCCTGAAACAAGCTCCTCGAGCATGGTATAGTAGAATTGATCAGTATTTCATGGATCGAGGATTCAGGAGGAGCAAGAGTGAGCCAACACTATACATCAAAACTAAAGGTCGGCGTGATACTCTGATTGTCTCCTTATATGTTGATGATCTTATCTACACGGGAAACAATATTACAATAATAAATGGATTCAAAGAAGACATATGATGGAGACATTTGAGATGACTGACCTTGGCTTGAGGTAAAACAAGAAGAACAAGGCATATTTATTTGTCAGAAGAAATACACTAAGGCACTATTGGAGAAGTTCAAGCTGAATGCATGATTGCAAGCCAGTTGCCACTCCACTCATAACAAATGAAAATATGCAAAAAGATGATGGATCACCTAAAGCCAATGCATCACGCTATAGAAGTTTGATCGGGAGCCTACTGTATCTTACAACTACACGACTAGATATCATGTACGCTACAAGTCTTTTTTTATCAAGATTCATGTAGAAACCAAGTCAAACTTATTTTTGGAGATGGTAAAAGAATTCTAAGATACTTGCAAGGAACAAAGGAGTCTGGCATGTGGAATAAATCCATGGACAACTCTAAGTTGCTTGGTTACTGTTAGCCCATATTTTTACCAAGTAAAAATATGTTCTAAAGGCATGATAAAAATAATTATATTTAATTATTTTATTATTCCTGAAATTATTAAAGATGTTTGGTTTTCAGAGCCAATGAATTTAATGATCAAATCATGCATGAACGTATATTAAATGTTTGGTCCAGAACATTATCTCTTAACTTGGTATTTTATTCAGGTTCCTTTCGATCTGGTCGAAGCGTCATCAGGGTCGAAGCGTTCAGTAATGCAGGAGAAAACATGGACTTGGTGAAATGTTCAATAAAAGCATCACTATTTCGATTTCGATGGATACAACGGCTAAATCAGAAGATCAGAAGGAATTCAAATTCAAAATACGTGTCAAGACACGCGTCCTCTCTGTAGTTATTTAGGCGTTATTAGCAGTTAGGTATTAATGTCTATATATAGTTTAGTTCTGTGATCGAGCAAAGGGTCACAATCATATATATAAAATCCTTACAAAACTCAAAGTACCCATGTCAACGCGAGAAACGAGTTCGAAAGGGAAGATGTATGTAATGTGTGCCATTTACTATTCTGTAAACATTTACCTTTGAATGCAAATTTACAGTTTCCTTCATTTCAAATTCGAATTCATTTAATTCGACTCAAATCTCCCTTTTTGTTTATTCCTTAGAATAAACATTCTTTCTTACAATTCATTTATTTCGACTAAATTTCCCTCTCTCTGTTTATTCTTTAGAATAAACATTCTTTCTTGCAATTAAAGTTACACAAAGAATCACATTGAATGCATAAGAACAATGATGAACACTAATCCTTTTAGAAATATAAACAAAAGCACTATGTCCCGAGATTTACTAGTTGATCTCTCTTGTAATAACTCAAACTAGCGGTTGTTTACCAAATTTCACAGTAAACAGTTACATTGATAGTGACTAGGCAGGTTCAATAGATGACATGAAAAGTACATCATGCTATGCCTTCTCATTAGGATCGGGATTTTTTTCATGGGCGTACAAGAAGCAAGCTACAATTGCACAATCCATAACAGAGGCTGAGTACGTGGCAACAGCTAAAGCGACAAGTCAATCTTTATGACTTCGAAGAATACTAAGAGACATGTGTGAACAAGAAGATGGGCCTACTACAATCTATTGCGATAACGAGTCAGCTATATCCATGACAAAGAATCTGGTTCATCATTGTTGAGCCAAGCATATAGCTATCAACTATCACTTTATAAGAGAAGCATGGCAACTAAACAAATTCAGGCCAAGTACTGTACTACAGAAGAACAAATTGCAGATATATTCATGAAGGAACTACCAAGAGCAAGATATGAGCTACTACGGGCTATGCTTGGAGTTACTGAAATTTACAACAAGGATGAGTGGTGAAATGCGATTAAAATTTCTAGAAGTTTCCCGAAACATTGTAAAACTAAAAAAGTGTTGTGATATCTCACCGAACCGAAGCTCTAGATACCACTCTTGATACCATTGATGCAAGGTGTGTGGTGAGATGTATCGATGGTTGAAGAACTTCCTGAAAGCCAACATGGGAGTTGCACCATAATCTTTCAACAAGGTTTCGATGTGAAGAAATTTTTTGGGATGGTTTAGTTCCAAGTGGAGTATACTCTTTATGGTGGAGTATGATTTTCGGTATAGACAATGGAAGCGGAAGATGAAACTCTTACAATCAAGGTGAAGATTGTTGGGGTTGATTGTCAAGTCTCACATCGCCAAGTTTCTTAAATAAAGAAGGAGGTTAAAAGCATTAGCTATTGGAGAAGTCTCACATCGCTTAGTATGGTGAAGCAAGGGGAAGACCAAGGCTATATACAGAACCTAAGTTCTTTGTTTTTAGATGCACCAGTCAGTAACACTTTAACCTTATATCTGACTTAGTTTAAATATTTGCTTTGTGAGAGTGTGGTTGTATTGGGGCATTGGGTTGAAAGTGAAAGAAGTCTATGTGTTGTAAAGATTCAAAAAGTGATAATTCTCTAGTTGTCGGTTTAGACAACTGTTGTGATTTTTTCTCCGATTTTGGTGTTTCCACGTTATATTTTTGTGTTGTGATTGTGTTAATTTTTCTTCTTCAGCATTGTGATTTCCTAACAGCTGCAACCATCTAAATATTTCGTAAAACTAAGCTACTTATCTATATTTGTAATATTAATTAATTATAACACGAATTAACAATAGAAATATCCACATGAGAACAATAAGTGGCACTTAAAAATTTGAGTTTCACTTTGCTCCATTTTCTATCCTCCATTATTTGCCAAATTATAAGTGAGATAAACACAAAAGATAGATTAATGGTGTTCTATTATTAAGTGGATTCCACTAATGGGACTCATAAGTATTTTATTTGTATTTATCTCTTTCATAAATAGACAACAAATGGAGGATAGAAAATGGAGCAAGGCCAAACTCCAAAAATTAATTAGTAATAGAAACTTAAATGGGGATCCATCAAAATGTATGTGAGGAATTATTGTTACCTTTTCAACGCCACAAAGATCAAAATTAGGAGGCGCAACAACGTTAGAATCAGGAGCACCAGCATAAGCAGACTCATCTATTGTATAGGAGGAGGAAGGCACCGAAAATTGCGAATGATAATTGATAATCTTCGCACCCTTTATAGATTCTTCAACCTGCACAGAAACAACCTATCACAAACTCTTCTTATGGTTGTTTCATTTGAAAATACCAAAAATCAGATTCTCAAAAAAATTACTACACTCAGCTTCCTTTATGGTTTTCATATAACTATACCTGCTTAAGATTAAAACAACCAGGGTAATCCGTTTTGATGTTTACTTCGGATGAAGGCGAGTTTTGTCGCAAGAAGTCAACTATTCCATCAGGTATTGGAGAAGGTTTCCAATGATCTCCTTTAAATGCCTCTCTTAACTCAGCAACTTCTTTACGTGACTTGGCAGCAGCTTCCCTTAACATGACTTCTTTCATAATTATTAAAAATTCAATTGGTTTCAGTTCTACTTCCAACGACTTCAAGTTACACAAAGAATGAAGCTTAACCTCCAATAAATTAGGAACTATGGACAGAATCTAAGAAATGAGGAATGAGGGTGAATTTGGATCAGTTTGATGCAAGTCAATTTAACAAAAATTTTAAAATAAAAAAAGCATCTTAAGAAATAAGTAAAAATAAATATTTAGAACATGACAAGGGTACCTGAAGAGTAGTTGAAGTGACTTTCAATGATTCTAGATTGGAAAGGTCTTGCAGCCAACTTAATAAAATCAAAGGATCAACCTCTGAATATAATAAGTCTGTTGCATCTATATTTAATTCTTTAATAGAAGAGAGACTGCTCCCACATGTTTTCTGAATAATGTCACCGATAAGAGTAAGGTACGAAGATCTGGAGCAGACAACTCGATTTTGGCAAAGTGTAGCGAATTATCATGCAAGGCTAAATTGACAAGTAACTCATTTGATATGTTGAGGATTTGTGCATCCTTTACAATACAATGACGAATGACCAGATTATTCAACTTGGTAAAGGCGGAAAAGGGATCAGCACATTCGTTTACACCACCACAAAAGATGAAATTTGTTAGATCTAAGTTGGTCAACGCTGGAAAATTTAAAGATATTGGAAATAATATTCCAGAATTACTGTTTATATTGCCTCTAGGATAAACTGAAAGCTTGAGTGTTGTAAGTGCTTGACATTGAGAAACACAACTCATAATCAGACCACTATCACCACGAACAGAGAGTCGTAACTCTTGTAGCTGAGTATTATGGGAGCAAATATACTTTAAAATATTTTTAAGTAGCTGAGGCTCAATATTACCATGACGATAAAGATCAAGAGAGTGTAGTGCAGTCGAGGCATCACGAAGAGCCAAAATCTTAGACACGAATGTGGCAAAGTTCTTAACAGTGGGAAATCTTGAAACATGCAACCTAAGATTTGGAATATGTTTCCAGAGATGTTTCCATTTTGTGGACAAGACGCAAGTCTGTACGACATGTTTGGTGTTCAAAAATGACAAAATGTGAAGCAGAACATTGTCTGGTAAGTCACTCAGTCTGTCGTCATTTCCATCATTTTCTTCATTTTCATTCTCAAATTGCCTTCTTCTCTTCATCTTTTCTCGAATCCCGCTCTATTCAAGAAAATCAGACATATCCCTCGTTATTTTATCTTTTTGTTAAGCATTGAAAAGGAACAACTAAATGGAATTGTATTCTGCAAGTTAATGGGACAATAAGCAAACGAGTAGTTCTACAACAAGATTTCAAAGTAACGTTATATTGCCAACTGAAGCAATTGCGATAAAACCCTAGAAAGTATTATAAGTCTAATGAGGAGAAAATGAAATTGAAATAGAGAATATTAAATACCTCTTTATTGAGTTGCAACTTCTACGGTGGATTGGAACATTGCGGCAAGGACTCACCAAATGGATCGAAACATGTAAATCTACTTTCTAGGGTTTTTTTGTTTAGCGTTAAATACCTTTTTGTTGAGTTGTGACTTCTACGGTAGATTTAAACACTGCATCAAGGACTCTCAAAAAATGGTTTGAAACATGTAAATCTACTTTCTAGGGTTTTCTTTATTTAATGTTAATTACCTCGTCGTTGAGTTGTGACTACTACGGTGGATTGGCCAGTGCGGCAAGGACTCACAAAAAAGAACGAAACATGTAAATCTACTTTCTAGGGTTTTCTTTGTTTAATGTTAAATATCTCGTTGATGATTTGTGACTTCTACGGTGAATTGGAACACTGCGACAAGGACTAACAAAATTAGACCGAAAAATTTAAATCTACTTTATAGGGTTTTCTTTGTTTAACTAGTTTGGATTGCAATGCTCGTGTAAATTATAAATGATGACTATTATCTTTTATTAATTTAGAATAATTATGTAGGCTAGTCCATACAGAGTAAATATACTTTGGCTTACAATGAGGCTCTCACAAGTGGCAGTGGAATTAGTCCATCCGATTAGTTGGTATTTGGGCTGGATATCGAATTTTCAAAAAATATCATTTAAAGTTTTATTTCATTTATAATTTTCTTTTTTACTTCATTTCAGACTTGAAAAAAAAAAGTTTTACTTTGTTTCAAAATAAATATCTTTTAAAGTTTTTTCACATTTATAATTTTCTTTTAGTAATCTTAGAAAATTGTCTTATTGGCTATAAATTTTTTTCATATAAAACACTTAAAAAAATAAAATGAAACAGCACTTATATACCAAAAATATTAATGTAAATGTTAAAACGATGCTTCTATGATGGATATACACTACTAGAAAAAGTTGAAATACCGACGGAATTTCGAGATGAAATATATTTCTTCTCTATTAGAGATGGAATTAGAGATAGAAAAAGCAGTTACAGACAGATATATTTATTTTAGAGACATATATTTTTATTTTAGAGATAGATTTTGTCCGTCTCTAATAGTTCAGAGACGAGGAAATTACCGACAGAATCAAATCCGTCTCTAGTCTGCTTAGTGACAGAATATTTGCATTTTAGAGACAAATTTTGTCCATCGGTAGGAAATTAGGAGAAAACAAATTAAATACGTAACAAATAAACATACATGTTGATGTTGATGACCACTCCTCCAATCGATCACCTAACGTTTTTAGCCATTTGGTTTTTTCAAATGAAGTAAAAATGAAAGTTAAGAATTGGAGAAAAGACAAAATTGATGGATATATATATCTCACTACAAGGAAAAGAGTAAACAGCGGCAGTTGAATTTGTCAAGCGGCGGCGGTTTTGAACTGCCGCTATTGCGTTTCCGGCGGTTTTTCAAGCGTCCCAGTTTTCGGCGTCGCTAGGTCATTCAGCGGCGGTTTTGGCAACCGCTGGAACAACCGTCGCTACGGTGATTTGCGGCGGTTTTGCATGCTTTGCGGCGGTTTTTGTAAAAAAAAATTAAAAAAATATTGAGATAATAGTGGCGGTTTGGAACCGCCGCAAACCTTTAAAATGTTTTAAAAAAAAATCCCAATAATAAATTGGGTATTTAGTCAAATTTTTTTCTTTTTTATATTTATTTCATTAGCTTTTTATTCTGTTAACCATTTTTAATACCTCAATTAAAAGTCACTTTTCATAATGTAATCATTTAATTACTATCTAACAGTACATTTGAAAGAATGTAAACTATTATGCAAGTAGATCAATCCAATCAAAGTAGATCGATCCAAGTTATGTGTCAATACAAAATGTAGTGCAATGATGAATATCCAGAACCTCAAGTGAAGTGAGGTGTCACATACTTTCTGGCAAGCCTCTCAATCCTTTAAAGCAACGGTTCCCAAATTCACTCTTGAAAAGACAAAGCTCATTGCAGTCAAAGATAGCCAGATGCTCCAAAGCTCAGGTGAAGGGTTCATTTTGTAACTCCTTCAATGAGACATTACTTACACTCAGATCTTGAATTCAAGTAAGATATGGAAGTCCAAGTTTAGTGGAATGGAAGATTGCAAACTAGCAAGACAGAGAAATATATCCATTTTATCTACTTTAAAAAACAGCTCTAAGTTTTAATATGAGTACCATCTCCAGAGATTAGAAAACCCTCACCTCCATATACCGTGAGTACTGCAAGTGATTGGATCAAATGCACCTTCAAACTACCATATGCAGTAACGATGCTAACTGTCATCCCATTTTGAAGCTTCACAGTCACAGCCATTACAAAAATAATGAAATAAATAAATTGAAGTCGTCAAAGGAAAATAAATTGTAGCTGTCATATATGAAGAATTACTCACCTCTACATCATCACCTCCACCAAGCTTAGCAGTGCTGGTTGCTTTCTGGGACTCTTCTGTGGCGGAGGTAAGAAAAATTCAGTAAACATTGATAGAAAAGGACCACAAAAAATGCATAACTACCACAATTAATGTTCATCATTAAACCTCACTATCTAGGTGCCTTCATACATAGTTAAATAAATAAGGAAACAACCGTCAGCGGCGGTTTGAACTGTCGGTGCATGTGGAAAGCGGCAGCGGTTCTAAACTAATCGCCGCTAATTGACTGCCGCTAATTTCCTTTTTTCTTGTAGTGATGGCTTAGTTTGTAGGAACCTTGTCCTCTAAAAAGGTAAGCAGCCTGGCAATGCTGATGTAAATGCTCACTAAAACTTGCCAAAAGTTTAATAAATATGAAAGTTTTGATATAAGGACAATAGTAATTAATATTTATAAAGAGGCAAAACAGTAGACTCATTACCTTTTCTTGTAGCTCACTAAATCACATCAACAAGAACCTGTAATGACTTAAAACCTCTTCATTAATAACATGCTATAGATCAAATTCTCAGACCTAAATAGATTATTGTGTATATCTCCAAAGTACAATGACCTTAAATGGAATTATACACCATTATCAAATATTAGCAATTGGGCTAGGCTAACTTCTTAAGTTAAAAGTAGGAACTAGGAACAAAAGAAAAACAAAGCCAATTCCCTTTGATAATTTGATGAACTAAAATGGGAGAACTAGGAAGGAGAGACACTGAAGAACTACATTCGCAAAGAAACTACAAATAAAATAGAAGTAATTATTTCCATGTATCTTCATATCATAATTAATGATCATATAATAAAAATAAACCCAATGGGAGAATGGCAAACCTGTTTCCACAATTCAAGAGTCCACAAGGAGGAAATCATGTAGAATTCATCTTCACTCTTGGTTCCTAAGTGAAAATTTTCAAGAGACTGATGTTTCCTGTTCTGCATCTTCATAAGCAGATAAGCCACTCACTCCTTGCTTACTATCGCAATCGTCTTTGTGCAAACGATGCATCTCGAGACTATTTGGTAGTTCCGGGCTAATCCTTCTCTTGAGCTCTAAATTTTGTTGCACGAAACAATTAAAGCTTAGTTAAATAATATTTAGGAAGAATTTAGTACAAACACATGCATTCGATTATATATTATGATCTTACCACAATTTAAACAAAATTTTAAAAATAATGATGTGACAGGATATAGTAAAATATAATTAGATGTCAATGTATAGTTATTTATCTCTATCTAAGAAAACATGTGGCATTTTTCAAAGAGAAGGATTACTTTTTCGAGTGATTGCTTGTCGAGTCATCGCCAAGAAATCATCCCATTTGAATGTGTGCAGTTCTTGCTTCTCTTCTTCTGGAAGCTCAAAATTGGGTTCTCTCCCACACATGAAAGCAGCCCTAAAGAAAAAAAGAAAAAAAAAATAGATGTTTTTCATGCTAACTAAGTCACAGTTAACATAATATAGCGAAGCAAAAAAGACCATGAGCATTACGATGCCAACTTTCCCGGTTTTGTAATCAGGGTCAGCCAGACATAAGTGAAGTAAACACCATGAGCATATAAGTGAGCAGCTTCTTCTTGTGATCCTACAGTCCCTAAGTGAATCTGTTTCTTGTCAACTTTTATCGCTGCCTGCCACTTCATATTTTTGAAGTAAACACCTCTCATGCATGCTTCTTGACTGTGCAGATTCTTTCTCCTATGTCGCTTCCTACGTTTGATAGGAGGTCCTGATAAATGCAAGGTCAAATAAGTGACATGCAAATAAATAAAGCCGTAAAAAATATAACAAATTTGGATGGAAAAATTAGTGATGGATCAACAAAGTAATTGATAAAATCAAATAATTTCCAATTATTAACAATTCCGAACATATCCTAAAGCAAAAATCATTTATAACTAGGTCAGTTTAGTCATTAAAAACTAACCAACGGTTTGTTGAGTAAGTTGATCTTTGGATGAGCTTGAACAAGAATTATTCGATGAACCTGGTTCTTCTTGCACGACGGTATTCTGGTAAACATAAAACAGTTCAGTATAAGTTATCGGCAGCCTAAGACATACATAATAGATAGACTACCAATAGTTAAACATCAATCTGACTGTTTTACATAGGCAAATGTTAGTGGTTCAGTTATTCATTCAGCGTACCATTGACATACACCTTTAGGGACACATCCATTCGGATCAGATCACATCTAGTCAAAAGATGCAAATTCAACAACTTGGCAACCTATCTTGAATCTTTTTTCGGTTCTAGTATCAAATGATATTTCGCTAGTGAAAAATAATTTGTAATGTATTGATCTAGATGGAGAATACAAGAAGTAAAATATGCACGCTGACCACTTTTACAACTTACTCTTCAACATATTCATCGATCTTTCATTTTCCTATTAGAATGCCAAAGCAATGCTACTTAAAAGCTAAAGTGGTCAATAAAATCTAATGATGATTGCTGAGTTGTTGCTAAATTTTCTGATATTGAACATTTTCAAAGGAAAGACTTAACTTATATCAAAGTTTCTTTCTAACCTGATTTTTCAATTGAATTTGAACTAATGTGATGAAAATAAAAGTCATCTTTGAAATGAAATGACAAATAAAAGAAGCTGATAAACAGATATATCAAGAGGGCCAAAAACCAAGATCTAACACCAAGATAAACCAATTAGTATTCTAAAATATTACAAAAAAAAGAGATAGTTAGATGCATTCAAAACTATAAAAGACTAAACACTAATCTAATTAATAACTAATACTGCTTAATATTTTAAGAGGTTTCAAGGCTCAAATATACTATCTCAATCCAATCATACACTAATTGTTTTTGCCTAACATTACCATCATCATCATCATCATCATCATCTAACACCAAAATCGCCTGAGATCGACAGCTGAAAGAAGTGCTTATCAAAAAAAAAACTGCTGAAAGAAGTACCTGGCCCGAAAAAAAAGTGACACATGACATTGAAAAACAAAAGCAAGGGAGGGAGGGTTAGATAATGGAGAAAATTGTCAAAGAAACATGCTAAATTTTCAAAATCATACTGAAATTTCAAAAAACTAATTACTAAATTTCAAAATCATACCAAAATTTAAAAAACCCTAAAATATTTAACAACAAATAAGAAACTGGACCTGGATTTTGAAGATTGAAGCTGAAGGTTGAACGAATCTGAGGAGAAGGTTGAATAAAGGTGAAATTAGAGAACGAATCTGAAGCTTGATGGTTCAATACAAAGAACGATGAACCCTAATTGTGATTGAACTTGCGACTGATTAGAGATGAAGCTTGAAGACTGAGAGGAAGCGTTGCAAAACGTGTGAACCCTTCCATCTCGATCCTTAAGAAATAGTGAGAAAGATGACTGAAACTTGCGATACGGAACCTTGTGAAAATTTGTTTTGTTAATTTGATTGCAAATAGGATAAATAAGTGAGGGAATGAAATTTGGCTTCGCGAAATCTGAAGAGAATACATTGAGCATGCGGCGGCGGTTTGTAACCGCCGGGAAAACCGCCAGTATAATGAGGAGCGGCGGCGGTTACTGTGTAACGGCCACTGTATGTCTGTCGCTGAAAGAATTTTTTCTTGTAGTGTCTGATCATTTCTACAAATTTACAATGCATTTCTCTCACAATATCTTTCTTTTCTATGTTCTTATTTTTTTTTTTTTATCTTTTTTCTATTAGAAGTTTTTCTTAACATTAACTTCTTTCCTTGTTGCACTTAATTAGTTAAGAAAGAAAATAGAACCGCCAAGAATTATTTTAAAGGGAAGTTATAGTTTTCAACATGCCTTAAGATCTAAATCAAGTGAAGGGTAAAATGGGAAGAAAAAAAGGCTACACCAAAACATTATTTTTTTCCCTTTATATATGGTATAGATAAAATTAAATACAATTTGCATTTAATTTTTTTATCTTTCATTTTCTCCATAATATAACCAATAAAAAACTATTGTTGCATCTCATAAAATATATTTAAAAAAACACAAAAAATTATACTTAATTCAAATTATTATATTTTAGTTTTCTTATTAAATGTAATAAAAAATTATTATACTAATTTAGAACAAACGAGAGTATTTGTAACTTGTAAGTACTTAAAACAAAATTACAAAAAATTACAGCATTAAAATTATCCTCTCTCATTTTGTGAATTTGATGATTACTTAGGTATGGTAATGGACTTGAGCACGTTTAGCTAAAATGACCCTAGTGGCTAGAGATTCTTATTCTCAACTTGAAACCTTAAATTTGAATGTTTACTGAAATATATACATGTAAATATTAGTAAATGTGATGTTGTTTGATTTGTCTCGACGAATACTTTTAAAATATACAATTTTTATAATTTTTAATAATAAATAATTAAAAATATTTATGATTAAAGTTGTGCATTGACAAACGTGAGGGTGGTCAAACAAATCATTTATTTTGAGATAGAGAGTATAAATATTCAAACAACATTGACATTGACAACCTTAAATTGGATTGATAGTTTGATACAATGATATTTAGTCGTGCACATGCAAATAACATTGACAACGTGGAGAAGATAAGAAGACGATGTGGATGGTAATGGTGATGAATTGTGAAGCATTGGTAATGGCTATTGTCCATAGAAATTGTATGATAAGATTTTGATGGATGAGTGAAACATCACATGATGAGAGGAGTCCGTACATGAGACCACATTAATGGTTTTATTTCTTTGTTTTTCTTCTTCTTAAATGTTGGGTTGACCTTGGATTCTTGGAGTTTGCTCCTCTTAAGGTTTTAAGTTCGATTCTCCCAGTGTTAATTTTGGTGGGCTAGTTCATACAGAGTAAAAAAATTCTGGCTTTAAACGGGACCCCCGCAAGTGAACGGTGGGATTGGTCCTCTCGGATTAGTCACTCCTTGAGCCGGATATCGAGTTTCAAAAAAAAAATGCAGTTTTAACCCTCTTTTTTGTTTTTGTTTTCAGTTTTAACCCCTTAAATTTCATAATTGTATGATTTTATTCTCATAATTTTCAATTGTGCAATTTTAAATTTTACCCCTCTAAGTTTCACAATTGTTCAATTTTAGCCGCCAAATTTTAATTGTACAATTTTGATCTCCAAATTTACCCCATCTTGCATTTGCTAGCCGCTCCTTGACTTTTTTGACTAAAATTTACTTATGTGGCATTTTGATATTTAAAAAATATTTTAAGAAGAAATTAAATAGATGTTTTAAAATTATAAAAAATAAATGAAATTATGTTCGTGGAAAATAACAGAAAATAAGTTTTACTTTGTTATATATGTAGTTTATAAAATAACTTTGCAATAAAAAAATAGTTTACAAACTATTTTGATGAGATTTTTTATAAAATAATTTTGTGTGAAAAACATAGTTTATAAAATAATTTTACTATAAAAAAATAGTTTATAAAATAATTTTTCTATAAAAAAATAGTTTATAAAATAATTTTTCAATAAAAAAGTAGTTTATAAAATAATTTTTCTGTGAAAAAATAGTTTAAAAATAACATATGAAATTTTATGAACTGTTTTTTAAGTTCTATAAATGTTTTCTATAAATGGTTTTAAAATGTCACATAATAAATTTTAGTCAAATAAGTCAACGGGGAACGCAAATGCAAAATGAATACACTTGGAGGCTAAAATCGCACAATTAAAACTTGGTGGCTAAAATCGAACAATTGTGAAATTTAAGGGGTTAAAATTGCCCAATTGAAATTTGGAGGCCTAAATCATACAATTGAAACTTTGGGGGTCAAAACTGCATTTAAGCTTTTTTTTTTATATTGGTTGAATATATTTTTATATGGATCTGTGACATAGTGTTGTATGAAGAATACTTTCATATTCTTATTTATTCATCATGCCTAATGACTCTCAATATATAGAGCTACAATTTTTTAAATCATATTAGAATTAATAAATATTATTTGTAAACCTATCAGAATTATTCACAACCGAGGTAGGTATAATTCTGATATGGATAATTTTGATAAGTCTAAAAATTAATAAACCATATTTGTAAATCTAATAGAATTATTCACCTCTATAGTATATCAGTACATATTTAAATAAGATGTATATTGAAAAATTCACAGTTCAAACATAACTAACATTAAAAACGTTTTTGTGTTGTTTTGTCCACTTTGAATTTGATGGGTCCTCTTTATATTTTTTTAAAAAAGGACCACAATATAAATTGATGAATAGATGTGTGCATATTTTATAAAAGGAACCTCTCAATAACATTTAACCGATATAAATTTTATAAAATCCACCGTTTGATTGAAAGTTTATATCATATAAATTATTTATGTAAAACTTCAGACAAATCTAAAATTATTTAATATGTTATTGAGATACATTAAAATTAACGGTTTGCGTCTTTTTTAAAATGTCTTTAATCTATTTGTGAATCCAACAAACACTGCAATATGTAGCCCAACAACAACGTAAGGATGAAGTTTGAGTATCCCCATTATTATTAATTATTATCAATATTGAAAGTATTTGTATCCCCATGACTTTTTCCCGTTAATATTGAGAAAACTTTCCAACAAATCCGTCTACTTAATCATATTAAAAAGAGCATTGCTATTTAGTAAGAATGATTTAAGAGAAGAAATGCAAGAATAACACATGGCATCATCTTACAGGATGATGTAATTTTAATCTTCTCTTTTAGTGGAAATCATATGGGGTAGTTGATGTAAATAAGGGTGAAGATTTATTCTTGCAATTCTTCTCTATAGATTTTCTTACTAAATAGCATTTTCCTATTAAAAATGTGATAAAAAATCTAAATGATCAATTTAGATCTGCAACCTAGATATTTTTCCTCATGCTTCAAGAGAAATCACATTAATATTTTCCTAGAAAATAGGATGCACCCTTAATTTTTTCCACATACTTCATGAGAAATCACATTAATCTAAATGATCAATTTGGGTCTGCAACCTAATACAAATTTTTCTATTTTAAATTCATTAAGATGCGCCCTTAAGTCATATGTTAACATTTGCCTATATAATATGAATAATATTTCATATTATGATACTCATAGCTAATATTAAAATAATTCATTAAAAACTCAGAAAAAATCACAAACATTTTTAAAATTTTGTAAAAATAATTTAAAAAACCCTGATCAATTGGACCTGTGTCACTTTTTAACTTCAACAAATCGGCATTGCATAAGGTTTCACGAGAGGGAGAGGAGGAAGGACAAGGAAAACCATTTATATCAAATTATATATGAACGATATCTAGTTTATAGGGGTGGACACTAGACGGGTTTGGGCGGGTTCAAGTCCAAAGTTGTCATCCAAATGAAATCGTAGAGTCAAAAAATAAGGATCAATCCGTCCATAAAATGGAGATCGATTTTCACGGGTTCGGATTTGCGGTTTAAACGAGTTATTGGGCGGTTTGATTCGGTTAGAAATTAAAAAATTCAAAAATTAAATATAAAAATAATAATAAACTCAACCCTTGGAATTTAGATTCCGAAAATATGCAACTAGAGATGAGAAAATCATGAAACAAACACAAAAGAAAAGTGTTACAAACCCTAAATCAACATAAAAAGTAAGAAAAAAAAATAAAAATCTCAAATAAAATTAAAAATATAACATTTGAATTCAGCGAAGTTAGACAAACAAGATGAAGAAAGATCAAGATTTTGGTTTCAAAATGTTCCATGATTGTTTTAATCTCCATGGATTTGAGGTGAAGTGAGAAAATATGAAGAGGATGCGGGAGAACAGCTTAGAGTGTGTATATCACATAAGGAAAGTGTTAAACGCGACATTTTGATTTACTCTTGCGGGCGGGTTTCGGGCACCGTCGGTTTAGTTTCATCTACCCGAACTCGCCCATAATAACCACATTCAAACCGAATTTTTCAACCCGCTGACCTGTGGTCCATTATAAACGACCCAAATCACTTTATTTTTTGCGGGTATTTTTGGGTTGGGACGAGTTTTGGATTTTTGTCCAGCCCTACTAGTTTATAGCAACATGGTAGATGAAAAATTCAGGACGAACAAAAGAAAGGGTAACACAGATCTAATTTCACCCGAACCATTCTCCCTCTGGAATCCTTTTTCCCTCTCTGCCTTAAATGAAATCAACACCTCCCAAAACGTCACTATTGCTTCTGATTGAAGTTCATTTTACGGTTTCTTAATTTTCTGGTTCTTTCTGATTCAAGTTTGTTTCATTGTTCTCTCCAATTTTAATTTACTAATTTCCAATGTAAGTGGCCCGGTGACAAAATGCGCGCCACACATAAAAAAACCGCCAACTCAACACAAAATGGGAGGAAAATGATTTTGCTATTTGCTTGAAAATTGTTATTGCTTATTGCTCTTACCTGGGAATGTTGAGGCTCTTCTAAACTTTTCATAGTCTCACTTCAGATGGTGTAAGTTTTCTGAAAGAGATTGTTAGGCTTAAGGAACCAAAACAAATGAATTGCACTACTTTATATAACTTATGTCCATCACAAAAGTAATTGAAGGTGCATCAGGTCAACTACCCAACTATCTCTTAGTGGGTAGTTACTAAAATTGAGGGAAATAGTAAAAGACCACTTTAGGTTTGATGGAAAATTACCACAATATACACTTAGCAGGTAATTATCATTTATTTAAATTAATAAATAAAGAAAAGGAGATAAATCCAACATCACTCTCTAATCAAATATCCCCCATCTCTTTCTCTAAATTTACTTTACTTCTGTTGTATGGACCTTTTTTTTTTGTCAATTAGTCTAGTGCCCAGCTGAAATTCAACTCTTACCTTTGCTTGGCAGAGGAGAAATAGGAGAGAAAAAGAGAAGAGGGAAAGAAAAGCACGGAAACCAAACGAGCATACGCAATGTCATACCAATTGGATTAAACTTACAGAATGGATCTCTCCTTCTAATTGAGCAACATAAACCATTTTTCTCTCTTCTTATCATTTATTACTTCCCCTCCAATATTTTAAAGATTATAATTCTTACATTAAGTCTTCTATTTCTTCTATTGAACAATTGGAAATTTGTAGTAATGATTTATTTTTAGTTTTCTTTGTTTGGGCATTTATTGAAAATATTACTAGATATTCAATTAGTTTTATTAGCAATATAAATCAAACATCATATTCAAAAAATTATTAACTGTTATATTTTTTAAAACACCACTAGAAATGGGCTTCGGCCCTCTATTTTACCAAAAAAAAAAAAATACCACTAAAAGAAAATTATATGAATCCACCACTCACATTTCATCCTCTTTTAAGGCGTTTGTGGTCAAAACATAATTTTCCACATTAATATTGTTTCAATAAAAAATTACGGAGAATAATTGAACACCTCTAACTCCACAATAGAAAAAATATTGTTTCAATAAAAAAATAAATTTTTTTGTTCAAATTTTTTTTGTTTCAATAAAATAAAATAATACATTCAAAAAAATAAAAATATAATTGAACACCTCTAACTCCTCAAAGTTCATTCAACACCTCATTTTCTATCGCACTACCAACTCATCTCCTTTATCACATCATATACTCCATTCATTTCTTATCAAACTAGTTTTGAGACCCGTGCGGGTCTATTGACTTTTATTTATAAATTATTGTTAAATTATAAATGATGTCATTCTGTTATTTTTTGTAAAATATATTAAATTAAGTAATTGTCGTGCGGGTCTATTTTTTGTAATTGTCTCGTGTGTGATTTTTGTGTAATAAATTTTAATTAATAATAAAAAATATTTACTATTCAATTTCTTTTTTTATTAAAGTAATTATTCTGTGTATGATTAATTTTATTTTATTAGAGAAATTGTCCCGCGTATGATTAATTTTTTTTATTAAAGCAATTGTCCCGTGTATGATTAATTTTTTTTATTAAAGCAATTGTCCCATGTATGATTAAATTTTTTTTTATTAAAGCAATTGTCTCGTGTATGATTAATTTTTTTTATTAAAGCTATTGCCCCGGGTATGATTAGAAAAAAATTTATTAAAGCAACTGTCCCGTGTATATTTAAAAAAAAATTATTAAAGCAATTGTCCCGTGTATGATTACTTTTTTTTATTAGAACAATTGTCCCGTGTATGATTTTTTATATATTAGTGATCAACACTTTCTTTTTTTTTTTTGACAAAATTATTGATCAACACTTGTCCCGTGATGTTTTAAGTATAATGACAAATATTTACCCCTTAATTATTATAATTCATAAGTTTTCACTAACAAAAATTATATCTTTGTAAATTGTTTTCATGAACTACCTTAAAAAACTTATAATAATACATAAAAACTTATTTATTTGCATAAGTTATTTCGCATAAACTCATAAATAAGTCAATCCAAACGGGTCGAATGTGTTTTTGTTTCTATTTTTCTGTTCTTTTATTTTAAGCTCATAAATAAGTATCTTCTTTTATTAGGTTATTCTAGTTTTATTTTTTTTATATAATTTTTTATATGTTAGATTGAGTTATTATTTTTGAAGCGTATCTTTTATAGTGATTTTTGTTCATATTTTTATGTGTAAATTTATTTTAATTAAATTTTTATGTGAAGGTTTATTTGATGCTTATCTTCTTTTTTTCCTATTTTTGTTTGGTGTTTTTTTGTTTAAAGATGTGGTTTCTGATGTTATTTTTATGGGAAGATTTCTTTTATACTTATCTTTCTTTCCTATTTTTTTTATTAATTTAGAGTTAAAATTACATTTAAGGGCGTAAAACTTAGAACATCGTTAAAAAACAATAAGGAAAAACTTAGATTTTTAATAGTAGTTTCTTTTAATATATTGTGAGTAAATTGTTGAATGGACGTAAGAGTGTTTTTAAAGAAAAACATTTTTTTTGTGTGCGCACCAATGTAGTTGTAGGCATTTGGCAAGGTCGATAGAGTTGTATATGTCAGCAATAACATATCGAAACATATTAAGGTGCCTCTGTCATTGAGTTAAGGGCACGTGTATTAAAAAATAGTAGAAACAACATGTGAATATTTTCCTATAAATAGACACACACATGTTAAGTTATTCTCAACTTGCAACCTTAAACCGAAACATTTGATTGAGTCTTTAGTCCAAAATAGTTGGAATTACAAAGGTGATATATTTAACCACAAATAAAGTCATGTCAGTTTCAGCAACGTCATCACTAGTTGCTCCAACCATTAACCCCAACTCCAATTCGTCTAGACGTACTGCAAATTATCACCCCAACATTTGGGGGGATCTTTTCATTCAATATGATGATGGTGATAAGGAACATATGGTAATATTAACTTGGTTTATTTCATGAAGCTAACTATTTGTTATGAAATATTATGAGTCCGTTTGAAACAATGTTTTAAGAACCGGACCGGTGCTTGAACCGGTGTAGCCACTGGTTCAAGGTTCAACCGGTTGGACCGGTTCAACCGTTATTGAACCGTTTATATTGAACCGTTCATATAATTTCCTATTTTACATTTCACTATTTCAGCCAAACACATTATTTTACCAATATTTTTTAGGCCCAATACCTTTTTTTTCTCTCAACACTTTTAAAGCCCAATTCTCAATTCTCAAAGGCATTTATATGTTGTAACCCTAATTTCATTCCATAGAATAGCAGCAGCCGCACCATGTCTTTCTTTTTTCTTAAATTTCAAACATTTCTTTCTCCTTCTACAGAACACTACCAATCTACCATCTTCTTCTTAATTTCATATAACAACACATTTGTTCTATTTTAGTTCTTCTTTAGGTGACTTTCCACATGATGCAGCAAATCATAGCTTTAATATATTAGAAATTGATCATATACCACCACCATAGATCCACTCTTCTCAAACTCATCTGTATATTCTTCTTCTTCTTCTTCTTCTTCTTCTTCTTCTTCTTCTTCTTCTTCTTCTTCTTCTTCTTCTTCTTCTTCTTCTTCTTCTTCTTCTTCTTCTCAAATTCTACTTTTTCTTCTTCAAGCTCCACCTTTTTCTTAAATTGAAACGATATTGATCATGTATTGTGTTTATGAATTAAAATAGGATTTATGAATTATTGCCGGAAGACACCTTATATTGAAACGATATTACTGGAAAACACAACTGAGAAAGAGGATTTATGAATTAAAATAGGAATTTTTTTTTTAAACGCAAAAAAGTTGCGTTGGGGAAGTTTTAAAAAATAAAAATATTTGTTTTTTAAATTGCTATACCGTAAACTAAAAAAAAAAAGTAAAAAAATTCATTGGTTTTTTTAAAAAAGTTGGACCGGCCGGTTAGGTGAAACCGGGACCGGTTCACCGGTTTTCCGGTTTCCACCGGTTTAATCCGGTTAAATCCGGTTTTTTACCGGTTCCACAGACTAGCGGTTTAGCAGTGTTGTCCGGACCGGTACAAGGTTCGGTTCACGGTCGAACCGGTTGAACCGGCCGGTCCGGTCCGGTTTTTAAAACATTGGTTTGAAATAGTTTATTTTTGGATTTATACAAAATAATTTATTTATAACAATATATAAAAAGGATATATGTTTTTGGATGACTTTTTTATTATTCTAATTTTATCCTTTAAAAACTACCGCTTACTAAAAAATAATACTCTGTATTATATTATAGTAACCAACTTTCCTCAAATAACTCACACTGACTTTTGCAATAGGATATGTGTTTTTTGGATTGTATACTGTCCTTTGAAGTTTTAAGGTGTTACTTTTTTTTTTTTTCAAGGTGTTACTTTAACTATGGTGTGGACCAATGCACATAAATTACAATTTTTATTTTGAGAAAAACTAAAAATACACAAATTAATTTAAATAAAAATTAAATTTATAATAAACCACTGTTTACAATTTATATACGTTAGGATAATAGAAAACATGGATCACACAAACGGGTACGTTCGCCCGCTAGTATAAATAAATAAGATTTTATATATTATTATAAGGTTGTCAAGGTAATTTATGAAAAAATAGCACATAAAAATATAATTTTTGTTAGTGAGAACTTATAAATTAAAATAAAAATTATTTACTTGCATAAGCTGTTTTACAAGTTCAAAAATAAGTTATTCCAAACAGATCCTATATTAAATTGTCAACTCTTTTGTATACATTCTTTCTGGTCACTCTATTTAGCATTTTCCTTTGAATAAATGTTTTTTTTTAGTAAAAAGTAAGAGAAAAAATTGACTAGAGTTTACAAATAGTAGCGCTTACGAGATAGATTTATAAGGATGTGTTAAAATCAATGTAAATAACCAAATAAGTACCCTCTTTGTCCCAAATTATAAGGAAAAAAACAAATCTCACATTTATTAAGAAAAACTAAAATATAATAATTTGAAGTATTATGTATTTTTGTATTTTCTTGAAATAAGTTTCATGAGAAGATGTATAAATAATTTTCATTGATTATTTTTGTATTATGTATTTTCCTTAAAATAAGTTTCATGAAATTTAGAAGGGAAGAGAAATTTTAAATTTTATTTCTCTTATAATTTGGGACAAAGAAATTGAGTTTTTGTCCCTTATTTTTGTATTATGTATTATTTTTTTTAATAGAACAATTGAACTTTAATTTTTTAATGCGCAGGAATTGGATGAAATAATGAAGCAGATTATAATGCTAAAAGAAAGGGTGAGCCAGTTGTTACTTCCTATAATTGAGAATGCCACAAGCCCTCTGAGGGAAGCTAATTTGATCGATTCAATCCAACGTTTGGGGTTATACTATCATTTTGAGCACGGGATTGGAGAATTATTGCGACAAATTCACAATAATTATGTTGTTAATGGAACAATAACTCTTAACGAAGACCTTCATTCTATTGCACTTGTCTTCAGGTTACTAAGGCAACAAGGATATCACATTTTACCCGGTATTGTATATGATTTAACCTTTATGGGTTTTTATTTTTAGTTTTAAAAAAATTATGTTAGATTGTAATATATTTTAAATGTATAGTATAACATAGCAAAAAAAAAACATAGCAGACACCTGAATTCCTAATATATTTAAATAGTGTTCCGATAAGATGACATCAAGTCATCAATCTCTAATGATATACACTAGTTGACTGAAAAGAAAGAACCAAAATTCATGATAGAAAATAGTTAAGGGATCAAAACTTGATGAAATTTTTTATAAAGACTAAAACAAAATTTAAGATATTTATAGGGATCAAAAATATATTTAACTCTTAATTTTAGAAGATTCTAAGTTCTAACTATATTAAATCTCTTGAAAAAAAAGTCATGTGAACTCAACAAAATTAAAATGAGAAAATTGTTTAAGGTACAAAAATACCTATATAATCATATATTATACATGTTGTGGTTCTCAGATGTTTTTAAGAAGTTCAAGAATGAGCAAGGCAACTTCAATGAAACACTTATTGGTGATGTTGAGGGAATGCTAAGCTTGTACGAAGCAACACATATGAGGATTCATGGAGAGGACATATTAGATGAAGCACTTTCTTTCACTTCATTACACCTTAAAATGATGGCAACTCAATCGAGTCCTTCTCTTGCTACAAAAATTAATCATAGCTTAAAGCGACCACTCTTCAAGAACTTGCCTAGGCTAGTGGCAAGGCATTACATTTCCAATTATGAACAAGACCCCTCACATGATGCAACTTTGCTATTACTTGCCAAATTAGATTTCAATTTGCTTCAAAAACAACATCGGAAAGAAATTGGCGAGATTTCAAAGTAAGTTTTTTTTTTCTAAATTAGCCTTTCATAATTTGAGAATATTTACTTTATCAACCAATGAAAACAAAATATATGCATGTTTTTCTAAATTTTATTAATGCACTAATTCTCTCCCTTCACTCCAACCAACCAGAGCTCTTTCTTCTCTTTCTTTCTCTTTGGATCCACGCTCTCTCTCTTCATTCCAGCAACAACCACAACTCTTTTTCCTCTCTCTTTCTCAATGGATCTGCATCTCTATTTTTCACCATCTCATCACCAAAAAACTATGAACAGAAGTAGATCTGCATCTCACTTTTTTATCATCTCACCATCAAAAATACATCTCTCTTTCTCATTGGATCTACCTTCTCTTTCTTCTCACTCCAACCACATCATAACAGTAGAAGCAGTAAAACTATGAACGACGCGGGCACCGGAAAAAACATGGTGCACGATTTCAGTGAGAATGAGTTGGTTTTTCAACCGGTGGAATTGAATCCGGTGACGATGCCGGCGCCGAAAAAAATGGGTGCTTGATTTCACTGAGAAAGAGAGTGGTGTGAAGTTATTGGAGGTGGCGGTGGTGGTCGTTGGTGATGGAGGTGGCGGTGGTGGTCGCCGGTGATTTGCAGGGATGAAGAAGTCCATGAAAGAAGAGAAAGAGTTGAATACGTTAATAGAGGAGAGAGAAGAAATAGAAAACAGACTGGTTGGAGTGAAGAGAGAGAATTAGTGCATTAATAAAATTAAAAAAAACAATAAAAAGTAGTGTATTAATTGTTGCTTATCCTGTGCAATCTTGCACAGGTTAAAAAAACCCTTACTAAATTACTCTTTGTGTATAAATGTAATTAACGTTGAGTTTTCATATTCCAAGACAAATTAATAATATTAATAGGGATTATGTTTGAAAAAATAGTAATAAATGCATCTTGAAATTTGTAGAGGATCTTATGTTTAAAAACAAACATATTTCTTGATGGCAGAACTGACCCTCGAACCAAATTCAACTGGTGGTGAAAACAAAATAAAAAATAAAAAATCATATAATGAAAGACAGAAGGAGTAGTGTCTTTCAAATAAATCATGATTAAAATACCACCATTTTTTTAGATTTAATTCATATACACCGACAATATAAAGAATTTTTATATCATCAATTTACTGGTTTGTTTTCTTTACTTAACTAGGTGGTGGAAAGATTTAGATTTTGAAACAAAACTGCCTTTTGCGCGCAATAGAATAGTTGAAGCTTACTTTTGGATATTGGGAGTGTATTTTGAGCCTCAATACTCTGTTGGTAGAAGGATATTGACAAAGGTGATATCATTGGCGTCAGTAATTGATGATATATATGATGTTTATGGTACAATAGAAGAGCTACAACTTTTCACTCAAGCAATTGAAAGGTTTGAGGTTTATACATCTATTAAATTTTCACTATTAAATATTGGAAAATTATAAATTTTTGAGGGAATTTATTAAGCTCTTAATTTGAATTGAAATTCTAGGTGGGATATCAGTTGCATGGATTTTCTACCAGAATACATGAAATTTTGCTATAAAGCCGTTTGGGATGTTTATGAAGAAATGGAGCAAGAGATGGTCAAGGAAGGCAGAGCATTTTGTGTAATCTATGCCAAAAATGAAGTAAATATTGGGTCAAATACATCAAAGGGTTATTTAAGTTTAACGCGCGTTTATAATAAATTAATCATTTAATTTTCCTAAGTACTGAATTAGTCATTTAAATTTGTAATAGTGTAATCTATTACAAATTTAGAGGAAATTGATAGAATATAATCACATATTCAACATCATTAAAATGTTTTTAATTTATTTTATATGTTACTATTTTTTAAAAACAAAATTTCATTTATTTATTTTTTTTATTTTAACTTATTTTTAAAATGTTTTTTAATTTTAAAGGTCACGTAAACAAGTTTTGGTCAAAAAAAGTCAATAGGGATATAAAATCCAAAGGGGAGGGAGCAGGGGGTGTGTGTGTAAATTTGGGGGCCTAAAATTGCACAATTGAAATTTGGAGAGGGTTAAAATTGAACAATTGTGAAACTTAGAGATTAAAATTGCACAATTGAAACTTGAAGAGCAAAAGTTCTACAATTATAAAATTTGATGGGTCAAAACTGCATTTAAATCTATAATATAATATAGTGAATTTAATTAAGGCTCTATTTAAATTTTTGAGTTTAGGGTTGATAATTTAAGAATATGTGTCCCTTCTGTTAATTTCTTTTTCTTTTTACAAAAAATAAATGTTTTTAGTCCTTAAATTAGTCTTTGTAAATACAAATAAAAATTAAAAGGGAATAATATTTTTTAAAAATTAAACTAAAAATGGTGACTAAAAATATATTTAATTCTTAGATATATACCTTATCTTGTAAATTATTTTGATGCATGTGTACGTTAGATGATAAGATTGGTCCAAGCCTACTTTACTGAGGCCCAATGGTTCAGTAGAAATTATATACCAACGGTGGAAGAATACATGGCTCTTGGAATAGTAAATTCTGGTTACTATCTAATCACAACAACATCTTTCATTGGAATGGGATGCATTGCTACAGAAGAAATTTTCCAATGGTTAACCAATAACCCCAAAATTGTTAATGCTACATCAATAATTGCCAGGCTCATGGATGATATTGTTTCCAATGAGGTGAGCACAAGAATTATTAATTAATCAATTTCCATTCTTTTAAATTTTAAATATTTTATTTTTATATTTTATATATAAAAATGTATAATTTTGATTTACTACCGGTGTAAAATGTTTTATAGATAAACAAAACACAAACATTATGTATGATTTAAAAGTAGTTAAATGCTATTATGGTCAAATTCTGTAAAAGTAAATAAATAATGATAACAATATATTCTCTAACACAGATTCTTCAATGTACTAGTTATTATATTTTATCCGTTTGAATTCATATGGTCCTACTAATTTTTTTAGAGACCCACTTGATTGCTAGGGTTCATAAGAAATTCAACCAATAAAAGAGATCGTTTAAAAGTGTGTATTGTCTTGTCTGTCTCCCGAGAGATCACTTGGTTGAGGTTTCGATCCTTAATTTTGAGAAATTCGGTTCCAGACCTGGCACCGAGATAGAAAGTGTGTATTTCTAGCACTTCTAAAAAAAATTATTGCAGTTGTATAATTTTTGTGATTGAACAGTTATATTTAGATGATTATGTCAAATATTTAGAATAATAAATTTTAGAAATACGTGTTTAATATTTTCTTTTCTTTTTTTATATTAATTAGTTTGAGCAGGAGAGAGGGCACGGTGCCTCTGCTATTGAGTGTTACATAAATCAACATGGTGTATCTAGAGAAGATGCAATTAATGAACTTTTGAGACAAGTGACAAATTCTTGGATGGATACCAATGAGGAACTTCTTGATCCAACTCAAGTGCCTAAGCCTCTCCTTATGAGAGTTCTCAATTTGTCACGTGTCATTGATGTGCTTTACAAAGATGGAGATTGTTACACTAACTCCCAAGGATCAACAAAGAATGACATTATATCTATCTTATTGAATCCATGTTCAATTTGAAAAAAGGGATATCACTAGCTTCTTAATTGTCCATCTTATGCACACAACAATTGCAATATATTTTGGCATAATCCCGGTTTCTAGGTAGCTTGTGTTATCAAAACACAAAATGTGGAAATGATGAGGTTGTAAAATAACATATGTAAGCTATGTAATTGAAATCAAAGTTAAGATTAATAATATTTTGAAAAAAATAAGGCACTAAATTTATATAGAGAAGATTAATAATATTTCACTTAGGGTTCATTTGGTACGCAAGATATGATAGTGATAAGATAAGATACAAAACAGGATAAGGATATGATAGGATATAAGCAGGATAACAATTATCCTCAGTTATATTATCATGTGTTTGGTGCACACGAAATAACAAATATGGTAACTATCATTTCAAGTTTTTAATACATATCTCGCTCATAATAATATGATAAAATATATATCATATTTAAATGACAAAATTAACATTATAAAATAATTATTTTCTAATACTTGGAATTTTATAAATAAAAAATTCAAATACGCAATCAAATATTTTCATATAATTTTAAATAAATAAAAATAATGAGCAAATAAACATGTTATATTTTTTATATGAACATGATCAAATCAAATAAATAACTTAATTAAATATGTTAGAGAATTATATTTAATTTGTTATAAAATTTAAATTAATATCCCTATTTTGCAATTTTTAATAATTATTTTACTTTATATTATTGTAATTTTAGTAGAATTTTGATTTTTAAAATTATACAAAAAAATTTAAAAATTAATTATTATATTTTACTAATTTTCATTTTTTATTTTAAAATATATTTTTTCGAATAAATCAGTAAATTATTTTCTTATCATATCCTGCCGGTAATTCAGTTCAAATTCAAGATAAGAATTTTAACTATAGAGACATGATAGGATGAGTTACAGAATTAACTTATCATATCCTGCTGGTTCACCAAACACTGAATTAAGACAGAATATGATACAGTTATCATATCTTGTCTCTTATCCTACGCATCAAACGGGCGCAAATATAAGTCATTTTTTTATTCTTTCTTTTATTAAAAAAATGCTTAAGTGACTTGTCACATATGATAATTTTAATTTTTAAAATATTTTTTTTATTAAAATTAAATAAAACCTAGAAAATAAAAGAACATATTCATCATCTTTATCATTATCTTCATATATCATCTTCTTCCTTAAAAAATTTCAACCATTGACAATATCTCAAAAGATCCTTCCTTTGGTAAAAAGACAGAACAACAACAAGAAGAAAATGGGTATGATTGTTGATGACTCATCATAATGGTACGAGAGTATTCACCAAAAAGCTATATATATGAATATGAGAATGATGAGGCTTAAGTTTAGTAAGGTACTGCATGCTGGGAACCTCCCTCAAAGTGGCATTATGGCTGAAGCTTGAGAGATTGTTTGACAAACAATTTTTATGATTATTGAAAATTTGGGTATTTTGAGTTTGTAAAAACATATAACAATTATTAAATTTGTAACACCCCAATTTTCTTATTAGAGTTATTTTTTGTATTATTTCATTTTAATTAATTATATGATGTGTTTTAGGTGTTAATTGGGGGGTTTTACATATTACAATTTGGTATCCGAGAAATGGTCTCCAAATAAGTATATTAGAATGTGTATACTAGAAAGCAAACACTCTGATACACATTTTATTTGAATATGCACTTATACAACGATAAAGTGGATAATTTTAATAGGTCTAAAAATTAATAAATATTATTTGTGAATCTATCAGAACTATTCATCTCAGTAGTATACTGATACATATTTAAATAACATGTGTAACGAACAATTCATCTTAATAGAATTTGTTTATTGACCTCAAGCGAAGAGTTCATGTGATAGACCAAATATGCTTGTCAAAACCAAACCACACGTTTCATTAAAGTCAGCCAAACTGATTTATTTTAACAAAAGAAAGAGGGCATTGTAACTTATAAAGCAACATAAGAGAACTCTTCAAACCCCATTATATATCTTGAAGTGGGAAGTTTGTGTAAGGTTGGGGCATCTCCACCTTATCTTCATTTGATGATGCATCAATCATCCTTAAAGCCAAAAAAAGTAACATATAATCAATAACCGATCAAGATGCTTTGCATTTGCAAGATGTATAAGAAAACAAATCAACACTTTAATATAAAAATATTCATTCAAAAAATGAGTTGTATTTGACAGTCAATGATTTTGAACAAGCATTTATAAATCTCAATCTAATAAATTGTACAAGTTTGAAAAACAAAGGAGAGCAACATATGCAGACTAACAACTCTTAATATGAGAAGCAATTACCATTTCAATGTCATGCATCTTAACTTCCAGCCGAGACAATACAATAGAAAGCAAATAGAAAAAAAGGGGCATAATGCAATTGAAGGACACATGAAGATTTTATTATATATGCAATTGAGTAAATTGTAGACATTGGTTCCAACTATAATATGGTATCATATCATTTTTATTTTTTTCTTGGAAACTCGGTATCTGGCCCAAGGACCGACTAATCCGAGGGGACCAATCTCACCATCCACTTGCAGGGTCCCCATTTAAAGCCAGAGATTTTTTTTACTCTGTATGAACTAGCCCACCGAAATTGACACCAGGGAGAATCGAACCTAAAACCTTGAGAGGAACCTATGCCAACCCAAGTGGTTTATAATATGCTATCATTTACTTAAATATAACAAAAATTAAAATCGCCACATGAAAACAACATATGGCACTACAACATTTTATGTCTCTAACAACAATTGAAAATTGTTGCCAGAACTAAGAAAAACGTTGCCAAAGAGTAAAGGGGACGTTTTTAAGGTGTCTTCTATGCGAGCGTTGCCTATTGTCTGAGGGGACGTTTTTTCTCGCTCTTTGGCCACACTTTTCTAAAACGTCACCTAAACTATAGGAAAAGGGGACGTTTTTTCTTGTTATCTTAGGCGACGTTTTTTACATGTTGCCATATCTTGCAACGATTCCAAAGCGTCCCCTAAAAGTGGTCCCGTGAGAAGACTCTAAGGCAACGCTTTTTAAATGTTCTTATCAAACATGAAATGGTAATTACATCTTGTATCTGTAAATTTCAGCGTAAGGTAACAATTTTTACAATATTTTAATAAAGTAGACAAATTAATATCCAAACATAAATTGCATGTACTACAAAAGTTGGGTCAATGAAATCTTCAAGCATTAATTCAAAAATACACATAGTAGACACAAAATGTCTAACATTACTTAATACTATATTAAGTTTAATACTTAAAAGTAAGCCTAACAAAATACATAGTTTTTGTTTAATACTTAGAAGTCATCATCCAACTCATCTAATTTTGTTGGAGTCATCATCATCTTTAAGTTTAATGCTTTGCAAGCCTAAATCAACATCATCCAACTCATCTAATTTTGTCGAAGTCATCATCATCTCCATTATCCACTACATCACCTATGTCGTCCTCTTGAATTTCATCACCTATGTCATCCTCATCACTTGCGTCGTCCTCTTCATCATCTTTCATTGGTACCTTGTTGAATAGGAAAATAAAACAAAATACAATTAAAAGTAATAAATAATCAGCCAAGACAATTCATACAAACATACAAGTGCCTGCATAAAAACGCAGGTAAACATCGACGAGTTAACACATGAAATTACATAGAGCTAATGCAAATCATATCTTGAACAGTAGAAATAAATAACAGATAAGATCCTCAACAGCAAAAACACAAAAGCTAATGCAAACCAGATCCTGAATAGCATGAACACGGAGCTAACGCAAATCAGATCCTGAACAACATGAACTGCCATAGTTTTTTATTGCCCAAATTTCTTTGTAGCAATGGGCTTATCCAATCTATCATCAACCTTTGGAACTCTTTCTTCATTGATTTTAACTTTCTCATGAGTTATTTTTTTTGAGTTTCTAATTTTAGTGAAATATATTGGAATATTAAGTATATATGAAAACATAAAAGAAATATAGATAATCACAATAAAATTACTGACCTTGGGCAGCTTTTTCACCATGTGCATAACCTTTCATAGCTTCTGGTTGCCCAAGCTTGTGTTTCTCCAAAATGAAGAGTGGATAACTTCTGGTTGTCCGAGCTTGTGCATAACCTTTCACCATGTTTTACCATCTACAACTTCTACAATCTCTTAACTATTTCTTTAAGGAAGAGTGGATTTGGCGCATGGATTCCTCAAATTAATTGATCATGCAGCAAAAATCAACCAACACATCAGTCAGTTGAGGGGAAAAAACACTTAGACAAGCTTTCGATCCTTTTTAAATACTATTTTGGTCTATGTGGGATCTCAAAAAGTTCGATGGCTGGGCTTTGGTTAAAACAATTTCAACCTAATTACAAAATCTTGCTTCTTTAAACTTAGGAGTCACTCTCTCAAGCTTCTGAATCTTGTTTTAAAGAACATATTCCATGTCTACTAATGGGACTAACACTTTACCCTTTTATTTCATTCATTCACACCATTTGAGTCACAAAATGGACTATTGAATTACGTATTTTTGCTACCTATATATACAGAACTTTAATTAACCAATTATCAAATAAATAAAAGTCTTATAGAGTAAAGACAATAGTAAATAGCAACCACCCACCTTCCATGTGTTGGAAGAAGCTTTAAGCACCTAATCGAATATCAAAATTGCCCTAAAATGAAGGAAGCTTTGGATGAAGTCACTCGCTCAATGTTTATTCATAAGCAATCGACTCCCTGATAACAAACATGGACCCTTTCTCTTGATTTACACGATATAAATCATTAAGCCCCGCAACATTTTGGCCCTCATTGACTAACATTGAAGAACATTGTTAGGATAATTAAAGTTGCTCTTCCATACATTCAGGGTATTATAAGTCCTAAAAAGAACAATTCATCAGCTGCAAGAGTAGAAATTAAAGTAAGCAGGTGTTATTTCTTCACTTGATTAAAACACAACATACAAAATCCCTATGGATCCAAGTGTTTTGAGAGAATAAAACGACAGTCCACAAAAAAAAATGGAACAATAACAAAATATAAAACCTGCTTACTCTCTCTGTTCTTGGCATTGAGATTGTTCCACTAATTGAAAGAACCATTAAACTATGGATGAAAATATATAGGTGAGAATGACCTAGGTTTTGTTCTTGGTACTGTTGAGTTGCTCGCCGTATTTGTAGAGTTGTCGATGTAAACCTTCGGAAGGGCCGACATGGCGTGTTACACCGTCGATATTTTTGAAATAGAAGAAGCAACGAGCGTAGGATAAAAGAAAACCTCGATTCGGAAGCAGATCGAAGGATATGGAGAAGAAGACATAGACACACAAAAACGAGGCCAGGAAAAGATGCCTTCCGAAGAAACTTAATTAGGGTTTTTAGGGATGTCAATTCAATTTCAATGTTACAAATTTTTTATTTTTTTTATAAGCATTTTTTAATGTTAAGTATTTTTATTTTTTGACTAAAAAAATATAAACTTTTTTCGACACATTATATTTTTTTTAGAAATAGATTAATTGTTATGCATTGACAGTATAAAATATTTTTATACACATGATTTGATTTGATCCACATGTAAAAAATTGTTACATTATCAGTGTATACAAATTAAATTCTTTTAAACGAGATTAATTATTATGGACTAACAGTGTCAAATATATAATAGCATTAAGACCGATTTTATTTTGACTAAATGGTAAGTAATATGTTATTGTTAATATTACTTTTTTATTTTATTTACTTTATTTACTTTTACTATTACTATACTATACTCCATGTTGTTTACCAAATATTGATATTATAATGATATTATATTTTTCCTTATAAAAAAATGATATTATATTTTTGTCAAAAAAATAATATTATACTATAATAAAAAATATAATTATCGTTATTATTAAATTTTAATAGTTATTTTTGATACATTTTGTTCGAAATAATACAACATTTGAAAACTGTCCCCAAAGTTAGTTAAGGGGACATTTAGTAGCCATTGCCAAAACAAATTTCTAGTTACAATCAAAAAACGTCCCCTATTATGTTTTAGGGGACAGTTTTGGGCCATTGCAAAATTTTAACTGGTCACATTCATAAAATGTCGCCTATACCATTTTTAGGGGACGATTTTCACTTGTTCCTTAAAAAAGTGTTGCTAAAGACCATAAATGTTGTAGTGTGGCACCCAAATATCAACAGAAACTCAAAAAGCATGTGAGGAATGATTGTTACCTCTTCAGCAGGGCAGAGTTGAAGATTGGGAGGTGCAGTAGAGGCAGGTGTGGTGGCAGAAGCAAACTCAGCAGCAGAAGCAGGTGCAGCTCCGGAGCCAGACACGGGAAATTGTGAATGGTCGCTGGTGTTCTTCGTGCCATTTACAAATTCTTCCACCTGTTTAGTATAATAACCAATCACAAACTCTTCTTAAGGTTGTTTGTTTCATTTGAAATCATGTAAGGTACGATTCTAAAAAAAATTACCACAAATCAACTCCGTTATGGTTTTTAAATAACTACCTGCTTGAGATTAAAATAATCCGGGAACTTTGTTGTGACGTTAACTTTTGCAAACGGCGAGTTTTGTCTCAAGAAGTCAACTATTCCATCAGGTATGGGAGGTGGTGTCAAACCTGCTTTAAACATCTTTCTTAACTTTGCAACTTCTTTGGGTGATTTGTCGGCGGCTTTCTTTAACATGGCCTCTTCCATTAAACGGGATAATTCTTCATAACGGACTGGAAAAAGTTCTACTTCCAATGACTTCAAGTTACTCAAAGAAGATAGCTTAACCACCAATAAGTCAGGAACTAAGGAGAGAATCTAATCAATGAAAAATAAGGATGAATTAGGATCAATTTTATGCAAGTAAGTTGAATTTTATCAAAAAAAAAGCATATTAAGAAGAGAGTAAAAATAAAGCTTGAATAACCTATCAAAAAATAAAAATAAAGCTTGAATATATGACAAGGTACCTGAAGAGTAGTTGAAGTGACTCTTAATGATTCTACATTTGCAAGGCCTTGAAGCCAGCTTAATAGAATCAAAGGATACTTCACCGAAGCTTCATAATCGTGTGCAACAATAGTTACATGTTTGACAGAAGAAAGTCCATTCCCACGTATTTTCAGAACATGAACACCAGTAAAAGTAAAGGCAGAAAGACTTGAAGGTAAAGATAGCTCAATTTTGTCAAAGTCGGATGAATTATTAAGCATAGTTAAATCGACAAGTGTCTCACTTGATATGCTAAGGATGCGTGCATCTTTTACCGTACAATGACGAATGACCAGACTATTCAACTTGGCAAAGGCAGAAAAGGGCTCAGCACAACCATTTTCACCGCCGTAAAAGGTGAAATATGTCAAATCTAAGCTGGTCAATAAAGGCAAATTCAAAGATGTTGGAAGTAACGTTTCTTTATAATTTTTTCTATTTCCAGGGTGAGCAAGCTTAAGAGATGTAAGAGCCCGACATTTAGAAACGCAATTCAAAATAAGACAACTGTCAGCAGTGACATTGATTCGTAATTGTTGGATGTGGGTATTATAGGAACAAACATAGTTTAAAATCTTTTTGAGGAGCTTAGGCTCCATAATGCCATCACGCTCAACATCAAGAGTGTGTAGTGCGGTTGAACTATCACGAAGAGTTAGAATTTTAGACACGAATTTGGAAAAATGCTTCTTAGTGGAAAATCTTGAGGAATGCAATATAAGTGTTGGAATATGTTTCCACTTATGCTTCCATCTTGTTGACAAAACACAAGTTTGAACGGCGTGTTTGATATTCAAAAATGACAAAATGTGAAGAATAACAGCATCAGGTAAATCACTGAGTCTGTCTTTATTCTCTTTGTTTTCATCATTCCTTGCTTTCTTTTCAGGTGGAATCATTATTCAGGTAATTTTGTAAGTACCTAAGCAAGCATAAAAATAAAAACAATATGTAATTATATATTCTACAATATATATAACGGAACATGAAGCAACTGTAAAATTATAAAAAAAACCACAGCTTTTGAGCAAGTGTATTTAAGTTTCATGCAGGATAATGATTTAGAGGATGAAATACCTTGGAAAAGTTTGAGCAAGTGCATATAAATAAAAACAATATGGAATTATAAACAATGGAAAAAAATGATTTAGAGAATGAAATATACCTTTGAAATTCTACACCGCGCTTTTCAGTTTCAAGTCCAGTGGAAGTGGTGTATATTGCAATGGGAAAAAATTGGTGTGAAAAAATTGATTTATGATTTGGATTTTGGGAGAATGAAATGCTTGGATGGCTGGTGGTTGAGTTGTAAGTTGTGATTATTTGAAATTTGGACGCACAGGAGATGATTGGATTCGGAATGCTGCCGTTAGGAGGACTCATGAAATGGATTGCAACAACAAATGTTATATTTTCTAGGGTTTTTTTTTTCTAATTTTGTGAGAGGGATATGAAACTTTTTTCCCGCACTTTTAAAAATTATTTTTCATTTTAAATTATTATTATTGTATTTTTATTATAAAAAAAGAGCTTTTAATCAATGAAGCACGAACACTGGACACGACACATGCGCCGACACGTCGACACCGATATAAATTTGAAAAAAATGGCATAATTAAGTGTTCGACGCCGACACGTGTGGGACATGGGACACAATTAATTTGAGAAGTATATGTGTTTCATATCTTTTAATTTATTCTATTATAAAGCTTGTTGATTATCGAAATTTTGACCAGATTTTACTTACTTCGCGACCGAACTCTGAATTATTGAAACTTCTTCTCTTGATAAAAACTCCAAAAGTGTGGTTTAACGATAAGAACAAAGATTTTTTAATTTTGAAGTCTTGGGTTCAAGCAGTCCATACTCCATGCCAACAAAGTCGTATTAACAAAAAGTTCATTAGCAACTAAATAATTCACCAATTCATTCAGAAACAAGCACACACAAATTGACAGAGTATAGGATTTGTAACTTTAGAACAAATTTTTTTTTTTGACACATAAATTTAGAACAATTTAGTATCTGAGACATACTCCAAACAGTTTATCGACCTCAAATGAAAAGGTCAAGCAATAGTCCAAATTCTTTAGTCCAAAGAAGGCATTGTAACTTATAAAGCAACATGAGAGCTCTTCAAACCCCATTATCATGAAGTGCAGAGGTATCTCCACCTTAATTATCTTCATTTGATGATGCATCATCCTAAATGCCGAAAAATGACAGAATCAATAACAAATCAAAATGGTTTGCAAGATGCCAAGATGTATAAAAAAAAAAAGAAAATCAAATACGCAATAACCGAGCATGAAGAAAAGCAACTCAAAGTTTGGCTTCCTCGTAAGTATGATGCAAACGTGACTACGATTGAGCAACCAATAAATTCTAGCAACAACAAGCAAACAATAAACAATAAATTCCTATCAATATCAGTACAACCAAAAACAATAAATTCTCGACAAAAGAATTGTTGAGAAAATTTTAATTTTCATTCCTCGTAAGTATGATGCAAACGTGACGACGGTTGAGAAAACCAAAGATCTATCTACTCTGTCAGTGAAAAAAATAATAGGCTCACTAGAAGCTTATGAGCAAAAAATGAGTAGGCAAGATGACAATACAATTGAAAATGCTTTTCAATCAAAGCTCAAATTAAGGTCACATGATAAAAGATACGGAAAAAAGAAAAATGATCGAGAAAATTCTAGAAACAGAGAGAATTCTAGAAATTTCTCAAAGAAAAATCAAGATGAGTATCCTCCATTTGGCATATGCACGAGGACAAATCACGCTGAGAAATATTGCCGATGGCGCAGGAAAGAGAAATGTTGATACTATAAGAAATTTGGACATGAGGAGAAAAACTGTTGCAACAAAAATAAGCTTCAAGCAAATTTCATTGAAGAACACAAGTGTGAGAATGATCAGCGTGACTACGAACAACATCTTTTCTATGCTACACAAGATTCCAATGATGAATTGAGCCAGAAATTGATACTTGGGTAGCGGTAGCAGCAATCATATGGCCAAAGATGAAAGCATCTTCAAAGATATTGATGACTCCGTCAAAGTAAAAGTTCGACTGGGAAATGGCACTGTCGTAGAATATAAAGGCAAAGGCACTGTGATGGTGGAGACTAAGAAAGGTACGAGATTAAACAAAGATGTCCCAATCTGAAAGAAAATCTTTTGAGAAAGATTTTGGTTCATCATCATTGAGCCAAGCATATAGCAATCAAATATCACTTTATAAGAGAAGCAGAGGCAACTAAACAAATTCAGGTCAAGTATTGTACAACAGAAGAACAAATTGCAGATATATTCACGAAGGCACTACCAAGAGCAAGATTTGAGCTACTACGAGCTATACTTGGAGTTACTGAAATTTACATCAAGGAGGAGTGTTGAAATGTGATGAAAATTTCTAGAAGCTTCTTGATACATTGTAAAGCTAGAAAGGTATTGTGATATCTCACCGAACCGAAGCTCTGGATACCACTCTTGATACCATTGTGCAAGGTGTGTGGTGAGATGTGTCGATGGCTGAAGAACTTCCTGAAAGCCAACATGAGAGTTGCACCATAATCTTTCAGCAAGGTTTCGATGTGAAGAAATTTTTTGGGTTGGTGTAGTTCTAAGTGGAGTATAGTCTTTATGGTGGAGTATGATTGTCGGTATAGACTATGGAAGCGAAAGATGAAACTCTTAAAATCAAGGAGAAGATTGTTGTGGTTGATTATCAAGTCCCACATCGCCCAGTTTCTTAAATAAAGAAGGATGTTAAAAATATTAGCTATTGGAGAAGTCACACACGCTTAGTATGGTGAAGCAAGGGGAAGACCAAGGCTAGATATAAAACCTAAGTTCTTTGTTTTTAGATGCACCGATCCATAGCACTTTAAGCTTATATTTGACTTAGTTTAAATATTTGCTTTCTGAAAGTGTGGTTGTATTGGGGCATTGGGTGGTTGAGAGTGAGATAAGTCTCTGTGTTGTAAAATTCTCTAGTTGTCGGTTTAGACAACTGTTGTCTCTGGTTTTGGAGTTTCCACGTTATATTCTTGTGTTGTGATTGTGTTTATTTTACTTCTTCACCACTGTTATTTCCTAACAGCCGCAATCATCTAAATATTTCGTAAAACTAAGCTACTTATCTATATTTTTAATTTTAATTAATTATAACACGAACAATTAACAATAGAAATATCCATATGAAAAAAATAAATGGCACTTAAAAATTTGAGTTTGGCTTTGCTCCATTTTCCATCCTCCATTATTTTCAAAATTATAAGTGAGATAAACACAAAAGATAGATTAATGATGTTCTTTTATTATGTGCATTCCACTAATGAGACTCATAAGTCTTTTATCTGTGTTTATCTCTTTTATAAATGGACAACAAATGGAGGACAAACTCCAAAAATTAAGTAACAGAAACTTAAATGAGGGATCCATCAAAATGCATGTGAGGAATTATTGTTACCTTTTCAACGCCATAAAGTTCAAAATTGGGAGGTGCAACAACGTTAGAATCAGGAGCCGCGGACTCGGCTACTGTATAGGAGGAGGAAGGCATCGAAAATTGCGAATGATAATTGATAATTTCTGCACCCTTTATAGATTCTTCAACTTGCACAGAAACAACCTATCACAAACTCTTCTTATGGTTGTTTCATTCGAAAATTTCAAAAATCAAATTCTCAAAAAATTCACTACACTCAGCTCCGGCCTTTTATGGTTTTCAAATAACTATACCTGCTTAAGATTAAAACAACCAGGGTAATTCGTTCTGATGTTTACTTCGGATGAAGGCGAGTTTTGTCGCAAGAAGTCAATTATTCCATCACTTGGCAGCAACTTCCCTTAACATGACTTCTTTCATAATTATTAAAAATTCAATTAGTTTCAGTTCTACTTCGAATGTCTTCAAGTTACACAAAGAATGAAGCTTAACCTCCAATAAATTAGGAACTATGGACATAATCTAAGAAATGAGGAATGAGGGTAAATTTGGATCAGTTTTATGCAAGTCAATTTAACAAAAAATTTAAAATAAAAAAGCATCTTAAGAAATAAGTAAAAATAAAGATTGAAAACATGACAAGGTACCTGAAGAGTAGTTGAAGTGACTTTCAATGATTCTAGATTGGAAAGGTCTTGCATCCAGCTTAATATAATCAAAGGATCAACCTCTGAATAAAATAAGTCTGTTATATCTATATTTAATTCTTTAATAGAAGAGACTGCTCCCACATGTTTTCTGAATAATGTCACCGATAAGAGTAAGGGTATGAAGATTTGGAGCAGACAACTCGATTTTGGCAAAGTGTAGCGAATTATCATGCAAGGCTAAATTGACAAGTAACTGATTTGATATGTTGAGGATTTGAACATCCTTTACAATACAATGACGAATGACCAGACTATTAAACTTGGTAAAGGCGGAAAAGAGATCATCACATTCTTTATCACCACCACAAAGGATGAAATTTGTTAGATCTAACTTGGTCAACGCTAGCAAATTTAAAGATATTGGAAATAATATTCCAGAATTACTGTTTATATTGCCTCTAGGATAAACTGAAAGCTTGAGGGTTGTAAGAGCTTGACATTTAGAAACACAACTCATAATCAGACCACTATCACCACAAATAGAGATTCGTAATTCTTGTAACTGAGTATTATGGGAGAAAATATACTTTAAAATCTTTTTAAGTAACTGAGGCTCAATATTACCATGACGATCAAGATCAAGAGAGTATAGTGCAGTTGAGGCATCACGAAGAGCCAAAATCTTAGACACAAATGTGGCAAAGTTCTTAACAGTGGGAAATCTTGAAACATGCAACATAAGATTTGGAATATGTTTCCAAAGATGTTTCCACCTTGTGGACAAGACGCAAGTCTGTACGACATGTTTGGTGTTCAAAAATGACAAAATGTGAAGCAGAACATTGTCTGGTAAGTCACTCAGCCTGTCTTCATTTCCATCATTTTCTTCATTTTCATTCTCAAATTGCCTTCTTCTCTTCATCTTTTCTCGAATCTCGCTCTATTCAAGAAAATCAGACATATCCCTCGTTATTTTATCTTTTTGTTAAGCATTAAAAAGGAACAACTAAATGGAATTGTATTCTGCAAGTTAATGGGACAATAAGCAAATGAGTAGTTCTACACATTATTTCAAAGTACCGTTCTATTGCAAACTGAAGCAATTGCGATAAAACCCTAGAAAGTACTGTAAGTCTAATGTGGAATAATGATTTAGGGGAAAATAGAAAATGAAATTGAAATAGAGAATATTAAATACCTCTTTATTGAGTTGCGACTTCTACGGTGGATTGGAACACTGCGGCAAGGACACACCAAATGAATCGAAACATGTAAATCTACTTTCTAGGATTTTCTTTGTTTAGCTTTAAATACCTTGTTGTTGAGTTGTGACTTCTACGGTGGATTTGACACTGCAGCAAGTTCTCTCAAAAAATGGATCAAATCATGTAAATCTGCTTTCTAGGGTTTTCTTTATTTAATGTTAATTACCTCATCGTTGAGTTGTGACTGCTACAGTGGATTGGCCAGTGCGGCAAGGACTCACAAAAAATAAGATCGAAACATGTAAATCTACTTTCTAGGGTTTTATTTGTTTAATGTTAAATATCTCGTTGATGAGTTGTGACTTCTACGGTGAATTGGAACACTGCAGTAAGGACTAAAAAATTAGACCGAAACATTTAAATTTACTTTCTAGGGTTTTCTTTGTTTAACTAGTTTGGATTGCAATGCTCATGTAAATTATAAATGATGAGTATTATCTTTTATTAAATTGGAATAATTATGTGGGCTAGTCCATACAGAATAAATATATTTTTGCTTACAATGAGGCTCCCACAATTGGGCAGTGGGATTAGTCCATCCGATTAGTTGGTATTTGGGTTGGATACCAAATTTTCAAAAAAAAAAAAAAACAAGAATATTTAAATTTGGGGATACAATTTTACTTCATTTCAGACTCCAAAGAAAAAGTTTTACTTTATTTGAAAATAAATATCATTTAAAGTTTTTTCACATTTATGATTTTCTTTTTTAGTAATTTTAGAAAATTGTCTTATTGGCTATAAAGTTTTTTCATATAAAACACTTAAAAAAAATAAAAATGAAACAACACTTATATATCAAAAATATTACAGCTTAGTTGATTCGATAATGCATTATATATGCAGAGAGCCGGAGTTCCAACTCCGGTCATCCCACTTAACCACTTTAAGAGTGAAATTTCTAGTCATTAAGCTACCTGACAAAAAAAAAACACGATACTTTTGTCTTATTAAAAAGACGATACATCTATGATGGATATATAACAAAAAAATACGTAGCAAAAACATACATAACATGATTCATATTCGGCTTAATTAATATGTAGGTCCTTTAAAGACTTTTTTGGTTTTACTGTGAATGAAATTAGGAGAAACAAATTAAAAACTGAGCTGTCAAATTTCTTTGCCTTTCTCTCTCTCTCAGCCATCCCTCAACTATCTCACATTCTATTGTTAGATTAAATCTATACCATAAGTGAGAAAATAAGAAAATGAGTACTCCTCCAGTTCAAACATCGAAAAAACTCTAGAAAATTGATTAAATAAAATGCAAAGAAATATGATAACTTCATTATGAAAAAAAAAATAAGAGGAAAAAAACTTAAGGTTGTAGAAGTTATAAATTAGAGATTGGCAGAAGCTCTTCAATACATGATTGATCAAGAGAAGATGTATACTTCCAAAGAGTATAAACAATATGTAAATAATAAAATGTAGTTGAAAATTAAGAAACAAAGATATTTTTTTCTGTCTTTTGAAAAAGGTAAAAAATTATTTTAAAATATAAACATCGGGCTTAAAGTATGCCAATGCAAGCCTACAGTACTACAGAGTCACTATACCTCCCAATTCTAAAACCGAACATAACTATAACGAAAGCAAAGTTAATAATGTAAAACCAAGACGGCCTAATCTGATATTGTACCTATCAATCAAAAAGCCAGCGAAAAAAAATAATATCAATGACCCCAAATCTCAATCTAGGATGTGACTCTTAAAATTGAACATTGAGGTTAATTCATCCTTACAAAATCGATTTGTAAGGTGGAAATTGTCTCTTTTTTATAAAGGTATATTCAGACCATCTCATATTTAATGTGGAACTTATTAACAGCAACCAATCTCACCTGATATATATTGTTTGAAAGTGAGTACGAAGTCTCTATTGAGTATAGTTGGAAGCGAAAGAGTAGAAAGTTATTATAAATAGGGAAAAATTTGTTTTTTGTCCTTGTAATGTTAGCGAATTTGAGTTTTAGTTCCTAAGATAAAATCTTTCAATTTGACCATTTAATTTCAGACTCCTTTCATTTTAGTCCCTGGTCTGGCCATGTCACACAAAAATGTTGGCATGGCCAGAATTTGCTAACTGATCCACTGCCACATGTTCATGAGACGCTGACTTGGTATGTATTGAGGACGAAAATCAAAATTTGCTCAAATTACTGTGACATAAACCAAAATTCAATCAAATTACAAGGATGAAAACAAATTTCACTCAAATTACAAGGACAAAAAAAATGTTAAAACTTTTTCTAGCTTGTTAAAACTCAAGGTGAGAAAAACACAGGGAGTTGAATTGTGTTGACTTTTTCTAGCTTTTTCTTAAAAATCACTTATCAAATTCTGAACTGAGTTAGAATCTAATGAAGTGTTGTTTTGAAAAGAGTTTAGTAGCATATATGAAAGCACAAAGAGGAAGATAAAAAGAGAGACACAAAACAATTTATATTAGTTCCTCTCATAAAACGCCTTGCACTTTCAAAAGATTTCCACTATATAATCACTAAGATAACAAATGCTCAAGTCCACTGACAAGATTGCTCAAGCACACAAGCAAGAGACTTGTAGTAGGTCAAGCACACAAACGTCTGTGTCTCCTGGACTAAGCGTTGAAAGTGCATAATCGCTGCATAAAGATCAGCTGATGCATTGCTGACAAATATGTAAGGTTGTGAAATTCCTATCATCTTGCTTCATTTCTTAAATTGCTAACGGTTTTGCTTGACAGCGTGTTACTTGAGGACAAGAAACAGTCTAAGTGTGGGGTTGTGATGACATAAATTTCTTATGTATTTTTAGTATTTATTTAGTAGTCAGTCTAAGACTTTGAAGAGGTCAAGCTATTTGCAGAAGAAGACAAGAATACAAGTAAATGCCAAAAAAGAGAGCAAAACGCAGATATGCAGAAAATTGCGCTCCATCGCGGCCACGATGACTCTCATCGTGCCACGATGGGAACCGACTTAGCGTCCAAGGAACGAAGCAAATCTTCTGATTTTTTGAAGCATATATGTCTCCATCGTGGCCACGATGGGAGCGAAGCCCGTTAAGAAAAACTATAAATAGAGCTTCCCTCATTCGCAATTAATCATTCAGAAGTTGAGAAACCTAGAGTACTCACTAGTATTCAAGGAGGAGGAGCAAGGAGGGCAAATGAGCTTTCTACGGGAAGAATTTTTCCCCTTCAACGGGAAATGTAACTTCCTCAGCAAGGCATCTACGCCATTGGTATGCATAGTTTTATATTCTTGTAGTATTTATTATGTAATTAATAGCTTAGAAATCTTAGGGTAGGAGGAGAGATGAACTCCCCAATGAATGCTTGGGACATATATCTGGTACAATAAAAGTCATAATTAATAGACACTGATTTTGGAATGAATTGTTTTCTATTTATTTACGTTTTAATTCCGTATTTTTTTATGTCTGGTCGGATAGAGAGAATACGCCTTTAGGATTAGTCCCGAACAATAAATTATAGGGCTGGCCCCGAGAGACGGCAACATCGGACATTGCTCGCTACAACTTGTAAAGACGGAAACACCAGACACTGCTCGCGACAGCCTGTAGAGACTGGAACAGCCGACACTAGGACGTTAGTGGCTAGGATTAATTGAGCGATCATGACTACCGTAGATTGGCTCGACGCATAATTAGGTTACGTGACAACATGGAATTAGGCATCCGTTGGTGCTCTAGTTATTTCGGAAGTTTGTAGCGATCTATAGTATTTAGGGTAGTTTAATAACTATCAATAAAGATAATTAATCGCCGAACAATTAGAAGTTACTGAAATAATTCTAGATATGCGCAAGATATCAAACAAGATTAGGGGACGGAATCGATCCAACTAACCTTCCCTACGCTTCTAAATCAACTATCTTTATTTTTCCGCACAAGCATTACGCTATTTGTAAACCAAAACCTTTTTCAAAACCCAAAGTGAATACAAACAATCGAACTTAAATAAAACTAGTCGTACTTGGCACGATCCATGTGGATACGAACTCGTTTTAGACACCTTGAGTGTAAATTATTACTCGACGACTGACTGGTTCACTTGCAAGACCGTAGTCAAGTTTTTGGCGCCGTTGTCGGGGATTGTGTTTACAAGAGCAACTAGATTTATTTAAGTTCCTTTTAAATTTCAAAAATACAAAAAAAAAATAATTAAAAAAAATCAAAAAAAAATGTTGATGATTGTAGATCTTAATCTGTTAAAGTTCTGGCTAAGGCAAAATCTTGGTATTTAAGCGATCCTCGTAATTCCCCTGACTTACCTGGGAATTTTCATGGTGATAGAGATGCATGAGACAAACCAAAAATAATGAATATAGCTTCCAGTGCTACTAAAGTATTCATTTGTTGTGCTTGACAAACAGGTACCCTGGAGTTTGAATTCGATCTAGAGCCAGAGAGAACATTTAAGAGAAGACTAAGGGCGAACATGTTAGCCAAAGAACAAGCAAAAGCTATCAAAACCGAAACGATGCGGGACACGCACAACCAAGAATAACCATGGGAGATTACTGCTAGAGGACTGGCAATGATTGGATTTCTATTGGGTTCCAACCAGCCAACCAAGTTAACTTTGATATCAAAGGAAATGTTTTTACAGGATTGCGGGAGAATCAGTTCGACGGACGCACCAACAATGATCTGTGGGATCATTTAGTAAAGTTTTCTAAGACCTGTCAGATACAGAAAGTGTCGGATGCCGTTACAGAGGACCAGAAAAAGTTAAGGCTTTTTGTTTTTTCTCTTACAGGTCCAGCTAAAGATTGACTACAGTGCTTGCTAAGGGGAAGTATTGCAACTTGGAAGGAGCTTGAAGACAAATTCCTAGAAAGGTTCTTCACTCACACACTATTCCAGAAAAGAAAGTCCTAGATCTTAAGTTTTAAACAACACGAGTCAGAATCACTATGCGAAGCTTACGAGAGTTTCAAGCTGCTCATTAGGAGGTTCCCAAACCATAGCATTAGTACATTATAAGCCCATAGACCTTTGCTAGCCAACTTTGAGCCGTAAAAAAATAATTTCCCTTTTCTTCGGTGACAAACCACATTATAAGCCTATAGACCAGAAAAACAATGTTTACCCTCTTTGGAGTTAGGTAGAAATAGTTCTCTAGTCTTGGAAACAACATAAGTTTGGGGTTGCTCATGGAACTAACAACATCTTAAGTTTGAGGTGGGTATACAGAGAATTATCACAAAAATGAAAAGAAAAAATGAAAAAGAGACAGCATAACATCAAAAAATTCCCTAAAAAAATAGAGTATCTTCAAAAAAAAAATGAAAAAGAAAGAGCTAAAGAGCAAAAGAAGTGATAGAAAAGAACAATACAAAGACACATCAGGTTCTTAATCTCTTGTACAAACATCAAAAAGGTTCCCCGGATAAAAGGTTGCACACACAAAAAGGAAGAGTAGTCATACTTAACTCCAATATTTTAGCCTAATTTCCCAAAAATATCCCACATTTACCTAAGCCACGTTATAACCCTTAAAAACCTCCAAAAATGCGTGTTTGTTAAATGTTGACCGGTCGCTTAAAGTTCTTGCAAGCCTATGGTAAAATGGGAGGTGTCACGATGATTGAGAGTAACCCTTTCAATTGCGAGTGAAAATGTGAGAAGAGAGAAAAGCTGAACATGGACTCTAGCAAACGTTTGTGTCTCCTGGACCAAGTGTTGAACGCTGCATGATCGCTGCAGTGAAGATCAGCGGTTCCATTACTGATAAACATGTAAGGTTGTAAAATTCCTATCATCTTGTTTCATTTCTTAAATTGCTAACGGTTTTGCTTGACAACGTGTTACTTGAGGACAAGCAACAGTCTAAGTTTGGGGTTGTGATGACAGGAATTTAATATGTATTTTTAGTATTGTTAGTCTGCGACTTTGAAGACCAGAAACAAGAAAAAATCCCAAGAGGTCAAGCTACTTGCAGAAGAAGATAAGAATACAAGGAAATGCCAAAAAAGAGACCAAAACGCGGATATGCAGAAAATCGCGCTCCATCGTGGAAAGGTAACTTCCTCAGCAAGGCATCTACGTCACTGATATGCATAGTTTTATATTCTTGTAATATTTATTATGTAATTAATAGCTTAGAAACTTTAGGGTAGGAGGAGAGATGAACTCCCCAATGAATGCTATGGACATATATCTGGTACAATAAAAGTCATAATAGACACTGATTTTGGAATGAATTGTTTTCTATTTATTTACGCTTTAATTCTGTATTTTTTATGTCTGTCCGGATAGAGAGAATATGCCTTTAGGATTAGTCCCGAACAAGAAATAATAGGGCTGGCCCCGAGAGACGGCAACATCGGACATTGCTCGCTACAGCTTGTAAAGACGGAAACACCAGGACGTTAGTGGCCAGGATTCATTGAGCGATCATGACTACCGTAGATTGGCTCGACGAATGATTAGGGTACATGACAACATGGAATTAGGCAGTTGTGAATGCTTTAGTTATTTCGGAAGTGCATAGCGATCTATAGTATTTATGGTAGTTTAATAACTATCGATAAAGATAATTCATCGCCGAACATTTAGAAGTTACTGAAATAATTCTAGATATGCGCCAGATATCAAGCAGAATTAGGGGAGGGAATCGATTCAACTAACCTTCCTCACGTTTCTAAATCAACTATCTTTATTTTTCCACACAAGCATTACACTATTTTTAAACCAAAACATTTTTCAAAACCCAAAACGAATGCAAACTATCGAACTTAAATAAAACTAGTCGTACTTGGCCCGATCCCTGTGGATACGAATTCATTCTAGACACCTATAATGTGAATTATTACTCGACGACTGGCTGGTTCACTTGCCAGACCGTAGTCAACCGTCCTGAATGACCCGATTTTTTCCTAGGCTTGGACTTTAAAAGTCAAGCCTACTTTTTCCAGGCTTTTTAGCCCGACCCTATAAAATCCGCAAAAAATATGGGCTATGAATAAATTAGAATTAAAAAAATTATATCTTTATATGATTTGAAGGTATGCGTATTATTTTTCAAATTACAATTTTTTTATTTTATTTTGTAGAACTAGATGATGGAAATTTGTGAAGATTGACCAAGTCACCAAGATGACTTTTTTTTAAATTAGAATTTGAACTTTGCTTTGAAGAATTTAAACTAAGTTTGTGTTATGTTGGTGGATTTGTAGGAATTTCGATGATTTGAAATTTGTTTGTATTATTAGTCAAGTGGCTTGTATTTCTTTTGTTGTCGTTATTTGATCATATCACGGCTTGGTTGGTTTGTTGATTTTTCATGTGTTTTGCCTTCGTGATAAAAATAAACAGGCAGGTTGTTTAACGATTTCTCATATGCTTGGCACTTGCAATGATTTATATCAATTTGATTGTCTAATTTTGGTATGCATTATAGTAGAGTAAGAGTGAAAAAAAGTGGGAAAATCAGGCCGGCCCAAAAGCTCGAGAGCCCGAACCTGACCAAATTATTTTCAAAAACTTAAAAATAAGTTGAATTCAAACGAACCATAATTAACTTATCAGCTATAAACAATTCATCGCCAACCATCAGTTATAAGCTAGCTAGTCACCCGCTTTTTTTACCAAATAGGTTTTTTTTTGCCATGTAGCCTAATGGCTAGAAATTCCACCCATAAGGTGGATAAGTGGAAACTAGAGAGATCGGGGTTCGAACTCCGACCCCCTACATATATAATGCAATGTCCTACCAACTGAGTTAAGTTCACTAGCCCAAATACGTTATTAATGTTAATAAGTAAAATAATTTTAAACCGATGATCTCTCCTGGAAGGCTTTGGTGCAATTATAAGTCACAGCTATATTTTTGCGGCTTATGATAAAGATGAAATTTGGACTCTTTAGTTCATTAGTAACGCTGTCGTATTGACAAAATGTGAATAAGCGCAGAGTACTCTATTAGTACAAGTTATATGAAAGAAAAACCCTTCAATTATGAAGACCAGAAAACAAAATTATAGCAAAAACCAAAAGTAGTCGATAAACAAGATCTAGCAGCAGCTAAATGCTTCAAGAAGGCTACAAAACACAAAAGACACTTGTTCATATAGAGAGAAGCACCCATACAATGTGGAGAGTATAGGATTGTAGATTACAATTAAGTATCCGAGACAAACTCCAAAATGGCTTCAAATAAGTACTCCCATTGGTTTTAAATATAAACACAGTCAAATGTATTTGATCCGAATTTGAACAAAATACATGAGTTTTTGCTTATATTTAAGATAGGAGTGAGTATACATATTACAATTTGGTTTTAGAATTGGATACTGGCAGCTAGACGAATATCGTGGACCTCTCAAATGATGAGTCATGTGAAAGACCATATGATTGTCAAATCAAACATGGTTTTTTTCAGTCACTTATCTGATATCTTAAAAGAAAGGTTCACAGAGAAGGCATTGCAACTTGTAAGGAAATATGAGAACTCTTCACTGCCATTATCAAGAAGTGAAAAGTTGGTGTTAGGTTGGCGCTTCTTCACCTTATCTTCATGTGATGATTTATCATCCTACAAGGCAAAAGAGTAACACTATCAATTGTCACTGTAAAATCAATCATATCAAAAATGTTTACAAGGGGTATAAAAAAAAGCAAACAAACAATAACTGAACATAAGATTCAAAAAATGACAGATTATATTTGACAATCTGTCATTTTGTAATAAAAGTTGTTAGTTCCCATGAGCCCATGATCAATTTGATGTCAAATTTAAAATGTCAATCCTAAGGCATGAGTTGTACTGTACTACGAAAATGCAATGAAGCAGTAAGAAATTTGGAGGGCAAACTCCATTATTTCCTTTGCCAAAGATGAATCAATCATAAGTTATGGTCTGACTTACCTTATCACAAAAATCAAAATAAATAAATAAATAAATACAAGCATCTAAATATTTTGAAAAACTAATAGACTACCAGGCATGTTTGAACAAGTGTTTATCAAATACCATTTCAAAAGACTCCAAATAGACTCCAGGCAAAAAAAGTACCACTCGACACACAAAAAAAGGAAACTCAAAAGTCTGCAACAAGAGTGCCTAAACTATGCTTTTATTTCAAAATTAGATTAGCACAATGATAGAACTCATAAAAACAGAATGATGAAATGGGTATTATTTGATGGAAACGATGAGCATTGAAGCCTCTACAATGAAAGGATCACAATTCCAGAGTCAGGGACTCAAAAACCAACTCAATAGCAATAGTCATGAATGAATTCCACTACCCTATTCCCTCTCTTACTTAAAACTGAATCACATGAAATTAGTGCATACCTCACTAACTAACATATTCTCTCTTCTTGCCTCCATTCCTTGTGTAAGCCTTCCAAATGGTGGCCCTCTTTGGTGTTGTTGCTATAATGGGCTGCTCTTCCTGTGTTAAACAGCACAGGTGTCCATTAACATGAGTTGCAACCAAAGCAACATGCAGCCCAACTAGTCAACAACTCCCAAAATGTGAACATAAGCAACTAAAAATTTGGCTTATTAAATATCATGCTAGTAGTCCAGTCCTTAAATCTTTCCAGCATGGTCCAATTTACCTTATCACAAACAACCAAATAACTAAATACAAGAATCTGGATATTTGCATACAATTGTACCTATCTCTGATATTTCAAAAAAACTGATTGTCAAACATGATCAATTATAAAGAATAACATACATTAGGTTGGATAGACTCTTCAACAATCACTCAATAAACTGTTGTGATCTCAACTTTTGCAGACGGCGAGTTTTGAAGCAAGAAGTTGACCATTCCGTCAGGTATTGAAGGTGGTTGCGAACCTGCCTTAAATTCTCTTTGTAACTTGGCAACTTCTTTACGTGACTTTGCAGCAGCTTTCTTTAACATGACACCTTTCACCATGTAGAGTAATGCATGTTGATAACACAATGGTTCCAATTTTATTTCCATAGACTTCAAGATACACAAAGAAGGCAGCTTAACCTCTAATAAATCAGGAGCCAGCGAGAGAATCTAAACAATGGGGAATGAGAGTGAATTAGGATAAGTTATGCAAGTCAATTGATTCTAAACAAAATTTATAAATAAATTAAAGAACATTTAGAGAGAAAAATTAAAGCTTCAAAAACATGCAAAGGTACCCAAAGAGTAGTTGAAGTAACCGTCAATGATTTTACATTGGCAAGGTCAAGCAGCCAACTTAATAGAATCATAGGAGGCTCATCCCATCTTGTAATCATTTCTGCACTGATATTTACTTGTTTAACTGAAGAAAGACCGCTCCCACATATTTTCTGACGTGGAATCCCGTCAAAAGTAAAGGTACAAAGACTTGGAGTAGATAACTCAATTTTGGGAAAACCAGATGAAGTACCGTGATAAGCTAAATTGACAAGTGTCTCACTTGATATGTTGAGGACTTGTGCATCCCGACCCTTACAACTACGAAGGACCAAACTGTTCAACTTGGTAAAGGCGGAAAAGGGCTCAACGCAACCATTTTCACCACCGCAAAAGACAAAATTTGTTAGATCTAAGCTGGTCAATGCTGGCAAATTCAAAGATTCTGGAAATAATGTTTCACAATTACTGCCAAAACCGCCTCCTCTAGGATAAACTGAAAGCATAAGAGATGTAAGAGCCCGACATGAAGAAACACAAGTCATAATGAGACTACTATCACCATTTACAGAAATTCCCAATTCCTGGATGTGGCTACTATGGGAGCAAACATAGTTTAAAATCTTTTTAAGGAGCAGAGGCTCGATATTACCATGACGGTCAAGATCAAGTACGGTCAGTGCAGTTGAGCTATCACGAAGAGTCAAAATCTTAGACACAAATACAGAAAACTGCTTAAGGGTGGAAAATCTTGAAGCATACAACATAAGAATTGGAATACGTTTCCATAGATGTTTCCATCTCTTGGACAAAACGCAAGTTCTAACAACATGTTTGGTATTCAAAAATGACAAAATGTGAAGGATTACACCGTCGGGTAAGTCACTCAGCCTATCTTCACTTTCATCATTTTCTTCGTTTTCTTGATTTTGATCATCACACTGTCTTCTTTTCTTCATCTTTTCTAGAATCATGCTTTCTTCGTTAGAATCATTGGGGCGCTTGTATTTATTTTTGTTAATAATTGAAAATGGAATCATATTCTGTAATATAACGGAACAAGGATAAAATGAGCAGCAGACAACAGTTACAAAGCGATTGCAACAAAGGGAAACAATTGGGGAAAAAAAACCTAGAAAAATGAAATTGAGTTGGAGAATGTATAATACCTCACTGTCGTCGTCGAGTTGAAGTAACTTCTTCTTCTCCGATTGATTGGAACGCTGCAGCAAGGACTCACAGAAAATGGATTGAAATACGTAAATTCACGATGCTTTCTTCTTCTTCTTCTATTTTTTTTTTTTTTGTAAAACATAAAATTATAAGTATAGCTTATTTCGTCAAAAAAAAAAAGTATAGCTTATCCCCTTTTTTTTAATACAAATTTAATAAAAAATTTAATAAAAAAAAGTTTGGGAAATATAAAAATTCTTTTCTGTACCCAAAAAAAATAATCTTAATAATTAAATTTGCTCAAATGATATTTTTTGAATATCCCAAAATATTTGAGCTTAGCAGCTTATTATAAAGTACTCAAATAAACGCCTTAATACTAAACTGCTACGAAGTTCCGATACTTTAAAAATTGTGAAGAATCATCTCCGATACGTACTCGATACCGATATTTGTTCGATACGTTCCAAAATACTCGTATCGAAAAAAGTATTAGTTAAATCTTTATTTTTAAATAAAAAAATAATATCTGATACGTTCCGATACTCGTATTGAAAAAGTATCAGTTAAATCTTTATTTTTAAATAAAAAAATAATATCCGATACAATCTGTGTTTCCTAGTGAATGTCAGACTATTATGTTGTTATTCGGATAACTAACTATTTCTTTTTTGAATAGTACTCTGATGTTTTTTGGGATAGTACTAATGAAGTCATTTTTGTATAATATAACCTTTTTTTGAAGGATTAAGATGTATAACTTAATTAAGATGTACCTGTGATCATTATTTTCTGGGATAATATTAATGAAGCTCAAATACTTAACTTAGTATTAATGATGTTAATTTATTATTATTATTATTAGTATTTTTTTTGTCTTTGTCACTGTTCTGAAGTCATTATGGTGTCCTACTATATAACAGGTTGTTAAACATTTGAGTTTGTCCCAAAATTCTGGTATAAGAATGAATGTTTTATGTTTTTAATTGGTCAGCTGCAGGAGCTATATAATTGTCTGCTATTGCTACACAATGAGCTTGTTAAAGAGGCTTGATGTCATGACTATTATGTGTCTTTTGAGCTATTATGTATCTTTAGTTAGGACTGAAGAGCCCTTGTATGTTGAGCTTCAAACTGTTTTGCTCTTGTGCAAGTTTATTGGTTTGTTTGTACTCATTGTACAATGAAATATTGGCGTTTATAATAATAATAATTATTATTATTATTATTATTATTTTTTTTTTGTCCTTCAATGTTTTGTTCTTGTGCAAGTTTATTGGTTTGTTTGTACTCCTTGTACAATGAAATATAATAATAATAATAATAATAATAATTATTATTATTATTATTATCATTATTATTATTTTATTTTTTTTGTCCTTCAAAAAAATTATCATTACTAACATTATTGATTTTAGTCATGTTTAAATATTATGCATTTATATATTTAATTTTAAATTAAATTTTTAAATAACATATCGCGGCAGTATTAGATAGGGATTTTTAAAAAAATTCTCATATCGGCCTATCGTTTCGTTGTATATCCCTCAAACAGTGTGTTCTGATAAACACTTTAATTTTCCGATTTGTTAATTTTACCAGAAAATTTAGCATTTCGGAATATTATTTTCTAATAATATTTGTGGTTCATATTATCGGAACACTTTAAAACAAATATTAGGATTTGCAAAATTCTCCATAAACAAGTGTTCAGGTGGCATAAAACAATATTAACAAACAGTTCATATTAAATGTGTTATCTCCACAGGTGTTTCGGTAATTTAACCCTTTAAAACAAGTGTTCATATCATATGAAAATGTGTTACTTGACTTTCTGAAATTTTTTATATACCAGAACATTATTTTGAAAGTGTTCCAGTGACACATTTTCTACAATTTATACAAACTGAAACATTTTTATAAGTGTTCCGGTAAAAACATGAACAATGACTAGAGAATTTTGCAAAACCGAAACACTTGTTTTAAAGTGTTCCGGTAATATGAACGACAAATATTACTGGAAAATAATATACAGGAACACTTTTGAACACTTTTCAATTTCAAAAGTATTCCGGTAAAATTAACAAACCAAAAAATTAAAGTGCTTATCGGAACATTGTGTTTGAGGGTTGTACAGCTTTCTAAGTAAAATATATTATAGTAAAATAAGCATAGAATGAGAATATTTTAAAAAACGTATGGGTAAAGGGTTAAATATAGGGCTAGAAAGAAAATTCTTCATACAAAAAAGGAGATTGGATCCTCTTCAGTCAGTCAAATGGAGAGTCGGTTCCCAAACTTAAAAAAATAAGGATTTAATTTGTGTGCACCGACAGTGTAATATTTTTTTACACGTGCATTCAACCAAACCATGACATGTAGGTATTTATTGAGGTATTTTAGGAATAAATCTATTAAAGTGACACTATGATATGATTGGATGCATGTGTAAAAGTATTTTACACTGTCAGTGCATAGCAATTAATTTCAAAAAATAAATGATAAAAATAATTAAATTAAAAGTTAATTTTTAATGGTATGGATTCTCACACATAAGAGATATGAGGAATTTTTAATGGTATGGATTCTCACACATAATAATCTAATTTTTAAAATGTTTTTTTTAAAAAAATTCTCTTTTAGAGACATCGCACAACAACAACGGATAAAAGAACTATAAAATTGAATTCGATATTGAAATTACGTAAAGATTATTATAAAGCAAAACATGGTAACTTATAATAAAATACATTAGTGCTTAAAATAAAATAGTAAAATTTCCGTTTGATGGCCAGGATAGTGAGCAGGATATGATAATTATATCATATCTTGTTTTAATTTTTTGTTTGATGCACCAATGTAATATGATAAAGTATTCCCTTTTTTAATCTTATCCTATCACTCCTTTGTAATTTATATCCTGAGTTTTTGCTGGGTTAGAATTATACTGTTGTGTTATTAAGAAAGTAAATCTTTAATTGCCAAAAATAAAATCACCTACAATGGAAACTTGTTATTTAATTATATTTAATTGAAAATAAATAATGTTATCTTGTTTGTTATCATATCCGCATCAAACACATAATAAGATAAGTGTTATCATGTTAATATCATATCCTATCTTTATCCAGCTCCATATCATATCTTATATCTATCATATCCTGTCCATCAAACGGGCCCTAGGACTTCTTACCAAGTGTCACAATCAGAGCGGATTTCCCTCGACTTGAACTCAAAACTTCACAACCTGAAAATAATGCGATTTCACAATCACAGAGACAAACAACACAGACAACAAAGGGGTGAGAATATATTCATACAAGGCAACAGTGTAGTAACACACAAAAATAGGGAAAACATAAAAACTAAATATCGTCATCTAGCACATAAGCAAGCATGACAATTAAATATATCAACTCAATAAATTATTTAAATTCAACTCAATTAAACTATAGATGCAATGCGACCTAGACTCTCTAAATGCATGGTACTAAGATCGGAGGTCAGAATTATTTCTCTGAAAACACTCATCAACATCGATTCAACCCTGATTCAACACCGTTATTAGTCAACACCATAGACACATCACACATGTATGAATGCATGAACACACTTAGACAATACATATGCTCAAACTAAACAACAACTCAAACAACACCAAATAACCAACAACTTAATGAACAACATCAATAACCAATGGCTACAAGGACAACACCAATAATCAACAGCTTAAGGGTCAACAACATTGAATAACGACTTACGACAACAACAATTTATTAATAATATTTAACGTTAATTATCATAAAATATTTATTAATTTAATTATTATTTTTTTAGTTAAGTAGTCTAGCAGCTAGAAATTCAACTATTAAAGTGGATAAGTAGAATAACCGGCGTTCGAACCACTGCCCCCTACAAATATAATATAATGTCCTATCAACTGAAATAAGCTGACGAAACTCTTACTTTAATTAGTTAATAGTAACTACACAACTACACTATTTAATACTTTAAAAGAATTCGACACCAAATACATTAAGGCCATAACTATATATCTAATAATTACTCAAAATTAGTTTATTTAACACACCAAGAATATTTAACAAATTAAATAATCATGATAAAACATTACGATATCTCCATATAATTGACACGGATTCTAAGTCCTATTTAAAATCGAAAACAAATATACCATGGTACTCAATTAACATGGCATACTCATGACAAAATTTTAATTCTCTAAGTCATCAAATTAACTCCCATTCAATTTTATTCAATTCTCATGAACATGATTAGTCAAAATAAAATTAGCTACATGTATTGAGAAAATTGAGATGAATAAATTACCCTCAAATATTTGATTTGTGACAAAGAAGCAGTAGATGGAACTACAAAACAACATAAATCGAAGTCTAGGATTTAATCGTAAACAAATACTGGAATTTTCCAGTACCATGATCCCACTAAATTTTTAAGCACCGACATAACATAAAAGGAACTCATATAATTGTATCTCAACTCAAGCAATCGATTCTACTAAACAAAAGGATTTCCAGTTTTCAAAGATTTTAAATAATACTCCCTCCGTTTCTTTTTAATTGTCTTTTTAGAATGATAACACCAAATTAAGGGAGTGTATTTTTACACGTTATCTTCCTATTATACCCTCGTTTTAACCCACCATTAAATTCCTATTTTTTTGCCCACACTTTTTCTTTCCAATAAATTTAATATATTATGCACACAAAAAAAAACAAAATTTAATATGTTATGTACCAACAAAAATTAAAAAAAAAAGATTTAGTTTTCCAAATATATAGCATTAATTGGTTTTATGGAAAAAGATAAGAGCAATTGACAAAGGGTATAATTGACAAATCATACCCACAAAATACAAAAAGGACAATTAAATAAAAACACTAAATATGATAATAAAAGACAATTAAAAAGAAACGGAGGGAGTAAAAAAAAAAGACATAAATTACAATTAAGATAAATTCATAGAAAATCATGAATATCAAAATGTTGGGAATAATGCCTAAATATCTTTTTTGGAAGATTTTATATTTAAATATAGTTTTATATTTATGTTTGAAATAAAATAATATTAGGATTTATGATTTATATTTTTATTTAGAATATTTAAGATTTGTTTAGAATTTATAGGATTAGTTTATTATTCAAAGATATTATTTGTTTTTATGTAGCTCTATATATAGACTCTATAGAGCATATACCTATGAATTATAATGAGAACAAGAATTTCAGTTTCTCCGTAAGAGCATATACCCACCAAATTCCGCAATACAAAAACAAAAAAAACCATATCAGTGGTATCAGAGCCTGGTTCAGACCTGTGAAGATGGAAGAAGATGATGATGAAGAAGATGAAGACGAAGAGAAAGAAGAAATCATGAAATCAACAACTCATGACCATGACTGCATCTTTATTGTGAAGATGTGAAAAACAAAAAAAAAACCATAACCATGACCTACACCTTTCATATGTTATATTCGAGATAGTTTCATGTATTATATAACCCAAAAAACCAAAACAAATACTAGAAAAAAGCTTAAGTCTCATATGACCTTTCATATGTTATATGCGAGATAGTTTCAATGAAAAAAACTCAAGTCTCATATGACCTTTCATATGTTATATGCGAGATGGTTTCTGTATTATATAACCCATAACCAAAACAGATACATGAAAAAGCTCAACAATTGATGTGGATGAACAACAACAACAACAAAATCAACATGAATCTCGGGTTGGATACAACACAAAGATATTCAGTCGAAGATGAGTGTTCAAAAAAAGTTTTTTTCAACTCAAATCTCAGATTGGATACAAGACACAGATATTCGATCAAGGAGGAGGATTGAGAAACAAAAAAAAAAGGATGAAAATAAATTTTCAACTCAAATCTCGGATTGGATACAACAAAAAGATATTCAGTCAAGGAGGAGTGTTGGGAATAATGCCTAAATATCTTTTTTGGAAGATTTTATATTTAAATATAGTTTTATATTTATGTTTGAAATAAAATAATATTAGGGTTTATGATTTATATTTCTATTTAGAATATTTAAGATTTGTTTAGAATTTATAGGATTAGTTTATTATTTAAAGATATTATTTGTTTTTATGTAACTCTATATATAGAGCATATACCTATGAATTATAATGAGAACAAGAATTTCAGTTTCTCCGTATAAAAATATATCCCACCAAATTCCGCAATATAAAAACAAAAAAAAACCATATCACAAAAGAAAAAGAAAAAAGGAATGAAGACAAAGTCCCCTCAACTACTCTCATAATTAACACCACTTCTGGGAACTCATTCACCCTGTTACCTTAAATTTTGTAGGATTCTTCAAAGGCTTGTTATTAATGAATCTTTGGCCCTGTTTGGCCCGGCTTATTTTCCTCTTTTTTTCTTCTCCTTAAAAATAGTAAAGAAGGAAAAAATTGTGTTTGACTTCATTTTTCTTTATTTTTTACTTCTTTACTTTATTTCTTTAATACTTTTAAGGAAAAATAGCGTCAAATATAATTTTATACTTCTCTATTTCATTTAAGCTAAAATAAAAAGTAAAAAATAAGTTGGGCCAAATGGGGCCTTTGTATTATGCCCGAGCTCTCTCAATTTCAGTTCAAGATTTCTCTCTCGTATTTTGTTTCTTGTTTCTTCCCTCTTATTATTTTCTATATATAAGGGTTGATTAGGTTGTTTGTTAGTATTTATTTTTATTTTTTTTAGATAAAGATATCGTAAATAGATTTTATTTAATACTAATAATTATCCCCTAGTAATAAAAAATGATAACTTTTTTAGCGGATAATTATTTTTAGCTAAAACTATAACTTAACCAAAAACTAGTATTCTCTCTTATCTCTTCTTAATTAACTAGTATGTTAGCCCGTGCCGTGCACAAATTTTTTTTCTTTTTTAATATTACTAGTTTTGAGACCCGTGCGAATGCACGTGTCTATTGACTTTTATTTATAAAGTATTTTTAAAATATAAATGACGTCATTGTGTTATTTTTTGTAAAATTTATTAAATTAACAATTTTTTTGATTAAAGTAATTGTCAGGAGCATCCAACCAATGAGTGAAATAAGGCAATGAGAGACCATGGCTAGCCAAAAGGTCAGCAACCATGTTGCCTTCTCTATGAATATGAGTAATAAAGCAGTTCAGACCAGTAAGTAATGACAAAGGGTTGTGCCATCTGTTCCCGAGGAACCAAGGAACACAATCAGACCGAGTAGTAAAGGCTGATACAACTAAAGTGGAATCTGTTTCAATCCAAATGTTTTTCCAATTAAACTGAGCGGCTAACTCAATTGCTCTCATAGCACCACATAGTTCAGCTTGAAAAGGAGATAAAATACCTAAAGGTTCAACAAAACCGAAAACAAAATCAGCTTCATTATTCCTGAACACCCCACCACAAGAAGCAGAACCTTGAACGCAGGCACCATCAACATTACACTTGAACCGGTTTTGTAAAGGGGGCTGCCAGAGAATTTCATGGATAACATGAGCATTAGGACGATGAATAGAGACTTTGAAAATCTTAAGGATGGTGAAATCTCTGATGGAATTAGTAGAGACTTTTTTGGTATTGTTTCCAGCTAAAGAAGTGTTTGCAATGATCATTGCAATAACTGACCTCCAACTCAAACTCTTGTTATGGAATCTAATTTGGTTCCTAGCATACCAGATACTATTAAGAAGATGAACCAAAGCAGCTTTGATAACCACTTTGCATTGTGGTGACCAATTCATGTCGCAAATTTTCCACATATATTCCATGGTTGTGAACTGTAAAACCAAATTAATACTATTTGCAAACCAAGACCAAATTTTGATAGCGAATTCGCAACCAAAGAAAATGTGAAAAGAAGATTCCACATGCTTTTTGTAACACCCTTATTAGAATAAATAGGATTTTAAGCTTATTTATTATTTATGTGTTTAATTATTTATTTGAATGACATTATTATTTGTTTGAATGATATGATTATGGGAATTATATGGTTATTGTGCTTAGGAGGATTTAAGGGTATTTTAGTAAACACATAGAATTAATTATACTAAGTAGAGAATAATTAGTTAATTAATTAGTTTGAGTTAATTAATTAGTAATTGAGGAGGTTAGTAGAATGAGGTGGAATTGGTAAGTTAGTTTTGGTCATAACTAGAGCTAGCAACCTAATGGGCCAAGCCCAATGTTGATTAGGTGAGTGGAAGGATAGAATTGGTATTTCAATTAAAATTGAATTAGACCTAAGAGAGAGATGAGAGGACTAAAGTTCTCATAACTCACTCATTTTCATTCTAAGGGAGGTAGAAAGAGAAAGCTTAGAAGAACAAGCTTGAAGAAGGTAGAAGGGATTCAAGTGTAGAGCTAGAAGTTAAAGCTTCAATCAAGAGGTAAGAGAGTAGTATTTCATTCTAGAGTCACTACAACATTTTTAATTATAGACAACAGCTCAAAAAGTGTGGCCAAAACTCAAAAAACAGTGGCTTAAAGCTTAGGCCACGGTTTGTGACGTGTGGTGTATGCGGCCGTGGCCTTTTCTCTAAAGCTACGGTTTTTTAACTTTAGCCCACGGAAAGCATAAAACTGTGGCTTATGACATGCAAAGAAGCCACGGTTATATCACTGATTTTAGGCCACGGTTTAGTTTAGGCCACTCTTCTGTAACCGTTGCTTATACATTAGGCCGCTGCTTTATAAGCGTGGAGTATACTTTTAGGCCACACAAATAAAAGGTTGCCAATATAAATAGACAACAGATTTCATATTGAAACAACCGTGGGCTAAACTTTTTGGCCACACAAATAAACTTGTTGCATAAACATTTAAGGCACAATCATATTTATTGTAATCCTCACAAATTGGTGAAAAGTTGACGAATAGACAAAAGTGTAATTTTAAATACTACAAAATTTGACTACTCTCATTGTTATATATATATAGTGTTCCACAAGAAAAAAAAATAATGTGCTCAAGAATACAAGAGGAATACGATTGTAAATAACTCCTAAGTTGCTAAAACTAATAGTCATTCAAAATCAATTTTTACAAAGCATATGACGAGATGCCACTTCTTCCTTAGTTTCCATCATCCTTTTTTACTTTCATTGTAGCAGTCCATGCCCTACAAAAGGATAAAAATGCAATATCTCAAAATAGAATACCAACATAAAAAAGAAAATCATTGTAATAGAAAGGAATAACAATAAATCAAAGGTTATAGAAATGTCAATAGTAAAAGAGATAACACTTATGGCGACAATGATATCTTCTATAACATAAATTTTTAAGCTAACTGAACATATTTTAGTTAGTGTAACAGACCTAATATATAATTTTCTCACCTTGACTTGTATGGTGCAATTCACTTTTTAATCAAGTTATGACTATAAACTTTACTTTGCACTTTGAATACATGGGTAGGAAGAAGGAAGAAAATAACCTACACTCATGCAGCAACAAACCATATTTTTTTCTATCCACGAAGCCAATATATCTGCCAAAACGGCAACAAGGTTATTATGAGAAGCACAAATGATTTAACTGCAATTATGGGAGGAAGGAGAATAATAGGCATAAAAAAATATGAATCTAATGAAAACTATAAACTCCAAAAACTCATTCATGGCAATGACTAACAATCAGCTCAGTTTCCTCCAATATTAACATAGGCAATCAATGTAGATGAATGGAGTGTTACCCTATATACCTTTTGTATACCTAATTGAGTTGGCACTTGGGACTAGAACAAACCCAATATATAGTTTTCCCACCTTGACTAGGAACTTGGCAACTACCATAGAATTCAAATATAAAAGTTGATAAAACCTTAACAGTGAAGAAGCCATATCAAATTAAACTTATAGCAGTGAACATGCTAAAGCTTACCTTTTCATTTGCCACCTTTTTTTTGTTTTGTTTTGTTTTGTTTGACTTGTCATTTTGAAGCTGCAAGCTTTACATCTCCAAGAAACATACTAAATTTGAAATCTATCCCAATATAGTTCGGAGGTGGGGGGACCTACATAAGTTCATAACAAAAACAATTTCAAATGTTATATTAAATAATGAAAGACCTAGTATAAAAAATGTAGTGCATGTAGAAGATGAAACTGAAACACGCCACAATAGAAATTGAAGCATAAAGAAAATAAGAGGGACGAAACACATTCTTACAGTTTCACAATGTATGAAGTGAAAAATACAGTGAATGCAAATTTTTCAAGCATGGCAACATTGGATATATAAAAACCAAACCCAAACTCAACTGATGTGTTCCCTTATGCTTGATTTCAATTCCTAATTTCATAAATTTTGTGATATCCATCACAGCTCCAAAAACAAAATATTTATAAAAAGCAGCAGGACATCAACCACCTCAACCGTGTACCAAGGATGGACAACGATTACATATTTAACTTAAACTTATAAAAATTACTTTCAAAAAAAGTTAAAATAATATTTAATCAATCAATGTCCAAGACACAAACCATTAGATGGACATAACACTAAACCACATGGTCGAAAACAGCCGAAGAAAATGTATATACGCCAAAAGGTTTTCCACATTTTCATTGGCAAAATTTATAGATGGAAAACTTTCAACAAAATAAATAAAAGGGTTAAGCCCTATATCAGGGAATAAGATATAAATTATTTGAAATACATATCTATAAACATGGAATTGAGTTTATAAAAAAAAAACATGGAATAAGATATAAATTATGAATATTGCTATATTTACTATCTTAATTCTTAACTATAAAGCATATATATGCACCAATAAATCAAATCTCAAAGCTCATCAATCATCTCAATATGACATAAAAAAACAGTCATACAAAACCTCATCAATTATCTTAAACAACTTCAGTTCCCACACATAAATACAGTTCCTTATAAGCACATAAAAATCAAACCCCAAAAATAAAATACAAAAGCAAATTGAAAGCTATAAACAACGAGAAAAATTCAGAGAAAGATGAAGTTTAGGAGACTTACCCCCTTGGTCAATACATGCTTCCACGATCGATGAAGGATTGGGGAAAGGGGGCTCGACCATGGAAGAAAACGATCCTTGTGAGACGAAACCTTGTTGAATTAAAATCGATTGTGACACGAAAACCCTTCTTATCGCCACCTCCCACAGTGCATCTAATTAGAAACTATCGCTTGAAGATGAGAAACTAGGGTTTTCGTTGATTTGAGAGTCAATCCATTGAAAGATTAGGGTTTTCGTTGGAGAAGAGAAGAGGCGTTTTAAGTTTTTTGGTTCTGAAGTTGTATCTTTGAGTAAAGTTAACAAATTTTTTAATAAAAAAAAAGGAGAGGGATTAAGCCACGGTTTTGTAAGGTTATAGGCAACCGTTATATCAGTGTGGTTAGTAGTATATTACAAAACCGTGGCCAGTAGATGTTCAATCCACGCTTATCAACGTGATTAGACTACACTTTTTATTGCGTGCTCAAAAACAATAAACAATTGCCTAAAGTGTTATAGGCCACTGTTAAAATGTGAGGCTCTTAAAAGAGCATAGGCCACCATTTTTTGGGTCGCAGAAGCATCAGCGGTTTTTAACCGTGGCTTAATGTGGATTAGGAGACGGTTTTTTTAATGTAGGCCAGAAATTGTACATAATATGTAAGTTATAAGCAACTATTTTCAAACCGTCACCTATTCCTGTTTTAGGCCACTCATTTCTACCCGTGGACAAATAAAGGGTGGTCTAAAGTCAAAAATGTTGTAGTGAGTGATCAAGAGAAAGGGAGAAAATCTATTTTCTCCAACCCCAACTTCTCTCACTCTTTTCTCTTTGAAGGGGGGGATAACTTGATTAAGAAAAATGATAACTTTAGGGATGTTAGAATCTGTTGTTAATGTCTGAATCATGCTACACGAATTTGGGATAATAAATGGGAATGTGTAGATGTTTGTAAGGAATTTATGTGTTAATATGAGTTTTTGAAATGTTATGCAAAAATCTATGGATTCTCATCTTTTGATGTTTGATCATGTTTTAGACTGTACTTTCATGTTGTATTTGATCATAAACACTTAAAGTTGGAACCTTTAATCTTTGAAAGTGAGAAAAATGATATTTTTATGGGTTGTACCCGCGAACAGGGGTCATTTTCTGGGCATGATCGCCCAGCGACCACTATGGTCGCTGGAGCGAGGATTCATGTGTTCTTCAGCGAACCCAGAATTTTGGGTGCTCGCCCAGCGAGCAGTAGCGAGCAGCCGTCGCCAGGCCCCGCTCTGAGCGACGACCACTCTGCCTTTTTCACTTTTTTTCGTCGCTGGTTCATCGCTGGTAGTCGCCCAGCGACCATGACCTGTTTTTAAAGAATTTCCTTGAGTTGTAGGATGAGAATGAGAGTATAACATGTCTTGATTATGACCTTTTGAATTATAGAATGGCATGATAGCTTATATATGAATGTCTTATTGAAGATAATATGGTTTGGAATACTTGAGTTAGTGTTGCATTATGAATAATTGAATTATGATAATATTGTTATTGAATATGTATGCTTGATTACTTGTGAGATTTATTGAATATGATTTAATCAATGAGATTGTATATCTTCAATTAAGTTATTGAGATATGTTTATGTTGTGATATCCTTATGGGATGAGATGATTAAATTATGTGATTGGTAATCTTGCATACATGCATCATTTTGTATGATGAGCAGATACTTTAGAGGGGATCCTAAAGTATGGCAGATGTTTTAGTAGCTGCGGTTGACTAAAATATATTTGGAATAAGTTTTCCAATAACTATGAGGTACCACATGCACTTAGTAATATTACTAGGACACATTGCATGAATGTGACATTAGATTGCATTAGGAGATGAAGGTGAACAATTATATGAACTAAATGGTAATTGTCATTATTGCACATCCTTGATCTTTTGTGAGTAATTATGTATACTTGGTCCATAATCTTGGTTTATATGTATATCTATTGCTCATGTTTATTGCCTATGTGATTATGCACCTATTATGAGAGTATCGTATATCTCTTAATTATTTTGTATGAAGTTGTATAGTATTGCTTATACTTACGCTTATTTTGGAATGTTATACTAACTCTCTATTTTGTGTTAATTTCTGAATCTTTGGGGATTCAGAGGTGCAGGGTGAGGACGTATCTCGTGAGGAGTAGCTTTGGTGTTTGCTTAGCTATTAGTGGTAAGGAGTTAGCACTAAGCTTCTCCTAGACTTATTGCTAGTTTTGGGTTGTAATAATTAGTGCTCTGGTACTTGTAACATCGTGTCGGATAGTTTATTTCCGCTCTCGATGTATTGAGTATTATTACTTTTATGACCTTGCTTATAACTTATGCATAATTTTCATGTGGGATTATTTTGAGACTATTGATCTTCGTCAAGGGATTTTATTTCACATGTGTATGAAGACTTATGATGTCATGATACGATAATTATATCCGCTGCTATGTTTCTGAATTTAAGATGATATGCTTTGTTATTTAATTGTACACACCTTGATGCTTATACATGTATTTATTTATTTATTTATTTATTACGTATATGGGTTAGGGTGTTACACTTTTTACAAAAAAAACAAATGGAAGGTAATGCACAACCTCTAAGCATAAGGTTTTCATCAGTGGGCACCTTATTATGCATTAACCTCCAAACAAACAAAGATTTAGACGGCTGAATATCGGAACTCCAAATAGATTTTGCCCAATGAAAATCTTGAACATGATGTAAATTGAAACTATAAGCATCCTTGAGACTTAAAACACCTGAGTCAGAATGTTGCCATAAGAGCTTATCCCGAGGTTGATCAATAGGTATAGTGATTTGTTGAACAAGGTTATTGAGGATGGGAAAAGCTTGAGTCAATTGAGCAGGAATCATCCAATGACCATTACTAATATAATCACTTACTTTTGAGGAAAGTAACTGACTAATATGACGAGGGATGTTGAACAGCTCAGAGAGAGTATTACCACACCAGTTGTCATTCCAGAAATTAATGTTCTCACCTGAACCAAGAAGCCAAAAGGAATTATTCATAGTGGTAGAATATTCCTCTTTGATACTGCTCCAAAGAGAAGAGTAGATGTGATAAGTAATAGGTCTGTTATTTCTAAGAACTCTGTCTTTTAATAATTTTGCCCAAGCAGCTTGAGAATTCACAAGAGACCAACATAACTTTAAATTAGCAGCTTTGTTCAAGTTGGATAAAGACTTGAGGTTTAAGCCACCCTGAGCCAAGGGTCTACAAACCTTCTTCCAAGAAGTAGTGACTAATTTTCTTTTGACAACATCACCACTCCAAATGCAGTTTCTAATGTTCTTTTCCACCTGCTTGATCAAACCAGTAGGCCAAGAATAGATAGTAATACTATAAATTAACATACTTTGAATGACAGATTGAACCAATTGAACCCTCCCAGCCATTGATAACAAAGAGGCTTTCCAAGCAGTTAATTTAGAACTGATTTTATCTGCAATAGGCTGCAAGTGACTGGATTTTGGCTTGCCCCTGAAGATTGGAACTCCTAAATAATTGAAAGGAAGAGCTCCCACTTTGAAGTTCAAAACAACCACAATGAGATTTAACCTACCATGAGTAATAGAGCCTGAAAAAATAGTGGATTTAGAAGTACTAATAACTTGGCCCGACTGCAAAGCATAGTTATTAAACAAATCATTGAGAGCCTTTACACAAGATAACTTTCCCTTGCAAAACACCATCAGATCGTCTTCATAAAAAGAGTGAGAAGGCACATTGACAAGCCTAGTACCCCTCATAAGATCCAAAACACCAGTATCAGCCAATCTGGAAATACTTCTACTCAACACATCTTCAACCAAACAAAAAAGGAGAGGGGAAAGAGGATCTCCTTGCCTAACTCCTCTAGAACAATTAAAGTAACCTTCAGACTTACCATTAACAGAGATTGAAAGAAAAGCAGATTGCAGAATGACATGAATCTAATTACAAAAAGTGTCATTAAAACCAAAACACTTAAGAACATACAGCAAGAAAGGCCACTCAAAAGTGTCAAAGGCCTTAGAGATATCAATCTTGAGAGCCAAATTACCACCATAGGATTTCTTGTGTAAAAGATTAGCAGCTTCGGAGACAATGCACAAACAATCCTTGATGTTTCTATCATGAATGAAACCCATTTGTTCCTCAGAGATAATGGAAGGCATAATAGAAGCCAATCTATCAGCAATTATTTTAGAGATCACTTTAAATTTGAAATTAGCCATAGCAATTGGCCTGTATTGATCAATTGAAGTTGCATTCTGAACCTTAGGAAGAAGAGCAATGATGTTAGAGTTAAAACCTGGCAAGATCCAGCTAGAGGTAAAAAATTGTAGCACAACATTTGAAAGACCAGTCTTCACAAGATCCTAGAAATGATGAAAGAAGAAAGCGCCAAACCCATCAGGCCCAGGAGCACTATCCCTATTAAGAGCAAAAACTGCAGCTTTGATCTCCTGGAGAGAGGGCAGAACAGTCTTGAGAGAATTGATGTCGTCAGTGATTAGGTTTGGAATAACTTCTGCAGCCAGAGAGGGATCCTGCAAAACAATGTTAGAACAAAAAAGATTTTTATAGTAAGAAACAACATGATTGGAAATATGCTCTGGTTCAGTGTGAACTATATCACCATCCTGTAGGGAGGTTATGGTTTTAGATGAGGTTTTGATTTTGGCAATTCTATAGAAGTACTTCGTGTTTCCGTCCCCTTCTAAATGCCACTTTAAGTTTGCTTTTTCTTTCCAAAAAGCTTCTTGTCTATTAAGAGCTTCTTCAAATTCCATGTGAGCAAGTCTCTCTTCTTCAAAAAGGGCCTCAGAATGACCATTCAATTGAATATTACTTTGAATTTGTTGTAATTTTGTTTCAGCAGTAATGACATAATCATGAACATTACCAAAAGTTTCTTTATTCCAGGTTTTCAACTTTTCTTTAAGAAGCTTCATCTTTGTAGTCAAGATATACATGGGACAACCAACAAATTCAGTGTTCCAACAATCTTTGACTAGAGATTCACATTCAGGATGTAAAGTCCACATTATAAGAAATTTGAATTGAGACACAAAAGGAGTATTATTTAGCTTGAGGTTCAAAAGAAGGGGGTAATGGTCAGAAGTGTGCTTGGTTAAAGTTGAAACAGATAAACTATGACATAAATCTAACCAAGATTGGTTACAAATAGCTCTATCAAGTCTCTTTTCAGTGTATCTACAACCACCTCTCCCATTTGCCCAGGTGAATTCAACACCAGAAGTTGGAAGGTGAATGAGGTTGTTGGAATCAGACCAATGTTTGAAATCTTCCATGGGTAATCTAGCAGGAGGGGTTCTGCCACGATGCTCATGAGCACCCAAAATGACATTAAAATCCCCAATGAAACACCAGGGCAGATCATGATGAGATTGAAGGGTATTTAAGTTGTTCCAAAGTGTTCTTCTGGTTTGGTAATTTGTGGAGGCATATATAGCAGAGAAAGCTAAGGTTTTATCATTTTCAGTCACAGTTAAAGTAACTTGTTGAGCATCGGAAGCAAGGATTACAGGGTTCATGTTAGATTTACATATGCACCATAAGTTAGGTAACATGTTGTTTCTAGAGTTAAGAGCAAAAAGCTTGAGATGCAAATTGACTAACCATCTTCTGGACAGCTGATCGAATTTTTTTATTCAATTCCTTTTATGTATTAGTAATAAATATTTTGTTTTGTATTTTTTCTTATATTTACTATTGATGAGAATTTATTCTTCTGTTGTTTAACAAAAAACTATTTGTAAAACCTCATGTCCATTGATTTTTATTTTTTTATATTTAAGATTGATTTATTTAGAATAAAATATTAATATATTATACTAAAGTATCAAATTTATTTAGAATAAAATATTTTTAAAAAGTTTTTTTGACAGAAAAAATATTTTTTAAATATAAGTGACGTTATTGTGTTCTTTCTTGTAAAATTTATTGAATTAATATTTTTTTGATTAAAGCAATTGTACCGTGCATGATTTTTGTGTAATAAATTATAATTAGTATTAATAAATATTTCTTATTCAATTCCTTTTTTTATTAAAGCAATTGTCCCGTGTATGATTTAATTTTTTTATTAAAGTAATTGTCCCGTGTTAATTCATAAGTTTTTTCTTTATGCATGTTAATTCATAAGTTTTCACTTACAAAAATTATATCTTTATAACGTGTTTTCATAAACTACCTTATAAAACTTATAATTAGTCAATCCAAAAGGACTCACTATGTTTTTGTTTCTATTTTAATGTTCTTTTATTTTTAAGTTACTATTTTTCATTAAAAAAAAGTTAGTACTATTTTTTATGCGTATCTTTTATATTTATTTTTGTTCCTATTTTTGTGCGTAAACTTTTTTTAATTAAGTTTTTTTATTAAATATATTGGATTAATATCATTTTTTAGAGGTAGTTTCAGATGCTATTTTTAAGGGGAGATTTTTCTTTTATTCTTATCTTTTTTTATTCTTCCTATTTTTGTTTTGTATTTTATTTTTTAGTTTAGAGTTAAAATTACATTTAAGGACATAAAATCTGAAATATTATTAAACTTGATTGGAAAAATTTGATATTTTAGTAGTAGTTTCTTTTAATATATTGTAAGTAGATTTATGTGTTTATTTTGATATATTATTTGAGTAATTTGGTTTAAATTCTACGATGTTACGGAATAAAGCGAGATGAAGAGTATTACTCCACTTCTCATTCTACCCTATTATAACACCCCACGATAGAATATCTAGAATACTTCGTGAAATATTATAAATAATACAGATGTCATTAAAAATTATTACAACACTGAAATTTATTGAATAGCACACGCATGTGCTGAATACAAAGTACGATACAGAAGATGAAACTCATGAATTAAACGACGGTACATTCAACAAGTCTGAAATAAAGCAACTACATTACTGAAACTGAATAAAACATAGATAGAGTGGGGTGAAACTGAATAAAGCAAATCCAGCGCTTACCCTGCAACCTGCTTATCTGGAAAAAAAAAATGAAGGAGTGGGGTGAGACTACTAAGCCTCAGTGAGTCCTACTACCCGCCTAAAGGTGACTGCACCAGGGGAACTAGAGTGTGTAATAACTAAATTCTCTGTTTCCATGTATTTATACACAAGTGAAATAAAGGTGTGTCTCACAGGATTTATTATCTTGTCCGGTTACTCTTCAAAGGTCATACGAGGCAAGCCGGTCTCGGTGCCTGACTCTGCGTACTACCGAAACAGAGGCTCGGATTCCGTTGTTGGCTCACATAATAAATGATAGAATTCAGAGGCATTCTATCAACATGGCATAATGCCATTTAAACCAATAATTGAATAATTCTACCAATATTTCCCCCCAAAGGTTCCTAACATGTTATTACTAAATATACACATATCGAATTATGACTACACAATCCATTTTATACAATTAAATACGTTCATGAAATTCCCAGTTGCATTCGGACATAAAACGAGTGGTTTGAAAATTATTTGAAAAGAAAAATTATGCAGGTTCTGACCTGCTATACTCGCTACGGCGAGCTCAATCTCCAGGTACATGGGTTCGATTCCCACGGAAGGCAAAAACTCCAATAGTAAAGGGGGTTGGAGAAGATCGTGGGGTAATAGTGCCGGGAGCGCCGAAGGCCCGGGCTGTTACATAAAAAGGCGCCTTTTTATGTAACAGCCCGAGCCTTCGGCGATCCCGACACTGCTACCTCACGATCTTCTCCAACCCCCTTCACTATTGGAGTTTTTGCCTTCCGTGGGAATCGAACCATGTACCATGGGGATAAGTACATGTTCAATCCATTCCCACTACCAACTGGGCTAGTAGCTCAATTGGTAGTGGGAATGGATTGAACATGTACTTATCCCCATGGTACATGGTTCGATTCCCACGGAAGGCAAAAACTCCAGAAGTGAAGGGGGTTGGAGAAGATCATGATGTAGCAGTGCCGGGAGTGCCGAAGGCCCGGGCTGTTACAGTAAACTCAGGATTGCTCTTTCGTTTCTGTAGATCCAGATCATACTCCTGTGCTTGAGCTATTATTGAGCGTAGCTCACATGATAACTCCATACGGTTTATTCGGACTCCTTTACTCCAGTACTTGACGTTGAGATTCATATCCCGAAACTTCTCATACAAGCCGCATTGGTGCATCAACAACTCCGATGCATACAATGCTTTCTTACTTAGAGCATCAGCTACAACATTCGCCTTTCCTGGGTGATAGTTTAAGCTGAAGTCAAAATCTTTCAAATATTCCATCCATCTCCTCTGCCTCATGTTCAATTCTCTCTGATCGAACAAATACTTCAGACTTTTGTGGTCACTGAACAACTCGAACTGCACTCCATACAGATGATGCCTCCATATTTTCAAAGCGAAAATAATGGCTGCCAATTCAAGATCATGAGTAGGATAGTTCTCTTCATGAGGTTTCAACTGCCTGGACGCATACGCAACTACTGCTCCTTCTTGCATAAGCACACATCCCAGACCTTTGTGTGATGCATCACAATACACCACATACTTCTTAGATGGATCGGGTATCACTAGTACTGGTGCACTAGTTAACTTCTCTTTCAAGGTACTGAAGCTCACTTCACAAGCTGTATCCCAATTGAATGCTGCTCCTTTTCTAGTCAGACGAGTCAAAGGTAAAGCAAGCTCAGAAAAACCCAAGATAAATCTCCGGTAATAGCCTGCAAGGCCTAGGAAGCTTCTGACTTCCGACACATTCCTGGGTCACTCCCAATTAAGTATAGCTTCAACTTTAGATGGATCCACTGATACACCTCCTTGAGATATTACATGGCCCAAGAACTTCACTTCAGAGAGCCAAAACTCACACTTACTAAACTTGGCAAACAACTGCTTCTCTCTCAAGATGTCAAGAACAACTCTCAAGTGCTCAGCATGTTCATGATGATCCTTTGAATAGATTAGAATGTCGTCTATGAAGATCACGACGAACTGGTCAAGATACGGCTGAAAGATCCTATTCATGTAGTCCATGAACACGGCTGGAGCATTGATCAAACCAAACGGCATGACTAGGAATTCATAGTGTCCATAACGGGTTCTGAAAGCAGTCTTGGACACATCTGATGACTTGATACGAATCTAATGATAGTCGGATCTGAGATCAATCTTAGAAAAGACAGTAGCACCTCTAAGTTGATCCAACAAGTGATCTATCCGGGGCAGTGGATACTTGTTCTTAATTGTGACCTTATTCAACTGACGATAGTCTATGCATAACCGCATAGTACCATCCTTCTTTTTGACTAGCAGAACAGGCGCTCCCCAAGGAGAAACGCTTGGTCGGATAAAGTGCTTCTAGAGTAGTTCCTCCAACTGAGACTTAAGTTCTCTCAGCTCTAAGGGAGACATTCGATAAGGTGCAACAGAAATGGGCTGAGAACCTGGAATAAGGTCTATAGAAAACTCAACTTCCCTCTCGGGTGGTAAACTCATAACATCCTCTGGAAATACGTCAGGGTACTCATTGACAATAGGAATATCGGTAAAACTGATACTAGGTACAGGGCTGACGGTGAACATGATACTGAAACACTTATTGTTGGAAGACAAGTACTGGATCATTTGGTGGGTATTTTGAAGTAGGGCCGTGAGTGCTCTACTTTCGGCAGAAACTTCCGTTGGAATGAAAAGATTCTTCTCGGCACATCCGATATACACGGTATTGGCTGAGATCCAATCCATGCCTAACACCACATCTAGATCCTTAATGGGTAGACAGATTAGATCAATGTGGTAAGTTTTACTACCCACAAGCACAGGGCAGTTTTGACAGACTCTCTTAGAGGTAACCTTGCCACCAGTGGCAACAACCACGGTCATTGGTGGAATAAGGGGAATAAAGGGTAATCCTAACCTCATTACACAGTCAACGGAAATAAAGGAATTTGTAGCTCCACAGTCAAACAACACTAACACTTCAGATTGACCCAACAAACAGACATCCATAATTAAGTTATTATTAGATTTAATTTTCTGTCCATCGAGAGAGTAAATTGTACCTTTGCCCTTGGAACCTCCAGCTTCGCTCTGCTTCCTATGCTCGGGGCATTCATTCCGCATACGTCCCGGTTTCCTGCAATAGTAACAAATGCCTTGACCCTTCATGCATGTTCCAGAATGATGGCTTTCGCACTCAGGGCACTTGCGGGGCGACCGGGGAGAATAGTTATGCTTATCCTTGCTAGAAGTCCCCTTAGTTTTCAGTGAAAAGTTGAACTTTCCGGTCTCCTTTCTTCTGTTAAAGACTTCACCTCTCTCCTTCTGAATATCCTTAAGGCTGGCCTCTGCATGGTAACTTTTCTGAACCATTTCTCCTAAACTAGTCACATTTTGCATCCCTACATCATGAGCAATGTCCGCTCGGAGTCCGAATCGGTACTTCCTCATCTTCATAGACTCCGATAGGGCATCACTTCCGTCTGCTACATAACGAATCAACTCGTTGAACTTCATCGTATACTCCGCCACAGACATACCTCCTTGCTTTAGTTCATTAAGGGCTCTTTCCATTTGCAACTGATAACTTTCTGGAATATAGTGGTTTATGAACAGACGCCTGAAGTTAGTCCAGTTCATCTCCATGAAACTGGCTGTCATATAATCCTTGGTACTCTCCCACCAGTGACACGCATCACCCCTAAAGAAGCGAGTGACAAAATTGACCTTGTCCTGTTCTGAACACTCCATTGAATCCAGGATTCCAGTCATCCTTTGTATCCATTCCCTAGCCTTTGACGGATCGTACTCCCCCATAAACTCTGGAGGGTTAATACGACAGAATTCCCGAAATAATGCACCACCACCTTGTTGTTGAGGCTGGGGATAATTCATTTGTTGCTGGAACATCGTCATGAATTCTCGGTGCTGCTGCGCCTGCTGGGCCTGAAACTCTTCATGCATATGCATCATCTCCGCCCACATATTCGCGTTAGCATCACCGTACATCTCTGGCTCCTCTCCTACATTCCTTCTGGGTCTGCCACGTGATAAGTGCTAAAAAGTAGTTAAATTTCATACTCAATTACGGCATTTATCAACTTGTTTTCAAAGATTTTTATAATTAAAACCCCAAAACTTTGTACATTTTAATTAAAGATAATTGTTATGTCCTAATCCCAATTTTTAAGCTTGCATGATCAAAAGAGGAGCAAAAATAAATTCCTTCTCCAAGAGGCTGGTAGCTGAGCCACCAGTGGTAGCTGAGCCACCAGAATGAGGAAGACCTTGAACAACAAGCAAAGAATTTTACACGTGTCAAGTAACTCCTTCACCAAGGCAAGATTGGTAGCTGAGCGATGAGATTGATAGCTGAGCGACCAAACTGAAGGAATTCTTGGGCATCAAGTTGAACTTTTTACACGTGTCAGATAAACCCTTCAGCAAGACAAGCTGGTAGCTGAGCCACCAGTGGTAGCTGAGCCACCAGCTGCTTTTCACGCCTATAAATAGCCCTCAAGAGGAGACCATTTGACACACAATTTTCCAAGCAACAAACAGAGAAATCTGAGAGTATTTAAGGTGTAGTTTCATAGGAAAGTGAAGGTGGGTCTATCCAACTTGAGAGATCAAGGGATTGATGTGCATTCTTTGTTCCTTCATCCATATTTGTAAGTTTACCACCATGACAATGAGTGGCTAACTCTTTTTATTGTTGGGATTAGATGTAACTATTCATGAATATGTGTTGATTTTGATTTTAATATATATGTTTTAGTTATTAATTCATATTTGTGTTATCCTTGCCTTTCATGTTTCATCTCAATGATTTAATTAAAATAGACATATGTTAATTGAATCATTAGAACTAGGATATCACATGTTAAAATTCTAAACTCTAGATATAGATTTAGGTTTTAATATTCATGTTAATATTGAATCTTAATGCTATTGTGTCAATCGATAAATCGAGAGATCGGATTATTAATCGACACAATTGATTTCGCGATGAATTCCGGACACGGAAATATTCGATGAGCAATATGTGAAAATATGAACTAATAGATAAAGCATGTATATGTTGGTTGAATCAATACATAGGATTGATAAAGTGAACTCTAATCCCGGCAATTCCTTTTCTCTGAATTTAAACCTTTTACTTTATCGCACTTTGTTACTTTCAAACTTACAACTTGCAAACACAAACCCAAACTTAAAACAAATGGCGATTGTGAAACAATATTTGATATCGAGCTAGTCCCTGCGGATACGATAATTATACTTACTTTTGTACTTTAACAAAATGGCGCCGTTGCCGGGGACTGGCGTTTAGATATTGAAGCATTGCAACAATTTGTATTTTTTTAAGTATTTGTATATATTTGTTTATATTGTATAGTTGTGGTTTGCACTAATCCTTCTTTGCTAGTCAAAGAAATATTTTCTTGTTTGTTTAAATCCTTTTTCAGATTCCTCATCACAAACTAAATCATGACTGATCGTGATTATAACAACTTTTATACTCCATATGAGTATGAGTCGTATCAACAGTGTCCTCTTGATAATTATGGGCAAACTCCAGAGGCTAGATTGGAGGAGACTCTGATTAAATTCATGGAAATGCAGCAGCAAATAAACCAAGAGCAGCAGCAACTGAACCAAGAGCACCTACAATATTTGAAAAACAGTTTTGCACAGGCCAAAAATTTGGAAATTCAGCTTAATCAAATAGCCCAACATATGGCTAATATGCAAAGCATGGAAGTTCAAATCAACACTCAAACCACTCATGAAGAAGATACTATTCTAACAAAGAATGAGGGATGTGGAGAGAGTGTGAAAGAAGTTGTTGGAAAAAATGGGGAAGAAACGATGTTCAAAGAATGTGGTGTAGAGAAAATAGTCGAGGAACCAAAGACACCACACGAAATAGAACTTCCTCAAGAATTTCCATCTACTGAGGAGGACGACACTGTTGATAATAAAGAAATGATGATGGATGCAGAAGAAAATGAAGGATTATTTTGCAAGGAAAAATCATGTGAACAAAAGAAGGAAATAGAGAACAAGGCAGAGATAGATCGGGTCATAGACGAAATTTGTGCCTTGTTCAATAAGAAAGAATTGAGGAGGATATGGACTCCGCAATATCTATATCTCAAGTTCATGGAGTTCCTCCCAAACCAAAGGAAAAAGACAGATGATGTGATTTCCGTCTCATTTTGGCCACCCTAACCAAAAAGGCGTCAAGCTAGTGACGTAAAAGAAGCGCTTGTTGGGAGGCAACCCAATTTTCTTTCCTTTTCTTTTATTTAAAACATTTTTAATTACTTATATGTTATAATAATTTTTGAACATGTTTAGCTTCTTATAAAAACAAGTCCTTGAACTGGTGTGAATTCCACTTGAAAGTTTGTTTCTGCCATTGTCACCTCTGAAAATCTAACAAAAGCCTAGGGTTGTGTGTTTTACATTGCAAATGCAGGCATAACGTCATTTTCTTGGCCTGAGGACAGTCCACACTTCTTGAGGAGGGAGAGTAGCAGAAGCATAGTACTAAAAGCACGCCATATACAGTGAAATTTTATTTCAGTCATTAGAATTCATGTTTTATGTTTCATTGCAATTTTTGACTGAATAAACATGGTTTAAATCTTTGTGATTGCTAAATGTGCATATGAATTGAAATGTCTAGGTTTGTGATTAATCAAAAGCAAATGCATGATTAGAATGAATTTCTTTCAATTGCTATAGTTTGAGATCAACCTTTTGTGATTATCATTGAATGATAGGATGAATTTGAACTAAGTAGCTTGATTCAATTTGATTTCATTCATTCATTCTTAACATGATTAATTGATTATGAATCACGTAGACCAGCCGGGTGAGATTGTGTGAACCTTCCATTGTTTATATATTTGAGAGCCGACAATTGTGTTTAACTCTGTTGATTTTAACTGAATCTTGCTATTACTTGATGTGTTTGAAGTCATGGAAATGATCAAGGCCATGTTTTTATTTGAGTGCAACTACTTAAGCCTAAAATAACCTACCTTGTGAGATAGTGTGATCCTTTGTTACCCCCCTTGAGCCAAAATTTTGAAAATTTGTTTGTATTGAACCCTTGAACCACAACAAAGAAAAACAATGACTTGACCCTTGTCTTAGGATGATTGAGCATTGAGTTTGTGTAGGGTTGAAAACAAGTTGGGGAGAAAGAGGTTATTTGATTAAATTGAGAAAAGTAACAAGTAGTTGAAAATTGTGATTGAAAAAGAAAAAGAAAAATATTGAAAGTCATTTGACACACAATTGAAAATCAAAGAAAGTGTTACAAAAGAAAAGAAATGAATATAAATGATGTCAAAACAAAAGAATCACCAAGAGCAAAGAATGGGGAAAGTAAACGAGGAGTAATAGTTTATGTAATGAAGATACTCAAGTTTATGCTCTTTCATCCTTAAGGCTTTTTGAATCCAAAGAAAAACAACGATTTCTTGTAGCCTAGCCCCATTACAAGCTTAAGAAAGTCCTTAGTGATCCATGATTGATAACATGTTTTGTGATTATGTTGAGATGCATGTTTGAATTGATTTGTTGTGAACACATTGTTGGATTGAGAGATACACTTCACCCTTGAGTTGAAACACTTGTGAGGATTGTGATTCTAGTTGATTATGTTGTTAATTTGGAAAATTTGAAATCTTACTTGAGTTTCGAAACTATTTCAAATTCATGCTTTGATTCTTTGATGATTATGAATGATTGATTTTGAACTTGCAGCATATTCAATCATGCAAACTTGAAGTAATTTACATATAAAGTTTTTGATTGATTACAAAGCTTGAATGTGCACTAATGATGATTGAGCCATGTTTTCAAAGTTTATTTTGGACTTTTGTTTGAGGACAAACAAAGTTTTAAGTTGGGGAGAGTTGATAAGTGCTAAAAAGTAGTTAAATTTCATACTCAATTACGGCATTTATCAACTTGTTTTCAAAGATTTTTATAATTAAAACCCCAAAACTTTGTACATTTTAATTAAAGATAATTGTTATGTCCTAATCCCAATTTTTAAGCTTGCATGATCAAAAGAGGAGCAAAAATAAATTCCTTCTCCAAGAGGCTGGTAGCTGAGCCACCAGTGGTAGCTGAGCCACCAGAATGAGGAAGACCTTGAACAACAAGCAAAGAATTTTACACGTGTCAAGTAACTCCTTCACCAAGGCAAGATTGGTAGCTGAGCGATGAGATTGATAGCTGAGCGACCAAACTGAAGGAATTCTTGGGCATCAAGTTGAACTTTTTACACGTGTCAGATAAACCCTTCAGCAAGACAAGCTGGTAGCTGAGCCACCAGTGGTAGCTGAGCCACCAGCTGCTTTTCACGCCTATAAATAGCCCTCAAGAGGAGACCATTTGACACACAATTTTCCAAGCAACAAACAGAGAAATCTGAGAGTATTTAAGGTGTAGTTTCATAGGAAAGTGAAGGTGGGTCTATCCAACTTGAGAGATCAAGGGATTGATGTGCATTCTTTGTTCCTTCATCCATATTTGTAAGTTTACCACCATGACAATGAGTGGCTAACTCTTTTTATTGTTGGGATTAGATGTAACTATTCATGAATATGTGTTGATTTTGATTTTAATATATATGTTTTAGTTATTAATTCATATTTGTGTTATCCTTGCCTTTCATGTTTCATCTCAATGATTTAATTAAAATAGACATATGTTAATTGAATCATTAGAACTAGGATATCACATGTTAAAATTCTAAACTCTAGATATAGATTTAGGTTTTAATATTCATGTTAATATTGAATCTTAATGCTATTGTGTCAATCGATAAATCGAGAGATCGGATTATTAATCGACACAATTGATTTCGCGATGAATTCCGGACACGGAAATATTCGATGAGCAATATGTGAAAATATGAACTAATAGATAAAGCATGTATATGTTGGTTGAATCAATACATAGGATTGATAAAGTGAACTCTAATCCCGGCAATTCCTTTTCTCTGAATTTAAACCTTTTACTTTATCGCACTTTGTTACTTTCAAACTTACAACTTGCAAACACAAACCCAAACTTAAAACAAATGGCGATTGTGAAACAATATTTGATATCGAGCTAGTCCCTGCGGATACGATAATTATACTTACTTTTGTACTTTAACACCACGTACACGAGGTTCTCCCGACATTGTGCTCTAACTGCCATAGTCAAATCAAGCTAGCTAGGCTTAAAGTGATATAACACCTAGAACAAATGTTAGGAATCCAACGGTTCGCAACGAATTTTGGGTTGTAATACTCTAATGACCCTAGGCACGAATGAATCGACCTGCTCTGATACCAATTATAACACCCCACGATAGAATATCTAGAATACTTCGTGAAATATTATAAATAGTACAAATGTCATTAAAAATTATTACAACACCGAAATTTATTGAATAGCACACGCAGGTGCTGAATACAAAGTACGATACAGAAGATGAAACCCATGAATTAAACGACGGTACATTCAACAAGTCTGAAATAAAGCAACTACATTACTGAAACTGAATAACACATAGATAGTACACAATGCAAAGAAGCAGCATAATCATATGAATCTCCTGATGTAGGCTTAGGCAAATCCAGCGCTTACCCTGCAACCTGCTTATCTGAAAAAAAAAATGAAGGAGTGAGGTGAGACTACTAAGCCTCAGTGAGTCCTACTACCCGCCTAAAGGTGACTACACCAGGGGAACTAGAGTGTGTAATAACTAAGTTCTCTGTTTCCATGTATTTATGCACAAATGAAATAGAGGTGTGTCACAAGATTTATTATCTTGTCCGGTTACTCTTCAAAGGTCACACGAGGCAAGCCGGTCTCGGTGCCTGACTCTGCGTACTACCGAAACAGAGGCTCGGATTCCGTCGTTGGCTCACATAATAAATGATAGAATTCAGAGGCATTCTATCAACATGGCATAATGCCATTTAAACCAATAATTGAATAATTCTACCAATATTTCCCCCCAAAGGTTCCTAACATGTTATTACTAAATATACACATATCGAATTCTGACTACACAATCCATTTTATACAATTAAATACGTTCATGAAATTCCCAGTTGCATTCGGACATAAAACGAGTGGTTTGAAAATTATTTGAAAAGAAAAATTATGCAGGTTTTGACCTGCTATACTCGCTACGACGAGAAGTTCATGTCAGGTCCTGTAATGCTCGCTCAGCGAGTCAGGAACTCGCTTAGCGAGCTATACAGTGCACGAACCCTCGCTACGGCGAGCGTAGCAGAAACAGCCCCTGTTTGCAGAAAAATACAAAAATCCAATTTTTCACCTACAATCTTCATGCAACCAGTTATAAGCATACTTAATAACATAAAACAGGTTATATAGGAGTAGGAATTGGGATTGATTCCCGCTCTAACATAAAATGAACCTAGAAACCTTTGTTTGCATGCAAATTTCGTATTTGGGGCTTTCTAAGTTTCTAAGCAATAAACTAAGGTAAGGACCTAAAGAACCCACCTGAAATAAGCTTTAAACTTTAGTGCTAAGCCCTGCTATAGCCCAGAACCTTAGCTCCAACTTCTGACTCAAAAACCCCAATTTGTTCAAAAACACGAAAATGAAGAAGATGATGATTTCTGATGATTTGAGTTGCTGAGTTGTTTGATGATTTGCTTCTGAAGTTAGGGGAGTATTTATAGAGGTTAGATGTTGAGTGAGGACAGAAGTGGTTTTGGGTTGGATTCTCTTGCATGCAAAACTATTGGTTGAGATACATGGTGGATTGGAAATGGTGGTAAGGTTCAGAACATGGGGAAGAGAATTGGACTGAGGTGTTACAGAATTGATTCCATTTCTTAGTTGTGAAGCTTGCATGCAGTAGGAGTGGTGGAAGAGAAATGGGAAGGTTTGGAGTTTTCCCCTTGTTGCTACCCTTGTTGTTGTTCACGTGAGTGAGTGAGAGAATTGAGAGGATAGTGGTTCAAATTTTTGCTTATGCTCTGATCAAGATTGAGTGCATGTCTTTCTATTGGTGTGGAGAAATTAGTGGGGGGGGGGGGGGTGAGTGAGAAGAGATGGGGGCGTGGGAGAAGGTGGAATGGGTGGAGGGAAATTGTTTTGTTTAATTAGTTGAGTCTTGGTAAAAATACTATTGTATCTTATTAACTTACTAATTGGAAAATAACTTCACCTAAGTCATAACAATACCACTTTATTAACTTCACCTAAGTCCCGCATTGGAATTCAAATTTTAATTCGTTAATGTGTATTTTTAATAGTGGGGTAGAAAATACCCATCGTTTCTCTTTCTTCAACACATAGATTTCTCTCTCTCTCTCTCAAAACCTTCTATTTTGTTTTTGTCCCTAATGAACATAATTTTTCTTCAAAATAAAATAAAATGTTTTTACGTAAAAAGAAAATATAAGTATACATATTTGAGAGTTTATAAAAAAAAGAGGTTTTTTTTTAAAAAAAAAATATGATCCTATGAAAAAATATAATATTTGTGAGAGTTTCTAAAATATTAAAAAAGAGTTTCTACAAAATATATATATATAATATTTGAGAGAGTTTGCACAAAAATAAAATATATATATATTTGAGAGTTTCCAAAAAGAATTTTTTTTGAAAGAGTTTCTACAAAAAAAATAATATTTGAGAAGCTCTAATTGAGTGTCACCTAAACAATTTATATTGAGAATGCACGTGAAATCTCTGTGGTAATCTCGTATTGTATATACAATAGAGATAGAGATTAGAGTTTTTACAAAAAAAATATAATATTAGAGAAGCTCTAATTGGGTGCTTCTTCAAAAAAAAAAATTGACATTAAAAAAATCTCTTTTGATCGATAAAAATATAAACTTTTGATTGTTGATTGAAATATATAATAATAAGGTAGTTTTTATTACAAAAAAATAAGGTTGTTTTTTCTACAAAAAAGATAGTAGCTTTTCAAAAAATTAATATATTAGTATAAAAATTAGATTATTGTTGTCAATGAAATTCGAACAACTGACATTATACTAATAATAAGGTAGTTTTCTCTAAAAAGAAACAAAAAGGTATAATTCCATATAATATTATAAAAATTGAATTATTGTTGTCAATGAGATTCGAACCCCAGACCTCGTGCTAAAAACTCCACACAAGTATAAACTCTATAATAATGACACGTACGATTTTTTCCTTGAGAATGCACGAGAGAGCTCCGTGAGAATCTCGTAATGTATATAACAGATATATATATATATATATATATATATATATATATATATATATATTTGAGAGTTTCTAAAAAAATATAATATTTGTGAGAGTCCTCCTTCGACTCATTCTGCAAAACGAAATGAGAAATTAAACGGTTAAAGACTTGGAAAGAACAAAAAGAGGTAAATAAGAAACAGTAAGTTGAAAAAGAAGAAAGAAAAGACATGATGTATCTCATTTCCAGTTTTTCAGAGTTGGGTTTTGGGGTATTTTCCTTTTCAAGAATTGTGTCATTAACTTGGCTCTCATCTTCCTTCTGGCTACTTGGCTCGGGCTCTTTCTCAATTTTCTTCTCTTGGACAGGCTCACTTTTAGGGCCTGAAGCTTCCTCATCATCAGTATGATCTGAGATCTTGATAGCTTGTGGTACCTTCCTCTTTTTAACCACCGTCTTTTGTCTCATAGCAGTGGTAGGAGCCTGAACCTCCTTTCTTTTCTCCTCCTTCCTTTTCTTCTTCTCTTCCTTGTGCTTTTCTTCCTTCTCTTTCTCTTCATTAACAGAGCTAACACCCTCATCTCCTTGTGAGATCGAAGCAGATGGCTGCTTCCTCTTCCTTTTGAGGGGAACTTCCTCTTCTTCCTAAATAAAACAAAATGGCAAAGTTATGGAGAAAGATTCGAAGTAAAAGCCATAGTAAAAGACTTAAAGAAATAAACTGTTGTTTACCTCCTCATGAATAACAATGGTTTGCTTCGACTTCTTCGAAGCAGTAGATGCTGTATCATTACTGGTGTTTCTTTTCCGGCTCTGAAAAAATGGTTCAGGCAAGTTTGAATATTAACTATTCGAAATCGAAATTGAAGTAAAATGCTTTAAGTAAGGGAATTTACATTTACCTTTACTTCCTGAGGCCCAGCTTCTGTTATGTTTCTTCACACCAGTAGGTTTCTTTACCTCAATAGAAACCTTTGAAGATCCAGTGTCCTTCTTCGAAGTAGTAGCTTTGCCTGTGAGAATTTCATAGTTTGCTACAACGCATAAGAGAATAAAGAAAATTCAAATAAGAAAAATATAACAAATTTACCTCGACCAGTGGCAACAGCTTTCTTCTCGATAGAAGGAACAATGAAACCACTCTCTAGAATGCCTAACAGTGAAAAAATAAAAATAAATAATTTTTTATAATTAAAAGTGAAAATATTGATAAACATAAAAAATATTAAGTATTTTTTTAATAAAAACCAATTCATAAATTCAAACCGGTTTTGAACCGGTTATAAACTGAATTGTAACTGGTTTTAAAAAAGCAGTTCAGTTCAAAACTGTATTAAATGGTTCAGTTTAAAATATAATTCAGTCCAGTTTAATCTACAGTTTGGTTCAGTTAACTGGATTTTTGAACACCCCTAGTGGCAACAACTTTCTTCTCGATAAAAGGAACAATGAAACCACTCTCTAGAATGCCTAACATTTGGCTAACATCTCCAATTGAGTGGCGCTTGTAGTATTCATCCCACCAGTTGCAGAATTCAGTGGTGAGATAAAAAGAGTTGTTGTAGTCAAATGGCCTAAAGCCATAGTCATGCTCTGTCAGCATCGTCAAATATTTATGGTATAGTTTCTCTAACACGCCAGTGCCCGTCACTATTTTATCAGCCCTCTCGAACAAACTCTTCGGCCTCATCTGAGACAGTCCAAATTGCCTCGAAACACAGTTGGGTAAATATCCTACTAAGCCTAACTGATTAGACTTAGTCCCAATTCGACAAGATAGCACTGTTTGTTCAAGGTAGGCCCTCCAGACTTCGTTCACTTCTTCTTCATTGTCTGGGTCGAGCGCTGGAAAGTCTTCAGTGAACCAAGAAGGACCATGCTTGCGTTCGAGGAAGGGGGCATGACGTGGTAGAAATTTATCAAAATTTAAAAAGATTTTCATATACTTCATGAAAAGTCTTTGAGTATTCTGCTCTAAAGAACTGGGGCTCAGTCGAACCAATCTCCCTCCTTCGACTATCCTTTAATTTACTTCCAGATACCACAAAGGGCGATCCATCCTTCGAAGCCTTGATATCATCACTAGCATTTCCAATGGCTTCATACAAAGTAGCTAGCAGCAAGCGTCCTAGCGCGAAATCCCTACCCTTATGAATCTGAATGGCCATAGGAATAAACATCCTGGCAACGTGAAGGGATTTCGAGCAAAATACGTAGTGGGACAACCACAATGTCAAGAAGGCAACATACTCCTCAACAGATACTTCCTCCCCATCCTTCCCATTGTTCTCAGCAATAAACTTGGAAAAAGTATTTTCCTTATAAACTAACTCTATGTTCTTGCTGGTGTTGGTTGGGTCGAAAGTCTCACCATCAGGCCTAAGGCCTGTGATGGCAGCTACGTCCAAGAGAGTTGGGCTAGTAGCTCAATTTGTAGTTAGAATGGAATGAACAATGTACTTATCCCCAGGTACATGGGTTCAATTTCCACGGAAGGCAAAAACTCCACTAGTGAAGGGGGATGAAGAAGATCGTGAGGTGGCAGTCGGGACCACCTAAGTTGGTGGGGCCCGGGCTGTTACAATTCCACACATAAATTGGAAGGTGTTAGTGGATTTTTCATAAAAATGCAAAGCAGCTATAAGGAGCTCTAGCCTGTACTTAGGCCCAGTTCGAGTGAACTGAATCAAGGGGTAAATACCATATCTTTCCCAAACTCCCTTATATTCCCTCTCTACTCTATTTAACCAAGGGATAAAATCCTTATGAGCAATATAAGGGGCAGATCGAAATAGGTTACTAGGGTTTTTAAAATACCCAAAATTGTAAGGGGTCGATTAGAATATCCTAGGCCCACATGTAACGTACATAGGGAAAATATCATTTACTGGTTTCGATACTGCTTCTGCATCTGGGTAAGGTCCACAGAATGCATAAACGTTCATATTTACAGAAAAGGGAATCATTACCTGCGAAACCCAGATTTTCTTCTTCGCTTCGTCTCCAACAGGTTCTGGAACTATTTCTTCACCATCATCGTGCATTATAAACTCTTTCCATTTGCCAGCGAAAGGCACCACTAATGGTTGTTCTTGAGCCATTATTTGTTTTTAAGGAAAAAGCTTGAAAAGTGAAGAAAAAAGGGTTTTTCACTAAAACAGAAAGAATAAATGGAAAATTTGTGGTTGTTTGAAGTGAAAATCAGAACAGAAATGGAAGCTGAGAGTGATTGACGGTTTGGAATTACGAAATCAAAAGAGATCAAGAAGTTTAAGGTTTCACAAGGAAGAAGAAAGGTTCACGGAGAAGTTGATGGACTTTGAAGTTGGTAAAAGGGCTCCTTTGTTCTTTTGGTACTATTTATAGGGAAATGTGTCAGGGATTTAAAATAAATCAAAAAGAAAATCAAAGTGTTTTCTCTTCAACTTCTAATAAGTGACATGTCCTCCACTATGCCTAAAACCTAGGAGCCATGATGAATTGTGGGGATCAAGGTGACAATTACTGCTGAACGTGACATCATCGCCGTCATTGGTAAGAGTGAAAGCACGTGGGTTTAAAAATGCGTCTTTCTATTCTCGTTAGAGTTGCTCGATCGAAACAGGCATTTTTGGGGGCAATTTGTTAGCCCATATTTTGGTAAAGTCAAAATATGTTCTAAATACATGATTCAAGAATATTAAATGAGATTCATTTAATTACTTGTTAGTTTTTAAAGGTCGTTAAAGATAATTGGTTTTAGAGCCAAAAGATTTAATGAAGAATCATGCATGAACATCAATAAATGTTCTCATTTCGAACATAATAAAGAATTTGGTTTCTTCAAGTTCACTTTGAGTTGAACGAAACACTTCCTTGTATGAAGAGGGGATTTGTGGACTTAGCAAAATATTCAAGATTCTCTATTGTTTCAACTTCGACACAAGCAACAGATAAATCAGAAGATGCTGAAGGAATTCAAATTCAAATATACGTGGCAAGACACGCGTCGAGTCAATAGTTATTTAGACGTTATTAGCAGTTAGTAATATTTGTCTATAAATATAACATTTCTATGATTGAATCAAGGGTCACAATCATTATACAAAAATCCTCAGAAACTTAAAGTACCCATGTTAACGCGAGAAACGAGTTCGAAAGGGAGAATGTATGTATCTGTGTACCATTTTCTTTATGTAAACATTTACATTTGAATGCAATTTTACAATTCTTGCAATTTATCCCCTTTTTATCTACATTTCGACTTTTCTACTCTCTCTGTTCATTCTATCGAATGAGAATTCTTCCTTGTAATTTCAAGCAACTTTAAACATAATCAAACACAAAACAACAATAAATGTACATTAGCATTGATGAACATTAATTACCAGAAGAATATGAATAAAGTACTATGTCCCGAGATTTACTAGTTGATCTCTCTTATAATAACTTTAACTAGCGCTTGTTTACCAAAGAGAGGTTTCTTTCTTTCCACCCTTTAAGTTTTTTCCAAACTCTGTCTTGAATGAAGTTGAAAGCTTGGTTCTTTGATCTCCCAATGAAAGTGGGTTGGCCTAGATATTTAGAGAAGTGATCTACCCTAGGCATAGGTAGGATTTGTTGGATGTCAAGTTTAGTAGCATGTTGAACTCTTTTACTAAAGATTAGCTCAGACTTGTTATAGTTCACCAGCTGGCCTGAAGCTTGTTGGTACTTATTGATGATGTTTTTCTGATTGCTTGTTTCTTCTTTGTTTTCCCTACAAAACATAAGGCTATCATCAGCAAAAAATAGGTGGGTAATTTCGGGAGCTCCTGGAGCTATTTTAACCCCATGAATGAGCTTATTCTGTTGAGCATTAGTAATAAGAGTGGAAAGAACATCTGCACAGATAATAAACAGATAGGGAGAGAGGGGGTCTCCCTGTCTGAGACCCCCTTCAGCAGAGAAATTCTTAGTAGGCTGCCCATTAATAAGAATGGAGAAAGTTACAGTAGTGACACATTTCATGATGGTGTGTGTAAGATTCTGAGGGAAATTCATGGCTGTAAGAGTAGCATGTAAGAAATCCCACTCCAATCTATCATAGGCTTTTGCCATGTCAGTCTTAATCCCCACAAAACCATTTTGTCTGTTAGTTTGAGAGAGGTAGTGAAAAATTTCAGTAGCTATCAAAGTGTTATCAATGACGAGTCTCCCGGGAATGAAAGCACTTTGATTGGGGGAGATGATATCGTGAAGAATGGTTTTGAGCCTATTTGCAATGGTTTTTGTGATAAGCTTTAAGGTCACATTGCACAAGGAAATGGGTCTATAATCACTGGGGTAAAGGGGGTTGTTTGTTTTAGGAATGAGGCATATGTGGGTGTTGTTTAAATGGGAGGGATTGCCCTTGTTGTTGAGAATGTGAAGCACTTCATTGGTTATGTCTATTCCAACAATGTCCCAATAGGTATGATAGAATCTGGCAAGTAGCCCATCAGGCCCAGGGGCTGCTAGACTTTTCATATCTTTAATGGTACACTTCATCAGCAGTAAACTCTTTCTTAAGGAAGTCGTGGTTGTCTTGGTTCAGTCTGTTTTGGACCACTTGGGTAGTTTCAAGGATATTATTAGGCTTCTGAGTAGTGAATAAAAGTTTAAAATGGTTCAGGAAAATTTCTTCAATGTTTTCCTTCTCTGTCTGGGTAACATTCATAGCATCCTTTATGGCTTCTATTTTATTCTTTCTCCTGCATTGACTGGCTTTTTGGTGAAAGAAATTTGTATTCTTGTCCCCATGAATAAGCCAAAGGGTTTTTGCACGTTGACTCCACCACATTTCCTCCTTCTCTAGCAGGTCATCCAATTCTTTTTCCTTTTCTTTGATTTGTCTAGCTATGTCATGGTTTTCCTGCTGCTGTTGGAGATTGTGTAGGTCTTGTTGGGTTGTCTTTATTCTTCTAGGAATTATGCCAAAAGTCTTACTGCCCCAAGAGTGGAGAGCATTTAGGGTGTGTTGAAGCCTAGAGTCAATACTGCCCTAATTTTTGTCCCAAGTCTCCTTAACAATATGCATATGATGTTCATCTGTAGTCCAAATCTGATCAAATTTCTTTGTGTAGATTGTGGGAGAATTAGACATGTTGTAATTAAAAAAGCAGAAATCAAGCAGGATGGGACAATGATCAGATTTATATCTCACAAGATGAGTATTAGCATGATTTGGGAAAGTTGAGATCCAATCAGAGGTGGCTAGGAAACGATCAAGCCTGGATTTTATGAGTTGGTTCCCTTTATGCTTATTAGTCCAAGTGTAAATGCTGTCATTGTAGCCTAGGTCTTGCAGGTCACAATGGCTTAAAGTATTCCTGAAACTAGTAGTTATGTTTGGTTCCAGGGTGTTACCCCCTATTTTTTCCTCATTTGTTAAAACAAGGTTGAAATCCCCAAACAATAACCAGTTAGAGCAAATATTAGTGCAGGAAAGATCATTGATTAGTTCCCAAGTAAGAAATTTATTAGGGGCTTGAGGGTAGCCATAGAGGCCAATAGCCCTCAATACAAGGGGATTATTGGGAGAAGAGATAAACATGTCAATATAGTTAAAATCAAAACTTCTTATATCCATATTCAGACTACAGTGATTCCAAATAGTAGCAAGACCTCCTGCCCTTCCCCCACCAGAAACTGAGCAGTTTACAATATGAGCAGAGTAAGTGTCTTTAAAAGAGTTAAGAAAGTGATACTGATTTTCCATAAGATTTGTTTCCATGAGAAAAATGAGATCATGCTGGTTATTGGATATGAGCTTTTTGAAGGCTCTAACTGTCCTTGGGTTACCCATTCCCTGGCAGTTCCAGGATATGAATTTCATGGTTGTGGGTAGGGTTGGGAATAGGCCAGGCGGCCTCCAGGGGCCTGCGGCCTGGCCTCTTTATTAATAATTCCAGGCTCAGGCCTTGAAAAAAGCCTGTTTATATAAATATGTCAGGCCTATGCTTTTAAAAAAGCCTGTGAAGCCTGATAGGCCGGCCTGTTTATATTTAATAATTATTAATTTATATAATATTATTATTTATATCATCTTTTTTGTATAAAAAAATATTATTTATATAAATACAAAATATTTATTAGACAAAATATATATATTTTTTTTTTTTACAAAAACAAATTATAGTGTATATTTTGGTTGTTGCTAACTACATCGATTAACATTAGTGTTTAACAAAAAATTTGTATTATGACATACTTAATAGATTTTGTCGTAATCGAATTTGTTATTTTATTAGCTTTTAATTCTCGTGCTAATCATTTTATTAGCTTTTTCTTAATGTTGTAGAAATTATAAAAATTTAAATGTGAAATAGGCTTTAAGGCATGTTTAATTAGCCTATATATTTAAAAAAATTATATAAAGGATTTTATGTAACACAGGCTCGTAAACAGGCTACAAGGCCAGGCCAGGCCAAAAAAATTACATTTAATAGGCCGTAGGCCAGGCTTAGGCTAAAAAAAAATTCATAGGCCAGGCTCAGGCCTGTCAAAGCCTGGCCTGGCCTGTTCCCAACCCTAGTTGTGGGCTGGCCTGCTTAGTAGTGCCTACCCTTAGAGATTCTTCATGTTTTTGTCTTTGAATCTGATTTTCCTGGTCCAGCTTGGCAGCTCCTATAATTTGCTCCAAATGTGTAGCTTTTGGGTTGTTGCTTAGTTTGTGAGCTTTTTTGTTTCTCTCTTCTTGTTGTTGCTGAATGACTTCCATAGATGAGTTGTCCATGTTATGGTAGGAAGGGTTGTCCAGGGTCTGGTGTGGTTGCTTTGGCTGGTCCTCTGTTGTCATATTGACCCTCATTGCTGCAAGTTTTTCCAGAAGATCTGAGGGGACAGGAGGGCTGTATTGCCCAAAGTGTTTTGCCTGAGATGGGATGCTGTAATATTTTTTGTCCTTTTCTTCCATCTTCCTCTTGCCATATTGAGTAGATCTTATCCAAGGCCCAATAGGGGCTAGTGTATCAAGGTTAAGGGCCTGATTACGACACAACTTATATATATGTTCCATCATGCCACAATTGAAACACACTTGAGGAAGCTTCTCATACCTATAATCTGAAGTAGCAAAGTTTTACACAAGAAAGGGGGGGGGGGGGGGGGTTGAATTGTGTACCTTTTAAAAATTTTACTTTAATACAGATCAAACTATGTTAATGAAAGAAAAGAAAGAATAGCAGAGTTTTAAGATCAATCTGAGAATGATCTTAAAATACAGTTTTGATTAAAAACAGTTTGAAATTAAGGAGTAAGAGAGTAAGAGAATTAACACCAAGGATTTTATACTGGTACACCCTTAAATCTTGGGTTACGTCCAGTCCCCACCACCTGTGAGTTTATCCACTATAATCTTCTGATTTTACAGATCCAAGACTACACAGATTTCAAACCTTGATCTAGACCTAATACCAAATTCTTCCAAGCACTTACAGCTTGATATTACCTTAGTCACACTTGACTAAGCACTCAATCAATAAACACCTATTGACTTGAGATCACAGATTTAGTAAATATTTGGTTCTAAGCTTTTACAAATCTCAACACAAAGTGAGAAGCTTAAAACAGTGAGTTCTCTATTCTAAGAGTTGGATTTTCTTAATCCTTTTGAATGACTTAACAGAGAATGAGAGTGATTAAAATTTAAACAATCAGATCTATGAGAGATTTTTAAGTGCTCTTGATTTGCTTGACAGAACTGATATTTGAAAGCTTGATTTCTTGTTCCTTTTATAGAAGCAGATTAGTGTTTGGCCTTGAGTAGAGGATGTATCCGTTGGAGCCTAAAAATAGCTATTACATTCATCTTGATTCTTCAAGCTAGACCCTTACCATAGACTTTTTAATCTCTGCATAATCTCATTTCATTCTTGCTCTTGAAAAATGCAAGGTGCAGATCTAAATTGTTTTAGTTCATAGCTATGTGGGTTGTCATTTGATGTAGCATGCTTGTTTCCCAAGCTTGAAGTACGTATAATAGCCGTTTGGACTGTTCAGTAAGTACACATGACAGTTGGAGCAGTTTTGCAAAATCTGTGTGCTAATCTGTTACTGTTCATTCTTGAATCAGTCTTGAATCATTCTTAAAATTGAGCTGGAGCGTGGCCTATCTTTTTCTTCTTGATCCTTATCCATTTAAGAGCTGTAATTAGAGAGTTGTGCACAGCTGTAGTTGCTGGTAGATTTGCAGCTGGATATGTACTTTAAGAATAAGGCCTAGTTGTACTTGCCTAGTTTCCTTTTAAAGAATGTTTTCTTTTGTCTTGGCTTCAAGTACATCCTTAACCATGAGTTAAGGCTTTGCTGTGATATTGTGATTGGTCTAGGTACTTAGATATATCCATGATACCAGTCTTCATTCTTTAAAGGCCACGTGCTTTGCAAATCTTTGGCTTTTCCCAAAAGCTCAAAGTGGTAAGTCTTATGATATAAAGTTATGATTGATAATAAATTCTTTGCTCAAAGTGGATGAAGTCCTGTATAGATTTGATTCTATATCCAATGGAAAAGTGCTTATTTGTTCTGGACTTATTTGACAAGAATTAATTAAGTCAAACAGTGGCTGTTTGTTTATCAGAATGATCTCAGATTGATCTTGATTTATAATTTTCTGTCAAACTTTTAGTACTTTCATCTGTGAATCTGTTTTAGCTTATAACCACTCAAAAACACTTGTTAGACAACAAAATGTTCAGAATCAATTTGGAATTTAATTAAAGATGTTTGTAATCTTTAAAACATCAAAAGTGGATTTTGTCTCAACATAATCCACCCAATAGGTACCATCTGTAGGATTTCCAACATGAATACTTGATAGAATAGGGTTATGAACATTGATGGCTAATTTAATTTTTATGATGACTTTTTTCCCCGGGTATTCGTAGAACTTAGAGGCTTCCACTTTGCCCATCAGTGCCCCTATGCTTTCACCCGTCTGTTTTGATTTGCAATGAGGGGGAAGGCCCCATAATTGGATCCATAAAGGGACACATAATTAGATCCATAAACGGACATGATTAAAATCAATTTGTTGTATATCTTGCTTTCTGTCCCGTGGTTTTACAACCAACCAAGAGTTTCGAAATATCCATGGATTACCTTGTAGGATTCTATCTATATCTGCAGGTTCAGTCATGAAAAATTGCAGGATTCTTCCCCCCAGCTCTTGAATTTTTAAGCTTGTGGGTGCTCCCCAGATACTGTCTAACCTATTTTGTATAGAATTGACGTGGATGGATTTGTCAGTCAAGATTTTTGCAATGATGTTATGGTTGCAGGCATTAATGCCTTCATTGATGACAGAGTCAGAATAAAGAGAAGATCTTGGGATGCTTGGTTGGGGGGGGTGGGGGGGGGGGGGTGGGTTGGTATCTTGCATTAGATGATTCATGGATGTCATTGGGAGAGGTGTTTTGTGTGTTATAGTATCTTGTTTCAGCAATGGTTTGAGTAGTGATGAATAGGTTTTGAGTATAGTGGGTGTTTAAGATGGGTGAAGTGATTTGTGTCTGGTTTTGTTGTATGTTATTGATCTGTTGTTTGTCATGTTTTGAGAGTCATTGGTAAAATTGCTAGACTGAGAGTGTGGTTTCATGGTGTTTGACAGGGAAACAAGAAGAGAAAAACCAAGAAGCAGAATAGTAACAAGAAGAGAAGAACCAAGAAGCAGAAAAGTAACAGCAGAAGAAAGGAAGGAAAAGATAAAGGAAACGAAGAATCGATTACCAAAGAAGCAGGTTCCAAGAGGGTTGATGAGGAAAGAACCAGAGAGGATATGAAGAAATATCCAGAGAATGCTTGGAGATGGTGCAGGTGTTGATGATGGGTTGAGGATACGAGGGATAAAGGAGGAAACACAACATCACAGAAGAGATGTTTTGGGAGTGTAGAGAAGACATCAATTAACAGACACGATCCATATAGGAGATAACAACGAAGCACCTAGTGCTGTAACAGAACCATATAAGAGATCAAAAACCTCTAAAGAGATGAATGTTGATCTTGGATTCTTGGAGCGTTCAAGAAAGCCAATCTCCAAAAACCAAAATGGCTTGCTTGTTACTTAGGATAATAAAGTTTTATTTGATTAGTTTTAATTCATGTTTTGAATATTTTGATTCTTTGATTTCTATTATTTATTATATTTTATTTACATAAATTATATGCATTGCAATCTACAGTGACATTATCTATGATGTGGAATCTTTGACGAAAAAACCCTCATACATGGATGTTTGGAACCAAGGAGTAGAGCTGTAAAAGGGGCCGACCCGGTGACATTAACAATTTTTTTTTAAAAAAAATTCAATGGACAATAAAACTACATATGTATCGCACAAAAATTTGTTGTTATTAATTTTTTTTTCAAGTAAAGATAATCATAACAAATTTGTTTTTTTTTCAAATAAAGATAATCATAACAAATTTGGCTTAATAATTATCTCCTAACTAACAAATCTCATATTTTGTTACTTATTTTATCTAAAGATTTTATGGTAACTAAAATTCCTTATTTTTAGCTAAAACTATTTTTAGAAAATTTTTTTTAATTCTTTAAGGGGCCGGCCCAAAAGCCCGTGGGGCCAGCCCATGAAAAAGATAGGCCCGGGGGGCCAGCCCGATAGGGCCCAATAAATTTTTTTTGAAGCCTGGTCCTTGTAAAACTATAGGGCTAATGGGCTGGCCCGATAGCCCAGCCTGTGTTTACAGCCCTACCAAGGAGCGTTATGATAGTCCATGACTTTGGAGCTAAGCTTTCGATGTGTCAACCTCTGAAACTAAAATCGGGGAACCTCGACGTAGACTTATTTGGACTTGCTCAAATTATCCATTTCAACGTAACACACGGACAATCCCGCAGGTTTGAAAATGGTGCAATTTCCGTTTCTAAGGATCTTTCTTCAGATGTGACACAACTAATTTTATTTTTGTTTAATGGATCCAAGTAAATATTTTCATTATTTCCCTTTCTCTATATTTTTCCTTATTATTGACCGCTAACTTGTTTGCACTTAATATTGTCTAGGTAAATATAGTACATGGTAACCATCTTAGCTTCTACAGTCCGGTTAAAAGAATGCATTTTTACTATGAAGCAAACAAAAGATGTTTAAAGATATCAATCTTGAAATCTACACGTTAGAAGGACAAAAAAATACATAGTGGTCATTCAAATTGGAAATCTACAATCAGACCTGAACTTTGGGATGTCGTAACTGTCGAAAGAAGAAACCTTAATCAGACCTAGACAAAAGATTAGATTCATCAGAAACGCATATCAACACCGCGACCATGATCAAATCAAAGTTTTTTTACTCTACTTTAATTTATTTTAAATGAAATTCAATGTTAAAGATACAAAAAAGTAACTTTTGCATTGATAATAACACTTTTTATATATTACAAACATTGACTACACAACTTCCAATGTGATTTTACTATATCAAGTATCATTAACTAGCTAGTGCTGGGGACACTATTTAGCATTTTCTTTATTATATTTCACTTTTTGTTTTTTGACAAAAATATATTTCACTTTTTATCATCAACTAATTGGAGAAACACCGACCAATATTGATGCGTTCTTTTTTCCACATCTGATCGTTAGAATTTATAAAGTTGCATCATGGTATTGGATGAATGTTGAAATTTTCCGGAGATTTCTAGTGTGTGATTTTTAATGTCTACCTACATTATTGATGACACTTGACATGTTGTACATAAGGTATACACATTTGCAATTAAGTCTTATTTGCGTTGTTTTACTCGGCACACCTTGTGTTAATCAGGACTTGTATTAGTATAAATAAATTTTATTTTTGCTTGTTCAAAAAAATATATTTTTTATTTGTTCCTTCACTTAATTATGAAGATTGATACATAAACTATTTCTAGTGAAAATCAATGAGAGATTATGTGAAAATCTCGTAATTTATATTATAAACAAAGATCCTATATCTCCTTTTTTTTTCTCAACTGATATAAAATAAAATATTTTTAATTTTCCATTATTGACACATAAACTATTTCTAGTGAGAATCAATGAAAGCTTTGTAGGAATTTCGTAATATATATTCTAAAAATCACATATCTTTTTTTTTAACAGAAATAAAATAAAATATTTTAATTTTCAGTGAATTTCTCATTGATTGACATATAATTATAGTAAGAATAAACAAAAGAGATACATAAGAATCTTGTAATATATATTATAAAAATTTAAGACCAAATTTAATTATTAATTTTGCTTATAAATAAAACTAAAAAAAATATATAACTTTTAAAATAACTAATAAAAATTACAACAACTTATAAATCCGAGAAAACGTGCTAAATATGAATAAAAGCACGAGAAACGTGACAAAATATTTATAAACAAAAAGCATGAGACAATAAGTAACCATATTTTTATTCAAAATAATAAATAAATAAGATACCGTAAAAAAAAAAGCTACCATATTTGATTTGGAATAAAAATATATTTAATGTGTATGAAAATTGAAAAGGCTATGTGTCATGTGATCTCTTATATATACTCGTTAGGTTTATATATATTTAAAGTAATCATATATACATTATACATTATACATTATAAGAAAAAGAAGGAGATGGGCAACAGTCAGGCTAGGTTCAGACGCAACCAGCAGCGGAAGTACGGAGGAATATGCCACATGGGTTATGACATAAACCTTATTAAAGATAAAGCTCTCAAAAATAAATTGATGGGGTAAGAATATTAGTAAATATAAATAGTGTACATTATAAAAATAATTTTTTTTAAAAACATTGTCCGTTCTTCTACTTAAGTAGTGGACGTTATAAAAGTACGATGTTTTTGAAGGTATCCGCTACTTATGTAGCGCACAGAGATATTGTAGTAAAAATGTAGGGTGCACACAAAATTGATAGGTGACAATAGAAGTTCCTAAAATTTATTATATCACAGCATCAGTAAGGTCCAGTTTCTCTTAAAAAAAATTGGACATCAAATTGATAACAATTGATAATCATCTCTTAGAGAAGATACAATATGAAGACATATTGATGAATTTGCTTAAAACAATGTTAGAAGAATGAATCGTTTTAAGTAGTTGGAGTTGGAATGTATTTTATCGTTATTAGATTATGAATCTTTTTTATGATAATTACAAGAACAATGATATTATTTATGTTATTTACAATTTAAATTGTGGATAATTTTTTATTTAAATATTACGCTCTTTTTATTAAGAGGTCACATTTATATTTTGCAAATAGCGAATTCGGAGACTCCCCTGACAACAAGTTCACAACTATGGAGGAGAAAAATTGTTGCAAATTGTCAGATAATTGTTGCCCGGTAATTGTTATAGTTATATTTTCACTTATTTATTATTTATAATTGTTTGAATTATAATTTCTATTTACTTTTTTATCCATAATTGTTGGAATTATAAATGCTCTTGGTAGTTAGAGCTGTTAATTTGTGAGGCCAAGACAATTTTGGCTATAATCCCAATATAAAGGGAAATTTTTAAAAATTATATTAGAACTCGTAAAATTGTTTTGTTTTATTTTATTCATTCCTTCAAAAAATGTTTACTTTGCGTCAAATAATCAACAATGGTTTTGTATGTAGCTTTGGTTTTGTTCACACTTTCAACACATATAATTATTATTTTTGTTCACAAATAGGGATGACAATGAGTAGGGTATGGGTAGGTACTATAGTCTCTATCCCCATATCCGCGGTTTGAAAAAATACCCGTACCCATCCCCATACTCGAGTGGGTGACACTCATTGTCCCCGTCCCCATACCCTATGGGTACCTAAGTACCCATACCCGTACCCGTTACCCGCATTTTTGCTAAACTAAATTGATCAATTATAAAATATTATATCATTTTAATATAATTAAAAAAAATTAAAGATTTTAATGTTGACTCATGAAAATTATGAACAAAATTATTAGTAATATCAGGCTAAAGTTCATTTATCTATATATTGACATATATGGATTATGTCATAAATAAACATTTTCATTAAAAATGTGTAATAGTATAATAATGTTGTATTTTTAAAAATTGATTTACATATATTATTATATAATAATATAATTAAAATAAATAAATATATACTATGTGGGTATATGGGGTGGGTACTAGGGTATCTGTACCCGCACCCATACCTGTTCAATTTTGCGAGTAATTACCCATGCCCGTACCCAAAATGCGGGTTTTTACCCTACCTATTGTGGATATTTTTTGTGGGTACCCATTGGGTATGGATAAATTGCAATCCCTATTCACAAACAAGAGGTAAATAAAATATAATGAATGGGGAAAATATATCTTAGTTAAACTGTGCTTTTATTTTTTTAGGCTTAATTGTATGTTTGGTTTTTTAAGTTTATTTTAGGATTTAATTTGATCTCTTATGTTTAAAAAGTTTTAAGTTAACCCTTTTAGTCAATATTATAACTAAATTATCCACTAACTAATAGAGTTGCATATATTGACAACTTAAGAAGGTGTCACGAAAGTTTTAGATAAAATTTATTCAAAAGTCAAAGGAAAGTGTTAATGAAAATTAACTCAAAGTTTGATGAAAGATCAATTTATGTTGACATCAGTAACATAAATGATCAACTTAAAATTTTTTAAACATAAATGATCAACTTAAAACTTAAAATAAATATAAGAACCAAATATACAATTAATTTTTTGTTAATGTTGTTATTGAAATTAGTTGCTAATGACTAAGAAAATCCAGAGGGATTTGTGTGTTCTACTTCTTCACTTATGATTATTGAATTCACAAAATTGTATTCTTTTTTTTGTACATAGAAGAGTTGGCAAAGTAAATATGATAAATTCTCACACAAGTGAGAGAGCCGGGGTTCGAATCCCGGTCATGACATCTGGCTTTGTAATTTTGACAAATTTTTGTCAGTTGAGTTAGAACTTACAGACTACAAAATTGTATTAATTCTAATATATTTCTTCTTTAATTTTGCAGACCGAAGCAAAGTATGTATTTGACAAATCAAAAACAAGTGAACTCATCAATTTTTTTGAGGACAAATCAAAGTATAAGCAAATAGGTAAATTTGCTTTTGCCTTTTTCGAAGCTAAAAAATAAGCCGAATACAAACGGATCCAAAGTGTACATACTGAAGAAAGTTAAAATATTCAAAAATTACAAAAGAAAATATTCCAAGCTACCACAAAGTAGCCAGAAAAAATTATGTTACAACGTAATAATCGATTTAACCTCTAAACTAAAAATTTGAAATAAATAAGATTTGAGCAACTAAAAGACTGAGGCTACTTTTATTTAAAAATAAATCAAGTTAATTTTTGTAGGTAAATATATATATATATTACGGAGTACCTGATATAAATTAATTAAACAAACAATTACTTTTACTCTTTGTTCTATTTCTAACCAAATTTCTTTATTTAAAATGTTGCAGGAAGCATTGATGCATACAAAGTGGATGGTGAGCATGTAACTATTCTTGGGACATATGATGCATACAAATTACATGCCAAAATTAGGAAGGTTACAGGCATACATATAAAAAATCTGACAGTGCAAACGTGGACAAAAAAACCTACAAATTGGACATTTACCAGCTAGCTAGATGATTTCTATCCATGAGAGTTTAGAAGTGAAGATGCATCATTATGATTTTTTATTTATTTATTTATATTACAATATTTAGATAGAATAAGCTCAAATTATATGACATTTGATGATGAGAGATGATGTTTCTTTTCATGAATATGATGACTTAAATATGTAATAGGTCTATGCGCTTACATTAAATTTTGGTTTTGATCTCTATATTTTATTTTTTGGTAAACCAAAGGTATCATACGCGCGCAACTACTGTTACGGAGATTAATTCCCCGAGGTAACTGAAATCTATTAAGAGGTTGATCTCTCCCAACAAATGTTTTTCTATATGCACCAAATAATTAAGGGACTCAAGTATCTACCACTTGTGCTACATATTGTTGGTTGATCTCTATATTTTTGTTGTTGGCTTTTAGTCTATGCAGTTTGACATCGATATTTCAATCTTATCGAACTGGTGATTTAATAATCATATTGTAATAAGTCCAAAACTGTAATCAATATTTCAATCTTTTACGGAAACAACCTATCACTTCTAAAAGAAGAGTCACTTATAGATAAACATATAAAATAACAATATTGGATTTTTGAATGACTAAATTACAATATTAAAACAATAATATTCTTACAAACTGCGCGCAATATTATAAAGGACTAAATTACAATTAAAATTTATGCAAAAAAGCTAAGGTATTAAACCTTCACTTATCAAATATATAACATCACATTGATGGCCATGCCCTATTTCAATACTCTACAACAATTCCATAATAATCTATATATCAATATATAAACAGAATAACCTCTTTCGTGTAGATTTTTTTATTGTCACTTTTACTCTTTACTCTATTCAAATTGTGTATATATGTTTGTTAAGAAAAGTCTATACCAAAGGGGTATTCTCTTTATATATATATATATATTACAATATATAAATGGGATACATGACTTTGAACTGGCTTTTTCATTGTTCCAATTCTACCATTCCGTGTATTTTATTGGTAAATGTGCCCTTCATTAGAATTGGAAACAACACATATTGTGGAACCGCCGCCTCATAATAAACCACTGTTTAAAATTTATATGCGTTAGCAGAATAGAAAACGCGGACCACACAAACGGTTTCCGTGCCCGTTTAGCCCGCAAGTATATATAAAGAGAATACCCCTTTGGTGTAGACTTTTCTTATTGTCACTTTTGTTATTCACTCTATTCAATTTTTTTGACACATATTCAAATATTTGTATAGGTTGAAAAATAACTTTCACACAAAAGTTGGTTTTTAGACTTTTTTTTTAGATTTTTTTTTCTTAATAACTAAGCACAACAAAAAAGGAGGTTAAATAGTTATCAATTAACTAAGCACAATAAAAAGGAGATTAAGTAGTTATCTACATTAGCATAATGTCGATCACATAAACGGGCACGAAACATGTTAAAAAATATATTCCACACAAAAGTTGGTTTTCAGTTTTTGTTTTTTTCTCAGTCAAAAAATAAAATTTTCTTTTTTTCCTTAATAATAACTAAGCACAACAAAAAAGAAGGTAATTTGTATATGTTTGTTGAAAAAAAAACTTTCACACAAAAGTTGGTTTTCAGTTTTTTTTCTTAGTCAAAAATAAAATTTTCTTTTATTTCTTAATACTAATAGCTAAGGACAACCAAAAAGAGATTATTTGTATATTATTGTTGAAAAATAACTTCCACACAAAGTTGGTTTTCAGTTTTTTTTTTTCTTAATAAAAAAAAACTTTTCTTTTAATTGCTGATGATAGCTTATTTTTTTGTAGGGCCACAGAGGCAGAGGCCACTGAAATAGAAAAGATCCTGCTTGACTACCAAGAAGCCTCTGGACAACTTGTTAATATTGACAAGTCTGAACTCATGTTCAACAAGTTTACTCCCTCTCCTATGAAGAATGCTATTCACCAGATCTTACCTATGAAGATGGTTGAAAATTTCTCAAAGTACCTAGGAATGCCTACTCAAATGGGCAGAGCAAAAAACAAAGTGTTTGACTACATTCAAGATAGAATATGGAAGAAGTTGAAGGGTTGGAAAGAGAAGCACTTATCCTTTGCGGGGAGGAGCACTCTTATAAAGGCCGTGGCTCAAGCTATCCCTACCTATATCATGAGTTGTTTCCTCCTCCCAAAAAGCCTATGCAATCACATTGAAAGCATGACATGCAAATTCTGGTGGGGTAACTCTTCTGACAAGAGAAAAATCCATTGGGTAAAGTGGAGTCAAGTGTGTAAAAACAAGAAGCATGGTGGGCTTGGTTTCAGGGGTATTAGAGCTTTTAATGAAGCTCTCCTTGCAAAACAAGGTTGGAAATGCATCACCCAACCGGAATCTATCCTCTCAAAAATTCTAAAGGTTAAGTATTTCCCTAAATGCTGTTTCTTACAAGCAAAACCATCACAGAATATGAGTTATACTTGGCGCAACATACAACAAGCTGGTTGGATCCTTAAGAAAGGAGGATTGTGGAATGTGGGAAACGGAAAGAGCATCAACATTTGGGTAGATAACTGGCTGCCAGATCAGGAGGGGCACAAAACTTGGTCTGTAAAGAAAGAAGGCTCTAATTGTGATTACGTGGCTGATTTAATCCACCCATTGTTTTAAAGTTGGAATAGAAGGCTCATTACAAACATTTTTTACCCTTTTGAAGCCCAACAAATTTTTAACATTCCTATAACGGACACTAGCTATCCCGATGAATTCTGCTGGCCCAAAACTACAGATGGTGTGTACACAGTGAAATCGGGATACCAGGCAGTGCAAGATTGGCAGAGAAATACAAGGGACCCTTCAACTAGTAATCCCATGGACTCTAATCCTATATGGGAAAATATTTGGAAGCTTAAAATCCCCCCTAAACATAGCCACCTGTTATGGAGAATCCTTCATAATGCTCTGCCTGTTAGAAGCAACCTAAACTCTAGGGGAATCAACTGCAATCCCCTCTGCCCTAGGTGTAACTCTAAGGTTGAAGACCTTAATCATGTGTTTCAAAGGTGTATGTGGGTTAAGCAAGTTTGGTTCGCTTCCCCCCTAAACATAAATTTTGAAAACCATCACTCTATCAACTTTACGGATTGGCTTCAGGACACGATTACACACGCAAAGCAAGATAGTATCGAGTTCATCTCTACCTTATGCTACCAGATATGGAAAGCGAGAAATTTGTTAATCTTTCAGCAGAAAAACATACCTGTTATGGAGACTATTCAGCAAGCTTCCACCACGTTGCAGGAGTTCAAGGCTCAATTGGACAAGGGAACAAGCAAGCCCGGTCGAAATAATCATCCTCGCAGTCACGAAATAAGCTGGACTCCGCCTCCCACAGCTGCTCTAAAGCTCAACGTTGATGCTCACTTCCAAAGTGATGGCCGTTGGGGGATAGGGTTGGTTGTGAGGACGACGGAGGGAAGCTGCCTCGGAGCTGCGACGCGTGTGGTTAGTGCTCGATCGGCAATTCAAGCGGAAGCTAGAGGTTTCGAAGTTGCGATACAAAGCATTGAGAAGTTTCGGGATCAATTTGTTATTATCGAGATGGATGCTCAAATGATTGTGAAAGCGGTGCAGGAAAGAAGCTACCCTAGAACATATTGGGGTTCTATCGCGCGAAGAGGTGGAGAGTTGCTGCACAGAAGAAGAAACGCCGAAATCACTTGGGTGGGTAGATCAGGAAATAGAGTTGCACACTATTTAGCTGGATGAGCCTCTATTGAGCCCAACAAAGAGTGGGATTCTGTTGTACCCCCAGATTGCCTATCATATCCAAAAAGATATGAGGCCTGGGTAATCTTGTCTTAATAAATTGTTCTTTTTCAAAAAAAAAAACTAAACAAAACAAAAAAAACAGGTTAAGTAGTTATCAATTAACAAACTTGTTCATAAAAAAAATCAATTAACAAAATTATTTTTATTAGATATCACTTCTTAATAGATTTATATATATATATATATATATATATATATATATTCAACTCTTATTCTAAACCACCTAATATGTTTGATAAAATTTAATATTTTCTCAAATACAACATTAAAATGGAAATCTACGACCATATTTTAAGAATAAAATTGTTAAATGTGCATAATTGTCATGAGTATCTCGAAAATTTTATGGAAATCTACGACCTGCATGAAAGTTTACAAAAAAATATAGTTTTTTAAAACATTCTTTTATCACAACAGGTAGTTTTTACGTTTTGAAATTTGTTTTCAAAAAATATGTGTGAAAAATTTATAATCATCTTTAACATATAAACTAGCATAATAGAAAATGTGTATCACACAAACGGGCACGTTGGCCCGCTAGTAGTAATAATAACTAGACGCCGACTCATGCGATACATGGGTTTTTTAAAATTTTATATATAATATTCAATTTGGTGATATTATTCCTTCTTTTTATTTTGGTGAATCGGTTATAATTTTGACGTGCTCAGTGTATTTGTCAACCTTAAGAAACCAAATAAAGTATAACATGCATGTTTAGACAACCATAAGACTACAAAATTTTATTGTTGCTACACATAATTAACTTATTTGGTTGAAGATTACATAGAACATAGTGAATAAATCTACATGGAGACAATTTTCAAATCTTAATATTCAGACGATAAAAGAGATGTCAATGAAGAATGTATTAGAAATGGAGACAATTTTCAAATCCTATATCTAATAAAACACATTTGTAACCCAAAAATAACATGAGTGGATAGTGAAAACCAATGAGGCATTTCATCGAACATGTAGAAGGAGAAGTAATTAAAGCTAAAAAAAGTTACACATGGATTTGAAGATGAATGAAGCAACTCATTTTAAATTGAGGTTTGAAGATGAGCAAGAAAATTTACTCGTCTTATTTCACCGGTGACCGAAGCTTTAAAGCTTCATAGATGAGATAGCAAGGATGGAGAAGGAGAACCATGAAAATTAATAGGCATCATTTTTAAGGACATATAGACATAAACCACCGTAGAACGAATTCCCTTTGTATAAAATTTCAAAAATAAGTTATAAAATTGACTTATAATCAAACAAATTAAACCAAAATGAAGAGGAAGGAGAACACAGCTTACAAACCTAAGTGGCGATGCAGCGACAAAAGTTGAGGTTGAATTTGAAGATAAGCAAAACAGTACACAATACGCATATGAATTCCTGCTCTTCTCTTTCGATGCTGTCTCTCCCTCATCCTGTCCACCACATAACCGCTGTCTTCTCAGTTCCAACACCTGCAGAAAAACAATGAGGCTAGCAGGAAAAAATCTCAAAAATCATATTCAAACCTGCACCTAAACCACAAAGAAAGAAAACCATCTCACAATTTCAGCAGAAGAGAAGAATGACAGTGCGATCTGGATTTTGGTTGCAGCACGATCTTGGCTAGGAAACCACCGTGGAAGACGACATTGTAGAGGAAGACAACGCGTGGCAGCACGATCTTGCTGCACATGAGCGTCTCTTTACAAATTACCGCATAAGTAAATGGGGCATTGGTGTATCTCCCATTTGTTCTATTTGCCGAAATGAAGATGAAACAGTCCTTCATGTCTTGAGGGATTGTGCACAAGCAACCCAAATTTTGATCATATTAGTTGCTTCTAATAAAATTACTAAATTTTGTTCTTTGACTTGCCGGGATTGGGTTTTTGACAATTTGAACGAGGGAGCAAGAGAAAAAAATAACGAGTGACAGACTATTTTCATGGTAACCTGTTGGCAGCTGTGGACTTGGAGAAATAAAACTATCTTTGAAGATGCATTCAACCGCCCCATCAATCCAACTCAAGTGATTCTTAAGATGTCACGAGAAATTGGTAGTTGCATGAAAACAAACTTGACTGGTATGCCTAAACGAATGGATACTATTTTCATTGGTTGGAATCGGCCTCGAGAGGGTTGGGTCAAGCTCAATTGTGATGGCACACACAAAAGCTCGGTGAACCTCTCTGGTTGTGGAGGTCTCCTTCGAGATAGTAGCGGTGTTTGTCTAGTTAGTTATGCCCGCAAACTTGGAACATGTGATGCGCTCGTGGCGGAGATGTGGGGCATGTATCTCGGAATGGATTTGGCTATGAGACAAGGAATTACGCACCTCCAAGTTGATAGTGACTCAAAGGTGCTAGTCGATATGGTAACAGGAAATTGCACCATTAACGGAAACATTCCTACCTTGGTTCGGCGTATTCGTGACCTAAAAAGAATGAACTGGCAGGTTCATATCAACCATACTTGGCGTGAAGGAAACAGATCGGCTGATTGGCTAGCTAACTTTAGTATATCTTTAAACTCTTTTGATTTGCATGTTTTGGAGGCTCCTCCTAGAGATCTCAAGAGACTACTTTTTTTATGACATATCTGGCTCTTGCATGCCTCAGAATGTTCCTCTAAATTTGTAATTTTCTTTTTTCCTTCTTAGGGGCTCTGCCCCTTTATATACCAAAAAAAATAAATAATAGTGTAAGTAAACATTTATTATAGGCCAAATGTTATAGCCAATAGTAAGCAAGTATTTACAATTTGAAATGATTCATTTAGGAGAGAATTTTGGGCTGACTTAAGTAGGAAGATTAAGGACGGAAAAACACACTTTAGGGTTTGCCGTTTGACCTTGTAGATTTTAACATAATAAAGATAAAGATAAAAATAAAGATGAAGATAAAGATGATAATAATAATAATAATAATAATAATAATAATAATAATAATAATAATAATAATAATAATAATAATAATAATAATAATAGTAATAATCTAACTGTTCCTGATAGAACACTAGGGGGTATATATTTGCTAAGGGTTAAGATTTTGCAATTGTGTAAAATGGTGATATTGCTTAAGTTTTTAATTGCATTGGGGATTGTATTTATAGAGCTAGGGAAGCAGTTTCCCTCCGGCCCATGATCCCATGATTTCTCCTCAGGTAGTGGGGTGTGTGACGGTTACCTTTAGGCTCCATGATCCCTCATGGGGGGTATATTTGGCGCCACTCCTTGTAACCGCCATTTGTCCACGTTTTTCATGCGTGGTGTACAGTTCTAGAGGGAGATCGTGGTCCACGTGGGGGGCACGTGCTGATGGCGGTATGGGCCTAATGTAGGCGGATCGGGTTATGGTAAACTGGGCCTCTTGTCAATTGGGCCTAAATTATTTTATCCGGTACACAGCCCCCCAAGCACAAGGCTCTGAGGAGGCGTAGTGCTGATAAGCTTGTATTTGTTGGGCTAATTCTATTTTTCAGGCACGTTTGCGCGTAACTTTTGGGGATGGAGCAACGAATTTGAAACTTATGCGTCCGATATTCTCTCCTTCCTCGTAGAGCTAGGCGTTGCCGTTCCTATCCTTTATAAAGGCAGGTGATCGTAACTTCATTTCTCATTTCCATTCCTTACTCATGGCTCCTGCTGTAGCTTCACTAATTAATGTGTTAAGGTCTTTGCTTTTGCAGGATCCAGAATATTTAATGGATGATTATGAGGACTTTGCCTCCATGGTGACAAACCTTCGTGATTATTCTTGGCGGCTTACTCCGCCTCAGCACGAGTTCCTTGATTGCTTGTTGTCGTTGCGAGACCGGATGATCAAAGATTTCCCCTTCATTTCTGCGGTTGAGGAATCACGGTGTCACAGTCAGAGGACGAACGCGGCGATCTTTGACGAAATGTGGAAGGAAGGAATGCTCATGTACGAGGGTACCCTGATGGCTTCTTTTGATGAGGAAGATTCTATTAAGCATCAGCTCGCCAAGATGTAGATGGAGATCGAGCAACTGAAGGAAAAGAAACATAAGCTGGAGAAGGACATCAGGGACGATATCGCCAAGTTGCTGGCGAAACGTCGCACATTATTGGAGCTTCAAGACCGCCAGCGAACTCATGCCGTTGACGCCTCTAATGTTCATGGCGATTTGGAGGTTGCCCGAGAATGTCGCAGGAAGATTGAGGAACTTTGGGACAGCGCTAGAGAGGCTGCTAATCAAGCTTAGCCTACATACTTTTCTTTTTGTGTGCTGCTTAATTTCGTTGCTTAGGGCTTTTTCACTCTTTTCCATGTATGTTTTGAATGCTTGTAATAATAAATGATGTTTGATGATGAATAAAAGTTGATTTGTGAAGTCATTCCCTATATTTTCCCTTTTACCTTGTTCTGAGACACGTGTCAATAGCGTGTCTGACTTCACGCCATTACCCAATGGGTATTAGAACAGTTCAGTTCCTTTTATTTTTTGGGCAAACGAACGGTTTTTCATGCCTTTATATACGCTATACTTCGCATTCCTTTACTTCATTCTTTCAATTGTATCATTGTCTTCCTCTTCTGAGTAAACTCTTTCTTGCTTGCTGATCGCCCTTCACTCAAGCGCTTACTTGTATTTCTAAGGTATAAGTTCCTTCTCTCCTATACCTTTTCTTTTATTTTTTCTTCTATTCGCTATGGTTATCATCCGTGATCTAAATGAGGAAGGGGGCTTTACTTCGATTCCTCCTTTGGGATCCGCCACTGAGCGCCAAATATACTTTCATAGTATTAGGTGGGATGGGTCGTTTGACGAAGATATGTATCTCACGGAGATGCTTAATCTCCCAGTTATCGAGAGCGATAGCGACTCCTCAAGTAGTAGTAGTAGTGATAGCGATTGTGTAATAATCCTGTGTTCGTCTTTCACAGGGAAGGAATTGGTGCCTTTTGAACCTTCTATTGCTATGATGTTCACCGAGTCCAAGTTTCATTCTCCAGATAGTGTTCAAACCCTTAAGGGGGCCATCAAGTTCTCCGGTTCCGGGAAGGAGTGCGACGTTATTGTAGAGCATGTAGATGCCGGAGATCGCGTAACTATAATTAACCCTGCTCCTCCTCATTATTTTTTGATGTACGGGGTTGTCGTACAAACCTTCAACCTTTGGTTTCCTTTTACTTCTTTTGAGGTTTCTTTGCTTCACACTTTGAACATCGCCCCCATTCAGCTTCATCCCAACAGTTGGGGTTTTGCTAAAGCCTACGAGATCATCTGTCTAGCCTTGGGCTTAACACCTAGCATAGGTGTTTTCTTCTCTTTTTATCATGTCAAGAGTCTTAATGTTGATCGCCTGGTTTCGTTGTGTGCGTTGCCTAATAGGGCTCTCTTCGCCTTATATGCCAACAATTTCAAAAATTATCAGGATTCCTTTTATAGGATACGTGGGGGTCCTAACTGTCAAGACGTGATGTATAATAGTGATGGGACTCCTCTATTTCCCTTTTATTGGTCTTCAAACCCTAGGTTGGTCAAGGGCCCTGATACCGCCCGTCTGTCTCCTTTTGAGATGGAGACTGTCGCCTTTCTTAACTCTTTTGATATTCTCAGTACCAAAGAGCTTGTAAGGCTTGAGACTAGCCCCAGCGGGGTTGTTGAATATTTGAGTAAGTACTCTCCTTTTGTTTTAACTTGTTTGTTCCACCAATATCTGGATTTCTTTGCTAACTTTATACTTGTTTTTTGTTTTTACAGGGAGAATGAAGACGATTTCCGATGCCGAGTTTGCTTCTTACTTGCTTAGGGCGAAGCAAAAACTGGACACACCAGATGCTATAGTGGATCCGACGTCGCAAGTCATCGTGGCGGGCGATGCGGGAGGAAAAGGTACGGAGAGGGGAAGAAGAGCAGAGGCGGCGCCAACCTCGAACAAAGCCGCTAAGTTGGGGGAGGATGTGACTGAAGGCGAGGATGATGGGATCCAAAATTTGATACCTCCTCCTTTGGTGAAGGGTGGACGGACGACCCGCAGCCGTGCTTCGGCGTCCGCTAAGGCTGTCGATCTTCCGGGCGAGGCCATTAACTCCGCTGTGGGCGAGGGGGAGAGTTCGAAGCAGGAGGCTCTTCCTACTTGAAGTGAAGACTTTGACCCTATCGCCTTTGTGGCCGACAACTTGAAGGGTTATTCGTCTCGTCTTGACGCGATGAGCTTGGAGGAGTTGCGGAAGTTAGCGGTTGGGACTGGCTTGAAATGTTTAGCCCTGAATCAGATGGTGTTTTCCCGCCAAGAGAAAGAGGCCTCCGAGAGGTTGGAGAAGGAGGTTGGTGTTGCCAAAGAGGAGCTAGAGAAGGACCTCGCTGATCAGTTGGCAAAAAGTCAAACCAGCTTTAACAAGAGTCTGGCGAAGGAGAAGAAGAAAGTTTCGGTTTTGAGGAAAGACAAAAGGAACTTGAAGACGGCCCGTAACGCCATGATTGTGGCTTTGGTGAAGATTTGGAAAGATGCTGGCCGGCGAGACGATGACATGTCAAAACTGCAGGCGGCGGCGGATAGGCTAGATGGCGACTTGAAGGAATTGGAGGAGGAGAATGACGAGCTGATGGAGGACATGGCTGGTAAATATGTAGCTGGCTTTCGAGCTGCTATAGAGCAGGTTAGGGCACTCTTTCCTGATATCGATGGCGATATCCTTGCGCAGGCGGACTTCCTCAAAAAGGTTGAAGATGGGAAATTGGTGCCTTACCTCCCTGCGTAGGATTTTCCGTTGTTCGTGGTTGCTGTTGACTCTAAAAAACCTTTGTAATCTTATTTGTATTTTGTCTTTTGGTACCGCCCTTTGGTGGCTTTGTAATATGACTCTTTTGAAGTATTAAAAACTTTTCTTTGTTGACTTGTTGTCTTATCCTAATGTTGTTGAGTAGGCGAAAGCACGTATTTTATTGTTATCGGACACCGCCCGTAGTTTGTTGAGTAGGCGAGAGCACGTATTTTGAAAACCGATATTTTGAAGGGGTAAACTCTAGTGACCGTTTTTCCTTTCCTCGAAACGAACGCCCCATAAATAGGTAGTTGTAACTGTTTTTCATTTATTGTGGAGGTTCAGTTACCCACTTCAGGTTTCGGGGTTTTGACCTATAAATACGATCTTTCTCTTCTTATTTTTGTAGATATCCGATCTTTCTTTTCTTATTTTTGCAGATATACGCTCATAGCTCTATAATGGCTAGAAAAAACTCGAAGAGGAGCACTGTTGTGGAGTTGAAGACTCAGAGAGGTAAGAAGAAAGCGGAGGGTTCCACGTCGAAATCCAAGCCTGTAAACGGCCCCAAGAAGGTAAAGTTGAAGAATCCCCCGCTTCCGCAGGATACCTCCAGTTCTGACGACATTGATGAAGATTATGCTGTGTTCTTGAAGACTTATAACCCTCAGGAGTTTTATCCCAGTGGTTACACTTCTGAAGAAGATGGTGGGTCGCAGATTACTGTGGAAACTGAAGGGAAGGACATGAAACCCTTGGGGGTAGAACCTTCCAAGTGATGTACTCTTTTTACTTTTAGGGTTTAGTAGTTTCTTTCTGTTTTCATCTTTTTTGATGTAAGCCTTTGACTTTGGCGGGCGTGATGTACTCTTTCTTGCCTATTGTGGCTTTTTAATAAAGTTTTACTTTGCTTTGGCGTTTTATAACGATGTGTTCCATTCGTAATTTATTGTTCTTTTTGTTCTTTTGACGATGCTGTTGTTTGACGTTTAATCATTTGTTACATGTCGATGTCTTAGCTTTTACGACGGTTTTATAATTGCCAAAGCCGTAGTCTTACATGGCGGTTTTAAATAATTTTGCTCGCCAAAGCCGTAGTCTTATATGGCGGCTTTGAATAATTTTGCACATCAATGCCTTAGTCTTACATGATGGCCTTATAATTTTACTTCGCCAAAGCCTTAGTCTTATATGGCGGTTTTAAATAATTTTGCTCGCCAAAGCCGTAGTCTTATATGGCGGCTTTGAATAATTTTGCACATCAATGCCTTAGTCTTACATGATGGCCTTATAATTTTACTTCGCCAAAGCCTTAGTCTTATATGGCGGTTTTAAATAATTTTGCTCGCCAAAGCCGTAGTCTTATATGGCGGCTTTGAATAATTTTGCACATCAATGCCTTAGTCTTACATGATGGCCTTATAATTTTACTTCGCCAAAGCCTTAGTCTTATATGGCGGTTTTAAATAATTTTGCTTTTGGTTTTCAACCTTTTGTGGGATCGCCATCATATATTTACGCTTCTTTGTTATGGCGTTTCTAAGGAACAAGAAATATTTTGAGAACAGACGATAGGCCTCGATAAAAACTCCTGCCCTTGCAGGAGAAAATAGTGTCCTATCGTCCCTTTTATTCATAGAATTAGTTCAAAAACAAGTACATGACTGGGCAACTGAAAATAACTTGAAAAAATGAAAGACAGAATGATAAACTACAGCTATGTTACTGCTGTCCCTATGGTTCAACTGTAGTAGAACCTGAGGTTTGACACGTTCCACGTCTTGGGCATCGCCTCGCCCTTTAGTGTTTCCAGCATATATGCTCCTCCTCCGAATGCTTCCCGTATTCTGAATGGTCCTTCCCAGTTTGGGGCGAGCTTTCCACCTTTATCTTTGCCCATTGGACGCTTAAGAACCAGATCGCCTTCCATGAAGTTCCTGGGCATTACCCTTGTGTTGTATTTCCGAGTAACTCTTTGCTTCATTGCAAACTCCCTGAAGTGTGCAGCTTCTCTCACCTCTTCCAGCAAGTCTAGATTCTCTTCGAGCGCCATTTTGTTCTCTGCTGCTGTTATCGTTTCTCGCCTCCAACTTGGGGGATCTATTTCTACTGGTATCATGGCATCTGTTCCATAAACCATTTTGAACGGGGTCTCGCCTGTGGATGACTAGACTATTGTGTGGTAGGACCAAAGGATTGCTGTTAGTGGTTCCGCCCAGTTTTTGTCCCTCCTTTCTAGATTTCTTTTTATGGCTTTTAGGATTACTTTATTTGCTGATTCCGCCTGTCCATTTGCTTGAGGATGCTCAACCGAAACAAAGGTATTTCTTATGCCATAGCCTTCGCAGATTTGGATGACTTTTTCACTGGTGAACTGTGTCCCATTATCCGAGACGATGAACTTGGGGAGCCCGAACCTGCATATAATTTTCTTCCAATAAAAGCTTATTACCTTTTCGGATGATATTGTTGCTACTGGCTCCGCTTCGATCCATTTGGTGAAGAAATCCACTGCTACCAGCAAAAACTTGACCTGACCTTGTGAGGCGGGAAAAGGTCCTAAGATATCAACTCCCCACATGTAGAATGGCCATGGGGACATTACCGTCTTCAGGGGTTCGCCTGGGGCGTGGTGTAGCTCAGCGTATCTCTGACATTTGTCACACGCTCGAACATAGCTCCTTGCATCTTCGAGGATTGTCAGCCAAAAGAATTCTGCTCTTATGACCTTCCCTGCTAGCAATCTTCCGCCAATGTGGTTTCCGCAAGACCCGTCATGTATTTTTTTCACAATTCTCGGTGACTCCAACTCGCTCACGCATAGCAGTAGTGGAATTGAGAATCCCCTTTTGTATAATTTGTCTCCTAACATGGCGTAGTGGGTTGCTGTCTTTTTGAGCCTTGTTGCTTCCTCCTTCTCTTCTGGTAAAACTTTGTCCTGCAGATATCTGATCAGAGGGTATCGCCAATCGCTGCCTTCTACCACCAAAAGAATTTCGGCGGTCTCCGCACTTGGTTTAGCTATTGTTTCCTGTATGACGGTTCTGTTGTTTCCTGGTTTTTTGGTGCTGGCTAGTTTAGACAGGAGGTCCGCCCTGGCGTTCTGCTCCCTTGGTACGTATATGAGTTCAAAACGTTTAAATTATGAAGCCAGGCTTTGTACTCTCTCTAGGTACTTGACCAACTGTGGGTCTTTTGTTTGATATTCTCCAGATACTTGGTTGGTGATTAGTTGTAAATCGCTCTTTGCCCGTAGATCTGTAACTTCCATCTCCCTTGCTAGCTTCATTCCTGCTATGAGAGCCTCCTATTCTGCTTGGTTGTTGCTCGCCTTAAAGGCGAAACGTAGTGATTGCTCTATGAGTACTCCATCAGGTCCTTCTAGGACTACGCCTGCGCCACTTCCCCTTATGTTTGAGGCACCATCTACTGAGAGAGTCCAGGGTAGATTGTCTTCCTCTTCTTGGGGGGAGGTCATCTCAAGGACGAAGTCTGCTAGTATCTGTGATTTGATACTCCCCCTTGGTGAGAATGTCATGTCAAACTCTGACAACTCAATCGACCACGCCACCATTCGCCCTGCTAGGTCTGGCTTCTTGAGTACCTGTTTGATGGGATAATCTGTCTTAACTATTACCTTGTGGCTTTGAAAGTATTGGCGAAGTCTCCTGGCAGTTACTACCACTGCTAATGATAGTTTCTCAAGCTTCTGATATCTCAGCTCCGCCCCTCTAAGTGTCCTGCTAACAAAATAGACGGGTCTTTCCTCGCCCTCTACTTCTTGTACCAAGGCGGAGCTCAAGGCGTTATCTGATACCGCGATGTATAGTAATAGGGGTATGCCTTGCTGAGGGCGTGCTAACACAGGTGGCGATGCCAAGAATTCTTTCAATTTGCCGAACGCCTCTTCGCATTGTTCGGTCCATGTAAGCCTTTCTCCCTTTCTTAGTGCTGCAAAGAAGTGACAGGATTTTTCTCCGGCGCAGGATAGGAACCTGGATAGCGCTGCTATCCGCCCAATTAACTGTTGTACTTCCTTTACCGATGTCGGGCTCCGCATGTCTATTATTGCTTGGCATTTTTCTGGGTTCGCCTCTATTCCGCGCCTTGTTAGCATGAATCCCAAGAATTTCCCAGCTTGAACGCCAAAAGAACATTTTGCTGGGTTGAGCCTCATGTTATACTTTCTCACTGAAGACAAGATCTGGGCAAGGTCCTTGCTGTGATTTCCCTCTTCAGGGGTCTTGACTACCATGTCGTCAATGTATACTTCCAAGTTTCTTCCAATTTGCTGTGCAAATACCCTGTCCATTAGGCGCTGGTAGGTGGCGCCTGCATTTTTGAGGCCAAAGGGCATGACTCTGTAAAAGTAATTGCAGGTATTCGTCATGAAGGCGGTACTTGGTGTGTCTGCTGCATTCATCTTGATCTGGTTGTAACCAGAGTATGCGTCCATAAAGCTGAGGGTTTTGTACCCTGAGGCTCCGTCTATGAGCCTGTCAATGCTGGGCAAGGGATAAGGATCCTTGGGGCAAGCTTTATTAAGGTCGGTGAAATCTACGCACATCCTCCATTTCCCGTTGCTTTTCTTTACCATGACTACATTTGCGAGCCACTCCGAGTATTTGATTTCCTCAATGAACTGGGCCTTCATCAATTTCGCCACTTCCTCATCTACTGCTGCTCTTCTCTCTTCTCCCTGCTTCCTTTTTCTCTGCACCACTGGCTTGGCGTTGCTTGCAATAGCTAGTTTGTGGGTGATTACGGTTTCCAAGCGAAGAGATCCACGTTTTCTCTCAGGATGGCGAGAACATCCTTTCTTTCCTCCTCGCCCATGGCTGTACCAATACTAGTTGTTTGGTGTTGCTCTTTGCCTATTTGGATATCTTCCAACTCTTCGATGGAACTGACTCTCCTTTCTTGGAAATCTTCTCTTGGGTCGAGCTCCGCCGCTTCATGTGTGTTGGTGTTGTTTACACTAAGCCTGCTTATCTCTTTTTTCTTTATCTTGAGGCTCGACTCGTAGCATTGTCGTGCCAAGATCTGGTCGCCTCTTACCGTTCCTACTCCCCCGTTGTCCAAAGGGTATTTTATGGCGAGGTACAATGTGGACATCGCTGCACCGAGTGCGTTGAACGCTGGTCTTCCTATGATTATATTATATGATGCGTAAGGGGTCCTTACTACTAAGTACCTGACCTTGATTGGTTTTGCACTTTCTTTTACTCCGAAAGTTGTCAGCAGGGTGATATATCCCATTACTTCCACTTGATCGCCAGTGAATCCCACTAGAGTACCATGGTAGGGTTTGAGCTGTTCACCTGCCAATTGCATTGCCTTAAAGGCGTCCCAGTACATTATATCTGCTGAGCTTCCTGAATCGATCAGTACTCGCTTGACGTCACAATTAAGGATTTGCACCTGGATAAGGAGAGGGTCATCATCGTGCGGGGCGATATCGGTGGCATCTTTTGGCGAGAAGGACAGGTATGAGGCTGGGGGGAAAGATACATGTCCCACCACGCCTAACTCTCTTTCAGATTTTCTAACGTAGCGTTTTCTGGCGTTGTTCGAGTTGCCGCCTCCGGCGAATCCTCCAGCGATGGTGTTCACGGCAATCCTGGGTTGGTCTTTTCCTCTTGCATCTTCCGTCGGGGGGTTGCGTGGGGATCTTGGCGATCTCGGCGATCTTTGCCTCGCCTTGTTTTCCTGCGCTGCTCTCTCTATGAATTTTTTGAGGTGTCCGCTTCTTATCAATTCTTCGATCAGGTCTTTGAGGCGAAAACACTTTTCTGTATCATGACCCCTACAACGATGGTAGTGGCAATACTCGTTGTCGTTTCGCCCCATGGTGTAATGGCGATCTGGGGGAGGTGGGCGTTTTGCTAACCCCGCTTGTAAAATCTCGTCAAGGATATGGACCCTAGCTCTGTTGAGTGGTGTATACTCTTCGAAGGGTTTGGTTGCCCTTTTCTGAGGGTAATATGAGCCTCCGTTGCTCCGCGGCGTTCTATGGTCTTTGTTTGGCCAGCGTCGCCTCTGATAGTCTGGATATCTGTTGCCTCCTGATTCTGGGGCTCTCTCTTTGTGGTCCCTTGAGTGTTTTTCTGCGTTACTCTCCTCGCCCTTGATATAGCATTCAACTCGTTTCATTACCTCCTGCATGGTTTCAGCGGGCTTCTGGGCTAATGACTCGTTGAAATGCCCTGCGCGTAGTCCGTTATGAAAGGCGGCCACGAACATTTCCTGGTTTGGATTAGAAACCTTGATGGTGGCCTCGCTAAACCGCGCCAGATACTCCCTAGGGGTTTCTGAGTTTTTTTGCCTTAGGCTGAACATATTTGTAGCGGTGACCTGTATGTGCTTGCTCCCCGAAAACTGGTGGATGAGCTTTCGGTGAAAATCTTGGTATCCTGTTATCGAATTTTTGGGGAGATTCATGTACCAACGCAAAGCAGCATCCTTGAATGTACTTGATAGCAGCTTGCATTTCAAATGCTCCTCTGCTCCAAGAATGGCGGTCTGAGTGCCTACTGCCATAAGGTGTTCCATCGAAACTTAGGAGTTGCGAAATTTTGAAGTTTGGTGGAACCTGAGCATCCCATAGTTGTTGAGCGAGGGGTTGTGAAACTTCAATGTTCTCCTCTTCCGCTGTTTTGGCTATTTCATCAGCTTTTTCATTTTGTATTTCAGCAACCTCCGCTTGGAGGCGACGTATTTCTCCAATTGCGGCTTGTAGATTTGCATGCTGTTGGCCTTCGTTGTTAGGAGTACCTCCGGCCATAGTTGCAAAGGTTTTCTGTATGTGACTTGAGGCCTGGGAAATGTTTTACCAGGGCCCCACGGTGGGTGCCAAATGTTCCTGATAGAACACTAGGGGGTATATATTTGCTAAGGGTTAAGATTTTGCAATGGTGTAAAATGGTGATATTGCTTAAGTTTTTAATTGCATTGGGGGTTGTATTTATAGAGCTAGAGAAGCAGTTTCCCTCCGGCCCATGATCCCATGATTTGTCCTCAGGTAGTGGGGTGTGTGACGGTTACCTTTAGGCTCCATGATCCCTCATGGGGGGTATATTTAGCGCCACTCCTTGTAACCGCCATTTGTCCACGTTTTTCATGCGTGGTGTACAGTTCTAGAGGGAGATCGTGGTCCACGTGGGGGGCACGTGCTGGTGGCGGTATGGGCCTCATGTAGGCGGATCGGGTTATGGTAAACTGGGCCTCTTGTCAATTGGGCCTAAATTATTTTATCCGGTATACTAACAAAGTAAAATTCTTATTTTCTACTCTTTTTTCCAGACTCAACAAACTACATTCATAAAATCAATAGATAAAAATAGATAATTCAGCATCATCACCACCACCACCAGCATGTCATATATGTAAGGTAGTAGCTCAAATCTCTTCATCTTCAAAATCAAAATAATTGGAGTAGGGTAATTGAGATCAATTTTCAACGGCGTCCTAATTGATGATGAATACGCCATACCAACATAATCTTCATCATCAACCATAGAAGAAGTTGAAACATACTTTAAAAATCATCAGAACCAAATAATTTATGAGCAATTGTTGATGAAGAACCAACAACAACATAGGTCCACTAAATTACTTTGATACTTTTGATACCACTAGAAGTAGGCCAATTAACAGAAAAATACTCCTAATTCAAAAGCTCAATTTTACCGTGGTTGTTAACAAGAGGAGCAGGAGGACCAACAAGAGGAGGATTTTATTAATGTTGATAAGTTTTCCATGCCCATCAAGTATTTGAAGAAAGTGTGTCTTTGGTTAGGCACATTTAATACCGCCATAGAAGTAGCTAATGCTTATAACGATTTTTTTTTTTATTCTACAGTGGAAAAGCTAAGACAAATTTCCCTATTCCGAAAAACATCCTCACTGCTATACTAGTAGTAGTGAAGATGTGTTTAAGAATTGCGAAATTTATCTTATTTTTTGCATCGCATAATAAAATCATTTTTTTGTCATAAGCATGAACGACTTCTAAGGCGGTATTGAACGTGTCTAACCAAAGACACACTTTCTTGAAATGCTTGATGGGCATGAAAAACTTATCAACAACATGAATCATATCCTCCTCTAACTACAGCATTTTACGCTTTCGGCAACACCAGAAAACCGTTGTTTAAAGCACTAAAACCGTTGCTGAAACCATTACGCAACGGTTTTCCAGGCGTGGGATGTAACGCCCCAATATTTTATATGTATTTTATTGATTTATTATTTGATAAATAAATTCCATTTATTTTATTATTTGATGAGATGATAGTTATTTTAGTGATTTAACTAACTTATAAATTTTGGAAATAAATTGGCACTAGTTTTAGGATGGTGATCACAAATCAATTTTGGCTTAAACCTTGCCAATATATTATCCACAATATCCGCGTGAATATGATATGAGTTGGAGCACATGCATAAGCATGATCATATAACTGAATTTCCCTCTCTTGGACCTAAGACTTTCATTGCCTTTTAATAGTAATAAATCTCTACTCAATCCTATTCAAATAGTCATAGTCAATCACAATTATTCCTCTTAATGCTATTAATTTTCCCTTATGACAATTGAAACAAAACGTGTAAACTACCTGACCATGATAGCATATTAAGTGGCTTGCCTCCATTTGAAATTATTTTGTTATTCTTCTTGATGACCAATTATGACATATATTAATGTCTTTCTATATAGTAGTAAAAACAAAAGTATTACCCTACCTTTTCCTTGCCATTCGTATCTCTTTCTATATTTGAAACAAAACACCATATCACCTCCTGTGCATCGAGTGGTCTTCTAAATTCTTTAAACAATTTTCTATCGTCTCTTATTTTCAATTTCGTTGGTCTTCCATCTATCCTGCTTTGGAGAGTCCGTGCCATTCGAAGTCATGTACGAAGGAAATAATTAATCCCTTTTATGGTAAAGGCTTTTTCCCCATACACTCATACTGTGTAGGGATGTGTTGTGAGATAGTAGTATAACCTTTGTCATTTGGAAGAATTAAAATGAACTAATTTAAAGAAATTAATTTCATTATTTTGTGTGATTATTGTGTGTTTTGTTGTGAAGGACTATATTTGATTTTTATGATGTTGTCGTTGTCGATCTCATTTGATATTGTTTGTTTATGTCGTTATTAAGCTGTTGCTAATGATGTTGATAAAATGACGGTGTTAATGATGATGTTGTTGTTGTTGTTGTTGAGTCTCATGATATGATCGTGCATTCATTCAAGGTGTTGAGAATGACGTTGTTTACCGGTGTTGTATAAATGATGTTGAGAATGACGTTGCTTACCGGTGTTGTATAATTGGTGTTGAGAATGCCGTTGTTTACCGGTGTTGTATAAACAGTGTTGAGAATGACGTTGCTATTGGTACCACATGCATCTAGCGAGTCTAGGCGCATTGCATGCATTTTATTGAAGTTGTGTTTTATTTAAATTAATGAAATTGCGTTTTATCTATTGAGTGTGCTTTATGTCTTTAATGCTCTCATGTATATAATTTGTTAATTGTGAGTTGTGTTGTTGTATCCCTTTGGTGATGTGCTAATGTGTCCGCCTACTTTTTGGAAAATAAATAATTATATATTTTTCTAAAAACTTTTGATTGGTGAAGTGTTTTGTTATTATTTTATGACATTTTTCTTACGGTGGGTATGATTCAATTTGGATAAGGAAATTGACCTTTACATTTAACATTTTAGGTATCGAAGATGCTTGTTTGATGATTTGACTCGAAGCGTGTGCGGGGCAAAAATGAGTTTTTATAAATTGAGAATTTTATGTAATGTAATAGTCCGTTGAGACGCTTATCCCATTTTAAACTATTTTGTAAATAAAGTTTTTTTTAATAACTTATTTTATGTAAAATTCGGGCATTTACATGGGATATACGGTCGTTGCCTATTCAAATAGGCAATGGCTTTTTACTTTTTAGCAACTGATCCTTGAAACCGTTGCTGAAACATATGAAAAGGTAACGGTTTTTGCACTTGTTTCAGGCAACGACTTTCTACATGCAACGGGAAATAACCGTTGCTTATATGTTTAAGCAACGCTTTAAAGCTGTCTAAGCTTTATATGTAATATTTAAGCGCGTTGCCTATTCGCTTACCCACACTTCAAAAACCGTCGCCGCACACTGTAAGAACAAAAAAACGTTGCCTATTGTTTTAATTCAATGTCATTTAAGTAAAACCAATATCATGCACTTATCATATTTTTAAGTGGAAATTTAGCTTCATTCTTGTGCCTCAGACATTATCAAATTTATTTAAAACAAATACATTAAATTACTTGAGATACAAAAATCACTTTTATTCACTACATCAAAAATATAACTACAAACAATAGTATAAAGCTAAACTCTTCAAAGGTAATTATACAATATTCCTAACTTGTACTCTCATTCCTAGAGTTGAAAATGCTTGTGAATGTAGAAAGTCTACTACCCTGGATAACGAAGCTCTTAAATCGGCTCCTTGTGCATGCATTTTCAAGTTTAGTCCAACTCTCACTAGACTCGGTGATGAAGAACCGCATTGCACCTTGCGCGCTGCGTTGTTGCTGGACACAGTAAAGACGCTGAGACCCAAAAAGAGAAGTATTTGAGCATATAGAAGAATACGAGCAGACATAGGAATTTCTCATTGTTTTTACACATGTTATGATTGTAAATCAGTAGTCATTAACACTTGTTATTCTATGAATTTGACTCAAGCATTAGACATGGTCACATGGATTCTACTTAACAGAACATATATACTAGCTTTATATTCTATAAAACTTTCCCAATATGAGAGCCAAATTATATATACTTCCGATAGCCAAATTAAATCATGTTTGTCATGGCCATATGTCTCACGCATACAAATCTTCCATTTGTCATAACTTGTGTGTCATCACAATACACCAAAGTTTGAATATGGAGCTATATGTAAATGTTAATAAAATTGATTCTAAAGGTGTGAAATTGATTTTGTTTCTACAATTTATTCTAACTTTTTTTCTTTTTAACAAAACAATTTGTTCAAACTTGAAGTTGGAATTTTGAATTTTTATCTCTATAATTCATTTTAAGTCATGAATTTATCTAAAGATATACAAAGCTAACATATAATATAGCATCCATCTGGGCATTTAAAAGTTAAAAACTAAACCTGCTGCATAAGCCATTGTAGGAACTTGATTAAAGAATGCAACAAAGTAAATAAAGTAAGGTACACAACAGTTCAAAGTTGCATAAAATGAAACCTGTTGCATGAGCCATTGTAGGAAATTGATTAAAGAATGCATTCTTATGAGGCAACTTAGCTGAACATACTCTTCTTCTCCAATGTCTCCCTAAGAGGCAATGCAGCAACTTGTTTAAAGCATACATCCTGAGTGCATTTTCAACATAGTTAGTACCAGGGTAATTTAGGGGCTAAAGACAAGCTTTCCGCAATTAGCTTACAAATGAGTGGAATCTAGTAGTAATTAAAACTTACTCATATTGATTACTAAAGCACCATATCTAGTTGTCTCCACACAATATATATATGTATAAGGACAATCATATTTATAAATCATACAAAATACGATCAGAACAATCAAGATAAAAGCACAAAGATATACATCCAAAACACTTTAAATCCCTACAATTTTGTATACAAGTTATTAACAAAACATCTTATATGTAGGATCTTATATTTATCAAATTCTTGATGTTGTCAACTGAAATATAAAAGCTTTTCAATCAAATTCAAAATATGAAAGCACAAGCAACATAGGCTACCTCAATCACCAGAAAATATCCATCTTTCAAGGGTTTGGAAAACAGAGGGAATGAATTTGTTCCCAAAACCTGATAGCCCGGGGAAAAAAACAATGAAGAAACCTGCTGTAAGTTCCAAATAGTTGCGACGGTGACAAAAACCCATCGTAGAAAACACCGCATTATAAAGCGGCGACAGTTGTGCCTGAAACCGCTGCAATTTGAATGTTGCTAAATTGATATTTTCTTGTAGTGATTGCAATAGTGATTGCAATAGACAACTAACATATCCAAACGATAGTAGTACCATGATTATAACATAATAGATATCCAACTGCTCCTGCCTCATATCTCCTCCAATTTTTATACTATGCCACTACAAACTGTCCTTAAAACACACTGAAACCTACAATTTAAACCATGCCTCTGACAGTAGATACACACCAACAACAACACCAAAAAGAGAAGAAACTCATAAATTATCGCACACAAAAAAAACCACAAAATTCATCAAAGATATGAAAATAAATCAATGTATTTATGCTTAAAGTCCAATGCAAGTGATTTAGAACAAATGAAAGGGATGAGAAGATGCTAGAACAAAAATCATAAATTAATACATGGATTTACAAGATAAATATTACATTACCAACACAAAAACAAAATTGTGATGGACAAACCCTAAAATGAAGGTGATGTATAAGACAAATAAGGTTTGTCTAAAATTGGGGAAACCTTAAAATTGATCAGCAACAATTTCACATCACAATCAAATACACAAAATCAAAATTGCTTTGGAAAGAAAAAGAAGATTAAAGGTAACTGACCAGCTGGTGAGACAAACGTTTGCTTGGAGATGAGAAGCTAGGGTTTTCGTTTTCGTTGACGATTCAAAAGATGTTGATTTTGGGTTTTGATTTTCTTGGAGAAGTGTGAAGAATCGTGGAGAAGAACAGTTAGGTTTGCGTTTCCATTGATTCGAGAGTCAATCGATGAAAGGGTTTGGGTTTTTGTTGAAGGAGAGAAGAAGAAGAAGAACAAGTCGTTGGAAGGAGGGTACCACGGCGGAAATACGACTTTGGGTGTTGTAGTGTTGTGGTGGAAGAGGTTCCATGGATCTGATTTTGAATGGAGGTAGTGAAAGAGTTGGATGAAAGGGTTTTTTGCGTTTTATGTTTTGAAGTTTCCGCGTTTTGAGTGTTTGTTCTGTTTCTTATAACAATAAAGATATTTAGGCAACGGTTTAGGAAGGTTAAAAGCAACGGTGACATATGTGTGGTCTATCAAAATACAAAACCGTGGACAAAAGTAGTTTAGGCAACGGGTAGGTACCTATTGGCTGTTAAACATGAAAAGGCAACGCACTACAAGAAAAGACATTTTTCGCAACGAAAAGAGTCGTTGCCAAATGTATAAAGTTGCTGCAAAAGTGCTTTACCCCAACAACAAAAAAGTCGCTGCTGGTTGTTGCGATAAGTTTTGCAGCGAAATTTAATATTGTTGTTGTTAGTAACTATGCCAACGACATTTTTTGTTGGGACAAGTTAATATTTTCAACCAAGATTGTTGTTATATCTAACTTATCTTAACGACGAAAGTCGCTGCCATAATATATATTAAAAAAATTATAATTTTTTGTTATATAATTTTTTTTTACAAATGTCTTAGCCATATTTTGATATTTTAATATATTTAAAATTAATCATTCATGTTAAATTTTATATTAATTAAATTCTAACTAAAATATATTTATTAAAATTATGTCACTATATTCATAAAGTAAAAAATATCAACAAAATTTACTTAACATAAACACAATAAACTACTATAAAAGAATATTTTTATTCAAAAAAATCATAATAATATTTACAAGATGAAAGTTGTTTCCTTTAAAAGAAACAAACGAACATATATCATCATGAAGAAATAAAAAATCATCATGAAGAAATAAAAAATGTGATTACAATATCAATTATTTCTAGTAACTTTATCTTCATTATCTCATCTCTCTCTTCTTAGACTAATTGAAGTGGTCATGCTTTCTTGCAACTTCTCTCCAATCAAACTTTACAAGTTTAGTATGTCAACTCCTATCCTGCATTCAATAATGAAAATGAAAATCACTATTAACCCAAGAAACAAAATGTAATATGTATGAGATGAAAATTGCCCGAGTTTTTGATACTATCAGATTCATAAATTATGACATTCCACTTCCTAACATTCGAGGGACATCCTTTTCGGTAGGAGTAGAGTGAAATAAAAAGATGTAATATAATTTTCCTCTTTGTTCCTAAACCTGCAATTTTATCTCGACTTACTTTGAGAATTGGTATGAGACTGAAGAAAAAAGAAAAACTTATTAAAAATAAAAAGAAAATTAAAAATCAATTAAGAAGAAAAATTAAAATCAAATTTGTGTACCTTCTTGAAATAAAACAATATCAGCACTTGAAAAGTTCGAATATATTGAATTTGTATTATGATTTAAGAATTCCACTATGAGATGGCTGTTTATATGATGAATGATAGCAAGTGCAGTTTATCTTTTAAGGTTTATAAAAATGGTTTTTCATATATATATAGATAGTTTCAAGAAAATTCAGCCTATAATTAGCGGGAACTTGTGTTAAATTTTTAAAAATATAAAACTGCACTTTGTTGTGTACTCTGACCAATCAATCGTGATCATCATTCATCTCCCACTAAGCCACTACTCAATTTGTTTATTATTTAAACTCAAGAAAGTTTTTTTTTAAAAAAAAACAAGAAAGAAAAGCAAGTATATAAAATGGGTATATATGTATTGATTTTTTTTTTAAGCAATATATTTTTTTTATACTTAATTAAATGTAACTTTTTTTTGACAGAATTAATTAAATGTAACTTAAAAATTTCAATTCACTCATCTCAAAATAATAAAAACTAGTACTATTTTTCTTTTAAAAAAATGTTCATGTGAGTTTAACTTAATTAGTAAAAACATTGTATTATATATGTAAAATTAAGATTCAAGTTTTGAGCACTTCACTTATTCAATTTAAGAGTAAAATTATTATATGTAGGAGTTAAAGTTCAAACTCCGATAAATTTTTACCATTAATTACTTAAAAACTTCAGCAACAAAATTGCTGTATAAACTAGTATTAATATCTCTAAATAAAATTTATAAATAAACTATCATTAAATAAATATATTTTTTTGACAAACCATTAAATTTTTTTTTTTTGATAAACCATTAAATAAATAATTAACAAGCAAGGAAGTTGCTAAAAATAAGGTGACATTTTCTTATTAAAAAAAATGAGGTGATCCTCATAAAGAAAAAACATACAAGTTGAATGAGTATGTACTTTAATTGATCCAACCGTCCAACGTGCACGTTCATGCAAGTTATAAACCACTTCATTATTTTATTTTTATTTTACATTATGTTAAATATTAAGAAAAGATAATTGGCAGCGACTCAGAAAATCACTCATATGTATTGTTACTAAATCATTATCTTTACTAACAACATTTAAATTGTTGTAAAAAAGTCGCAGCAAAAACTTCCAATTCTTGTAGTGACGGTTATTATATAACCAACGCCTACAAAGCCGTGGCCAAAAATAACTAGGCAACGGTTTTCAATATGGTGACGAACAAAGCAGAGGCACCTAGCAACCAGTCAAAAACCATTGACTATTATCCTTTAAGCAACGCTTTTTAAGCCGTTGCCTATAGTTTCGTTGCCTAAAGTCAAAAATGTTGTAGTGTTGTTAGTGCTCCTGCTCCTCTGGTTAACAATCATGATGAAATTGAGCTTTTGAATTAGAAGTATTTTTTGATAATTGGCCTACTTTTAGCGGTATCAAAAGGATCGTTGAGTCATTTAGTGGATCTATGGTTGGTTCTTCATTAACAATTGGTCTTAAATTATTTGGTTCTGAGAATTTTATAGTGAGTATGTTTCAACTTCTTCTAATATTTAATAGGCATGTGATGACAGGAATTTCTATGGTATTTTTAGTATTATTATTAGTAGTAAAATGACCAAGACAGACCCAAATACGAAGGAAAACCTACAAAAGCAGGAAAAAGCATCAAGACAGAGTCCAAGATGCAAAAAGACAAGAAAAAACCCAAAATGTGAAGAAAATCAGCATTCCATCGCAGCACGATGGGAGCTGCTTGTTCGCCAAGAAATCAGAAGGAATAAATCTGAAGAAAATCTTTGCATCGCAACACGATGGAGCATATCGCAGCACGATGACATAACTTGGCGCCCAAGCTGATGAAATGCACAGGATCAGTTATAAAATTGAGCTGAATCTTCACATCTGATGACAGGAATTCCTACTGCATTTTTAGTATAATTTTATTAGTAAATTTCAGCACTTTAGACCAATTACAAAGCAAATTCCTAAAGAATTGAAGTTACTTGCGCAAGAAGTCAGGAAATTCAAGAAAAAGCTAAAAAGAGACAAAAATGAGCAAAATTGTGCCGTTCATCGCAGCACGATGGTTTTCATCGTGGTACGATGAGAGCGACTTGTTGGCCAAGAAAAGAACATAAGAAAATCTGAAGAAAATCTTTTATCGCAGTACGATAGCACGCATCGCAGCACGATGAGGTTACTTGGCGACCAAAGTGATCAAACGCACAGGATCAGTTATAATTTTGAACTGAATCTTTCCATCGCAATACGATGGGTATAGCGCAGCACGATGGCAATTTTAAGCCCAATGCGAAAACTATAAATAGAGCTCCATTTTCCTCATTTTATTCATTCAGAACGGAGAGAACTACTATTCTCTTGAGGAAAAGGAGTCAGAGCTCTAAGGTTAGGTTTTCTCTTATGCATTTTTATATTCTTATAATTTAATTATGCATTTTAGTAGCTAAACCCTCTAAGGGTTAGGTGGGGAGATGAACTCCCTTAGGAATGCTGGAATCATGTAATTTGGTACTAAGTTTATATAATTGTCTATTCAGTTTTATTTATTCTATTGTCTATGTTTTATTTACGTAACCTAGTTGATGTACACAATTAGGGAACGCTCTTAGGGTTGGTGATATCTAGTATTGTGCCTCAAGGCCAGGGTTTACCACTGGCTGGCAACTAACTTATAGGGTTAGTAATCTAGTATTGTGCCTCAAAACCGGCAGCCAACCCCGATCAATAGATTATAGCTTAATTAATTAAGGGTAAAAGAACTAATGACACCATGCTTAATTGACTACATATTTAGAATCTAATCACTAGGGTAGGAATGTGACAACGTGGCTAACACGGGTTCCTTGTCTAGTAATCAAGATTCTCTATACTCGTAATTAGGGTAATTATCGTACGCGGTTATTACTAATTATATTAGTTCACCAGTAAGTAAGAATGAATAGGCAACGATATAGCTCCAATTACCCAGCAGGACTTAGGGAGGGATTCAACACACTTAACCTACCTTTTCTCATCTGAAGCAAACTTTATTTCTTAAATTCTAAAATCAATCAACCTTAAAATCAAAGCGGAGGCAATCTCACCCACTCCTTGAATAAAACTTAGTAACCTAGGCGCTGTCCCTGTGGATACGAACCCATCCTAACTAAGGGTGCGGATTATTACTAGACGACAGACTAGTACACTTGTCAGACCGTAGTCAAGTTTTTGGCGCCGTTGCCGGGGACGGTGTAGACGAAGTTATTAAGCTAGTTTTAGGAATTTTATTTTTTGTTTTGTTTTTATTTTTATCTTTAGTACAATTGTTTTTACTGTTGCGCCCTGCAAAGGTTCTGGCTAAGGCAAAGGCTTGGTATTTAAGCAATCTGTGTGATCCACCTCCCTTACCTGGGAATCTCTGTAGCTAGCAACTATAAAAGCAATAAAACGTACAACCTTTCTTAACCAAACAGTACTACTAAGGTATTCTTTTGTTTTGCAAGAGTCATGGATGACGAAAGGAAGTTGTACGAGTATTTTCGGCCAACAGACCGTGAGGGGATTATTCAAGGGTTTGTTCCAGCAAATCCGATTCAGATCAACCCCAAATCTAGTGTACGGGGGGAGCTGAAGGAAAGCGCATTCAATGGAAGGAGAGATGAAGACCCTTTAGAACATCTCCAGGAATTCTACGAGGTGTGTGAATCCCAACCAGTCCCAGACGGAGTCACTAAAGATCAAGTAAGGTTACACTTGTTCAAGTTTTCGCTTAGAAAGATTGCAAAAGACTGGCTAGTCTGTCTGCCAAGTGGGACAATCGAAACCTGGAAAGATCTAGAAGACAAGTTCCTGGACCGTTTCTTCACGGAAGAGCAACACAAGGAACGCAGAAGGGCAATCCTTGAATTCCAACAAGAGAAAAAGGAATCACTTCACCAGAGTTTGGAAAGATTCAAGCTCTACAAAAGAAGATACCCAAATCATATGATCTGTGCAGCAGAATTAATAAACATCTTTGTCAACAGTATGAAAACCAAGCAAAGAATGCTACTCGACGCATCCGCGAGAGGATCAATCAAAAGCAAGACTCCATCTGAGGTAGAACAATTGATTGAGGTGATGTGCCGAAATGAGTATAACAAAGAAGAAGACAAAGACAATGAGGAAGTTCTAATGGGTCAGCTAGATGCTTCACTAACAGAAGTAGAAAAGCTGCAAGAGGAGAACAAGTCACTCAAAGAATTCATGCAAAGCTTTGGAGACCAGATCAAGGAATCTAATGAAAAGTTAGGAGTACAGGTACAAGCTTGGGCCAAGAAGGTGGAAGATATCGGGGAACTGCAAGCCATAACATTGCGAAGTAGACAACTGGAGCCAGTAGAACCAACCCGAAAAGGAAGAAGGCAAGCAAACCAAGGAACACCTGAATCCCAAATACCTGATTCTCAAATGCCAGAGACCCAACCTCCTGATACAGAACCAACCAGCCAAGATGTGGTGGATCTAGAAAAGGATTTGGAAGTAGAAAAAGACACAACTGATGTGCCAATCACCACCAAATCTATTCCAGAAAAACCCAAAACAGTGTTCGGAAGTGATAAACCACCTTCGGAACCTAAGGACCAAGAACCTTACGTACCTTACCCCAACAAAGATAATAAAAAAGAGAAGCAGATGGAGCAACTCAAGAAAATGGGGCAATTAGTGAAACTAATGGAGATCCACGTACCATTCAATGATATGATCCAAATATCACCTCCATTCCAGAAGTATGTAAAGAATCTTGTGGCTGGTAAAATCAAACTGAAAGATGAAGAAGCAATCATGCTCAAGGAGGAATGTAGTGCAATCTTTCAGAAGAACCTACCCAACAAGTGCAAAGATCCAGGAAGCTTCACTATACCATGCACAATCGGTGGGGTAGAAATTGGCCGAGCACTTCTAGACTTAGGAGCAAGCGTCAATCTTATGCCCCTATCAATACTGAAAAAGCTTAAGTGTGGAGAAGTGAAACCTACAAGGATGACTCTTATCTTGGCAGATCGAACGAAAGTCTATCCGTACGGTATCCTGGAAGATGTGTTGGTGACAGTTGATGACAAACTCTTCCCAGCCGACTTCGTCATCATGGACATTGAGGCCGATCCAGAAGCACCTATTTTATTAGGAAGACCATTCTTAACTACATGAAAAGCAATCATTGACATGGAAACAGGTAATGTCACTTTCAGAGTTGACGGAAATGAGGTAACATTCAATGTCAAAGAAATGATGAATCAAAAGAAGGAAAAAATTGAGTGTTATCAAGTTGACGTTGTGGACTCACTAGTAGAAGAAGAATTAGCAAAAGCAGCACCTGGAGTTGAGCGAGCAATCATCCAATCTATGGACGAAGAGAGGGAAGATATGGATGAAGAGACAAATCTGAACATCCGATGGCTTGGAATGAACAAGGAGCTGAGATTCCAACAGAAATACGAGCCCTTAGGAGTAAGTATAGAAGATAAACCCAAGCCCTTAGAACTAAAGGAACTGCCAGGGCACCTCAAATATGTTTTCCTTGGGGAAGGAAAAACTAAACCAGCAATTATAAGTAATGCCTTAACCCCAGAAAACGAGGAAAAACTCATTACAGTACTCAAAAGAAATAGAGAAGCAATAGGATGGAGTATTGACGACCTAAAGGGAATCAGTCCGGCCTACTGCATGCATAAGATCAAGATGGAAAAAGAGTACAAACATGTGGTTCAACCACAGCGAAGATTGAATCCGGCCATGAGTGAAGTAGTGAAAAAGGAATTACAAAAACTTCTAGCAGCAGGAATGATATACCCCATTTCCGATAGCCCGTGGGTCAGTCCCGTACATATGGTACCTAAGAAGGGGGGCATCACCGTCATGAAAAATGAGAAAAACGAATTAATTCCCACTAGGAATGTGACGGGATGGAGGATGTGCATTGACTATCGGAGGCTAAATCAAGCTACTAGAAAAGATCACTTCCCACTACCCTTCATGGATCAAATGTTGGAAAGGCTGGCAGGACAAGCTTATTACTGTTTCCTTGATGGATACTCAGGGTACAACCAGATTGCGGTAGACCCAGCAGACCAGGAGAAAACAGCCTTCACTTGTCCTTACGGAGTGTATGCCTATAGGAGGATGCCTTTCGGCTTATGTAATGCACCTGCAACTTTTCAGAGATGCATGTTTGCAATCTTTTCAAATATGATAGAAAAATCTATGTAGGTATTCATGGATGACTTCCCAGTGTTTGGGAAAAGCTTCGACGATTGCCTGAACAACCTTGATGCTGCACTTAAAATATGTGTAGAGACCAATTTAGTTCTAAATTGGGAGAAATGCAATTTCATGGTGACCGAAGGGATAATGTTGGGGCACAAGATTTCAAAAAAGGGCATAGAAGTTGACCAAGCAAAAATCAAAGTTATTTCCAAACTCCCACCACCAGTGAATGTGAAAGGCGTCAGAAGTTTTCTTGGGCATGCATGCTTTTATAGGAGATTCATAAAAGACTTTTCAAAAATATCTAAACCCTTATGTAATCTCCTATTAAAAGACAGCACTTTCACATTTACCGAGGAGTGCCTCAAATCTTTCAATACACTGAAAGAGAAGCTAGTAAGTGCACCAATCATGGTAGCTCCAGATTGGAACTTACATTTTGAACTCATGTGTGATGCAAGTGACTATGCAGTCGGAGCAGGCTTAGGGCAGAGACATGACAAATTCTTTCATGCTATATACTATGCCAGTAAGGTCATGACAGAACAACAGTTGAATTATGCAACCACAGAAAAAGAGTTGTTAGTAGTAGTTTTTGCTTTAGAAAAGTTTAGATCATATCTAGTCGGATCTAAGGTAGTAGTTTACACTGATCATGCTGCTTTAAAATATCTACTAACCAAAGAGGAATCAAAGCCTCGACTTTTGCGTTGGATTTTGTTGTTGCAGGAATTCGACTTGGAGATTCGGGATAAAAAAGGAGTTTAAAATGTCGTGGCAGACCATTTATCAAGACTCAAAAACTCAGAGACAACGTCAAAAGAGAAAAACATCGAGGAAGCATTCCCGGATGAGAAGTTATTCGCAATCTCAGAAAGACCATGGTTTGCTGACATAGCAAATTTCAAAGCAGGGAGAGTAATACCAAATGGGTACACGTGGCATCAAAAGAAAAGATTATACCACGAAGCAAAATCCTATTTGTGGGATGACCCCTACCTGTACAAAGAGGGTGTAGACGGAGTTCTACGACGTTGTGTAGCTCAAGAGGAGGCCCGCCGAGTCATGTGGCATTGTCACAGTTCAGGATATGGAGGACACCATGATGCAGATCGTACAAAAGCTAAAATCTTGCAGTGCGGATTCTGGTGGCCAACCTTATTCAACGATTGTGAAAGGTTTGTAAAACAATGCGACAGGTGTCAAAGAACAGGTAACATCTCAAAAAGAAATGAGATGCCGCAGAAAAGAATTCTAGAAATAGAACCCTTTGACTGCTGGGGCATCGATTTCATGGGACCATTCCCTGAATCTGACAATAAAATGTATATCTTGGTGTGTGTTGATTATGTAACAAAATGGGTCGAAGCATTAGCCTGTCATTCTAACGATGCCAAAACTGTTATCCAGTTTTTGCAAAGAAATATTTTTTGCAGGTTTGGAACACCAAGAGTCTTGATCAGCGATGGAGGGACACATTTCCTTAACAAATACTTGGAGAAGGTATTAGAAAAATATGGGGTGAAACACAAAGTATCAACCCCATATCATCCCCAGACCTGTGGACAGGTAGAGGTATCCAATAGGCAACTCAAGAGTATCTTGGAGAAGACAGTGATGACTTCCAGGAAAGATTGGGCTAGGAAGTTGGATGATGCTCTCTGGGCATACAGAACAGCTTTTAAAAGACACTTGGGACTGACACCTTACCACCTGGTTTATGGAAAAGCATGCCACCTTCCGGTTGAGTTGGAACACAAGGCATTATGGGCCACAAGAGAGCTAAATTTCGACAAAGACCTTGCCGGACATGCACGCAAGATGAAATTGATTGAATTAGAAGAAATCCGCCTCAGGGCTTATGAAAACGCAGAAATTTACAAAGAAAAAACAAAGCGATTTCATGACAAAAAGCTCCGCCACAGAGAATTCAAACCAGGGCAGAAGGTCCTGGTATTTCAATCCAGATTTAAGTTCACCGCAGGCAAACTAAAATCCAAGTGGACAGGACCATACGAGGTAGTTCGAGTATCTCCTTACGGGGCTGTTGAAATATATGACAAGAGGACAGCAACAACCTTCCAAGTAAACAGACACAAGGTGAAAATTTACGAAGGAGAGGAGATACCAGAACCAGGAGTAAACGGACACATGTTCGAGCATCATGCATCAGGCTCGAGACGTTAAACACGCGCTTAATGGGAGGCAACCCATCATACAAAAAAATTAATTAACAAAAATATGCATTTACTTTTATTTTTCTTATTTTCAGGTCAAGGAGTAAGCAGGAGAAGCATGCACGAGATAGACAAAAGTAAAGACAGCAAAGCCATTAGATGACTACAGGAGCTGTCCCTTCAAATGCCACCCTTGGCCAGTTACATTTTCAGTACTTTATATTCAAATAAACGAATTCTCGCTGTGTCATTTGCTGACGACCTCCTACAACTTCTAAATAATTATTCTTGTTTATTATCATGTGCATGATTAACTGTTAAAGGCAGGTTGCGGCAAAAGAGTAACAAGTGTGATTCGGAATTCCACACCTTTATGACAGATACCAAAGGTGATTGCTCAGGGCACGCAGAGGTTCGGGAGACAGAGAGACGAGTGATGAAGCTGGTGTCCGTGAGACAAGTGTTCAACTTTCAGATACCTAAGCCATGTGAGGATTTGAGCCAATTATTTCCAAACGGTATACCACTTTCTTTCGAATTACTATGAGAGTACCGTGCACTTGTTTATTTTCTAGAACTTGCTTTAATTCTCTGATGACTAGTTGATTTGATATTATATGCATTGAGGCAATTGTTTGTTATAACCCAGAGCCTTTTCAAGCCACCCTTTATATATTATTATCCTTTGCTAGCCAAATTTGAGCCGTAAAAAAATAATTATCCCTTTTGTTTCGGTGACAAACCAAGATACAAGCCTATAGACCAGAAAAACAATGATTTACCCTCTTTGGGGTTAGGTAATAGTTCTCAAAGTCTTGGCAACAAAATAAGTTTGGGGTTGCGAATGGAACTAGCAACGTCTAAGTTTGGGGTGGGTATACGGAGAACTATCACTACAAAAAAGAAAAATAAATGAAAAAGACACGGGAAAACATCAAAAAATTCCCTAAAAAAATAGTCTCTTAAAAAAAATGAAAAAGCCAAAAGGCAAAAGAAAAAGCCAAAAGGCAAAAGAAAGAGCCAAAGGGCAAAAGAAAGAGCTAAAGGGCAAAAATAGTGATAGAAAAGAACCATACAAAGACACATCTGGTTCTTATTTTCCGATACCAACACAAAAAGGCACCCTAAGGAACAAAGGTTGCGTACACAAAAAGGAACAACAAGGTAGAACTTAACTCCAATGTTTAGCCTACTATTCCCAAAAATGTCCTACCTTGACCTAAGCCACGTTATAACCCTGAAAAGACCTCCAATAATGCATGTATATTAAATTTTGACTGGTTGCTTAGAGTTCTTGCAAGCCTATGGTAAAATGGCAGGTTGTACGATGATTGAGAGATGACCCTTTCAATTATGAGCGAAAAATACAAATGTGAGAGAGAGAGAGAAAAAGTTGAACATGGACTCCTGCGGGCATTTGTCCGATTTGCTAACTATTGACGTCTCTTGAACCTAAGCATTAACTGAGCATGATCGCGGAGGAAAAGAAATCAGTGGTACCATAGCTGATAAATAAAAAGGTTGTGAAAATTCCTGTCATAATTTTGTTTACTTATTTGCTAACAATCTTGCTTGGCAGCATGTTACTTGAGGACAAGCAACGATTCAAGTTTGGGGTTGTGATGACAGGAATTCCTACTGCATTTTTAGTATAATTTTATTAGTAAATTTCAGCACTTTAGACCAATTACAAAGCAAATTCCTAAAGAATTGAAGTTACTTGCGCAAGAAGTCAGGAAATTCAAGAAAAAGCTAAAAAGAGCCAAAAATGAGCAAAATTGTGTCGTTCATCGCAGCACGATGGTTTTCATCGTGATACGATGAGAGCGACTTGTTGGCCAAGAAAAGAACAGAAGAAAATCTGAAGAAAATCTTTCATTGCAGTACGATAGCACGCATCGCAGCACGATGAGGTTACTTGGCGACCAAGGTGATCAAACGCACAGGATCAGTTATAATTTTGAACTGAATCTTTCCATCGCAGTACGATGGGTATAGCGCAGCACGATGGCAATTTTAAGCTCATTGCGAAAACTATAAATAGAGCTCCCTTTTCCTCATTATATTCATTCAGAACGGAGAGAACTACTATTCTCTTGAGGAAAAGGAGTCAGAGCTCTAAGGTTAGGTTTTCTCTTATGCATTTTTATATTCTTGTAATTTAATTAGGCATTTTAGTAGCTAAACCCTCTAAGGGTTAGGTGGGGAGATGAACTCCCTTAGGAATGCTGGAATCATGTAATTTGGTACTAAGTTTATATAATTATCTATTCAGTTTTATTTATTCTATTGTCTATATTTTATTTACGTAACCTAGTTGATGTACACAATTAGGGAACGCTCTTAGGGTTGGTGATATCTAGTATTGTGCCTCAAGGCCAGGGTTTACCACTGGCTGGCAACTAACTTATAGGGTTAGTAATCTAGTATTGTGCCTCAAAACCGGCAGCCAACCCCGATCAATAGATTATAGCTTAATTAATTAAGGGTAAAAGAACTAATGACACCATGCTTAATTGACTACATATTTAGAATCTAATCACTATGGTAGGAATGTGACAACGTGGCTAACACGGGTTCCTTGTCTAGTAATCAAGATTCTCTATACTCGTAATTAGGGTAATTATCGTACGCGGTTATTACTAATTATATTAGTTCACCAGTAAGTAAGAATGAATAGGCAACGATATAGCTCCAATTACCCAGCAGGACTTAGTGAGGGATTCAACACACTTAACCTACCTTTTCTCGTCTGAAGCAAACTTTATTTCTTAAATTCTAAAATCAATAAACCTTAAAATCAAAGCGGAGGCAATCTCACCCACTCCTTGAATAAAACTTAGTAACCTAGGCGTTGTCCCTGTGGATACGAACCCATCCTAACTAAGGGTGCGGATTATTACTAGACGACAGACTGGTACACTTGCCAAACCGTAGTCAACATCGCAGCACGATGGTTTCATCGTGGTGCGATGCCTTGCTGATGCCCATTACGAAAACTATAAATAGAGCCTCCCATTCATTGTTTTATTCATTCAGAAATAGTAGAACACTCTCTACTATAAGGAGAGGTTCAGAGGAGCTCTATTGGGCATAGTTTTCTCCCCTTACGGGAAAACTAACTCAGCAAGGTATGTTTTCTTTAGGCTTTTATGTTTAGATTATAGTTTCTTTATTGTAATTTAAATATGTAGTCTTTTGTAATAGATGCCTTAGGTTGTGGTGGAGAAGATGAACTATCAAAAAAATGAAACAAAAAAATGAAAAAGAGACGGAAAAATATCAAAAAAATTCCCTAAAAAAATAGTCTCTTAAAAAAAATGAATGAAAAAGAAAGAGCCAAAGGGCAAAAACAGTGATAGAAAAGAACCACACAAAGACACATCCGGTTCTTATTTTCCGATACCAACACAAAAGGCACCCTAAGGAACAAAGGTTGCGTACACAAAAAGGAACAACAAAGTAGAACTTAACTCCAATGTTTAGCCTACTATTCCCAAAAATGTCCTACCTTGACCTAAGCCAGGTTATAACCCTTAAAAAGACCTCCAATAATGCATGAATATTGAATTTTGACTGGTTGCTTAGAATTCTTGCAAGCCTATGGTAAAATGGAAGGTTGCACGATGATTGAGAGATAACCCTTTTAATTATGACCAAAAAACACAAATGTGAGAGAGAGAGAAAGTTGAACACGGACTCTTGCAGGCATTTGTCCGATTTGCTACTATTGACGTCTCCTGAGCCTAGCAGGAGTGAGCATGATCGCTGCGGTAAGAAATCAGCGGTACCATTGCTGAAATACAAGCAAGGTTGTGAAATTCCTATCATCTTTATTTATCTCTTATTTCTCTAACGATCTTGTCTGACAGCATGTTACTTGAGGACAAGCAACAGTTTAAGTTTGGGGTTGTGATGACAGGAATTTCTATGGTATTTTTAGTATTATTATTAGTAGTAAAATGACCAAGACAGGCCCAAATACGAAGGAAAACCTACAAAAGCAGGAAAAAGCATCAAGACAGAGTTCTAGATGCAAAAACACAAGAAAAAGCCCAAAATGTGAAGAAAATCAGCATTCCATCGCAGCACGATGGCTCCTATCGTGCCACGATGGGAGCTGCTTGTTCGCCAAGAAATCAGAAGGAATAAATCTGAAGAAAATCTTTGAATCGCAGCACGATGACATAACTTGGCGCCCAAGCTGATGAAATGCACAGGATCAGTTATAAAATTGAACTGAATCTTCACATCGCAGCACGATGGCTTCATCGTGGTGCGATGCCTTGCTGATGCCCATTATGAAAACTATAAATAGAGCCTCACATTCATTGTTTTATTCATTCAGAAATAGTAGAACACTCTCTACTATAAGGAGAGGTTCAGAGGAGCTCTATTGGGCATAGTTTTCTCCCCTTACGGGAAAACTAACTCAGCAAGGTATGTTTTCTTTAGGCTTTTATGTTTAGATTATAGTTTCTTTATTGTAATTTAAATATGTAGTCTTTTGTAATAGATGCCTTAGGTTGTGGTGGAGAAGATGAACTCCCCAATGAATATTTGGAGTCTGTGACTGAGTCAAAGTTATAATAAATGATATTTAAGTATTATGTTTGTTATTTACTTTCATGCACTTTAATAACGTATCTCGTAATCTGGCCGGATAAGCGGGAGCGCCCATAGAATTGATATTAGGTTTCTAACTTAATATGGTCCGGAACTAGTAGTAAATAGCGCTAGGTGTATAGAGACGGTAACGTCCTGAACTAATCGTGAATGAGCGGTTAGAGGAGGAATCATGAACTAGGTGTGAACTGAGCACTTAGATGATGAATAGCCCGATACTAGAATCTAGAGGTTAATTGGTGAAGATAATAATGCATGTTTATAAACAACTCACTTAGTAATTAGGGTATGTGACACATCGAGGTTAGGCTCTCGTAGGTACCTTAGTTATGAAAGTAGGGGAACTTTAATATACATAGTGTAACAGTAAGGTGTTACTACAACAAGGAAAAGTCACCGCCGAACATTAATCTAAATAACTATGTCATACACCGGTCATGCCAAATATGAAGAAGGGAGAGAGTCCAACCACCATACCTATCCTCTATGTTTCTGAATCTATTATTATAATTATTGTTATTATTATTTATGCAAGCATTACGCTCTTTTATTAAAAACCTTTTTCAAAACCCAAAGCGAATGCAAAACTATCCAGACTTAAATAACGCTAGTGAAGCTTCGGCACGATCTCTGTGGATACGAACTCATTCTAGACACCTAGAGTGTGAATTATTACTCGACGACAGACTGGTGCACTTGTCAGACCGTAGTCAGCATGGAAAGCTCATCAACATATGAATAATGCAACAAGTTGGGAATTTATAGGGACTTGAGTTTTGTTGTTGCATATTTGAGAGGGTATATAGTTGTTTGATTTTGAATTTATCAAAAGGGATAAAACCAATTGTCATCAAGAGGTCCACTCTTTCTCTTTATTTCCGATACATCTCCAAACTCCATGTCGAACTTCTGAATCGGGCATCAGACATTTGTCCCAAGAATTATTTTTACAACATTCAATCTTCTTTATGCATGCATTATTATTTTGATTAATTTTTTTATAACCGGAATACGAATTAAACAAAGGATATCTTGAAATAAATCTTGAAATAAAATCAAACCATCCTTATAATGAAAGCAAATCGACATGTGTGGGGAAAAAATTAGAGAAAAGGAAAGTGTCACGGCAATAAACAATGAACACAAATACAAAAGTGAGCAACACAAAACATTGTATGCACGGATAAGTTATACTAGTACATTATAAAAAGGATTTCAAATTTGATATAGTAAAGTAACGATAAATCCTTGTAAAGCGACGATTAGAAAATAAAAACCATATACCTTCTTTGGTGTAACTTCAATATTAGAAATTCTTTAGCTCGTCGGATTGTCCTCATATATTTTAGATAACTTTTGTTGTACATGAACTCATGCTAGTATCGTTTACTTATATACAAGTGGAGGCGGAGATCACAAGAAAATTAATACTCATATGGTACTCAAATGTATTTGGTACAATATTTGAACCAAATACATTTTATTCCGAAAGGAGTAAATATATGGCGGAGATTTCAAGAATATAACTATTTGATGGAGATTTCGATGCTATAAATATATTTTGTTAAATTTAATATATTAAGATAGTTTTAGTTAAGTTAAATTTATAACTATTTGATTGGAATTTTGATGTTAAAAATAGTATAGAGAAAGTCTTACATAGGCACGGACACAAATAAACAGTGTTTAGACACACATACATAAAACATCACATCATTTACTTTTTTGAAAAATATTTCAAATTAAATGGACCTCTAGGTTTGATGGGCCTATTTTATACTCATTTTAATGGTTTATTTCTATTCGTATATTTATGGTGGTTGTTTAAATTTTAGAACTATTTGACTATCTTTTTTCTTTGTGTTATAGGTGGAGTATCGACCAGGTGAAGCTACTTCAGTGAAAAAAATTTATACCGGAGCATTGTGCATGACTTTGAAGTTAGTGGATTTTGAAGAAAAGAATGCAAATTCATGATACTAAGTCAGAAGCAACACTACGTCGTAGCATGGGCTACAACCACATTGCCTTCAATGAGCGTTAGAGATTGGGTTGGACCTAACTCAATCTTATAAAACCGACTTGTAAAGTGGTGATTGTCTCTTATTTATAAACTCATGTTCAACCGTTCAGGCCATCTGACTTCTAACACTGAGAAGCAGAGAAACAAATTTTGCTAGACCCTAAGCCTTCACTGATTGGCTCTTAATATATAGGGGTTTCTCTATATAACTTGTACAAAATCCATAACTTTTTATCATATTTTGAACTTTAGTTTAATTAATTTTAGTTTAATTTAGTCTTTACCATTCTTGCTAATGTTTGAATTCAATTATAGAGTGTTCCTTTCTGTCCATCCAAGTCAAATCTTGAGAACTCTTCAGATTAACTTCAAATTAGGAGCGATGCTCATTTAACTATCAACCACCTAGTTGAACCACCTTGTTGCTCTCTCCAATTTTGAACTTCAATTTAGAACAACTAATCAAATCCAAGCTTCACTTGAATTTTGATCTTGACACCAACCTCCTTTTGCTTCCAACAACCATTGATAGACTCACAAGCTTTCCGGTTTGATTCTTCCTCTTACATTCAACTACCCTTTGTAGTCCCAACAAGACTCACCTTCCCCTCTTGAACTCTCGGAATGCCTTCGCCCTCTTGAAGATCTTGCCTGCAACTACCATAGAAAATTTAGGATAGCCCTACTATCTACGCCATACCATCTTTAGCCCCCAAATTGTTCCTTTTCGTCCTCCTAGAGAATTGCTTGCCTCTAACTATCCTTGAATTTTGGGATAGTCATACAAGCTGCACTATACTCTTAGTTGGACTAGCAAGAAGGTGTCACATGACCATCCAAAAGGCTATCAACGCCGCAGGAAAGAAACCAGAAGTAGAGAAGTTCACAATGGAAACATTCTTCATAGAACACATGACCTACCTCAGCAAACTTAACCTAGGACCAACACCGGCCAGAACAAGGACATGAAATGAAGGATAAGCAAACTTTCCTCTTTTAATTAGATATGATGTCATTTTAACCCATTATGTTTAAGTTTAAGTACCCATTTCTTGAAGGCCTATTGAGCGATACCATAGTTTTTTAACATCACTGTAATAATTACACCTTTTCAATGAAAGATCACTTATCCCAAATTACTGAGACATGTGATACATGAATATATTTTATGCCAAAAGGCAAAAGGCAGTAATCCCTACAAAAGGACCAAGCAAAGAAAATAAAGGGGAGAATTCTCCGTATAAGTAAATTCGCAAAACGCTAAAACTTAACGAGAATAATTATGCCACAAGCTACCAAATCATACCTCAAAACAGAGAAAGCAAGCCAAACAACAAACACCTCTTAACTAGCCAATGAGGATAGGTGTTGTCTAATCGTCTTGGAATCCGCCTCGAACCAAGCCACGCTTGGGGGAAGGTAAGGGGCACCCTTGGTCGGGCTGTCTCTCAAGATATCCAAAATAACGGAGCACAACTCTTCAATACAGAGGACGTGACTCAAAAAAATAGAATGATCGACTGTGGAGATCCTAAGCATATACAATCCATACAACGGAACACATTCGCCAAAGGACGAGAACAATAACTCGGAAACAACAACAAAAAGGTATAAAAATAGTTCCACACTAAATAATCGCTATAAGAACGAAGAATAAATAATCGCAGGAAAAGAAAAAAATGACAACCATGCAGAAAATAAGAACGAAGCACATTAGCAAATCCAAAAGGCAGCAAATCATGAAAACACCGCATATAATCCCGGATCATGAGACACCTAGGATTATAGATCTTGACGATGATAACGTGGTGCCCGAAACACAGGATCTCGGCGAAGACAAGCGCGATGGTTATGCCTAACAAATTTTGGATGTTTTTTTTTAATTTGGTTAAATAATTATGTAATGGATGATGTAAATGACATGTTTTAATTAAGTACCGATGATTATTCATTTAGTGTCTCGTTTATGTAATAATTTTCTGTCAAATTTGGTTAATTATAACATGTATGCAGATTTGGTTAATCCGGACTTTTCTGTTTTGAGTTGTGTTCACAATTCTGTTCTGGTGCAGTCTGTTGGTTAGCATGCGGATGGTTCTAGTAGGGTGTCCGCTACTTACCATGCGGACGTATCTGTGACTGAAAATGATGCAGAATCAGGAAGGCAGATAAGAACATAAGACTAATAAAATAAAAAACTTCATTCATTATCATTACAAATACATTGAAATATATTAATTTCTTAGACCCAAATGTTACATCAACTAACCATATGTATCCCATTTTGGTCACATGAGTACCTCGTTGACAAGCATAACGATCCCAAATATCCTTTTTAAAGGAACCAAACGGATCCTTATGACTAACCAACAACGGACTATGCGGCCGTTAACACACTACCAAATAACTACAACGGAAACAAACTAAAACTAAAAAAATAAAAACAAAAAATATAAGAAGAGAAGGGAGAGGTATGAGGAAGTTTCAACACCGAAACCCTCAATTTATAGCCATTTTGGCCCCCAGTGGCCAATGAAAAGTGACCACGTGGCAGGCCTTTGACTAGAACAGATGACCAGACCACCGGCCGATCAGCTACTTAAGCAGCGGACGACAATCTCGTCAAAATTTTTCATTTTTAGGGGGTTCGCCGCTTAACGTGCAGACTGGTCTGTTACATTTTATGAACCAGAATCAGGAAGGAAAAACAGATAGCAAAAGAAGTAAAATAATTCTTTCATTATCACTAGACACAAAAGTTACATCAAAATTAACACCTATTTTGGATCTTGGTCACCATATTCCTAAATAAACGTTACAATATTTCTAAATAAAAGTATGCGGAGAGAGTCGATCTTTCAGTTCCGGCGCATTACATGCTAATAAATTGATACGCCATATACATCTCTTTATGAAAAAATACGGTTATTGCAAAACCACTTTCGGCTTTGAATGGCACTGCCACTTCGACTAATCATATGTATCCCATTTTGGTCACAAGAGTCTCTCGTTGACAAACATAACGATCTCAAACATCCTCTTTAAAGGAACCGAAGGGATCGTTATGACTAACCAACGACGGACTATGCGGCTGTTAACACACTACCAAATAACTACAACTAAACAAAATAAAACTAAACTAAAAAAAGAAAGAAAAAACAGAAGAGAAGAGGATAGAGATGTGTGAGTTTTCACCATCTGAAGGTGCTAATTATAGGTATTTTGGCCGTCCAAGTTGTAACAGCCGTATTTAAATAAATAGGATTTTTGTATGATTAATTATTTATTGTTTGTTAATTTGAATATATGTGATTTCATGATTTTATGAATAATTATGTTTTGGATAAGTGAAAGATATTTTAGTAATCTATTAGAATTATTAATCTAGTTGAGAGCTCTTAATTAAGTTAGAAGAGTCAATTAATATTGGTTGTGTGGTTTTTTGTTTATTAATAGAATAAGTAGAGATGAGTAGTAAAGAGTAAAGTTATGATAGATTGAGAATTGAGCTTTGGCATTGGGCCTAGGTTAAGTTAGTAAGAGTGTTTTGGTAATTGATGAGTGATAACCTAGCTATAAAAGGGGAAATTAGAGAGAGAAGCTCATTTTGTCACAAATTTTAGTGGAGGAAGAAAGAGAAAGTGAGAGAGAGCTTTGAGATAGAGAAAGAAAGAAAATTGTGAACAAATCCCGTCTTGGATTTTTAAATCCTGGCCACCAGATGGATCATATGGCCTTGATTTAAAATTCTTACCATGTACCCTGTTTGTATGCCACACCAGATCTGTTTTTGTTTGACTCTCCGTTTTTTGTTGACTGACGCGTGGGCTGGGTTTCTGAGCCAGACTTGCTATTCGCACCACACAGTCTTTACTTTATGCACCCCCACTGCTTAAATTAATTTTAATTGATTTTTAGCTTATTTCCAAAAGCACTTAAGTGGTTAATAGCTTATTTAAGCTATTTTAATCACTTTTTTATGCTTAAATTTAGTCTTTCACTATTTTAGCATTATATTTGCTTTTTTGTCTATTTTCTAGCTTTTTAGCTTAGTTAATCACTTTTTAGCTTATTTTCATAAGCACTTATTTGGTGCTTAAGCTTTTTAGCTTACTGGACCATTTTGTTATGCTTAGATCATGTTTGATCTCTGATTGTCTCATTTGAGCTTTTATTTTTGCCTTCTAGCATTTATTTTAGCTTTTTAGCTTAATTAATCACTTTTTAGCTTATTTTCATAAGCATTTATTTGGAGCTTGAGCTTTTTAGCTTACTGAACCATTTTGCTTTGCTTACATCTTAGTAATTTCCAGATTTGATTATTCATTCTTTTAGCTTATTCATTTAATCACTTCTAGCTTGTTAGCTTATTTGTTTGATTACTTAGTTGAGATTAACTTGCTTCTTTAAGTTCCTTTACTTATTTTTGCTTATGAACAATACCTCTAATATTTCTAACTCCTTTTATCTTGCATTGATTTAATTTGGCATGTTTATGTTATTTAATTCATTGTATGCTACTTTAGCTTATGCATTTTATTTAATCGTGCATCGTATCTACTCACGCTTGTTGCATTCATGCATTATTCAATTATGTCATATTAATTCATGCATCTTTATTTAATTATTCGCACTCATGCATACTTAATTCAATTGCCGTCTTGTTATTTCAATTATTATTGTTGTAATTTATTACTTGTTTATTGCTTTCTTTTTCTCTTTTGATTTATTTCTTTAATCAAATTAAATAAAGATTTTCATAACAAATAAGGATGAAAAAGGGGGAATTTGGCATTTGCCTCTTTCCGCTCCGGATGACTTGGATCTTGGACATTTGACTAGTGATCGCAAGTTGTTCTCATCCTAATTGAGCGTTAAAATAAACCAACACTCGTCTTTTCCTTTGAAACTTTTTCTTAATCAAGATTTTCATAATAACAAGGATGAAAAAGGGGGAATTTGGCATTTGCCTCTTCCCGCTCCGGATGACTTGGATCCTGGACATTTGACTAGTGATCGCAAGTCATTCTCATCCAAATCCAACGCTAAAATTAATCCCATACACTCAAACTTCTTTTCAGAAAACATGGATATATGCTTTATCCATTCCTCTGACACATACACGCTTCAGCCTCTCTTAAGAGCATACAAGCACTGTTGTATCAGCGGAATGCGAAATAAGCAACATCCGTTAATCAACTTTTTTACAATGGATACACGTTTTATCTACTCCTCTGACACATACACAGCTTAAGCTTCTTTTTAGAACATACAAGCATCGTTGTATCAGCGGAATACGAAATAAACGTTACCCGTTAAAACCAACCAACCACACAAATATTTTTTATCAGAACTACGTGAGTTTTGAATTTCCCATTGCACCTGGGAATACGTAGGAGCGGGCTCCTACAACCGTCAAACTCAATAATAAAAAACCATTTTTTGGAAACGAAGTAGAAACTAGCCAGCGATAGAGCAATTTAATCTGAACCTGCGCAGACAACCTTAAACCACTTAAATGGTTCCCATCGAGTACGATGGATGCGAGAGGTGCTAATACCTTCCTCTCGTGTAACCAACTCCCGAACCCGCCATGGTTCTTCAACCATGTAAATAAAGGTTTTCGTGATATTTTCCTTTCCCCTTCCGGGATAAATAAACGTCAATGGCGACTTCATTGTTATATGGAATTTTCCAGCCCGCTACACCTATTTGTCAAAGATTAGGATTGACTCTTATATATAAATCTTCGGACACTCTTTCATTTCATTTCATTTGTTGTTCCCTGAATGTTGTTTGGTACCGTGTCCGTGTATTAATTATTAAGTTTAATTAAGGTTCACATATGTTTTTTTTTGGTACAAAGGTTCACATATACTTCCTCCGTCTCAAAATATAAACAACTTTTGTTGACCAATTTTTGCTTATATTATGGGACGGAGGAAGTATGTTATTTCTGTAAAGATTGAAATATTGATTATAGTTTTGGACTCATTACAATATGATTATTAAATCACCCGTTCAGTCTCATAAGTCTTATCTCAATAGGTAAAAATATGTCGAAATTATTAGGCCGGACGTCATGAATGGGGTGAAGGTGGAAAAACACAAGAAGGGGGGGTTGAATTGTGTTTTAAAAACTAAAACTTTTTACCAAATAAAACTAAGTTTGCAGCGGATATAAACACAAAAATAAAAAGGGGTGCTGAGAGAAAGAGAGAAAGACACAAAATTTATCCTGGTTCCTCTCACAAATCGAGAGTACTCCAGTCCCCTTGTTACTAACAAGAGATTTTCACTATAATCTACTTAAGATTACAAATTGCTCAAGCACACTTGCAAGAGACTTCTCAGGTGCTCAAGTTTCACTAAACAAGAGACTTCTCAAATGCTCAAGTTAAACTTAACAAGAGACTTCTCAAACAAACTTAAGAATAAGAATGAATGTTAAGGAACACTTGATATACAATCAGAGGTGTTTACAAAATACAACGCAAATTGCTTTAAGACTTTGAATGACAGATAGAACAATAATGTCAGAATGCTTCAGAGCCTTAAACGCAGTAATGGAACAGTAGTCATTTCTTCCATTTGAGTCTTCTATTTATACTTGAAGGAAGATGATGACCGTTGTAGAGAGATAAGGTGCCAGCTGGAATTTGCTCGTACAATTGCTAGCTGTGAATTGCCTTCTTTAGCAAAGAAATCCAATTCCACTACCTTGCAATTCAAATTATCACTCATCCATTTTGAGTAATAATAGTACGATAGTACGATCCTCAAATGCGCTCCACTTATGGATAAGATTAACGTTGTACTAACAAATATTCCTTCCTGTGGATGTGACAGAGCTTTGAAGTAGATTGTTCTTCAATCATTGGTTCTGATTATGTCAGTTCTTGAGTGACGTAAATTCCTTTTGCTTCAGATGCTGTTGACATAGCTTCTTGAGGTCTTTTAGCTTCTGAGTCCTTCAGAGCCTTGTTTTATCCTCAGAGTCACTTTCTTCAGCATGCAAAATTTAAGCTTCTGATGAACAACGATACGTTTTCAGAGCTTCATAGCTTGGCTTCTCTCTTGTTATTCATAGTGCTTCTGAATGAATTTTAACTTATAATTCTGCACACTAGAATAATCATTAGTAATACCAATTGTAATTTTAATACTTTGTTATCATCAAAATCACTTAAAATTCTAGAGGTTCATGTCAGACCCACTTTGTTCCAACAATCTCCCCCTTTTTGATGATGACAAACTAAAGCATTAAAATTCAATTTGTTGTTGATTTAATTTAATTATGTTGACTTCAGGTTTCAAAGGTTTGCAATCTCCCCCTGAGTCTGATAATCCATAGAGTTAGGTTTGTAAGCTCCCCCTAAGTCTTATCCATAATTAATTAAAACAGTTTAAGAGCTAACTTATTAACTTAAAAGAAATTTTCATTTTTGACTCTCAGAAGCATAGTTTTGTAAGCTTTGCTTCTTAGGGTCAGATAATGTTCAGAGGAGGTTTGCAAGCTTCTCTTATATTATCTATGGAAATCAATTTTAGGTTCTTAAATTTTCTCCCCTTTCAATAATGGTTCAGAATAAAACACATAACTCTAGTTCAGAAGGGATAGAAATTGATATGAGTATAACAGTTTCAGTTCTTTAGCAGTAAAAGAGATCAATTATCATCAATTTTAACGCTGTTCTTACTCCCCCTTTTGTCATCAGTTAAAAAGCTCAGAAAACAAGACATTCAAGTCAAAAAAGTGGATACAACTATATTCATTAAATGAATGATGTTGATTCCCAGGTAGACAAGAAAGTTTGAGAGCATTATAAAAAGGAGATGATTCTTCTCATTTTATTCATACAGAATAATCAAAGAGCATCGTAAGAAACACACAATGGAAAAGCAAGCTACGAAGGATGCTTCAGGATCTAAGAAGGTGATCAAGAAGGAAGCAGAGCCCTGGCGCTGCGAAGAAAACAGGCATCTCTATGAAAGAAACAAGCGAGAATTGGTTCTGACAGAGTCAGAGCTTGAAGAAATAGGCTCTGACCTGGAAGAATTCTTATGGACATATGATGATGACAAGCCATACAAAGAGTATCAAGCTGAAGCTCAGCAAGCCCTGCGTGACCTACTTTCTTATGTTGATGAGAAGCATAAGAAGAAGAATAAGCCAGAGGCTGCTGACGTTGATTCTAAGTAGGATCCCATTATCTTATGTAATAAAGAATTTCTTCAATAAATTTAATAAAGAGTTCCTGCTATAAATTTCTTTCTTTTGAGCGTGTTTCTTTTATATACTCTTTTCAAACGTCAGAAAATCAGTTACCAGACACGCCTCATACGGTATTGTTGCCCCGCTTATAAACAGGCTATAATACTAAGAAGCTATTTCATGAGTAAACAGGAATACTGATGTGGGGAAACCTTAGGTTTTCAAAATCCTATATAAGTTTAAAAACAAGATGTTCTCCAACATCTTACACTAGGTTTAGAATCCACAAGAGTATCAGACATTATCAGAGTATATGATTTTCATTTTGAAAAACAAAATAAAATAAACAATCAATCAAACAAACAAACACACAAGAAGAATAAACAAACTTTAATTAAGGAACAAAAAAAAAAACTTTTCAAATATTACATAAGAACCAAAGTCAAAATAAAACAAGACAAGTGCTCAAATATGGGTTTAGGGCTTCTTAATATCTGATATGGCCTTAAGAAGAGTTTGCATCATGGTATCCATTCTTCTGTGAGTAGCTTCCTCAGATGCAGCAATAGCAGATGTCAAGTCAGATCTCAAATCAATTCTGAGTACATCTATCTCATCCTTTATGTCTTCAGCCAACTCAGATATTATGTTGTCTAAGGCACTTTGAACTGCAGGAGGAATAGGAGTTGATGGAGAGCCTGGTTCAAATTTTGGAGAAACAGGAGGAGTTGTGTCAATTACAGAAGCTTTTCCCTTATCAGAAGCTTCACCAACTTGGTTCTGATCAGGCATCTCAATGTCTTCTGCAATATGAACAGCTTGATCTACCAATAACTTGAGGGCTTCTTCATCAGCAAGCCTCTTACTCTCCACTTCAGCAGCTATCCTAGCCTGCTCAGCTTCAACAAACCTAAGATATGCAACCTCTTCTGAAACCAAAGCATTAGCATTTGCACTAGCAGTTCTGAGACTTTCTTCTATGGCAGTCAGAAGATTCAGTTTGTTTTGCTCTTCCTCATGATTGTAAAAAGTGAGTTTTGGAGCACGTGATCTTTCAATACAATCAAACAAATTTCTTACTGCAGCCATTCCTCTACCCTGTATCTTGCTCTTCAGATGAGTACCTAGAATCCTTAAGGATTGACTGAACAAGTACTCCATCTTTCTGACTTCAGCATCAATGTCAGAAGGGAAGACAAGAACTTCTTCATCCATCTGTTTAAATCTCTTGAACCTAAGACTAATAGCATTATTTAATAGCTCAAGATTTGGTTCAGAAGCAGAGTTGAAGAAGGGTTTGGTTGGGTCAAAGGGAATGGTTGGTTCTGGTTTCTTTCTCTTAAGTTCAATGATTTTGATTTTACTTAGGTTAGGTGGAAGTCTTGGTTCATCATCAATATCTATGGCATTTTTCAAGAGTTGCTCTTCTGCTTTAAAGATACAGTCAGTAAGCTCAGCAAGCTCTTCTTCATCTAAAGGTTTATTGAGTGGACCATAGATAAGTTCTGGAGTAGGTTCAGGGGAAGGTGCATGAGTGTAAATTTTGGGTGGAGGTGATGGTGGTTGTTGTTCAGGCATGTTGTGAACTGGTGAGAGATGAGGTGATTTTTGTTGTGTTTGTTCTACAGAATGAGCAATTGTTTCATCCTGGACTGGTGTGAATGTGGGTGGATTTTCTTGTGAAATGTTATCAAGGGATGAAGGTGGAGTTTGTATGGTTTGATTAGGTGGTCCTTGGATTGGTGGATCAGCAGTAGTGTTGATAAAAGGAAAGTGAGGTGGTGAATTTGGATTGGAGAGAGTGAATGCATCTCCAGATAGGTGTTGGGTGAGATGGTCAAGAACAGATGGGGTGTTGGCAGGTTGATCAAGAATTGAGGTATCAATAATGATGGGGGGTTCGTCATCAGAAGCGATGTGTATGGGCTTCTTGGTGGTTCTTTTGGTATGTTTCTTCACAGGTTTCTTTTTCTTTTCTTTCACTTTCTCTATTTTATCAAGTTCAGCAATTAACTCAGTAGAGTCAATGCTGGAGTCAGAAAGAGTTTCATCAGATGATGATGATGATGATGGTTTAGGATCAGGTAGAACTACACTAATGGGTTTAGTGAAGTCTATGGGAGATGGTTCTTTAGAAGGTTGAGAGGTAGAGGTTTGAGCATTAAAAGTACTATTAGTATTAGGCTTAGAGGTATTACCTTGGAGTGTGTCAGCAACCTTTCTTTTCATAACTGTCTTTGTTCTTTTAGTGGCTCTGACTGCTTGATCCTCCTCAGCAGTAACAGGCCTATTACTCCTTTTCTTTGTTCTCTTTTCCTTCTGAGCAGCTACATCTTTCCCTTCAGCGGCCATTCCTCCAGCACCACTATCTCCTTGTTCAATCTCATCATCATCAACTTTTTCTTGGTCCTGAGAACCTTCTTCAACTATATCTTGTTCAGTGGTTCTTGGTTGTTTTCTCGACCTTGTGATTTCTTTTGGTCCTTTGAAAATATCCCAGTTTGGGACACCGACAACAAATTTTCTGGGCATCCTTACCCCAGTTTCTCTTCTCACAATCTCCAAAAAATTCTTGATTACCTCTTCATTATCATGTTCTGATATGGTGGGAAACCCATCACACCAGAAGTACTTTTCATATATTGCTTGTAGAGGAGTCTTGACTTTGATGATCTCATCCTTGGTTTTCTTCTTCATGTTTACCAGCATATTAGCATCATACTTAGCAGTATTGAACACTCTAAGCTTTTCTCTTGCACTTAGAATGTCAGTAAGCTTGGTTTGCCTTATGAGTTCTGAAATCAGTCTTGGATGATGAATGTTTGAGGGTGACTTTGCTCTACTCTTGGTTATTGTTAAGCACATATGTTCAAACAGGGTCTTGGCAAGATTAATTTTCACTTTCTTGTATAAGAACCAGATGAAGTGTTTGTGTTGTATGGAGATGGTGTCCAACCCTCCTTCTCTAGTAACAATAGAGGCAAGAAAAACTCTGAAAGCAAAGCCAAACTGGTGCTTCATAAATTTGAGTTTTCCAAAATCTCTATTAGAGCAACCAGCCATGAATAGGTCCTAGTTAATTGCCTCCAGATGCTTGCTCTTTTCGTCATACATATCCACATCTTCTCCTTTATTATCCAATCCCAGCATCTTAGCAATGTATTCTTGTGTGATCAGAATGTTGATTCCCAGAATGTTTGACCTTATTTCCTTTCCCCTATAAGGTTTCAAACCCAGTTGCTGTCTCGTTTTCCCTTGTAGAGACTTGTTCTTTGCTACTATCTTTCTTACTTCTTCATCAGCACACGCCCTATCAAAGACGGTTGCCTTTTGCCAAAAGTATTTGACAATGTCATAATAGACAAATCCATTCAGCATCTCAAAGTAATTCTTCCATTGTTGGTCGAAGAAAAGACTTTGAACATCAATCTCGTTCGCTTTTAGACTCTCAAAGTCCACAAATTTGTCAGTGTTGAAATCAAAAGCATCAGGACCAGCGTCGGTTTCATTATCTTTGTAGACGAGTTTTCCTTGAGCCTTAAGGTCGATAATGGGTGGTAAAACAGGATTGAAGGGTTCTTGAACAATCACGGTTGAAGGACGAGCAGCCATGATAGCAAAAGATTAAGAAGCAGGGAGATTTGGGAAATTCTGAGGTTTAGGGTTTGTGTAGGAAGTGATTATGTGAAAAAGTTGTGCTTTGTGAGTGAAGTGACAATTTATATCAAATATATTAAACACTCAGAAAATAGGCACAAAGGAGGGAGCGCGAACAATTTAAAATTAATTTTAAATTGCATAACTGCATTTTCATCATTAACTGTTCTCTACCCATCAGGATCTAGACACGTGCAGGAGAGACTTAATCAAGCTGACGCGTGTACAGACAACTGTTGTACACTAACTAGTACTAAACGTTTCGTTTCCGTTTAGTTCAGAGCCAAACTCATTTGTATCTGACACCTCATCAGAACCTGTTACTCTTCAGAACCCGTTTTATTTAGAGCTTCCCAAAGGAGACTCTAAATTATCAGAGGCTCTGAAAGAGCTTCAGATGCTAATTTTATTTTGCATCTCAGAGCTAATTTTTTTTTTTTTCAGAGATGAAGTGCATGTTCAAATTCTTTTTAATAAAGTCAAATCTTTCAATAGCTAAAGGTTTAGTAAATATATCAGCCCATTGATGTTCAGTATCAATGAATTGAATATCTATTGTACCTTTTTGAACATGATCTCTTATAAAATGATGTTTTATTTCAATATGTTTAGCTCTGGAATGCAAAATTGGGTTCTTAGATAAATGAATAGCAGCAGTATTGTCACAATATAGTGGAATACTACTCTCAGCTATATTATAATCCTCCAACTGATATTTCATCCAGAGAAGCTATGTGCAACATTTTGCAGCTGAGATGTATTCTGCTTCTGCTGTAGACAAAGCAATAGTTGTTTGTCTCTTGCTGGCCCAAGATATGAGATTTTCACCAATAAATTGGCAATTTCCACTAGTGGATTTTCTCTCTATCTTGTCTCCAGCATAGTCAGCATCACAGAATCCAACTAGCTTACTATCTAGGGATTTTTTATAAAGAAGTCCTAGATTGGTAGTTCCTTTCAAATATCTAAAGATCCTCTTAACAGCAGTTAAGTGAGGTTCTCTAGGATCTGATTGGAATCTTGCACACAAGCATACACTATATAAAATATCAGGTCTAGAAGCTGTTAGGTAGAGTAAAGAACCAATCATACCTCTATACAGCTTCTGATCTACTTTGCTTCCAATTTCTTCCTTGCTTAAGCTGCTTGTAGGATGCATGGGAGTTGACATTGTCTTACAGTCTTCAAGATTAAACTTCTTCAGAAGCTCTTTTGTATACTTGCTTTGATGAATGTAAGTGCCATCTTTTCCTTGATTGATTTGAATTCCAAGGAAAAACTTTAGTTCACTCATCATGCTCATTTCAAATTCATCCTGCATCAGCTTTGAAAAATTCTTGCACAAGGAAGCATTAGTAAAACCAAATATTATATCATCCACGTATATTTGAATAATTAAGATGTCTTTCTTAGTTGTCTTTCTGAATAATGTATTGTCAATCTGACCTTTTTGAAAACCATTTCCTAAAAGGAAATTACTCAGTCTTTCATACCAAGCTCTTGGAGCTTGTTTGAGACCATAGAGTGATTTCTTAAGTTTATAAACATAATCAGGATTTTTCAAATCCTCAAAACCTGGGGGTTGTTTGACATATACTTCTTCAGAAATGACACCATTTAGAAAGGCACTCTTAACATCCATTTGGTATAAGGTTATTCCATTATTAACTGCATATGATAATAATAACCTGATTGCTTCCAGTCTTGCCACTGGAGCAAATGTTCCAGTGAAGTCAATGCCTTCTTGCTGACTGTAGCCTTGTGCTACTAGTCTAGCTTTGTTTCGTACAACTTCACCTTGTTCATTTAGTTTGTTCCTAAATACCCACTTGGTTCCAATGATGTTCTTGTGTGTTGGTTTTGGTACTAAATCCCACACATCATTTCTTTGAAACTGATTGAGCTCATCTTGCATTGCTACAATCCATCCATCATCAGAAAGAGCTTCATCAACATTCTTAGGTTCTATCATAGATATGAGTCCTAGAAGTGAATCATGTTGTTGATAATCCGATCTTGTTTTTCTTGGACTCTCTTTGTTTCCAAGAATAAGATCTTCTGGATGTGATGATCTGTATTTGAATTTTCTCTTTGGAGCTTCATTAGTTTCAGCACTTGTTTGGGTATCATCTTCTGAGATATCATCATGTTCTTCAGATGCTTCTATTGGGGATGCTTCTTCAAAGACTTCTTCCAATACAGCTTCTGAAGATTCATTTGCATCTGATGCTTTCTCAGGTTCTGGATTGTTATATGTATATGGAACACCTGCATAGCTATTGTCTTGCTCTGACATTTTACTGTCAGGCTCTTTGTCATCAAATCTAACATGTATAGACTCTTCCACTGTGTTAGTTTCAGAATTATATACTCTGTATGCCTTTGAGCGTTCAGAGTAACCTATAAAGATTCCCTTACAAGCTTTGGCATCAAATTTTCTTTTGTAGGCCTTATTGTTCAGAATGTAACAGGTACATCCAAACTGATGAAAATAAGAGATGTTGGGCTTTCTTCCTTTAAAGAGTTCATATGTTGTTTTATTCAATATAGGTCTGATATAGATCCTATTTTGAATATAACAAGCTGTGTTCACAGCTTCTGCCCAGAAGTGCTTAGCAAGTTTAGTCTCATGCATCATGGTTCTTGCCATCTCTTGTAAAGACCTGTTCTTTCTCTCTACAACACCATTTTGTTGTGGTGTTCTAGGAGCTGAGAACTCATGGACAATTCCATGTTCTTCACAATAGGTTGCAAAGGGTTCGTTTTCAAACTCACCCCCATGATCACTTCTGATCTTTAAGATCTTGAGACTCTTCTCACTTTGTACTTGTGTGCAGAAGATGGTAAACACATCATATGCATCATCTTTCATTCTAAGAAATTTGACCCAAGTCCATCTACTGTAATCATCAACAATAACAAGTCCATATTTCTTTCCATTGATTGAGGCTGTACTTACAGGACCAAACAAATCAATGTGAAGTAATTCAAGAGGTCTTGAGGTAGAGACAATGTTTTTGGGTTTAAAAGAGGTTTTTGAAATCTTTCCAATCTGACAAGGACCACACAGAGCATCTGAATGATAGTTAAGATTGGGTAGGCCTTTAACCAAACTGAGTTTGCTAAGCTTAGAGATTAATCTCCAGTTAGCATGACCTAAGCGTTGGTGCCAGACCCATTTCTCATCATTCAAAGATAGAAGACAAACTATATTTTGCTCTGAGAGTTCTGACAAATTGATTTTATAAACATTGTCTTTCCTTAAGCCTCTGAACACTACAGACTCCCTGATTACAGTACATGCATCTTTATTAAACTTAACAACGAATCCACTATCACAAAATTGACTAATGCTTAGTAGATTATGTTTGAGGCTATCAACTAACCAAACATCTTTAATAGAGAGAGAAGAATTACCAACTGTACCAGTACCAGTGATCTTCCCTTTTTGGTTTCCTCCAAATCCCACAGTTCCTCCCTCTTTCAGAGTCAGGGTTTGGAACATATGCTTGTCTCCTGTCATATGACGCGAGCAGCCACTGTCCAGGTACCGAGAATGCTGCTATGGCCTTCTTATAGTGCAGATCTGCTGCAAAGACAATCTCAGACTTTGGTACCCATACCTTTATGGGTCCTTTAGAGTTAGTCCTCATTACGTTAGATTGTTTTTGTTTATAAGGCCTATCAGGAGCTCTAGAGTTATTGAAGCATTTTGACAAACTTTTAGGCTTTGTATAACTCTTGTGCTTAGCTTTAGAATATACCAGAGTTTTATTTATTTTGACATTGGTCTGAGGTTTGGAAACCTTAGGCTCTGAAGGTTTCAGAGTCTGAGGCTCCTTGGCCTCTGACACAATTATTTTTTCAGGTTCTAGTATACCTATTGCTTCTGATTGGCTTTTAACAAATACAGCCTTAGGTTTTGAATTGTCACTTTTAGAGGGTTTAGAAAGTAATGGATTATCTTTAAAACGTGAAAATCCAAGACCTTCACCTCTGTTTCTAATAACATGGTATATTAAGGAAGCTATCTTACTTCTCTTCATGTCATTGATAAGAAATTCTTGCAGAGCAAATTCATGCTCTGGAGGAACCTTATCATCATACACATAATGAGTTTCCATAAATGAGTTTCTACTACTTAGAGACTCATTTTCTTCAACTATTATGTTCATTTTCTCAGTTAGGTTATTGTAAGCCTTTTTCAGGACCTTACATTCACCTGCCTTTTTAGTGAGCATTTTTAAGGCATCTTTAAGACAATCTACTAATTCAGTTCTAGATAGTTTAGCAATTACCTCTTCCTCATCTTCAGAGTCTGAACCTGCTTCAGAGTCTTCTCTGTCAGAGGTAGTTGCCATCAGTGCTAGATTTGCTTCCTCATCACCATCTGAGTCTGAGTCTTTGTCAAGATCTTCCCATGTTGCCAGAAAGCTCTTCTTGACTTTACTCTTATATCTTTCTTTGCTAGAGCTTTGCTTTGATGATCTACTTTTGTTTTCTGGACAATCAGCAATGAAATGACCAGGCTTGTTGCATTTGAAACACTTGTTTTGATCTTCCTTCTTGTCTTTAGCAGTACTAAGTCTCTTGGAAGATCCTCCAAATTTGCCTGCATATTTCTTGCTTCGTTTTGCCCATTGTGAAACCTTAGCAGCCATCAGTACCATCTCTTCTTCATCATCAGACCCAACTTCTTGACCTTCTTCAGAAGCTTCATCTTCAGATTCTACAATTTTAGCTTTCAGAGCCTTTGATGAACTTTTAGAGCTTAAGGCTATCCCTTTCATCTTCTTGGTTGATTCATCAGTCATTAGTTCCATCTCATGACTCTTTAATGAACTAATCAAGCTTTCAAGGGATACTGTATCCAAATCCTTAGACTCTTGAAAAGCAGTCACCTTGGGTCTCCATTTTGGTGGTAGGCTTCTGAGTACCTTTCTCACATGATCAGCTTCAGTATAACTCTTGTCTAATACTTGAAGTCCAGATACTAGAATTTGAAACCGTGAAAACATAGTTTCAATGTCCTCTCTGTCCTTCATCTTAAACAGCTCATACTGATGCACCAACAAGTTAGCTTTTGCCTCCTTAACTTGTTTGTTGCCCTCATACTTAGATTTTAAGGAGTCCCAAATAGATTTTGCAGTTCTTTTATCTCCAATTTTAAGGTACTCATTATGTGAGATAGCATTGGTCATCATTCCTTTTACAGAGTGATGCTTCTTGTACTCTAGCTTTTGAGTAAGTGTAAAGGCTTTCCTGTTCTGAGAGCTGACAACACCTTCTAAGTCCATGTTTTCAAAGTTCACTTCATCTTCTACCATGTCCCATAAATCACAGTCAATACTCATGATATAGCTGTACATATTTGTTTTCCAGAACGGGTAGCTAGTCTCAGTTCCATTGAAGTAAGGAACTATATCAGATGACCTTCTTTGTCGAGAGTTTGAGTCATAGTCAAAAGGAACTTCAGTGAGATTCTTCTCAGCAGACATGTTTTTCCTCCTGGATCTTAACTGTTTCACTGTAAGGTGAGTTAGGCAACAAACCAGGCTCTGATACCAATTGAAGGTGGAAAAACACAAGAAGGGGGGGTTGAATTGTGTTTTAAAAACTAAAACTTTTTACCAAATAAAACTAAGTTTGCAGCGGATATAAACACAAAAATAAAAAGGGGTGCTGAGAGAAAGAGAGAAAGACACAAAATTTATCCTGGTTCCTCTCACAAATCGAGAGTACTCCAGTCCCCTTGTTACTAACAAGAGATTTTCACTATAATCTACTTAAGATTACAAATTGCTCAAGCACACTTGCAAGAGACTTCTCAGGTGCTCAAGTTTCACTAAACAAGAGACTTCTCAAATGCTCAAGTTAAACTTAACAAGAGACTTCTCAAACAAACTTAAGAATAAGAATGAATGTTAAGGAACACTTGATATACAATCAGAGGTGTTTACAAAATACAACGCAAATTGCTTTAAGACTTTGAATGACAGATAGAACAATAATGTCAGAATGCTTCAGAGCCTTAAACGCAGTAATGGAACAGTAGTCATTTCTTCCATTTGAGTCTTCTATTTATACTTGAAGGAAGATGATGACCGTTGTAGAGAGATAAGGTGCCAGCTGGAATTTGCTCGTACAATTGCTAGCTGTGAATTGCCTTCTTTAGCAAAGAAATCCAATTCCACTACCTTGCAATTCAAATTATCACTCATCCATTTTGAGTAATAATAGTACGATAGTACGATCCTCAAATGCGCTCCACTTATGGATAAGATTAACGTTGTACTAACGAATATTCCTTCCTGTGGATGTGACAGAGCCTTGAAGTAGATTGTTCTTCAATCATTGGTTCTGATTATGTCAGTTCTTGAGTGACGTAAATTCCTTTTGCTTCAGATGCTGTTGACATAGCTTCTTGAGGTCTTTTAGCTTCTGAGTCCTTCAGAGCCTTGTTTTATCCTCAGAGTCACTTTCTTCAGCATGCAAAATTTAAGCTTCTAATGAACAGCGATACGCTTTCAGAGCTTCATAGCTTGGCTTCTCTCTTGTTATTCATAGTGCTTCTGAATGAATTTTAACTTATAATTCTGCACACTAGAATAATCATTAGTAATACCAATTGTAATTTTAATACTTTGTTATCATCAAAACCACTTAAAATTCTAGAGGTTCATGTCAGACCCACTTTGTTCCAACACGGGGTTCGAACCCCAACCCTCTCACTTGTGAGTGAATTTATTTAAATTACTTTGTCAATTCGTCTATATATAAAAAAAAAATTAAATTACGGGTTGAATATTTTTTGCAGTTTTATATGGATTATGGGTATGTAGTGGAAGAATCGTACTAGCTTGTATTGCAACATATTTTGATACAATCGAATATTATCCTTTAAATTCATCTTTTATCATTCAAGACATAAGAACATGATGAACATTCATGTATTTCTAAAAAAACATTACATAAATATGTTTTAAAATTTATTAGTTTTTCCTGCAAGCAATTAATCTAAAACTAATAAAAAAAATTAACTGTGTCATGTGACTTATATTGATTTGGCCACGTAGACGGACCAAAAGCAAAATGATGACAAACAGCAGGAACTAAAAGCCAACACAAAAATATATGAACCAAAACTAAAATTTAAACCAATTTTATTATTAATTAAGTTAAAGGAGCTGTCTCCTATCTTTCAACCCTTCTAACCCTAGTTTTCTTTTTCTTCATCCACCAAAGAGGGATGGTGTTAGAATCAATTTTTGATCCAAAATCACCATTCTAAATTATTTTTCTTTTGTTTTTCATTCAAATAAGTGATTTAACACATATTTAGTTTCCTTTTTCTTTGTGATTTTGTCGGCTTAGTGCGACGTTGTGTTATTCATTGTCTTGCGAAGTTATTTTGTTTTCCCATCTTGGTGCGGTGTTTGTTTTGATTTTCCCGTCTTAGTACGGTGTTTGTTCAAATTTAACGTTGCAGATCCGGATGCATGAATACTCCGGTGATTAAAATTTTGTCATATCAATTGTTAGCTTTATCATAGATGTAACAACCGTATTTTTTAATAAATAAGATTTTGTGTGATTAATTTTTTATTTATTCAATTGAATATATGTGATTTCGTGATTTTATGAATAATTATTTGGATAAGTGAATGGTATTTTAGTAATCTATGAGATGCATTAATCTAGTCGAGAGCCCTTAATTAATTTAGAAGGAGTTAATTAATTAATTATGAGAGTTAATGAGATATTGGTTATGAGATGTTGTAAGAATTGGGCTTTTATGAATGGAAGTATGATCCATTAAGGGTATTTTGGTAATTGGAGAGTGGCTAGAGAAATTAATGGCAATTTGATAATATCATTGAAAGAGATTGATGTCTTGTAGAGGAATTAATGGCAATTGTGTAAATAGTACCAATATTAGTAGTAAGAGTAAGGATAAGATGGTGAGTGAGATTTGTAGTGAAATTAAGGGTATTTGAGGAATTTCATCTAACCTAAGTTGAAGAGTATATAAACGAATGGTTTTATGAGGAGTAGGGTTGGGAATTCATTTGTCATGAAATTAAATAAGAGAAAGAGAGGTAGAGAAGAGAAAGAAAGAAGAGAAGAGAAATGAGTTAGAGAAGAAGATGGAGAACAATTAGAGAAAAGCCATGTTAGATTACGAGGTTGAAGAGAAGGAGTAAAGATTCCATCAATACAAGGTATGAGAGTAGTATGTGTATCCTAGGCTGATCAAGATTCCATCAATAGCTTCTGACTCGCCAGGGCGAGTGTTACAGGTCTGTCAGCACAAAAATTCGCCGTAGCGAGTAGGAACACGCCACAGCAAGTTTAGCAGAAACAGAACCTGCATAACTTTTCTTTTAAAAACTCTCAACACTCGTTTTATATCCGAATGCAACCTGGATTTCATGAACATGTTTAATAGTGTAAAATGGATTATATAGTCAGAGAATAACATGTGTATTTATTTGTATTAGTAACATGTGTAGGAACCTTTTGGGGGGGAAATATTGGTAGAATTGTTGTAATCATTAAATTAAATGGTATTTATACAATGATATAGAATTCCTCTGAGTTCTATTATCAGTTTATTATGTGAGCCAATGTCGGAATCCGATCCTCTGTATCGGTAGTACGCAAAGTCAGGCACCCGAGACCGGCTTGCCTCAGCGTGACCTTTGAAGAGTAACCTGATAAGAGTAATAACTTTGTGACACACCCTTTTATTATTAATACTTGTGTATTTAAAACAGTTGACTTAGATTATTACACAATCTAGTTCCCCTGGTGTAGTCACCTTTAGGCGGGTAGTAGGATTCACTGAGACTTAGTAGTCTCACCCCACTCCTTCAATTTTTTTTCCAGATAAGCAGGTCGCAGGGTAAGCGTTGGATTTAGCCTTGGCCTACATCAGGAGATTTATATGTTTTACGCTGCTTGTTGTTTTCATTTCAATGAATCTTGTTGTATCAGTTTCAGCTTATGTATTGTTCGGTTTCAGTATCGTGCTTGTACCTGTACTTTGTATTCAGCACCTACGTGTGCATTTCAATAAATTCAAGTGTTGTAATAAATTTAATGACTTCTGTACTGATTTATAATATTTTACGAGATATTCTAGACAATTTATCGTGGGGTGTTATACTGTGAGCTTGTTCGTAGATTTATTCTTATTAGTTTTTAGCGAAATTGAATATATAATGATTTCGATTGATGTATTCTTTATGAATTTGAATAAATGAATATTGTTTGCTTTTGATTTAAAAAAAAAAAGGTTAGAGGATCTGCATTTGAACCTCCAACTTCAAACCTTAAAATAGAATGTAAATAGACAAAGAAATAATAGACGAAAGTAATAGTAAAAAAATTAACAAATATTCATGAAAATTATCATATATAAAGAAAAAGCAACATCATCTCTCGCCTTCAAATGTCATATAATTTCAGCTTATTCCATCTAAATATTGTAATATAAATAAATAAATAAATCATAAAGATGCATCTTCACTTCTAAACTTTGCATAAATAAAAGTCCATTGATAGAAGTCATCTAACTAGCTGGTAAATGTCCAATTTGTAGGTTTTTTTGTTCACATTGTAAATGTCACATTTTTTATATATATGCCGTTAACCCTCCTAATTTTGGCAGGTAATTTATAAACATCATATGTCCCAAGAATACTTACATGCTCACCATCCAGTTCCACTTTGTAATCATCAATGGTTCCTGCAAATTTTAAATAAAGAAATTTGGTTAGATATAAAACAAAGATTAAAAGTAAATGTTTTTTTAATTAATTTATATCAGGTAAAATATATATTAATTGTTTTAATCTTTTGTAAAAATTTTTTTTTTGTTTACCTACAAAAAATTTACAATAAATTGAAACAACTTTTTTTTATTCGAAAAAGTTATAAACTTTAAGCTTTTTTACGGCTCAAATCTTATTATGTTGTTTTTTTTATTTCGAGTGTTCAGTTTGAAGGTTAAATTTATTATTATATTTGCAGGTTGTAACAATTTTTTTTGACATACTACTTTGTGATAGCCTAAAATAATTTTTATATACTAACTTTAACTTCATTTGGTACACTTTGTACTAAAAAAATTTATGTTGATTTTTCATATATTCTATCGGCTTCTTCAAAAAAAAAAAAAAAAAAAACAGTCTTGTTTAGTTTATATCATGACTAATACTTTATGCCAAAAATATTGAATGGATAATTTTCTGTTTAATCATTAAAACACACTCTAATTACATTGGATTCTTCTTTTTTTTTTTCGTCAAATAGTTAGTGGCTAGAAATTCCACATTAAATAGTGAATAAGTGGAGTGTCCAGAATTCATGTGTTTATAACGATATATCCTTATCAACTGAGCAAAGCTAGCAAGGATACATTGAATTCTTCTTTATACCCATAATTTATACTACTATAAGGTTATAAAACAAGGCAATATAGCAAAATCACCTTTTTTTTTATACTTCTCTAAAATGTTGATGAGTTCACTTGTTTTTGATTTGTCAAATACGTACTTTGCTTGGGTCTGCAAAATTAAAGAAAGAATATATTAGGATACAATTTTGTGAATTCAATAATCATAAAGTAAAGAAGTAGAACACACTAAAACCTCTCTAAGATTTTCTTAGTCATTAGCAACTAATTTCAATAACAACATTAAAAAAAGAAACTAATTAATAGCATATTTGATTCCTTAAGTTTATTTTAAATTTCAAACTGACCATCCATGTTTAAAAAATTTCAAGTTGAGCACTTATATTACTAATGTCAACATAAGTTTGTCTTTTCATTAAATTTTGAGTTAATTTAATTTCCGCTAATTTTCCGTTGACTTTTGAGTTAATTTCATCTAAAACTTCCGTGACAACTTTCTAAGTTGTCCATGTATACAACTCTATTAGTTATGTGAATGATTTAGTTCTAAATTTGATTGAAAGAAATAACTTGAACATTTTTAAATACAAGGGACCAAATTAAAATCTAGAATAAAAATAAAAGATCAAATATGCAATTAAACCTAAAAATATACGAGCACAGTAACTAAGATATATTCCCCATTCATTATATTTATTTACTTCTTGTTTGTGAACAAAAATAATATTTATATATGTGTTGAAAGTGTGAAAATACAAAAGCTACATAAGAAGCCATTGTTGATTATTTGAAGCAAAGTAAACATTATTTGAAGGAATGAATAAAATAAAAACAAAACAATTTCATGAGTTCTAATATATTTTTAAAAAATTGTCCTTGCCTCCCAAATTATCAGCTCTAACTACTACCAAGAGCATTATAATTCCAACAATTATGGATAATAAAATAAGTAGAAATTATAATTCCAACAGTTATAAATAATAAATAAATGAAAATATAACTATAACAATTACCGGGCGAAAATTATCTGCTAATTTGCAACAATTTTTCTCCTCCATACTTGTGACCTTGTTGCCCATCTTCTTTTTCTTATATAATATGTTTAAATATATATAAACCTAACGAGTATATATAGAGATTACATGACACATGCCTTTTCAATTTTCATACACAATAAATATATTTTTATTCCAAATAAAATATGGTTTTTTTGAAGCAAATCAAATATGGTACATAACTTATTGTCTCATGCTTTTTTATTATAAATATAATGTCACGTTTCTTATGCTTTTTTTTTTGTCAAGTCTTATGATTTTATTCATATTTAGCACGTTTTCCTGGATTAAGTTTTTATTATTCTAAAAGTTATATATCTTTTTTGGTTTTGTTTATAAGCAAAATTTAATAATAAAATTTGGTCTTAATTTTTTTTTATAATATATTACTAGATTTTCTGGGAGCTCTTTTATCTATTCTTACTATAAATAGCTTATATGTCAATCAATGAAAAATTCATGAAAAATTTTAAAAAAAATTTTATTCAGTTGAAAAATAAAATATGTGATCTTTATAATATACTAGCCGCCAAACAGTTCCGTGCCCGTTTGTGTGATCGATATTCTCTTTTTTTTTTATTTGCTGTGATCGAAATTCTCTATTGTGCAAATATAAATAACTACTTAATCTCTTTTTTTATTGTACTTAGTTAATTGATAACTACTTAACATACTTTTTTGTTGTGGCTAAGTTATTAAGAAGAAAAAAAAAAAAATATATATATATATATATATATATATATATATATATATATATATATATATATATATATATATTTTTACTATAAAAAAACTGAAAACATACTTTTATGTGGAAGTTGTGCTTAGTTATTAAGAGAAAACAAAAATTATTTACTAAAAAAAAAACAGAAAATCTATTTTTATGTGGAAGTTATTTTTCAACATATACAAATATTCAGTTTTTTTTTGGTAGTTTTTGTTAAGGGTAAAATAGGTATAATGAAAAATTCATCCAAAAAATTTGTATCCTTATTATATATAGTAATAGATATTACGAAATTCCTACAAAGCTTTTATTGATTCTCACTAGAAATAGTTTGTGTCAATAATAGAAAATTTAAAATATTTTATTTTATATCAGTTGAGAAAAAAAAAGTATGGGGTTTTTATTTTTATAATATACAATATGAGATTCCCACGAAGTTCTTTCATTGATTCTCACTAGAAATAGTTTGTCTCAAACAGTGAAAAATTCATGAGAAATTAAAAATATTTTATTTTATATTAGTTGAGGAAAAAAAAATGGGGTTTTTGTAATATACATTACAATATTCTCACCGGAGCTCTCTCATTTATTCTCACTAGAAATAACTTATTTGTAAATCAATGATGAAATTCACGGAAAGTGAAAAATATTTGATTTTATATCAATTGAGAAAGAAAAAAAGGCTTAATTATATTAGGTTTATTTTAGGTTTCGATTTGGTCCCTTATGTTTAAAAAGTTTTTAAACATAAGGGGTCAAATTGAAACTTTTTAAACATAAGAGACCAATTTGAAACCTAAAATAAACATAAGGACCAAATGTGTAATAAAGTCGAAAAAAAAGTATAGGATCTTTATTTATTATTTATAATATATATATATACATTACGAGATTTTCACAGAATCCTCCCATTGATTTTCACTATAAATAACTTATATGTCGATCAATGAGATATTCGATCATGGGAAATTAAAAGTATTTTATTTTATAGGCTAAACTACACATTTGGTCCCTTACGTTTATTTTAGTTTTCAATTTGGTCCCTTACGTTTAAAAAGTTTCAATTTGGTCCCTTACGTTTATTTTAGGTTTCAATTTGGTCCCTTCCGTCAGTTTTTGCACATGTGGCAGACGGTTTGCTGACGTGGCGGACGGTTTGCACACGTGGATTGACACGTGGACACTTGGACATGTTGGCACGTGTCCAATTGAAACAGTGGAACAGTGGAATCTGACGGAAGGGACCAACTAATGCAAACGTTGATAACGTAAGGGACCAAATTGAAACTTTTTAAACGTAAGGGACCAAATTGAAACCTAAAATAAACGTAAGGGACCAAATATATAGTTTAGCCTATTTTATATATTTAGAGAAAAAATGAGATGTGAGATTTTTATCTTTATAATATATAAGTTACGAAATTTCCACGGAGCTCTATAATTGATTCTCACTAGAAATAGCTTATGTGACAATTAATCATAAATTCATCGAAAATTGAAAATACTTTATTTTATATTAGTTTAGAAGAAAAATAAAGATATGAGATATTTATCTTTATCTTTATAATATACATTACAATATTCTCACGGAGCTCTCTCATTGATTCTCGCTAGAAATAGTTTTTTTTTTTTTGGTAAAGAAGCTAAAAAGAGAACACCAAAACAAAAAAGAAAAACTATTCACGTGGAAAGAAAGTTTTCATTGCGTCATTTCTAAGACAATCACGAACACCTTCTTGAGGAGAAGCATGAGTCAGGAAGTCGGCGTCTGAGGTAACTCCAAGTTAGGCGAAAAAGTCTGCACATTGGTTCCCTTCTCTAAGTGTGCGACAGAGAGAAACATTGGTTTGAGAAAACAACTCCTTTATATTTTGGATCATTACTGCATGAATATAATACTTAACTTGCGGACCTTTGATGAGGTTGACACAATATAAAGAGTCAGAATAGTAGATTGATAGAAATAATTTAGGTGTCAAATAATAAGAAATTCATGAAAAATTAAAATATTTTACCCTTCTGCTAGTTTGAAAAAAAAATTGATTTGGGATCTTTAGCCTATTAGCAAGGAATCTTGCACTTGTCATAGATTATCTTTAGCCTATAAGCAAGGAATCTTGCAATCACCTTATATAAAACATTACGAAGAGCTACAGGTCTCCAAACTGATTCAAGCCAATGTAACCAGCACTATAGATTTCTTGCCGATAAAGATTTAAAAAATGTTGATAGAAACCTGGATTAAAACCATTAGGGCCTGGACACTTGTTAGCTTGAATAGAGAAAAGAGAATTGCTTTTGGCACCCTTGTCTCTTGTGCATCCTACTATTTTCCTGTTTTATCCTTCTGCTACTTAAGTAGCGAGCGTTATAAAATGAGAAATAAATGAGAAATTTTGAAATGATCGTTTGCAACGTATGTAGCGGACCTATCCTTGGTCAAGTCTACTGCTTCAGTCAAATATCTACCACGTGGCAAATTTTAATTGGCCACTTGTGTAACACCCAAACTTATTATCTAACTATTTCTAGGTTTATAAAATCTTTTTCAAATTGCGCAACGGAAAATAAAGTTTGAATTATAAAAACAATGGTTCGAGTATTACATGCTTCATCAAAAGCACTACTAATAACTTAATTAGTAAGATATCACTTATACAAAATCCTTTGAAAATGATACAACCTTAATAAATTAAAATAAAAAATAAAAGACTCTTAATATACATAAAAGGTAAACCCTTTCCCGTGTCCTAATCAGAGCGGAGCATCATTCACAACTTGGTCAAAACCATAACCTGAGAACCTGGACCCCCAAAGGTCCAGCAAGTACACAAAACGAAGAGGTAGTTACATAACCCGAAACAAATGTAAGAATAAGGCATACTTACATTTATCAATATAAACTAACGAGATAAATATATATCTCATCTATTATATGATCCAACATACATATAAGTAAGCATGCAAGACATTATTATAGCAATTTATAGGTACATCGATCAAACAATCACATCATCAACATCAAGCAATCACAATCATCACTTAAAAGTCAAGTACCAATTACCAATTAATAATGCACATCTTCCTAATGCAAGCTAATGTCACATATTCATGTCATGTCACCCTAGACACGACTAAATGCATGTGGTACCATCTACTCAATGTTCATTTTTAAGTCATGACGGACTCTGCAAGAATAAATATATACCCCAATGTTCATTTTTAAGTCATGACAGACTGTCTCCATGGATTACATATATCCATCTGCTCATTGTTCATTTTTAAATCATGACGGACTCTGCATGGATAAACATATATCCAACTATATTTTAGTCAACCGCAGCTACTAAAATATCTGCTATACTTTAGGGTTCACCTAAAGTATCTGCTCAACATACATATATGAATGCATGAATATACAACTACCAAACATATGATACTTATACATTTCTACATCTCAAGATTTGAATAACTTAATCCAATATCACACTTCATCTTCATAATTATTATCATTAAAAATTATCTTCACATTTCAACATTCCAAATAATATCAAAATCAAATAACAACAATTAATCCTTAATTTCCAATCAATTAGTTTTACATAACTCATTTCATCAACAATTAAGTCATCATAAACTCAAATCATCATCATAAATCATCATAAAACATCAACTCAATTCATCACCATAAACTCATGTAGAATACAAACACATCACATTATAACCATCCAAAAAGGATATCAATTCATACATCAATAATTACTCATCAATTTCAATTAATTGAATTCACAAAGTTACTCTACATTTAAAGTCATGTCAAAATTGAGCAAACATCATTAATCAAACATATATATATGATTAAAAACACTTATAACAACTCAAAATGCTTAAGAATAACTTAAAAGTAAAGATTCTTGCCCATTTTTCATAAAAACCAATTTCTCACATAAACATCACAATCAACTCATAAAGTAATAATTTTTCTCATGTCAATCTATCTATTACACATGAATAAATATCTATAATCATTCAATTAACAACATCACATAGATAAACACATTCCCAATTAATCCACCACAAAAACCCAAAAAAGAAAAGGGTGTAGAGAGTTTGGGAGTGGGGATATGGACAATCCCCCTCTCTATGCTCACCCTATATTATATAACTACTCTCATACCTTAGTTTGGTTGGAAACTCTAGTCCACCACTCCTAGCTCCAATCTTCAAGTCTCCTTCCTCCTATAACTCTTCTATTTGACACTATTTTCCCCCCAAAATTTGGTACATTCAGAGCACGATTTCTCCTTCCTCGGACATTATTTCAACGATCCCAACGGTCAAAAGTTAGCTTCAGGTGTTGTGAACCTACCCTCAAAGTCTTGTCAATATCTGACGGTTAACGAATCGGGAAATGAAGTTTTAGTGAGGCTATTGTAAGAAAAACGGGATTTGTTCACAATTTTCTTTCTTCTCTATCTCAAAGTTCTCTCTCAATTTCTCTTTCTTCCTCCACTAAAATTTGTGACAAAATGAGTTTCTCTCTCTAATTTCCCCTTTTATAGCTAGGTTATCACTCGTCAATTACCAAAACAAAGGAAATGGAGATTGGTTGTCCATTGTTGAAGAAAAGAGAATGGAGGAATTTACTGTTGAGATGCATTTGTCTTCAATTTTGTTGTGTAAAAATTTTGGACAATATTTTGGTATTTATAAATATAATTTGAGACTTGGGGATAAAGTTTGTGTTGAATAATAATAAAATATTACATCCATTTTAAAATTCAAAAACAAATTAAGGGTAGATTCAATGAACTTAACAAAATACCTTTCCTAGATAAAACCTATACATGGGAAGGTGTTATATGGTAAAGGCTTATTAAAAAAATAATAATGAGACCAAATACATTGAACAAATGCTATTAACCTAGTTATTTTGGGGGTTGCTAGTTAATAGCTTCCCTTCTATGGCCTACACAATTGAATTTGAATAAAAAAATAAAAAAAGAAGACAAAAAAGAAAGATAGCAATGAATAGTGGCCAAAATCTGTTTCCTATTTGTCAAAGATTAGGATTGACTCTTATATATAAATCTTCGGACACTCTTTCATTTCATTTCATTTGTTGTTCCCTGAATGTTGTTTGGTACCGTGTCCGTGTATTAAATATTAAGTTTAATTAAGGTTCACATATGTTTTTTTTTTGGTACAAAGGTTCACATATACTTCCTCCGTCTCAAAATATAAACAACTTTTGTTGACCAATTTTTGCTTATATTATGGGACGGAGGAAGTATGTTATTTCTGTAAAGATTGAAATATTGATTATAGTTTTGGACTCATTACAATATGATTATTAAATCACCCGTTCAGTCTCATAAGTCTTATCTCAATAGGTAAAAATATGTCGAAATTATTAGGCCGGACGTCATGAACGGGGTTCGAACCCCGACCCTCTCACTTGTGAGTGAATTTATTTAAATTACTTTGTCAATTCGTCTATATATAAAAAAAAATTAAATTACGGGTTGAATATTTTTTGCAGTTTTATATGGATTATAGGTATGTAGTGGAAGAATCATACTAGCTTGTATTGCAACATATTTTGATACAATCGAATATTGAACATGTACTTATCCCCATGGTACATGGTTCGATTCCCACGGAAGGCAAAACCTCCACTAGAGAGGGGGGTGGAGAAGATCGTGATGTACAGCGCCGGGGTGGCCTACTATATACGTAGAAAAAGGCCCGGGCTGTTACACCTCCTTAGTAATTCGATCTCTACCTTGTAGGCAATCTCCTGGTCCACTTTAAGAACTCCAGGAGTCTTCTCAGCTCGATCATGACTCATGTTGTACTCATTCTGGCACATCTGCTCAACCAGATCCTTAGTCTCTGCATAGGTCTTGACCTTGATGGACCCACCAGCTGAGGCATCTAGTATCATTCGGTGTTGCATTTTCATACCAGCAGTGAATAGTTGCATCTGCTCCATAGCACCAATGTTGTGGTTAGGACACCTCCTCATAAGCAGTTTGAACCGTTCATAAGCTTCGCACAGCGTTAACCGTTCATAAGCTTCGCACAGCGTTTCAGATTCATGCTGTTTGAAACTTAGAATCTCAGACTTCCTTTTCTAGAATAATGTGTGTGTGAAGAATCTCTCCAGTAACTTGTCTTCAAGCTCCTTCCATGTTGCAATCGTTCCCCTTGGCAAGCATTGAAGCCAATCTTTAGCTGGACCTGTAAGAGAAAAAGCAAACAAACATAGCTTCTTCTGGTCATCAGTAACACTTTCCGGCACCTTCGGGATCTGACATGTCTCTGAAAACTTTGCAAGATGATCCCAAGGATCATTGTTGGCACGTCCATCGAACTGGTTCTCCCGCAAACCTGTAAGAACATTGCCCTTAATATCAAAGTTAGCTGGATTCGCCGGCTGGAATCCCAGTGAGATCTGATCTGTGTCAGTCCTCTTGCAGTAGTCTCCCATTGTAATTCTTTGCTCGTCCCCCATGGCTTTAGTGGTAGGCTCTTCTTTTATCTTGAGACTGCTGGATGCTGCAAGCCTTTGTGCTTGCCTTCTTTTTCCAAAGCGTTCTTTCTGGTTCAGGGTCGTACTCAAAATCCAGGATACCTGTTTTTAAGCACAACAAATGAATACCTTCAGTAGCACTGGAAAAGTAAATGTGAAACTCTTTTTGTTTTGTCTCATGTGTCTTTGTCACTATGAAAATTCCCAGGTAAGTGAGGTGGATCACAAATGATCGCTTAAATACCAAGACTTATCCTTAGCCAGAACTTTCACAGATCAAAATGCACAATCATCAACAAGATTTTTTTGATTTTTTAATTTTTTTGTATTTTTGAATTTTTTTTTTGACAAACTTAAATAAATCTAGTAAGGCTTTGTAAACACAATCCCCGGCAACGGCGCCAAAAACTTGACTACGGTCTGGCAAGTGCACCAGTTTGTCGTCGAGTAATAATTCACACTCTAGGTGTCTAGAATGAGTTCGTATCCACAAGGATCGTGCCGCAGCTTTACTAGCGTTATTTAAGCTTGTGATAGTTTGCATTCGCTTTGGTTTTTGGAAAAAGGTTTTATAAAAATAGCGTAATGCTTTGCAGAAATATAAATGCGGAATGTATAAATAATACATTCAAGAAATATAGAGGCTAGGTATGGTTGTTGGACTCCCTCCCTTCTTCATATTTGGCATGACCGGTGTATAACATAGTTACTTAGATTATGTTCGGCGGTGAATTATCCTTGTTGTAGTAATACCTTACTATTACACTATGTCTATTAAAGTTTCCCTACATTAACAACTAAGGTACCTACGAGAGCCTAACCTCGATGTGTCACATACCTTACTTACTAAGTGAGTTGTTTATAAACACGCATTATAACCTTCACCAATTAACCTCTAGGTCCTAGTATCGGGCTGTTCATCTTCTAAGTGCTCAGATCACACCTAGTGCATGATTCCTCCTCTAACCGCTCAGTTCACGACTAGTTCAGGACGTTACGGTCTCTATACACCTAGCATTATTTACTACGAGTTCCGGACTAATACCAAGTCAGAACCTGATATCAATTCTATGGGCGCTCCCGCTTATCCGGCCAGATTACGAGAATACGTTATTAAAGTGCACGAAAGTAAATAACAAACACAATTACTAAATATCATTTATTATAGCTTAGACTCAATCACAGACTCCAAATATTCATAGGGGAGTTCATCTTCTCCACCACAACCTAAGGCATAAATTATAAAGACTACATATTTAAATTACAAGAAATTATAACCTAAATGCAAAAGCCTAAATAAATCATACCTTGCTGAGTTAGTTTTCCCGTAAGGGGAGAAAACTATGCCCAATAGTGCTCCTCTGAACCTCTCCTTATAGTAGAGAGTGTTCTACTATTTCTGAATGAATAAAACAATGAATGGGAGGCTCTATTTATAGTTTTCGTAATGGGCCTCAGCAAGGCATCGCAGCACGATAAGGCCATCGTACTGCGATGTGAAGATTCAGTTCAAAATTATAACTGATCCTGTGCATTTCATCAGCTTGGGCGCCAAGTTACTCCATCGTCCTGCGATAGCACACATCGTACTGCGATGGAAAATTTTCTCAAGATTTATTTCTTCTGATTGTTTGGCGCGCAAGCAGCTCCCATCGTGGCACGATGGGAGCCATCGTGCTGCGATGGAATGCTGATTTTCTTCACTTTTTGGGCTTTTTCTTGTCTTTTCGCATCTTGGACTCTGTCTTGATGCTTTTTCTTGCTTTTGTAGGTTTTCCTTCGTATTTGGGCCTGTCTTGGTCATTTTACTACTAATAATAATACTAAAAATGACGTAGAAATTCCTGTCATCAGGTGGATTCCTTGTTAAGAAATCTTCGTCAATAGACGGTCTAGTGTGAAGCCCAACACAAACAACACCAACGATTGCAAGACTGATAACATATGTTTATTCAATACACGGAAAATATATTAAACCATATCAAAGACAAACTCAAAAAATATACCTTTCTTTGAAAGCAATCATTTCTGGTATAATAGGATTGAGCAAAATCCTAGTGACATTCAAGTAATTTTCAATGGAAATTTTCCCTAAAACAAACACATAAACATTTTATTAAATTTGATATAACGAAAAAGAAGATAGAATTATAGCTAGACAAAAAGTAATTAAAAAATTGAATGATACTGTAAACATTGAAATCGCGACAAAGTCAATCGATTATATTAACCTTCTTCATATCGAATTTTTGCAAATTGAATAACTATAATAGGAAGGCCGCCACCACCTCTATCAACCAAGCTTTGAAACTCATCAACATAAATCCCAGACAATACACATTCACAGTTACCACTAATCAAATTATCAATACAAAGTGAGTTAGAAATTACTCAAAAACTACCCTACTGAAGTAGAATTTTAAAAGAAGTGCATACTACTAACCTATTATCAAACATGTGAAGCACAACCTCTTTGGTAGTTTTTCCATCACGAATACATTCCCTCTCTGATGACGTGCGCATAACCAATCCAACAACATCTTCACATAATTAAAACGATAAATTAAAGCATAGTAACTCATATATTAATAATAATACCCAACTATTAAAATACTAAAACAAAATAAATACTAACCGACTAAAAATTCATGATCAGGACCATAACCACGAATATTTCCAATTGTAGTTAATGACAATCCAAGTTTTTCTATTGAACTATCTTCGCATTTATCAACTATAGTTTTGTAAAGAAAATGGAGTTGATAAGGATGAGAAGTTGTACGATGAACACGTTCTTCTAGTCCAACTTTAAAATTTGACATCTTATACACATTCCCTTCAAAAATCTTGTGACGAAACAAATAGAGCAACTTGTGAGCAATAGATGCATGAATCTTAGTACCCTGCAAACGATTCAAAATATAATTTACAAAATGAACAAAGTCTGTTATTAAAAACAATTGATTATAATAAATTTCTAAATAAGATGAAGACACCTTCTCATCAATTAAAATCATTTCGAGGGAGTTCAAGTGGCCAGGTTTCGTTGTTGAGTACACAGTCCACAAGCGTATAACACGAACATTAAAACACCATGATTCTCTTTCAGGATTGACATTGGTAAGCATATCAAACATCTTTCCCATCTCTATGCATAACATGGTTCGGTGACTATGTTGGAATTCATTTTTAGTTTAAGTGTTCAATGAATACCACAGAAAGCAATTTGTAAATGTAATTAACCTAAAACTGGATTTTGAAAGAAAGATATTAGTCAAAGTAGCAGTAGCACATACTTCAGGTTGGTCAGTTTCTTGTATGAGGTTTCTTAAACTCCAATTTGGCTGCCTTTCAAATAGCTTAAATATGATCTCTTCCATTTCTCCACGGTCTCTTCTTGTTCTCTTAGTTTCTGTTCCTCGCCCAGGAGCTTTCTTCTTTTTCTAATATTGCAATACATAAACTTCTATTACATCTCAAGTATCAATAAATAATTATTTTGTAAAGGCAATCTTAGCTGTCATTTTAATCTCATTATCATAGTTCAAAAGTGTTGTCTGCAACCATAATTGCGGCAGCATCTGCCACATTTGTTCACTTTTTTCCACAAAATCAAAGTTCACAGCATAAACACAACCACAACTGCGACCACAACTTAGAACCATGTTCAGTATCAGTATTGAACTTTAAAAAAATGGTTCGATGGTAAGTTAATAAGTTATAAAACTGCTGAAGAGAAGCACATGATGCTAAAAGAAGGGAAGCTTATCTTGGCGTGAAAATGCAATCATTTAGAACACAAATTGGTAACTGTTAGAATATCAAAGTAATGAGAGAATAATAGAGAGAAATTGAGTAATTGTTTATTGATCAAAAGATGAAAATGAAAAAATGGTTACAGATTGGTACTTATAGTAGATGCTTATAGTGCAAGCTTCACAAAGATAGTTATAACTAACTATTGGTACAATATGAAAGTTATATTCTAACACCCCCCCTCAAGCTTAGGTTGGTATATATCTTGCAACCCAAGCTTGGAAATAAGACCTGAAAACTTAGGACCAAGTAAGGCCTTTGTCAAACAATCTTCCAATTGATCTTGTGTTGGAACAGGCAATAGTCTAAGCATCCCTTGTTGTAGCTCCTCTCGGACTAAGTGACAATCAATCTCCAAATGTTTTGTGCGTTCATGGAAAATAGGATTTGAAGCTATATGAATTGCACTTTGATTATCACAGTATATCACTGGTGATTTGTAACATTCTATCCCAACATCTTTCATTAATGATAAAAGCCATATAAGTTCACATGTTGTACTAGATAATGCTCTATACTCTGCCTCAGAAGATGATCTTGACACTGTTATTTGTTTCTTTACCTTCCATGATATGAGAGATGAACCTAAGAAGAAACAATAACCTGTGGTTGATCTTCTAGTCTCAATACATCCAGCCCAATCTGCATCGAAAAAACCCAAAATCTGAAGATCAGAAGTTCTGGGATATAGCAATCCTCTTCATGGGCTTGACTTCAAGTATCTAATCACCCTACATGCTGCATTGTAGTGTGTGATAGTTGGCTTTTGAAGGAACTGGCTTAACTGTTGGGTTGCATAAGCAATGTCAGGTCATGCATTGGTTAAGTATAATAACTTCCCAATCATTCTCCTGTATGAAGTCACATCATTGTAAGGTTGAGCTGTATCATTATGTAACTTTACAAAAGGATCCAAAGGAGTGACTGCAGGCTTAGCTCCTAGTAGACCTGAATCTTTCAAAAGATCAAGGCAATATTTTCTTTGTGAAACATTGATACCCTCCCTTGATTGTGCTACCTCAAGGCCAAGAAAATATTTGAGAACACCAAGATCTTTGATCTTAAAATGAGAATCAATGATAGTTTTGATTCTGGTGAATTCATCAAGGTTGTTGCCAGCCAATATGATGTCATCAACATATACCAATAAAGCAGTGAAGTGAGTGGGAGTGTGTAATGTAAAGAGGGAATAGTCAGCAGTAGATTGTGTATAACCTTCTTGAAGAAGAAGAGAAGTAAGCTTTGCATACCACATGCGACTAGCCTGCTTCAAACCATAGAGACTCTTCAGCAACTTACACACTTGGCCAGGTTTGGGAGATTGAACACCATCAGGCACTTGCATGTAAACATCTTCAGCTAAATCACCATGGAGAAAAGCATTATTGACATCAAGCTGATGTAAATGCCATTGCTTGATAGAGGCCAGTGCAAGAAGAGTTCTAACTGTGGTAAGTTTTGCCACAGGAGAGAAAGTTTCAAAAAAATCTAAACCCTCTATTTGATTGTAACCTTTGGCTACTAATCTAGCTTTGCATCTCTCTATTGTTCCATCTGCCTTATGTTTTACTTTGTATACCCACTTACTTCCAATAGGCTTGGCATGAGGTGGCAAATCAACAAAACTCCAAGTGCCTGTCTTAGTTAATGCCTCAAGTTCATCATTCATTGCCTTGATCCAACACTCAAACTTACAGGATAAGATGAAGGTTCTGTGATGTGTGTGAGTGACATAGTGTATGCATGATATATGGGAGACAATTGAGACAAAGAATGATAGGCTGAGATAGGATACATAGTACCTTGAGATGCAGGCTTAGCAGAAGCACTTGAGTGATTACATATATAATCTGAAAGATGCTTAAGAGCATGCCTGTCTCTGATGGGTCTAACTGAAGGTTCAGGTACATTTGGTGTGGGAGTAACAATGTTGTTGTTAGGCATAGGAGAAGTAGAAGGATTATCGTGGCTAAGAACATGATCATTAGCATCAATGGGTTCAAGACTTAAAGTGAAAGGTTTAGGTGTGACAGGACAATCAACAACAGGATTAGTATCAGAATTGGAGGATGTGTAAGAAGTGTGATAATGCCAATGAGGAGAAGATGGTGAGTTATAGGGTAAGATATGATCATAATGTGTCACATTTCTGGATATAAAAACTTCCTTATTGTTGATGTCATAAAGAATACTGCCCTTTACACCTTGCTTATAACCCAAGAATACACAAGTTCTACTTCTAGGTTCAAATTTTGTTCTATGTGCCTGTATAGTAGAAGCATAAGTCAAGGAACCAAACACTTTCACATTAGATAAATCAGGTAATTCTTTGTGAAGTAGTTCAAAAGGAGATTTATTATTAAGAAGAGGTGTTGGAATTCTGTTGATTAAGAAAGTAGAATGTGAGATAGCATAAGACCAGAATTTCTTAGGAAGTTTGGCTTGAAAAAGTAAGGCTCTACCAACATTGAGTAAATGTTGATGTTTCCTCTCTACTCTTCCATTTTGCTCAGGTGTTTCAACACAAGTAGTTTGGTGCAAAATACCTTTGGAAGCATAGAAATTTGGTATAGAAAATTCAATGCCATTATCACTTCTAATAATTTTGAGTTTAGAATTAAATTGGTTTTCAATCATATGAATAAAATTAATAATGTTTTGTCTAGTTTCTTATTTTTGTTTCATGAATATAGTCTAAGTAAACCTGCTATAGTCATCTACTATAGTTAAAAAATAAGAGTAACCATTCAAAGAAGTAGTATTAAGAGGACCCCAAATATCTACATGTATTATTTCATAAGGTCTAACAGCTTTATTCAAGCTTATTTTGTAAGGTGTTTTCTTGTGTTTAGCAAGATGGCAAACATCACAGATGCCTTTATTATCAACAGTAATGTAAGGAAACTTAGAATGTAAAACTGCTAGTCTAGGATTGGATAGATGTCCTAATCTGAAATGCCAAATGGCTTGACTAGGTATAGTGATTTTGCCAGATTCATCAACAGCACTAGCATGAACTTCAGCATCTTGCAGCTTAAGATAGTATAACCCCTCAAGTTCCTCAGCTAAACCAATCATCTTCTGAGTTGCTATGTCCTGAATGGTACATTGAGAGTTAGTGAATTGAAGCACATATTTTGGTATTTTACATAATTGTGACACTGAGAGAAGGTTCACTGAAAAATTGGGAATGCAAAGTACTTCAGATATAGTGAAACATGATGAGAAAGTTATAATGCCTGAATACTTTGCTAATGCATAATTTCCATTGGGCAATTTGACTCTTATAGGAGTAATTTCATTATATGAATGAAACCACTGAGTTGAATTACAAATATGGTGACTTGCACCAGAATCAACTATCCAATTCCCTAGGCTACATGCATTGAAAGAAGATGAGATTATACCTGAATTTACTGATACATGACCAGTAAATTGACTAGAGCCAACCTTATCTGAGGATGCAGTAGGAGTAGTTGAGTTAGGAAATGAATTCTGAAGAAGTGATATTAACTGCAAGGCTTGTTCTTGTGTGATGACATTGGAGCTGTTGCTTTCAGTTGTGATACTAGCATCATCTATCCCTCCCTCAACTGAAGCATTATTAGTGGTTGCAGAAGTAGATTTACGAAGGTGTGGAGGTAAGCCGTGCTTTTGAAAGCAATTATCAATAGTATGATTCCCTCTACCACAAAAAGTACAAGTGCGAGATGAAGGTTTAGAAGGATAAGGAGCTTTACCCTTAGCAGCATTTAGGAGGACCTTAGAATCATCAACAGGAGTCATTTGATGTTCATGTTGAAGAACAAGTGAGAAAACTTTGTTCATAGGTGGTAAAGGATCCATAAGTAAGATTTGTGACTTAACAACATAAAATTGTTCATTCAATCCGGTCAGAAAACGAATGATGTAGAGCAAAGTGTGATTCGATCGCGCAGAACGCATAGCTTCACAAGTACAGCGTTGAGGACAAGTGCAAAGAGGCATGGGAAGGTAAATTTCAAGTTCCTCCCATAGAAGTTTCAATTCAGAGTAAAACTCTGTAACAGAGCGTGAATCCTGTCTATAAGAGCGTAAATCTCTTGTTGAATTTCAGAAATTCGAACAAGATCAGCTTGAGAAAATCGTTCGCGCAAATCATTCCAAACATCTAAAGCATTATCCATGTAGACAATAGATTGAGCAATGGAATCGGAGACAGAGTTCATAATCCATGAATGTACTAACATATTACAACGATTCCAAGCGCGAAAAGAAGGATCAAAGCGATCAACAATAACCGGAAAGGTACCGTCAACGAAATCGAGCTTGAGCTTACCTCCAAGTGCTCGGCGCATCGAACGCGACCACGAGTGATAGTTAGCGCCGGTGAGAAGAGGAGTGACTTTAACGGAGGAAGGTCCATCACTCGGATGAACGTAGAACGGTGAAGTTGGATCGGACGACGGATCAACAAGTTGAACACGAGGTGGCATTGTCACCGGAGAGGAGAAAGAGATGATCGGAGAAAAATGGTTAGAAACCGGAAAAGTTTGTTACGGCAGCGGAACTGAATCGGAAAAGGCTCTTGATATCATGTTAGAATATCAAAGTAATGAGAGAATAATAGAGAGAAATTGAGTAATTGTTTATTGATCAAAAGATGAAAATGAAAAAATGGTTACAGATTGGTACTTATAGTAGATGCTTATAGTGCAAGCTTCACAAAGTTAGTTATAACTAACTATTGGTACAATGTGAAAGTTATATTCTAACAGTAACAATAAGAAGAAAACGAAGAATAAGGTATTCACTTACAGCAGGTCCAGCAACTGAAAAACTGACCATCCCTGGCATTGGCCTCATATTAGCTCCAGTATCATGTTCAATAACCTGGAAAATTAGAGTTCAGGTGAATTCATAGGTAGATAAGTTATATTGGATATAATGTTATGATGAGAATAGAATGAAAGTCGTAAGAAAAAAAATACTTGTATCTGTCTATTTTTGACCGTATATTTTTTTGTCCTTTCACGACAGAGTTTCCCATAGAGTTCAAGGTTTTGATTATGTGGCCTCATGTCAAACTTGTTCACTATTTTTCCCTCCACAGATACCTTTCCTACAATATGCCAAAAATCTCAATTGCTTCATTTACATTTTCGTAAATTAGATTTTAAAGAGGGTTGGATTTATGATATATGATACTTCAGATATCAAGTCAAAGACTTCCTATGTTGTTATATCCTTATTATGATTTACTTCAAAAAAATAAAAGATCAATATTATTAAACAAACAATAACATAGCAATGGAACAAATAAATAAATAGATCAAAATAAACAATGATGGCCTCTTCCATTTGGAAAGCTACAATAGACCTCTAAAGGGTTCGACTCTTCCCTCGGTTCTGCAATGAAGAGAGCTTTACAATACCAGGTTGCTATAGGAACTTATTCGCTTTAGTTAGAGACTATTAGACTATGAGCTAATGATGATGAGCTTCAGTTTAAGATTGAATCGATTGGAATTATCTAAGTTTAATCCTTGGCTAGAAAAATCCTTCATCAGACTTACTTCTCAGTCAAACTCTAAATTACCAGAATCCTTTTCTCCTTGAGATATTCAAGCATATCAAACATCTTTCCCATCTCTATTGCCCTTCTCCGGCTTTGCCCATTTTCTTATTAAGCTCACCAACATAGTCACCGAACAGAGCGCAATCACATTTCCCACTATGCAAAGCCACAAAATTATTATAGAACAAATACAAACCTGTAAGAAACTGAAGGGCATTAAATAGCATATTAAATTAAACACTACATAACAGCAGCAAGATGCATCACAAAAAATAATTATATCAGTTACCTAGCATCAGTCAGCTCAATCACAACCATTTTGGTTATTTTCCCGTCCCGAACATATTCCCTCTCAGGAGATATTCCAGTCATTAGGCCAATCACATCTGCAAAACGATATTTTTTAGAGCTCACAGGGAATGAAAAACAAAATAAGTGCAAAAGTACAATGCAACACCAATATAACAGGGACTATAGCACTAACCAACTAAAAATTCATAATCATGGCTATGACTACAAACTTCAGCCAAACTTGACAGAGTAAGCCCGTAATGACTGATATCATAAGTCTTCACATGCTGCACTTTTGTTTTGATCTGGAAAATCAACTTGTAAGGATGAAGAGTTGTTATATAAACACCAACCTGAGGCAGCACAGAAAAGTAAGACATCTGGTAGACCTCCCCTTCCTCAATTTTAGACTCAAACATGTACAACAATTGTTTCCTAATGGAAGCATGGATCTTCCCACCTTGCATTTAACAAAGGGAAATTATTAGACAAAATAACATTATAAAGCAGATACAATGTTTCCAGAATCTATAAGAAAAAAAGCAACAGCCAATCGATTACCTTCTCATCAACCAGAACCATCTCAATAGAACTGGTCTCAGCAAGATTCGGGAAAGCAGGTACCTTCCACAACTTTAGAACACGCACTTGGATTCGAACGGTTTCTTTGTCGGGAAGAATTTCAGCAATACTGTCGAATCTCTTGCATACTTTAGCCATCACTTAACTATTAAGCTATTTTAAACTATTAAACTATTTTAAACTATTCGATAGAGGATAAGAATGGTCATTGTGGCTGTGAATACAAATTAACTACCAGACTCCATGTATTTATAGGCGATCAATTGAAATAAAACACGGTGCAAGGTTTGAAATTCAAATTCAAATTCAGAGGAAAATTTCGTTGGAGGGAATTTTAACCTAGAAGCCCTAACCCCACTAAACGATACAAAGCGGCGAAGGAGGCTGTAAGAAGAGAAACGACAAATAAACTAACCTGGATGAGGAGTCCCCTGGATAACACCTAAACATAACACACCACTGACAAGTTGCAAAAGCCAATAGGCACACGCTCGACTGACAACATCACAGAACCCTAAATCCCTTTTAGCCGAAAATCAAATTCATCAACGATAGGAGAAGGCGCGACCCACCGGTTTTGCAATCTACAGTGGCAATTTATGGAACTCTGTTGTCAATAGTATAGATAAGAGAAAGGGAGGTAGAGAATAGAAGAGAGAAAGAAAGAAGAGAAGAGAAATGAGTTAGAGAAGAAGACGGAGAACAATTAGATAAAAGCCATGTTAGATTAAGAGGTTGAAGAGAAGGAGTAAAGATTCCATCAATACAAGGTATGAGAGTAGTATGTGTATCCTAGGCTGATCAAGATTCCATCAATAGCTTCTGACTCGCCAGGGCGAGTGTTACAGGTCTGTCAGGACAAAAACTCGCCGTAGCGAGTAGGAACACGCCACAACGAGTTTAGCAGAAATAGAACCTGCATAACTTTTCTTTTAAAAACTCTCAACACTCGTTTTATATCCGAATGCAACCTGGATTTCATGAACATGTTTAATAGTGTAAAATGGATTATATAGTCAGAGAATAACATGTGTATTTATTTGTATTAGTAACATGTGTAGGAACCTTTTGGGGGGGGGGGGGGGGGGGAGAATATTGGTAGAATTGTTGTAATCATTAAATTAAATGGTATTTATACCATGATATAGAATTCCTCTGAGTTCTATTATCAGTTTATTATGTGAGCCAATGTCGGAATCCGATCCTCTGTATCGGTAGTACGCAAAGTCAGACACCCGAGACCGGCTTGCCTCGGCGTGACCTTTGAAGAGTAACCTGATAAAAGTAATAACTTTGTGACACACCCTTTTATTATTAATACTTGTGTATTTAAAACAGTTGACTTAGATTATTACACAATCTAGTTCCCCTAGTGTAGTCACCTTTAGGCGGGTAGTAGGATTCATTGAGGCTTAGTAGTCTCACCCCACTCCTTCAAAATTTTTTTTCAGATAAGCAGGTCGCAGGGTAAGCGTTGGATTTAGCCTTGGCCTACATCAGGAGATTTATATGTTTTACGCTGCTTGTTGTTTTCATTTTAATGAATCTTGTTGTATCAGTTTCAGCTTATGTATTGTTTGGTTTCAGTATCGTGCTTGTACTTGTACTTTGTATTCAGCACCTGCGTGTGCATTTCAATAAATTCAAGTGTTGTAATAAATTTAATGACTTCTGTACTGATTTATAATATTTCACGAGATATTCTAGACAATTTATCGTGGGGTGTTATACTGTGAGCTTGTTCGTAGATTTATTCTTATTAGTTTTTAACGAAATTGAATATATAATGATTTCAATTGATGTATTCTTTATGAATTTGAATAAATGAATATTGTTTGCTTTTGATTTAAAAAAAAAAGTTAGAGGATCTGCATTTGAACCTCCAACATCAAACCTTAAAATAGAATGTAAATAGACAAAGAAATAATAGACGAAAGTAATAGTAAAAAAATTAATAAATATTCATGAAAATTATCATATATAAAGAAAAAGAAACATTATCTCTCGCCTTCAAATGTCATATAATTTCAGCTTATTCCATCTAAATATTGTAATATAAATAAATAAATAAATAAATAAATAAATCATAAAGATGCATCTTCACTTCTAAACTTTGCATAAATAAAAGTCCATTGATAGAAGTCATCTAACTAGCTGGTAAATGTCCAATTTGTAGGTTTTTTTGTCCACATTGTAAATGTCACATTTTTTATATATATGCCGTTAACCCTCCTAATTTTGGCAGGTAATTTATAAACATCATATGTCCCAAGAATATTTACATGCTCACCATCCAGTTCCACTTTGTAATCATCAATGGTTCCTGCAAATTTTAAATAAAGAAATTTGGTTAGATATAAAACAAAGATTAAAAGTAAATGTTTTTTTAATTAATTTATATCAGGTAAAATATATATTAATTGTTTTAATCTTTTGTAAAATTTATTTATTTTTGTTTACCTACAAAAAATTTACAAAAAATTGAAACAACTTTTTTTTATTCGAAAAGGTTATAAACTTTAAGCTTTTTTATGGCTCAAATCTTATTATGTTGTTTTTTTATTTTGAGTGTTCAGTTTGAAGGTTAAATTTATTATTATATTTGCAGGTTGTAACAATTTTTTTTGACATACTACTTTGTGATAGCCTAAAATAATTTTTATATACTAACTTTAACTTCATTTGGTACACTTTGTACTAAAAAAATTTATGTTGATTTTTCATATATTCTATCGGCTTCTTCAAAAAAAAAAAAAAAAAAACAGTCTTGTTTAGTTTATATCATGACTAATACTTTATGCCAAAAATATTGAATGAATAATTTTCTGTTTAATCATTAAAACACACTCTAATTACATTGGATTCTTCTTTTCTTTTTTTCGTCAAATAGTTAGTTGCTAGAAATTCCACATTAAATAGTGAATAAGTAGAGTGTCCAGAATTCATGCGTTTATAACGATATATCCTTATCAACTGAGCAAAGCTAGCAGGGATACATTGAATTCTTCTTTATACCCATAATTTATACTACTATAAGGTTATAAAACAAGGCAATAATATAGCAAAATCACCTTTTATTTTATACTTCTCTAAAATGTTGATGAGTTCACTTGTTTTTTATTTGTCAAATACGTACTTTGCTTGGGTCTGCAAAATTAAAGAAAGAATATATTAGGATACAATTTTGTGAATTCAATAATCATAAAGTGAAGAAGTAGAACACACTAAAACCCCTCTAAGATTTTCTTAGTCATTAGCAACTAATTTCAATAACAACATTAAAAAAAAGAAACTAATTAATAGCATATTTGATTCCTTAAGTTTATTTTAAATTTCAAACTGACCATTTATGTTTAAAAAATTTCAAGTTGAGATCTTATATTACTGATGTCAACATAAGTTTGTCTTTTCATTAAATTTTGAGTTAATTTAATTTCCGCTAATTTTTTGTTGACTTTTGAGTTAATTTCATATAAAACTTCCGTGACAACTTTCTAAGTTGTCCATGTATACAACTCTATTAGTTATGTGAATGATTTAGTTCTAAATTTGATTGAAAGAAATAACTTGAACATTTTTAAATACAAGGGACCAAATTAAAATCTAGAATAAACATAAAAGATCAAATATGCAATTAAATCTAAAAATATACAAGCACAGTTTAACTAAGATATATTCCCCATTCATTATATTTATTTACTTCTTGTTTGTGAACAAAAATAATATTTATATATGTGTTGAAAGTGTGAAAAAACAAAAGCTACATAAGAAGCCATTGTTGATTATTTGAAGCAAAGTAAACATTATTTGAAGGAATGAATAAAATAAAAACAAAACAATTTCACGAGTTCTAATATATTTTTTAAAAATTGTCCTTGCCTCCCAAATTATCAGCTCTAACTACTACCAAGAGCATTATAATTCCAACAATTATGGATAATAAAATATGTAGAAATTATAATTCCAACAGTTATAAATAATAAATAAATGAAAATATAACCATAACAATTACCGGGCGAAAATTATCTGCTAATTTGCAACAATTTTTCTCCTCCATACTTGTGACCTTGTTGCCCATCTTCTTTTTCTTATATAATATGTTTAAATATATATATATAAACCTAACGAGTATATATAGAGATTACATGACACATGCCTTTTCAATTTTCATACACAATAAATATATTTTTATTCCAAATAAAATATGGTTTTTTTGAAGCAAATCAAATATGGTACATAACTTATTGTCTCATGCTTTTTGATTATAAATATAATGTCACGTTTCTTATGCTTTTTTTTTTGTCAAGTCTTATGATTTTATTCATATTTAGCACGTTTTCCTGGATTAAGTTTTTATTATTCTAAAAGTTATATATCTTTTTTGGTTTTGTTTATAAGCAAAATTTAATAATAAAATTTGGTCTTAATTTTTATTTTTTTTATAATATATTACTAGATTCTCTGGGAGCTCTTTTATTTATTCTTACTATAAATAGCTTATATGTAAATCAATGAAAAATTTTTAAAAAAATTTTATTCAGTTGAAAAATAAAATATGTGATCTTTATAATGGCCTAAGTTATTATGCATAAGGCAATTTTTATGCACCGTGCATAAGTCAATATCCACCCTCAGATCCAAACAATACGTGTAATAATACATGACTGAATAACTTTGTATTTTTGCTTGCTCAATTTTGGCCACATTTTATATGCGATTCGATCACCGATTTCGAAAACTAATACCTAAAACATTCATAAAATCGAACGACGATCAAAACGGTATAAAGAACGTCGAGTTTCGTTGATTATTGAGGGAGAACGAACCGGGTCGACGAACCGGGTCGTCGCGACCCGTTTCTGCAGAAAATGGGTGAGGAAGATGATGAACAGTGACGCGCCTCCACGCCCACTCTCGCTGGCGGCGCGTGGGGGCGCGTGCGGTGCCAAGGAGACTCCAAATTTTTTATTTTTTTTACAAAAAAATAGGAAATAATTTTCTGGGAATTTTGGGACCAGTTAGGTATTTTTCTGAGACCTGGAACTATTTTTAGTTAATTAAATGAGGTAAATATGCTTTTATAAATATCAGGTATTAATAAAATTTTCTCAAAATTTTATTTAGGGTATTTTGAATTATTTGGAACGGTTGGGGATACCTCACTCTCTCTGGTTTTATATCGTCTTAAGAATTTAAATTTACGACCATTATTATAGTTAAATGACCATTAGTGCCTAGATGTTATACACTGAAACCATTTGTCTAGTTAAATGGTTTCATAGAGTTATACACTGAAACCATTAGTCTAGTTAAAAGGTTTCATAGCGTTATACACTGAAACTAGTTAAATGGTTTCATAGCGTTATACACTGAAACCATTAGTCTTTTTATTTGGTTTTAAGATGTTATATACTGAAACCATTAGTCTAGTTAAATGGTTTCATAGCGTTATACACTGAAACCATTATTCTAGTTAAATGGTTTCATTGCGTTATACACTGAAACCATTAGTCTTGTTATTTGGTTTCAAGATGTTATACACTGAAACCATTGTTATTAAGTAAAACATCACATAACCATTTTACAAAACCATGCTACATAAAACAAAAAATCATATAAAGCAATTAAGGTTAGTTTAGTTGAGAAAAATTGGGATAGTATGCATGAGATATTGGATTCGATTATTTTTTTAGCATAGAAATATGGAGGGGACAAAAAAAAATTAGGGGGGCAAAAGTCATATGGGAGTGTGCGAGAAATTTGGGGGCTGCACGAGAAATTTGGGGGTGCACGAGAAATTTGGGGGTGCACAAGTAATTTGGGGGTGCACAAGTAATTTGAGGGTATACAAGTAATTTGGGGGGTGCAGGAGTAATTTGGGGGTGCACTAAGTAAACTTATGCATGGTGCATAAGGATGGCTTATGCATAATAACCAATCCCGGAATACGGTGGCATGCCACCATGTTTTTTTTTTTCTTTTTTTTATTTTATTTTCTAGTTTTTTTTAGTTTTTCTTATAAGAAATCTATTACTATATATAAAAATGATACAAATTTTTGGGATGACTTTTTCGTTATTCCTATTTTATCCTTAAAAAAAACTACTAAAAAAAACTAATATTTGTATATGTTGAAAAATAACTTCCACATAAAAATAGATTTTCAGTTTTTTTTTAGTAAATAAATTTTTTTTTCTTAATAACTAAGTACAACTTCCACATAAAAGTAGATTTTCAGTTTTTTATAGTAAAAAAAAATATTTTTTCTTCTTAATGAATAGCCACAACAAAAAAGGAGGTTAAGTAGTTATCAATTAACTAAGTCTAATAAAAAAAGAGATTAAATAGTTATTTATATTTGCACAATAGAGAATTTCGATCACAGCAAAAAAAAAAAGAATATCGATCACACGAACGGGCACGGTGCCCGTTTGGCGACTAGTAATAATAAAAAAAATAAAATAAAAAAGAAGTTGAGGAAAAGAAGGGGGAAGGGAAAAGGATAGACACGTGCTGTCTCTTCTTCTTTTTACTTTTTTATTTTATTTCTATGTTTTGTTTTAAATAATAATAATAATAATAATAATAATAATAATAATAATAGAAAGAGAAATTAGTAGATAATCAATAGTGATAATGGTGAATAAATGATACTAATGATAAAGAAAATCTTAATATAATAAAACGAGAGTAACTAGAGGCACTCTAAACCCTAACCCTAATATGAATGGTCTAGATTTTGACACTTGAAAAAAAAAATTATATCAACGGCTATGATAAAAACTTAAATAATCAATTTTTAAACCAATATTATGTTGCCACATCAATTAATAAATGTGACACGTCATGTGTTTAAAAAAAAAAATTGAGATCTGTCAAAAAAGAGAAAATGGATAAACATTAATAAAACAAAAATAACTAATAATCAGTTATAAAAATTATGTATAAATGCAAAATTCTTTATTCATCAGCACGTTTATCACACACAATATTCAATTACTCTTTTCCCGTTGCTACAGGTCCTAAATTCCTCCGTCTTTTTTTCTACCTTTCTACTTATACCAACGGTTTTAACCGTCACGATGCTTCTTTCACTGTTATTTCCAACAGATTCACACTTCTTAAGGATTTTAATACTTCATTAAACGCTGATGTTGAAGGTGTTGATACTTTGTTGAAAGAATATGTTATTAACGTTGGTGAGGATCAAAGGCTTGGTTTGAGTTTCATTCCAAGTAATGGAAATTCTAATAACTATGCTTTCATCAATGGAATTGAAGTGTTATCCATGTCTAATGATCTCTATTACACACCACATGAAGATAATGGTTTTTAAACTTTTATTTTAACTAATTTTTATTTTATTTTTGTCTTTTTATGTTTATGCATCTTATCTACACACTTCTATTATTCTTTTTCTTTTTTGACAGAAACTTTCTGTTTTTCATTTAAGTTATTTTTTTTTGGTAACATAGCTTAATGTATTTTTTTTTTACTTTATATATACTAGCCGTTTGTGTGATCGATATTTTTTTTTGTTTGTTTTGTGCAAATATAAATAACTACTTAATCTTCTTTTTTATTGGACTTAGTTAATTGATAACTACTTAACCTCCTTTTTTGTTGTGGCTACTTATTAAGAAGAAAAAATATATATATATTTTTTTTACTATACAAACTACTGAAAACCTATTTTATGTGGAAGTTGTGCTTAGTTTTTTTTTTTGTAGTTTTTTTTAAGGGTAAAATAGGAATATTGAAAAAGTCATCACAAAAATTTGTATCCCCTTTATATATTAGTGTATATATATATATATAATTATTATATTTTTAATCATGGTTTGATTTTTTAATTTTGTTTTTTGAAATTAAAATCATATTAACATTTTATATAAGTACTTTTTAATTTATATAAGTACTTTTTAGTGTACATATTTAAACACAAAAGGCTTATTGAGTATAAGAATTTCTGATGTAAGGTCTCATACTATAAGGTCTAATGTTATAAGCACCTGTATAAGTTATTTATCCAAACGGACCCTAAATGCTTATTACTATAAATAATCACACATTATCAACATTTCTATTATATAATTGAATTGAATGATTGAACCCGTGCGAGCACGGGTAAAAAGTCTAGTAGACAATAAAGGAAAGAAATAATATCATAATAATAGTAATAATGATAAAAGTAAAAATTATGTATTTAATATATTTTTGGGATTTTTCAATAATATAATTAAAAACCAAATTGATATACTTTTTAGATTTTGTGAAGAAATTAAATTTAAAAAAAAATTATACGCAATAAAAACTAAACATTATAAAATATTTTTGATTTTTTTTTAAAAGAAATTCACCAAATCGATAAAATAAAATAAAAAGGTTAAAAATAAAAATAAAAACTAACACAATTCGAATGCGGAGAGAAAAGTCGGGACAAAATTGGGGTGCTATAGCCGCCCCTACTTAATTATCCCTTCATATAGAAAATGCGAATGTCATGGGTATTCGCCAACTCTTTGTGAAGGGTAATTAAGTATGAAGGACTCCAATTTTGTCCCTAGAGAAAAATGTATGAATGAAACAAGGGTGAAATGTCTTCACTCGGGAAGGACAACTCTGACACAAAGATTCCTATGGGAGGTAAGCAAACGATCGTCGTCAGGTGGATCCTGGTGAAACGATGAATGCTAAGATATGGTTGTCGCCAGAAGTTCTTGTATAAGGTTCACTCAAGAACATGGCTTGACAACTACGTGGGGATTTGGAATGAAGTTCACTGGGGAACTAAGGGGATAACTTGATGAGGAATGTTTGATTGAGGTTCATTGAGGAACACTGGGATAACTCACTAGGAAGTGTGAGATACTTTACAGTTGGATGGATTTCATGGGGGAAGTATGATACAATATGAAATGCATGTTAATGAATGTGTACAATATGATGCATGTAGTATGCTGACTCTTGGGATAAGCCAATGATATATTGGGCTTTGGTTGTGATTGGGTGCCGAGCATGGTCGGGCTTTGACTGATTTGCCGATGAAGATAGGGCTTTGATTGAACTTGCCAATGAAGATTTGGCTTTTGGATTGGATTTTTCAATGAAGATTGGGCTCTGGTTGAATTTGCCAATGAAGATTAGGCTTTTGGATTGGATTTTCCAGTGAAAATTAGGCTTTTGTTGGATTTCATGAGTAGTCGCAATTTTTTTTATTATTTATGTATGCATGATATGTTTTTGTGTTGATGCATTTACTGATGCATGACATGTATGCTGTGCATGATATGCCTTTGGTATGTTAATGCATGCTATGCGAAATGCATGGTCGACACATGAAGTGCAACTAAAGACTTGTGCTTTGGATGTTTTTTGGATGCCAATGCATCCCGAGCTTTTGGGTGCTAATGGATATTGGGCTTTTTGAGGGGATGACAATGGATATTGGGCTTTGACGGGTGCTAATGATGGTTGGGCTTTGACATGTGCCAATGGATATTTGGCCTTTTGAGCGGATGGCACCGAATATTGGGCTTTGACGGGTGCCAATGGATATTGGGCTTTTTGAGGGGTGTCAATGAATATTGGGCTTTGGATTTTAATAGAAATGAATCTTGGATGATGCCAATGAATAATGGTCTTTGAGTGGAAGAAACTTTTATTAGAACATTTGGAGACCTTGAAACACAAGTACGATGCAAGATGCATGAATGATATGTTAGGATGTGCTATAATGGATGCAGTATGATGCTAGAGCGATGCATGTGTTATGAAACATGGCATCCATGGAAGAAATGACAGAAAAGCTATAAACTCTTTGTATTGATCAAACAAAAATATTACAATATGAGAAAAGTTGAATACAAATGACTATAGCAAAGTCTATATATAGGCTAACTAACTAAACTAACTAACTAGTAACTAGATCAACTAACTATATCTCTAATACCCTCCCGCAAGCTAGAAGGTGTTCACTGTAAGACCCGTAGAATTTCAATAGTAGGAATTAGAATTGAGATATATTAAATGATATTCTGCTATGTGTTTTATCGGTTCTCTGTTTGATTGTCTGTTTTGACAGCATTTTTGCTGAGATTGTGCCTGCGCGTTAGTTTAACATTTGAAAAATTGGCACAATGGTTTTATTAGCTTTAAATGAGTTTAGAAATATTTTAGACTCGTCGAAATGTTGAAAATATTTTTCTAGTGGTTTTTGAGAAAACGGGCAAAATATACCTGCTGTTTGAAAATTTTACGGTTTCCGATTTCCGTCAAAATTTAAATGAAGACTTTATATATCGACTGTGATGAGAATTTGATTTCATTATATTTTACACAGTTAAAGAGCGAAAATTTATTTGGAATAAAATTTAGTCGAAAGTTTGTGAATTGTTTTAATTAGAAGGTTTACGGTAGAATTTTCTATTTCTGTAAAGTTTATCGGTATGTGCGATACAACTCGTTTAAGCGCAAACGCGGGGACTGAGCGAGCTAGTGGGCTAAGACCATAAAACTATCTAGATATTTATGAGGGTGTCTTGGTGACCAAGATTTATTAAAAGGCTAGGATTTGATCTTAGAACTTTAATATTGATCCAAGGGTTGGTATGAATCATGACCAAAACACATGAGATGACTTTGGTTATTTTAGGAGACTTGGAATTTGGAATTCATTTCACTCCTTTCTTTCTCTTGGCCGTGAGCTTCTTCTTCCTCACCATACCTTCACCAAAATTTCATTACTTCACCAAATCTCTTGATTTTTAGCTTGTTGGATCATAGGACTTACAAGGAATCATCTCCTCTAAGGTAACTAGACTTCTTTCATCTCTTAGCTAGCTAAACTCATAGAGTTGTTGGAATGTGTTGTTTATGTTCTTGAGAGAAATTTGTGAGAAGTTGTTCATAATTTATTCTTGTCTCATGTAAGTTGTTCATGAGGGATGAACTAGTGTGTTTAAGCTTAGTTGTGAGGATTTCCATGGTTGGATGATCATTTCATGAATTTCTTTGTTAGGGTTTTAGAGAAAAATTCTAATTGATCAAGAGCATGAAATTTTGTTTGGTGATTGTGTTAATAATGTTGTTTTAAGGCTTTTAAGTGAAATGGATATATGAAAAATGGTTTGGTTTTTTAAAAACAAGAAAATATATCTTATGGGTTCATGAGAAATTTAGGAAAAAACTCTTTGATGGTGGATTTTGTTTTGAAATAATTTAATGGAATTTTGGGAGCTAGCTTGTTTTGTTTTTGGCCGTGGCCTTAGTAGCACTTGATCAAGGGTTTTCAATTATTTTTTAAGTCCTAAATGGGAAGACAATGATCATTGGATTAAGTGAATGATCATAGTTTTTGAAAACAATAATTTTGAGGTTATTTTGGTTCTGGCCGAAATCTTAAAGGGCATTTTCGTCATTTTAAATTTGTTGTTGTGTCCTAAAAAGTTAACCATTTGATCCGTCTTTTCGAAACGAAGATTTCGATGTATGGCTCGTCTCGATCAGATAAAAATTGAATGAGTTATGGTCGTTTCAAGTTGTAACTATTTTATCGCCGTTTTGAAATTGAAGTATAGTAGTAGAGATATAATAGAGATTGTCTTTCTATGAAAAGAGGAAAATGTTTGGAAATCAATTTGTGAATTGAAATGGAAATTCTTTTGTCGAGGATTTATATTTTAAGAGTTTGATGTTTGTGAACTATTTTGAAAAACGTTTTAGTTACGTACGCGCTAAAAGTATTTTATTATAAGTCGTACGAGAAAAGTTTTAGTAGCTTGAACTTGTTTGGTTTCATAAAGAAGTGCGTAAGTTGTTCGAAAAAGTATTCTTGCTTTTGGAAAAACTTTAAAATAGTTTGAATTTATTTGGCGACGTTTTTGGATAAAACTATTTGTTATAGCGCTTTTGCGAGAAAAACTCTTGATTTAAGTGTAATGTTTTCAAGAGTTATTTTGAAAATGATTTGAGCCTAGTTAGTTGTGAGGGAACAACCATAGGTCTTGAATCCATTAGTAGCCGAGATAGGACTTATTTGAGTGACCAATTAGAATGTGGTATTAACTTAGATAAGTTATGTGTTGAAAAAGGTTAAGAGGATTAGCGGGATTGGAGACTCCATCGAGAGAGACAGTTTTGCTCGCGTAGAGTAAGTTGTACGTGTTGGAACGCTTGCCGAGGTAAGGGAACTTTCTAACGATTCCATATACCTCGAAATATCGAGTGCTTTTATGCATGTGTAATTGTTTGCTTGAATATGTGTATTTGCTTGATGTAATGCAATATGAATTATGAGCATAGTTGTTTTGTGATGTATTCTCGTGACGAGAACTTGTTTGAGAACATGCTATATTCTACACATGTTTGAGTGGTTGTTGTGAATTTCATATGATTAAATAATATGAAATGTTGGTGCATGTACTTGATTGAATATCTGGTTGTACATGATGTTTATTTGTCTTACATATGATTTTGCAAAATATATGTGTTGACATGTGGTTGAGAATTACATATGTTGGATGATATGTAATTTGTGCATTAGCATAGATAAGAAGTATCGTATGCTCATGCACTCATAGTTGGTATTTGATCTAGGTGATTGTACCAGGTGATATCCCGCCTTTAATTGAGCCGGTATTTGATCTAGGTGATTGTACCCGCCGTTAATTGAGTCGGTATTTGATCTAGGTGATTGTACTCGGGGTATTCCACCAAATTGAGTCGGTACTTGATCTAGGTGATCGTACCCGGTGTTATCCCACCGTTAAATTCCGGAATTCATGCATGTGAAACAGTCCCGGGTAGGGTGATCACAATCATTGTAGAGTCTGCATTGATAGGCTAATTGTGCATTTGAATACTGTTGTGTGTGATTGATAGACTATCCGTGTACTTACTTTCTATGATGTGTGATTCATATGATTAAATGCATATTTGTTGCCATGTGTTGTGTATCTTGCGCTACGTATTTTTGGTTATATGTGGTTTTTAGAAGGTGACCCTCTACGAGCAAATTTTTAGGGATTTTATTTGTACCGCGTGGAGGAGCGGCGAGGCTTGAAGCTGTCTGTGGGTCTTCGTCACCCAGTCATCTTCAGTTAGAGTTTAAAGATCAGCTTAGGGGTAGTAGTCTAAGAGTCTCGTTTACTCTTATTTATTTATTTATCCGCTGCATTGTATTGTTTATTGTATTATGATATTTATTTGGAATAAATGGTGCCGCTATGTTTGTTTAGACATAGTGTTGGGTTTTATTCTTAAACTTTTATTCGTGAAAACAATTTATAAAAGAGGCATTGCTTTCCGATCGTTATTTTGAAAATGGTTTGCTCTGATTTAATTTAAGGACGGTCGCGAATGTTTTATTTCAAAGTCCTTGTTGTTTTAAAAAAAAAAAAAATGCCTTCTTTTGGTCTTTGAAAATCGGGGTGTTACATTCACAACACTTCTAGCTTGGGATAAGGAATACAAAAGTGCATCAAATCAAAAGAAGATACAATGAGATGCCGAAAATACATCGGCTAAAATCAAAGCCATAAGGCAAGATGCTTAACCACTAAGTAGAAACCACAACTCAAGGTTAAACTACTCGGAGGAAGCAACAAATCAACGCTTAACCACCATAGGCAGAAGCAAATCAACAAAGCCAATTAAGGCACAAAGCTTGACCATCAAGAGCACTCAATCACTCAAGACAGAAGCATAACAAAGAATGTCAGAAGGTTTGATGGCTACGAAGTGAAGCAACAATACTCAAGTTGTGCTAAAGGTAATTAGCACATCAAAAACCAACTAACCACTCCAAAATCAATCAAATGCAACCTGTACAAAACAGGGCAACAAAGAGTAGATCAAAGAACCCAAACTAGTCTTCAATCTTCACAATTGTAGGCAAGAGGCAAGCAAATCATCAAATCGAGACTCCCCAAAACAAATCTGAAGCAATCAAGAACCTTATCTCCAAGAGTACCAAACAATGCACCAACAACTCATCAGTTTATCATGTTGAACCAATAGCACACCATTGCTGAACCAATAGCAAGGAACTCCAACATTAAGAAACTCCAAATAGTAAGAAGCATGGAAAACTGATGCATGGCATGATACTCCAAAGTTTTCAACAGTAAGAAAATCCAAATAGCATCTAATTCCAATAATCCAATAACAAACTACAGAAGCCAATTGCCCAAAACTTCAATTGAAATATCAAAGATCAATGAAAACTAAACAAAGCAATCTTCAAAAAAAAATATGTTCTCGGTGATAAGCTGATAACAGAGTACCATGTTGAAACGATATTGCATGCCAACAACCAAACTGATTAACCAATGCACCAAAGGCGATAGACACAACAACTCATTTGTAAAATGAATCTCCAATAATCTCAAATATGGAGCCAAAGTCATCGCAAATCCAACAAATCTAAATTGAATCAGATACATCCAGTCGAAATCTAACAAATCTGATCGGGTGCAAATAAACAAGCAAAAGCTTCACAGCAACAGAAAATTGAGTCTAAAAGGAAACTGAATATGCCAAACCTTAGTGTAAAAGAGGCAGAATCTATGACCAAACACTTCGTTACGGAAGTTGTGAATCAACTATACTCCAAAGCAAACAACAAATCAACTCTTAATCAAACAACAAAGCACAATCCTTCTCTGCCTTCAATAAAGAACTTTTCACAAACACCTTGGGTGCACTATCAAATAGAAACTGGAGTGACCATACCGAGATTCCTGAAAATCAGAGAAAGAACCAACAAGCCAAGAAACTGCACACTTCAACCACTTGTAAAGAATCAATCATATCACGAAGCACCAATCATTGAGAATGTTGAATCGGTGGATGAAAAATGAAGCTCTTATATGATTTGCTGTAGCACGCCGAGAGAAGAATCGACAATAAAATTGAAGGGAAACTGGCAAGGATACAACACCAGAGCGACAATTCTTGGCAACAATCACTCGGAAACGAAATCGGTGCTCAAGACTGCAATTACAGTAAAGATTCAAGGATCTGGATAGGTGGAGAAGGTGAATTGAACAAGAAATCGGAATCCAATCAAGAAGTAGAACAACAATACGAGAAAATTAAAGCAAAAACAAAATTGCGATAAAACGGAATCGAAGAACAAAATCAGATCGAAACAGAAATCACAGAATGAAAATGAAAGTGATCGGAACAGAAACAAAGAGGAATGAATTTGTGGTTTTGAAAACATGATCCAAAACGAAAAACTGACATCAAATGAATCAAGATCAAATGAATTGAAACAGAATCAAGATCGAAATCCGTAAATGGAAGGAAAACTGAGAAAACAATATTTTCTCGAGAAAAAGCAAGAAAGAAAATGAAGATGAATGAGAAAAGAAACTGAGGAATGAGAAAATTAGATTTTCTCAAGAAAAGTGCAGTGGAAAAAATCTTCAAGGTGGATACCATATTTGCTCTGATACCATGTTATGAAACATGGCATCCATGGAAGAAATGAGAGAAAAGCTATAAACTCTTTGTATTGATCAAACTAAAATATTACAATATGAGAAAAGTTGAATACAAATGACTATAGCAAAGTCTATATATAGGCTAACTAACTAAACTAACTAACTAGTAACTAGAGCAACTAACTATATCTCTAATAGCATGCAAGATGCATGATTTGGATGCATGAAATGTGGTGATTAATCGATGCATGCAATGTATAGTTTTGTTGATAGAGCAAAGCGACATGATTAATGCAGGACAATGACTCACTTGATGGTTTGAATGTTTCCAAAAGTTTTTTGTGGTGGGCAATGGAATGGTTAAGACTAGGGAGTGTTTTTGGTAACAAGGTTTCTTGCCTGGGTGTTTTAGGATATTTTGCTAGCATGATCTCCCGCCACCCATGTTGAACTCAACGGTCGTTGATGCATAGCAGGGATTAACTTGAGCAACTTGAAAGGATGAAGAAGACTTGCATCTATTGTAATATCCCAATTTAATTATTATGAGTAAAAAAGTTAGAAGTTGTATTTGAGATTAATTGTGTCAAGTATATTGGGATAATATTTTATGAAACATAATTTGGTATGACCAATGGAAACCAAGACTAGTGCCAAAAGGACCCATATTAGGCTATAAGTAACAAAACTCATCGTCATTCCACTACCATTCCTATTTTCATTTCTCTCTCTGCATAAATCAAATTTGACAGAAGCTCTCTCAACTCTCTCCTCCCTCTCACGAGTTCATCACCACCACCACCCTAACATCATCAACAACTCAATCAAACACACATGCAATGGCAATTTCTCCTTCCCTATCTCTCTAGCAACAAGATAAGGTAGGATTCAATTCAAAACCCTCTTGTTCATATCTCAAATTTGTGCCCTGTTCTCTCAAATCTAATTCTGGAATTCACTTGTAATGCATGCTTTTTGTCTACAAATAATGGGTTGTGATGATTGAGCCAAGAATTGAAGGAACAAAAAGGAATTGGTTTGAGTTTGATGAAACCCGTATTTGGGACATGGCTGCACTTAAAAGGTAATTACTCTCACCTCACAACTCCAAATTCGTTGATTCTTTTTGGACTAGTTAGATAACGAAATTACGGTGATTTTGGTACCAGCCTCGTGTTATTTGATGAAGAAATGAGGTCTGTGAACGATTTTGAAGTAGAGGACCTGAAGTAGTTTTTATGCAGAAAACGTGATGGCACAGGTCTGCACTTAATCGGTAATAAATCTCTCTCTGTAACTTGAAATTTAATGGGGTTTGATTCTGTGGATATCGAACTTAAATACGGTCGTTGTGGCACCGGCCGCGTGCATTTTGAATGAGTAACGAAGCCTGCACGAATTTTTGAAGTTGGATGTTCAATTCAGAAATTCTGCAGAATTTGAGTGGTTTGCACTTGTAATGAAATGGTAAGTTATCTCTTCCCCTATATTAGATTTGAATGATTCCTGTTCTGTTAGAAAGCTTATGATTTTTCCCTTCGCTTTGATATTGGATTTCATGGAGTTTGGCTAAGGAACGAGGGCTGTAGGTTGCTCTGAAGATGGCGCATTACTGCATAATTGTGCTGAAAATTCTGCTCTGGAATTAAAACAATTTCGGCGTTTCGACAAGTTTCAGAGTCGTCATTGTTTCCCTTCAAGCGTCGTTTTTCAGGTGGGTTCTTAGGATCTTTAACCATAGTATTGTTGTAGAGCTTAGTTTATCCCCAAATATGATGATTTGCATGCCAACATAGGTTTAGGATCAAAATTAATGAAAGAGTAGGAATCAATCTCAACTCCTACTCCTATGTAATTTATTTTATATTAGTAAACATGTTTATAACGAGTTGCTTGAGGATTGTAGGTGTATTTTGTCAAAAATCGTGTTTTTGCAGAAACATGGGTATGCTCTGATAAACTCGCCGCATGAGTATTTACACGCTATAGCGAGTGGTTTAAGCATGTATAACTCGCCAGACGAGTTTATGACTCGCCAGGGCGAGTGTTACAGGTCTGTCAGCCCATAAGTTCGCCGTAGCGAGTAGGAGCCCACCAGTTATATTACTGCTTAGGATATTAATACTTGATGCCGACGAATAGAGCCAACATTTCTATACGAAACCACCCTTAATGCCAGACTGTGGAAGACACGACTCGATTAGGTTGACAAGTAGAAGTCCTTATTAGAGACATCTACCACCTAGACCCATCATTAAGTACATGTTAGTTACCCAGAGACAAGTAACTAAGTTTAACTTTAGCATCAGCCAGCCGCCCGACACTTCCACCTATTCCAAACCTTTCAGCTAAGAGACTATTAGAATCAGTTAAACCTTCATGTGAGAGCTTGTCAGCAAGAACATTGAGTGAAAATTTAGTTGTCCTAACCTAAGAGAACTGATAGAAGAAATAGAATTATGGAACATAAGTCTGAACCCGGTAGGAGACAAATCTTCAATCGCCTTTTCATTCAGAGGGATCCTCTTTCAGCCAACTCGTCGAACCGAGCAATGTTCAATTCAATGTTCACAAGTCTAGGGACACCGTGAACGTGTGTACTCTTAGCTTGTCTGACTATGCCTCAGACTGATAAATTCTTCTCGTGCCTTACTATCTGTCAGTCGTGTTTAACACACAGATTCAGTTAAGATGCAAACTTTTCAAATTTCTCGAAGTCAGTCAGTTACACTAATAGTGTTAAACGTCACTCTTAGGTAACCACATTAAGTGTTTTCAGTTTTTCAGTTGTGTTACCAGTAGCTAAAACAAATCCGCAGAAGTCAATTATTCTTGAGAAAGTCATGAATAATTTCAGTTCAATTTCTTGCTCGTTTTTGGTTGATTTGTGAATCAACATTCCTCAACTCATTCCGATGTATCTTAGTTTAGTATCAGTGAATCAATTAAGCAATCGTACTCCCGAACGTTACAATCATTATTCCAACCGAATTAGTTAACTCTCCTCTTTATAGAGCCTTATCAACTAAATTCAGAATAAGTTTCAGATCCACCCAGCTTAAGGAAACTAAGAGAATAAGAATGATATCAGTATTAGTTGCCTTTTCAATTTCATTCTTTGCCCGAACGTTTCGACCTCCCAGATTCATTTTCTGTAACCTTGTGAGATCAAGTTCCTAACCCGAATATCATGACCAGAATATTCCAACTTCCAGTTTAGTTGTCAACAACCGGATCAGATAAGTATAAGTGTTAGTTGCTCGTTTAGAATAATATACCTTTGTCCTTGGAAACCAATTCCTATCCTGAGAGATCTGATTAGTTAACCTATTAATTATCCATAGTCTAGCAATTCATTTCAGTCTCAGCATTACAAGTTCAAACCTCGTGTGTTCAACTATCCAGCCAGAAGCTGACCACCTTAGCTTATTCTTTAATGATTATTAAGGGAATTACCAAGTAAATCTAAACCTTACCCCTAAGAGAAATTTGGACCAAGTACATTTGAATGTTAAATGTACAACTAGATCACTGTATTGTACTAGATGGATATTTAGAGTAGGTGAGGAGTTCCGAGGAACAATAATTCGTTTGTAAATGGGTTTAACCTATTGGCAAAAGACTATGTAGTGATTAGGTACCTTTCCACCCGTTTTCTACTTCGGTCGATCCCGGTGTGTTAAATAACACGTGTAGAGCAAGGGTGCGCACGACGTGTCAGGCGCTATGGTATTCGGAAGGCACTATAGCAGTTGGAAGTGAGAATAACCTTAAGAAGAGAGATTTTGGATTTGTCAATATCAATACCAAGCGTATACCCTTTAGTTAATCGTGTAACGTCAACCAGACCAGATACCGACCTCCTAAGTCAGTTGAAATTGGAGTTAATACCATTAGGGATGGAAGAAGATTAACAGTAGTAGAAGAAGTTTAAGGAAGTTATGATAAGATGGTGTACGACCGTGCTCAAAGATTATTTAGAATATGGTTGTAAGTGCAATGTCCAGAGGATGGTAGTAAGAATTCGAATCAGAGTGCGCAGCATGAGACTAGTTGTAAGTATGGATTAATTGACCGGCTTTTAGCCAATGACCCATAAGAGAGGAAAGTTTTATTCCAAGGGATTGAATACAATTGACCGGAGAAAAGGTGAAGTATAGATATTAGATGCGGATATAGACGCTATACCCTGATGTGTAATAAAGAAGTTTTGAATTTCGAGGACGAAATTCTTTTAAGGAGGGTAGATTGTAATATCCCAATTAATTATTAGGAGTAAATAAAGTTAGAAGTTGTATTTGAGATTAATTGTGTCAAGTATATTGGGATAATATTTTATGAAACATAATTTGGTATGACCAATGGAAACCAAGACTAGTGCCAAAAGGACCCATATTAGGCTATAAGTAACAAAACTCATCCCCATTCCACTACCATTCCTATTTTCATTTCTCTCTCTGCATAAATCAAATTTGACAGAAGCTCTCTCAACTCTCTCCTCCCTCTCACGAGTTCATCACCACCACCACCCTAACATCATCAACAACTCAATCAAACACACATGCAATGACAATTTCTCCTTCCCTATCTCTCTAGCAACAAGATAAGGTAGGATTCAATTCAAAACCCTCTTGTTCATATCTCAAATTTGTGCCCTGTTCTCTCAAATCTAATTCTGGAATTCACTTGTAATGCATGCTTTTTGTCTACAAATAATGGGTTGTGATGATTGAGCCAAGAATTGAAGGAACAAAAAGGAATTGGTTTGAGTTTGATGAAACCCGTATTTGGGACAGGGCTGCACTTAAAAGGTAATTAATCTCACCTCACAACTCCAAATTCGTTGATTCTTTTTGGACTAGTTAGATAACGAAATTCCGGTGATGAAGAAATGAGGTCTGTGAACGATTTCGAAGTAGAGGACCTGAAGTAGTTTTTATGCAGAAAACGTGATGGCACAAGTCTGCACTTAATCGGTAATAAATCTCTCTCTGTAACTTGAAATTTAATGGGGTTTGATTCTGTGGATATCTAACTTAAATACGGTCGTTGTGGCACCGGCCACGTGCATTTTGAATGAGTAACGAAGCCTGCACGAATTTTTGAAGTTGGATGTTCAATTCAGAAATTCTGCAGAATTTGAGTGGTTTGCACTTGTAATGAAATGGTAAGTTATCTCTTCCCCTATATTAGATTTGAATGATTCCTGTTCTGTTAGAAAGCTTATGATTTTTCCCTTCGCTTTGATATTGGATTTCATGGAGTTTGGCTAAGGAACGAGGGCTGTAGGTTGCTCTGAAGTTGGCGCATTACTGCATAATTGTGCAGAAAATTCTGCTCTGGAATTAAAACAATTTCGGCGTTCCGACAAGTTTCAGAGTCGTCATTGTTTCCCTTCAAGCGTCGTTTTTCAGGTGGGTTCTTAGGATCTTTAACCATAGTATTGTTGTAGAGCTTAGTTTATCCCCAAATATGATGATTTGCATGCCAACATAGGTTTAGGATCAAAATTAATGAAAGAGTAGGAATCAATCCCAATTCCTACTCCTATGTAATTTATTTTATATTAGTAAACATGTTTATAACGAGTTGCTTGAGGATTGTAGGTGTATTTTGTCAAAAATCGTGTTTTTTGCAGAAACAGGGGTATGCTCTGATAAACTCGCCGCATCGAGTATTTACACGCTATAGCGAGTGGTTTAAGCCTGTATAACTCGCCAGACGGGTTTCTGACTCGCCAGGGCGAGTGTTACAGGTTTGTCAACCCATAAGCTCGCTGTAGCGAGTAGGAGCTCGCCGTAGCGAGTAGGAGCTCGCCGTAGCGAGTTTAGCAGGGACAGAACCTGCATAATTTTTCTTTAAAAAGTCTAAAGCACTCGTTTTATATTCAATAGCAACTTAGAATTCATGAATATGTTTAACAGTGTAAAATGGATTATATGGTAAGAGCATAATATGTATATTTATTTGTATCTGTAACATGTTTAGGATACCCTGGGTGGGATATATTGGTTAGAACTATTTATACTCATTAAAATTAAATGGTAATTATATGCCATGATTAAAGAATTCCTCTGAATTCTACTATTTTATTATGTGAGCCAACGGCGGAATCCGAACCTCAATATTTGGTATTACGCAGAGTCAGGCACCCGAGACCGGCTTGCCTCGGGTGACCTTTGAAGAGTAATTTGACAAGATAATAATTTTGTGTTACACCTTATTTTATTATTGATTAATACATGTATATGTAAACCAGCTTGACTTAGATTATTACACTATCTAGGTTTCCCGGTGTAGTCACCATTAGGAGTGTAGTAGGACTCACTGAGGCTTAGTAGTCTCACCCGACTCCAATTCAATTTTTTTAGGAAGACATGTTATCCAGAGCAAGGACCAGGAAGGGGACTGACAGTCGGAGCTGAGCTTGGGTTGTCAGAGCAGAAGATTTATTTTTCTTCCTTGCTATATTTGTCTATTTAATATTCCTTGTTCGTTTCCGCTGTATCGTATTTGAACTACCTCGTTGTATTCCTATTATTTGTAAATTCAAATCAATTATTCAGTAAATTTATTGTACTCAGATCCATTTATTTATGTCTTGACTAAATATTCTAGATATTTTAGTTGGGGCGTTATATCTATCGTAGCTCATTTTGCCCCAGTATCTTGGATCTTTGAAGGAGTTACCTGAAGAGCATAATTGGGCTGATTTTTTCATCTGAGTTTTGTTGTAGACTCGAGTACCGCAGTAAAAGGAGTTTCAGATCTTAGTGCAAAACTTGTGGAAACAAAGAAGTGCAACACATTTGATAAAGTTTATAAGCTTTTGAAGTTGGCTTTAGTCTTACCGGTAGCAACTGCAAGCGTGGAACGTGTTTTCTCAGCTATGAATTTTGTGAAGGGTCAGCTAAGTAACAAAATGAGTGATCAATGGTTAAATGATCATCTTGTAACTCTTATAGAAATAGATGTTCTTGTAACAATTGACAACGATATTATTTTAGCTCATTTCAAAAAAATAGATGGTAGACGATTTTCATTGTAAATGTATTGCACTAAACAATAGTATTTATTATAATGTGTATAATTTAATTTGTGGTGTCTTTAATTTTAGCCTCACTGGTATTTTTAGTCTAGATCCGCCACTGCTAATATGTACATATAAATGTTAGCAAATAGGATGTTGTTTGATTTGTCTCGATTAGTACTTTCAAGATATATAATTTTTATATTTTTTAATTAATATATAATTAAAGATATTAATGATTAAAGTTGTACATTGTCAAACATGAAATTTATTGATAGAATCATAAACTACAAACATTGCACCGATATTTCACAGCCATTCATAGAATCATAAACTACAAATATAACAGATCAAATAACCACATATCATGAAACAAAAGTAGCAATAACTGAAATGAAATTAATATTATGGTTCAATAAATCTGCAAAATGTAATGCTACTGTAGTCTGTAGACATAAAACCAGCTACTCCCTCCAAACAAAAATCAAATGTCATCTCATTATACCAAAAACAATCAATAAGTTTAAACTAGGTTTGTTTAGTATATATAGTTTAGAATAGAAGTACCAAATACTGAAACCGAACAGATACCGTGTTTCAAAATAAGTCGATACAAATGGTAACCTTAAATCAAACACCTTATATGCACAAAAATAAAGAAAAATGTTGCTGCAATGTAGTTGTGCACAGTATGGTACCAAAAAAAATTGATAAACGAAAAGAGAAGGTTGTAAGAAAATCCAAAACCTTGGAGTAGATTAAGAGCAAGAGTAGTAAAGGGTGCAAGATGAGCCATTGAAACAAAAAAGCTTGCTGAAGCAACTTAAAGCTTCCTGCAACTTCCTATACGTATGGCTTTCGCATAGGTAATATGATGCAATTAATGATATACTGTCATTGGTAGTATGATATGAGTAAATACCATAACTAATGATGCTTAACCAACAACTGTCCCGAAGTAATATTAAGTGACCACAGTAAGTAATTAAAGTAACTCAGTTACAGTAAATAATTAGTCAAAATGGCGCCAATTAAGAGTCAAATTAGGGTTTAGGAGGCTGCAATTAGAGAAATTATATTATAAGAAGATAAGAAGATTATTATTATGTTTATGTTTAGGGGTGAAAATAAAGCAGCCTGCCCTCAAACGGACTATGATCCGACCTCTACTTCAAGCTAATCCGACAATATCCCGTTTAATAAAATGGTAAGGTTGAAACATTTTAAAATGTCTATTAATTTCAATAGGTCAGTGACTACGGTCTGGCAAGTGCACCAGTCTGTCGTCGAGTAATAATTCACACTCTAGGTGTCTAGAATGAGTTCGTATCCACAGGGATCGTGCCGCAGCTTCACTAGCGTTATTTAAGTTTGTGATAGTTTGCATTCGCTTTGATTTTTGGAAAAGGTTTTTATAAAATAAGCGTAATGCTTTGCAGAAATATAAATAACAGAATGTATAAATAATAGATTCAAGAAATATAGAGGCTAGGTATGGTGGTTGAACTCCCTCCCTTCTTCATATTTGGCATGACCGGTGTATAACATAGTTACTTAGATTATGTTCGGCGGTGAATTATCCTTGTTGTAGTAATACCTTACTATTACACTATGTTTATTAAAGTTTCCCTACATTAACAATTAAGGTACCTACGAGAGCCTAACCTCGATGTGTCACATACCCTAATTACTAAGTGAGTGGTTTATAAACACGCATTATAACCTTCACCAATTAACCTCTAGGTCCTACTATCGGGCTGTTCATCTTCTAAGTGCTCAGATCACACCTAGTGCATGATTCCTCCTCTAACCGCTCAGTTCACGACTAGTGCAGGATGTTACCGTCTCTATACACCTAGCATTATTTACTACGAGTTCCGGACCATACCAAGTCAAAACCTGATATCAATTCTATGGGCGCTCCCGCTTATCCGGCCAGATTACGAGAATACGTTATTAAAGTGCACGAAAGTAAATAACAAACTGACTACCGTCTGGCAAGTGCACCAGTCCGTCGTCGAGTAATAATTCACACTCTAGGTGTCTAGAATGAGTTCGTATCCACAGGGATCGTGCCGCAGCTTCACTAGCGTTATTTAAGTTTGTGATAGTTTGCATTCGCTTTGGTTTTTGGAAAAAGGTTTTATAAAAATAGCGTAATGCTTTGCAGAAATATAAATGCGGAATGTATAAATATTGATTCAAGAAATATAGAGGCTAGGTATGGTGGTTGGACTCCCTCCCTTCTTCATATTTGGCATGACCGGTGTATAACATAGTTACTTAGATTATGTTCGGCGGTGAATTATCCTTGTTGTAGTAATACCTTACTATTACACTATGTCTATTAAAGTTTCCCTACATTAACAACTAAGGTACCTATGAGAGCCTAACCTCGATGTGACACATACCTTAATTACTAAGTGAGTTGTTTATAAACATGCATTATAACCTTCACCAATTAACCTCTAGGTCCTAGTATCGGGCTGTTCATCTTCTAAGTGCTCAGATCACACCTAGTGCATGATTCCGCCTCTAACCGCTCAGTTCACGACTAGTTCAGGATGTTACCGTCTCTATACACCTAGCATTATTTACTACGAGTTTCGGACTAATACCAAGTCAAAACCTGATATCAATTCTAAGGGCGCTCCCGCTTATCCGGCCAGATTACGAGAATACGTTATTAAAGTGCACGAAAGTAAATAACAAACATAATTACTGAATATCATTTATTATAACTTAGACTCAATCACAGACTCCAAATATTCATAGGGGAGTTCATCTTCTCCACCACAACCTAAGGCATCTTATCTTAATATAATAAAACGAGAGTAACTAGAGGCACCCTAAACCCTAACCCTAATATGAATGATCTAGATTTTGACACGTGTAAAAAATATATTATATCAACGGCTATGATAAAAACTTGAATACTATGTTGCCACATCAATTAATGAATGTGACACGTCATATGTTTAAAAACACAATACATGATGTGTCAATATATGATTGGATGTGTGTATAAAATAATTTTATACCAATCCCTAATTTTGTTACATACTAATCATAATTATTGGATATACTAATTATAATCATAATTTTATTTATAGCCTTCAATTATGCATCTTTTAGGATAAATAAAAACTCTTTTATTTCTTTCTCTTAAGAGTGTATCTTTCACATTAATTATAGCCTTAAATTATCCATCTATTTTCACTTTTTCTCACGTATTTACTTTTTTTTATTTGATGCAGATTTGACTTTGGGGTTCTATAAACGTATGGATTGCTATAGATATTTCAGTTGTTTACTTTCTGATTATAGTTTGTAATTTTCCATATTAATTCTCTATTCTTTTTTAATTTGATTTTTATTCCAATAGGTATGGATTCCTAAATGTACGAATTCCTAAAGGTACGGATTCCATTTTTTTTTTAGTGTTTCATATTAATTCCGATTCTTCTATTTAAAAAAAAAAGGATTTTATTTTTCTTAAGTTTCTTATATTTTCTATTGGATGCAGATTTTGCTTTGGGGTTCTATAAATGTATGTACTCCTATGAATATTTTTAGGTGTTTGAATTCTGTTTTTTTCTATTGGATCATATTAATTTTGATTTTTAGGTTTTGTTTGAATTCTTAAGTTTCGTATTATTTGTTGATGTTGTTGTTTCACCAAAATTTACTAATTGTTCTTCTTATATGTTTTGTTTTAATTTCTTAATAGAGTGCAGTAATGCTTTCAAAGATGTTTACCAGTCAGGAAGTTAGGTGTTTTGCAACTTTGATTCATCCTTTAGGAAATCAATTTGACGTATAAGTGGAAAAAATTAATGGGAACATTTGTTTTTTCCTTATATTTCAGTGTTTTGAATTAATCTGCTTATTGTAATGTCAAATTTGTTTCTTATAAATCAATAGTTTTCAATAGTTTCCTGTCATTTGAATTTCACCATCTTTTATTTTAACATAAATATATCTATCTTACTTATTTCTAATTTCTCGAATTACTTATTTCTAATTATGTATTATATTAAACTCTAATTTGCTAAGTAAATTGGCAGGCTAATTCTAATTAATTGTACCTGATAAGCATGAGATAGCAAAAAAAAATCCCGATAAGCACAAGAAGAATAATTATGCATCATATTAATTAATAATTTTATTATTTTAAAAAAAAGATTTGTTAACAAAAAAAAATATGCCACACGCAAATGATAAGTATGAGAATGCCATAAAAAAAATATTTCATGATAAGCATGAGAAGGATAATTATACATTATATTAATTAATAATTTTAATATTATTTTTTTAAAAAAAATTGTTAACAAAAAAACTATATAACACACACAAATGATAAGCAAAAAAAAACAACAAATATTTGAAGCTTATCTTGCTTGAAACTTATCTCTCCTATTATTATTCCCGGATTAAAGCAAAAATTATTTGGAATTCACATCTAAAAGGCCAAGAAGATTCTACACTATGACCCCGTTTGAATTGGTTTTTTTTTTTTTTACAAAGTTTGAATTGGCTTATTTAAAACTTATATGAACTTATCTATCAACATAAGTCACTATATTAATATTTGGATAAATTAATAAAAGCTTATCACATTTTTATAAACTACTTATACCTATTTTGATAAGCTCTCCCTTATTAGCTTATACATGTGCTCATACGTCAGCTTATATAAATTTGGAAAGCTTCGATTATTGCCTCAGCCATTCGGATTAACATATTTTTTTCAAACTTTTATTCTAACTAATCTTTATTTTATCTTTGTCTTTTTATGCTTATCCATCTTATCTACACACTTTTGTTTTTCTTTTTCGACCGAAACTCTCTGTTTTTCATTTAAGTTATCTTTTTTTACTTCTTTTTTGGTAACGTAGCTTAATGAATTTTTTTACTTTATTTATATAGATAATTATATTTCTAATCATGGTTTGATTCTTTAATTTTGTTTTTTGAAATTATAATCATATTAACATTCTATAGTTGCCTATAAAATGACACATCCAAACAATTTAATTTATATAAGTACTTTTAGTGTATATATATCCAAATACAAAGGGCTTATTGAGCATAAGAGCTTATGATGTAAGTTCTCATACTATAAGCTTTAATGCTATAAGCACATGTATAAGCTATTTATCCAAACGGACCCTAAATGCTTACTACTATAAATAATCACACATTATCAACATTTCCATTGTATAATTGAATGATTGAACCCGTGCGCGCACGGGTAAAAAGTCTAGTAAATTATAAAGACTACATATTTAAATTACAAGAAATTATAACCTAAATACAAAAGCTTAAAGAAATCATACCTTGCTGAGTTAGTTTTCCCGTAAGGGGAGAAAACTATGCCCAATAGAGCTCTTCTGAACCTCTCCTTATAGTAGAGAGTGTTCTACTATTTCTGAATGAATAAAACAATGAATGAGAGGCTCTATTTATAGTTTTCGTAATGGGCCTCAGCAAGGCATCGCAGCACAATAAGGCCATCGTACTGCGATGTGAAGATTCAGTTCAAAATTATAACTGATCCTGTGCATTTCATCAGCTTGGGCGCCAAGTAACATCATCGTACTGCGTTGTAGGGCATTGTACTGCGATGGAAGATTTTCTCAAGATTAATTTCTTCTGATTGCTTGGCGTGCAAGGAGCTTTCATCGTGGCACGATAGCACACATCGTGCTGCGATGGAATGCTGTATTTCTTCACTTTTTGGGCTTTTTCTTGTCTTTTTGCATCTTGGACTCTGTCTTGATGCTTTTTCTTGCTTTTGTAGGTTTTCCTTCGTATTTCGGCCTGTCTTGGTCATTTTACTACTAATAATAATACTGAAAATGACGTAGAAATTCCAGTCATCACAACCCCAAACTTAAACTGTTGCTTGTCCTCAAGTAACATGCTGTCAGACAAGATCGTTAGAGAAATACGAGATAAATAAGATGATAGGAATTTCACAACCTTGCTTAATATTTCAGCAATGGTACCGGTGATTTCTTACCGCAGCGATCATGCTCAGTCCTGCTAGGCTCTGGAGACGTCAATGGTAGCAAATCGGACAAATGTCTGCAAGAGTCCATGTTCAACTTTTTCTCTCTCTCACATTTGTGTTTTTCGCTCATAATTGAAAGGGTTAACTCTCAATCATCGTACAACCTGCCATTTTACCATAGGCTTGCAAGAATTCTAAGCAACCAGTCAAAATTTAATATACATGCATTATTGGAGGTCTTTTCAGGGTTATAACGTGGCTTAGGTCAAGGTAGGACATTTTTGGGAATAGTAGGCTAAACATTGGAGTTAAGTTCTACTTTGTTGTTCCTTTTTGTGTACGCAACCTTTGTTCCTTAGGGTGCCTTTTTGTGTTGGTATCGGAAAATAAGAACCGGATGTGTCTTTGTATGGTTCTTTTCTATCACTATTTTTTGCCCTTTGGCTCTTTCTTTTGCCCTTTGGCTCTTTCTTTTGCCTTTTGGCTTTTTCATATTTTTTTTTAAGAGACTGTTCTTTTTTAGGGAATTTTTTGATGTTTTCCCGTCTCTTTTTCATTTTTTTTTTTTGTAGTGATAGTTCTCCGTATACCCACCCCAAACTGATGACATTACTTGGCGACCAAGCTGATGAAATGCACAGGATCAGTTATAATTTTGAACTGAATCTTCCCATCGTACTGCGATGAACCTATCGCAGCACGATGGCTTGCTGAGGCCCATTACGGAAACTATAAATAGAGCTCCAATTCCTCATTATTTTTCATTCAGAAATAATAGAACACTCTCTACTATAAAGGAGGTGTTCAGAGGAGCTCTAAGGGCATAGTTTTCTCCCCTTACGGGAAAACTAACTCAGCAAGGTATGTTTTCTTTAGGCTTTTATGTTTAGGTTATAATTCTTTTATTGTAATTTAAATATGTAGTCTTTTGTAATAGACGCCTTAGGTTGTGGTGGAGAAGATGAACTCCCCTATGAATATTTGGAGTCTGTGATTGAGTCAAAGTTATAATAAATCGTTATTCAGTATTATGTTTGTTATTTACTTTCTTGCACTTAAACGACGTATCTCGTAATCTGGCCGGGTAAGCGAGAGCGCTAATAGAATTGATGTTGGGTATTAACCTGATGTGGTCCGGAACTAGTAGTAAATAACGCTAGGTGTATAGAGACGGTAACATCCTAAACTAGTCGCGAACTGAGCGGTTAGAGGAGGATTCATGCACTAGGTGTGAACTAAGCACTTAGAAGATGAACAGCCCGATACTAGGATCTAGAGGCATTGGATGGGTGAAGGTAATAATGCATGTGTAATAAACAACTCACTTAGTAATTAGGGTATGTGACACTCGAGGTTAGGCTCTCGTAGGTACCTTAGTCATTAACGTATGAAAACTTTAATATACATAGTGTAACAGTAAGGTGTTACTACAATGAAGGAAAAGTCACCGCCAAACAATAATCTGAGTAACTATGTTATACATCGTTCATGCCAAATATGAAGAAGGGAGGGAGTCCAACCACCATACCTATCCTCTATGTTTCTGAATCTATTATTATTTATTTATTTATGCAAACATTACGCTACTTTTTATAAAACTTTTTTCCAAAACCCAAAGCGAATGCAAAACCCAACAACTTAAATAACGCTAACGAAGCTTTGGCACGATCCCTGTGGATACGAACTCATTCTACTCAATAGAGTGTGAATTATTACTCGACGACAGACTGGTACACTTGTCAAACCGTAGTCAATGTGTTTTTAAACACAATACATAATGTGTTAATATATTATTGGATGCATGTGTAAAATAACTTTACACGATTGTTGGACTAAGTTTGAGATGCTAGTTGCTCTTATATACATCATTTATCATAAATAATGCATGTTAAGGGCGTTCAAAATTTTATTGGCCTATTAGTCTTTTGTAGAAATAGACTAAATGTTCTATTTGAATTTCTTAACACATTTTTAAATTTTAATAGGTGGGACTTGAAATAGATCAAATACAAAATAAATCTTTAGCAAATAATAGAATGATAGAGAACTAAGTTAGAATAATTTAGGTGAAGAACTTATTCATATTAATTGGCTCTTTTTCTAGTTTAGAGGTCTCAATACAATTGTTCCCAATTTTTGTGCCTTGTATTAATTCCCCAATTGTACTCTCCTATACATTAGTAATTATCAAGCAACATTTGTTGACTCCTTCTTTTGCCACCCTATCAATCTCACGCGCGCCCTATGTTTTGCCATTTTTGCCTTTCCGCTACTTAAGTAGCGGAGGTTATAAAAATGAGAATTTTTTGAAAATAAAGTCCGCTACTTAAATAGCAGACGGAGGTATTTTAATAATTTCGTAGGGCGCGCCCCAAAATGGGTAGGGTGGCAAAAGAATTTCTCACATTTGTTTGAGGCGTTGTCCATCACCCATGAGACTATTGGGCTTCTGTTGGGCCATGATTCATATTGAGACCATTCATTTTACTGAGTAACAACATTGGACTATAATGGGAACATGTGAAACAATTTAGGACAAGCAATGCGATTCAGGAAAAAATATCTATACCGAGAATAAGTTTAGAATTTTGAGGACAAGATTCAAGTGAACCCGTTGGCAATATATAGAGTTAAGTTAGAATAATTTAGGTGAAGAACTTATATTCATATGAATTGGCTCTTATTGTTTGATTGACTTTCTTTGTTCCATTTAAGTTATTATCCACTAAGTAATACTGGTTTATATCTAATGTTTTTGGCATACTTTAGAATCAATGGATGAAATGCAAAAAGTTTGTGTTTATTTCTTGGATAGGTTTTATAGTTCTTTCTGATCCAATCATAGACTAGGCTTAAGCCTTAATTTTTTAAATTAGAAATGACCTATTTAAACAAAGTCTAGTCTGACCTGTATTATTTTCTTTCTTATTTTTTGTTTTGTATTTTTTTTTATCTTTACAGGTAAAATTATATTCAAGGGCAGAAGATTTGAAATATTATTAAAATAGACGAGGACAAATTAAGTTTTGGCTAAAATGCACTTTTGGTCCCCCTATTTTCAAATTTCTGAACTTTTGGTCTCCCTATTTTAAAACTCAGCTTTTTGGTCCCCATATTTTAAAAGTCAACATTTTTTTTAGTCCCCCTCTCATTTGAATGACGTGGCACTGTAGATGATGACGTAGCAATGATGAATAGGAAAAGAATTTACATGTCATTATTTCATTTCTTTTATTATTTAAAATTTCCATTCTCTTATTTTATTTCCATGACAATTGAAATGAAATTAAAAAAAAAACATCAAAGTTACTAATAGTTACATAACAGAGTAAATTAAAACAAACTTCATTCCCAATTTGTTTGTTCCCAAATTATACAATGAACCCTAAATTATGCCATGAAGTGAAATCGACCTAACCCAAAATCCTATTAATCGATGACCCAATCAAAGTGAAACCCACCTTCGTTCGTTCGTTTCCAATCGCTGTTTATTCGTTTTGTTTTGTTCATTCGATTCCAATCGTTTTCTTCTATTCTGTTCGTTAGTTCCCAATCTGTTTCGTGCATTTGTGTTCGTTCATGATGGAGAAGAAACAGGGCAAAGAGGCAACGAAGTATTGTGTGGGCAAGTGATAATATCAAGGTGGGATGTGGATAGAATGTCTTATAGGCAAGTGGAAAAGATGATTAAAAATGAAGGCTATGATAATATCAAGTGTCTGAATGTTGTTATAGTAATATGAAACTTTACTTGTTGTAGGAAAAGAAGGCTAAAAAGAATTCAAATGGGAAAGAAACTATAGGACCAAAGGCACCAAAGACTAAGAAGGAACTAAAGACTAAGAAGGCACCAAAGACAAAGAAGGGGAAGAATGGACCTACAGAAATTGGACAAAGATCGCAAGCACCACTTGCAATAGTTATGCTATTAACTATTAGTATTATGTATGCCATATGAACTGGTTTTTTGATGCTATTTTGTAAGCCATATGAATTGGCCCTTTTTATGATATTTTGTAAGCCATTTTAATTAAGTGGCCTGTTGATCCTATGTACTGAACCATTAGCAGTTTTGTTTATAAGTAAAGAATTGGCCTTAGGATGCTATTTTGTAAGCCATTATATTTGGCATGTTGATTATGTAAAGACAATGTGCAACTTTAGCATCAAACCAGTTTATGTGAATAGCAATTATGCTACTACTATTTTACTTAAATTACAGATTTCTTGGTAATATATGCCCAAAAACTCTGCAGAAATTCTGTTATAATGTGAATAGAAGTTTATGTGAAATTTAGCAATTATAGGTCTGTTATAATGTCTGGAATTGTGTCCAGGATTTGAGGCAATACATGCCCAAAAACTTTGCAGAAATTCTATTATAACGTGAATAACAGTTTATGTCAAATTTAGCAATTACAGGTCTGTTATAATGTCCGAGATTGTGTCCAGGATTTGAGGCAATATATGCCCAAAAACTCTGCAGAAATTATGTCCAACTATCAAAAGCATAGTTTGACATTCAACTATCAAAAGTTCTTTAGATTCTTGCTTGTTCTGCTATCTGATAACAGCCTCAAGTTTGATTGAGTTCTGTTACTTGATAAGCCTTCTCAAATTTATAACAAAAAAAAAAGCCTTCTCAAATTATTAGTAGTGAATCTAAATCATTAGTATTAGTTTAGATGTCATAATTCAACATATACTTAACAAACTGATAATTAATAGATTTATATATACCCTTAATCATTAGTTGCATCTGAAACATATTAGATGCACCAGTCTCAAAAATTAGTTGCATCTGCTACATGTATGCAGTCCAGTACATTATGCAGAGAAAATATGTCGAAATTATGTCCATATATGCACATAAATTACGCAGAAATTTAACATAATTAGAATAATTGATTTCATTCACATTAATCATCATCACAGAACAGATTGAACTGTTAAAAACCTTACATTGTTAACCCCTAAACATCAATTGCACAACATATAATTAACACCTAAATGTCAACTAAACAACACATCAGACATACCTAAATTTCAACTAAACAACACTAATCACCTAAACATCAACTACAAATCAACTTTCTCCTTGCCCTGTTTCTTCTCCATTTCTCAGTGACGACGAAGACACGAACGCAGATGACGAAGACACAAACGAAGAACGCAGGTGAGAATAGTAACGCGTGTGAACAGTAACGCGGGTGAGAAGAACAACACGAACAGAGAAGAACAACACGGACGAAGAAGAATTGGAATTTAGGGTTCGCTAGAAATTTGCGATTTGGGAACAAACCTTTTTTTCGAAAACGATTTGGGAACAAACATGAATGAAGTGGTAAGCACTTTTGGATTTGGATTTTCTTTATTTATTTCAATATTATTATATTTTAAATAATAAAAAAAATGAAATAATGATATGGTAAATTCTTTCCCTATTCATCATTGCCACGTCATCATCTACAGTGCCACGTCATTCAAATGAGAGGGGGACTGAAAAAAAATGTTGACTTTTAAAATAGGGGGACCAAAAAGTTGAGTTTTAAAATATGGGGACCAAAAGTTTAGAAATTTGAAAATAGGGGGACCAAAAGTGCATTTTAGCCAAAAATTTATTATAATCAGTACTAAAATTTTATAGTAATATTAAAATAAATGTGCCCGTGCATCGCACGGGTCAAAGTCTAGTTAACTACTTACAATATATTAAAGGGTTAATAGGCTTTTACCCCTTTGCAAAGTAGGCGAATTTTGCGTTACCCCCTTGAAATTTTTTTCTTTGAGATTACCCCCTTGCAAAATTTATTTTTTTGATTTACCCCCTTTTGCTGACGTGGCAGAAAAAACAACATAATAACCGATTTTAAAACAACACTTTTTAAATCGGTTGAACAAAATAACCGATTTAAAAAGTGCATCCAAGGGGGTAAATCAAAAAAATAAATTTTGCAGGGGGATAATCTCAAAGAAAAAAATTTCAGGGGGGTAACGCAAAATTCACCTACTTTGCAGGGGGTAAAGACCTATTAACCCTATATTAAAAGAAACTACTACTAAAATACCAAATTTGTCCAATTAAGTTTAATAATATTTCAGAGTTTATGCCCTGAAATGTAATTTTAACACTAAACTAAAAAAAGATATTAATCCAATATATTGAACAAAAAAAAATTAATTAAAAAAAATTACGCATTAAAATAGGAACAAAAATAAATATAAAAGATACGCATAAAAAATAGTACTAACCTTTTTTTGAATGAAAAAATAGTAACTTAAAAATAAAAGAACATTAAAATAGAAACAAAAACATAGTGAATTTTGTTTAGCCACTACACCACTCCATTACTCCTCCGACCTTATTTATAAACAAAAATTGTTTTTTAGATTCATTCAATAACTAAGATATCTAACTTAAATATATAGATTGAATACATTATTTTTCCAATAAACCTAAAAATCAACTTTTGCTAAGGCCAAAAGGAGTACTTTTTTGTCCCTAAAGTGCATAGAATGTGCAGCTCTTTAAAATTTGTTCTCACTCTGCCTTGAAACAACAAAAAGAAGGATATAATGTTCTCACTCTTTAATGGCCGCCGTTCTCCTCTTTCACAGCTCTCTCTCTCCCTTTCTAAAACGCAATCATGTTCCATATCTACCTCCGCCTTCAGATGCGTTTCCAGCCACCACGAAGTTCATCGAGGAAAACAAGCATGAAATGCCTCCTTTCTGATTTTAGTTCACAATCTATGCATCTTTATCGGCCACCATCCCTTCCGCCACGGTAAAGGTATTTCCGACCAAATGGGTCACCTTACTCACTCCCATGGCCTCATTTTTGTCGGCTTTGTTTCTAATTGACACCTCCATAACCCTGTTTTGCCAATTAGGTTTTAGACTTTAATGTTTTGCTTCTATTGCAGGATTGAGAAGAATAGAACCTATGAGTGGCCATGAAGTTGATAGAAAGTAAGTTTTAAAGTTTATCTAACCTTTTTGTTTCTTTATTTTCATTTGATTTTAATTCTATTAGTTGATTAAACTTGCATTGTTCTGTTTGTGATTTATCCCTTCCTTTTGTGAAAATCACTGTGTTGTAGTTATTAAGTTTTCTATTTTAAAAGACAATAAGAATTAGAAGCCATGAAGCCTTTAAGATCATGTGAAATTTAAGAATTAGACAGATCTATGTTGTTTCATTTTCTACAAATCTTCTTTCTAATCTCTAATTTTATTAAGTTGAATATGCAAATTGCCATTTTTAACTCATAATTTTAACTCTTTTTTGATAAAGGGATGTTAATTTAAGAATCTTATTTGAATATAGAATCACATGTTTGGAAGGACAAATCACAAGGTAATCTTCATATGGTGAAGAAGATTAGATCCCCAAGTTTGAGTGGTATGGTTTAACAAATAGTATCTTTAAATTTGCATCAATCTTCATCAATCAAATGTTTTTGGAAAAGAAAAAATGTTTTTGCACAATGCATCACATCATGGTGCATTCTTTCTTTTGTATCTCTTTATCATTTTTAGTTTGGGATTGAGAAATAAATTTGTGGTTAGCAATTCTTTTTCTTATTCTAACATAAAGAAATATTGTAAAGGTAGCAATCCCTTACACTTTTCTGCTGTAGATTTTCTTTAGCTTCAAAATGCTATGAATATTGGTATGTGCGACTACCGTTTTCATTTATCACAATTTAAAGTCATAAAAGATTTCAATTTAGGATAACCAAGAGTTGAGCTACTATTTTTTAAATCAAAAGAAATTGAGACTAACTCTTATAATCTAGAATATGTTTATTTTTGTTCCATTGAAGTTTTCGTTTGATGTTTGTTTTGTGAGTGTTTTAGTTGATGTTAGTTTCTTTTTATGTTATTTATATGCCAAGTTTGAACCGGTTGGATTGGATGGTCAGTAGCGGTGAAGACGGCAGGTTGCTGGAGCCAAGGTGCAAGTGAAGGTTTGTTCATTTCTCTCATTCTCTCTTTCTCTTAAATACAATTGGTGGTATTTTTCCTTCTTATTTTATCTTCTGATCGATTTAATGTAAATCAAATCCAATTAGTTTGTTTATCGTTGTTTCGGCTTTATTATATGTGCATCTATCTACTTTTAATAATGATCTCCAATCCTCTTTTAAGTGATAATCAACATGGTAGCAGATCAACACGGTAGCAAATCAAGTGAACAAGTTTGATCTACATGTTGTATGGCCCAAATTTTTTTTCCTCCCCAATTTCTAGCGCGCCCCCAATTTTTTCCCTCCTCCAAACTTCTAGCGCACCCCCACCCAAATTTCTAGCGCGCCCCCCGTTTCCAATTAAATAATAACTTTTGTTCCTTTGAAGTATATATTATAAGAATCCATTTTTAATTAATTTTCGTCATACACCCCCTCGAAGCCCCAACATAATAACCAATGTTTCAATGTATAACATCTTGAAACCAAATAACAAGACTAATGGTTTCAATGTATAATGCTATGAAACTATTTAACTAGAATAATGGTTTCAGTGTAACTAGAATAATAGTTTCAGTGTATAACGCTATGAAACTTTTTAACTAGACTAATGGTTTCAGTGTATAACAGTATGAAACCATTTAACTAGACAAATGGTTTCAGTGTATAACGCTATGAAACCATTTAACTAGAATACTGGTTTCAGTGTATAACGTTATGAAACCTTTTAACTAGACTAATGGTTTCAGTGTATAACAGTACTAATGGTTTCAGTGTATAACAGTATGAAACCATTTAACTAGACAAATGGTTTCAGTGTATAACATCTTGGCATTAATGCTCATTTACTATAATAATGGTCATTTAACAAAACGATATAAAACCAGAGAGAGTGAGGTATCCCCAAACGTTCCAAATAATTAAAAATACCCTAAATAAAATTTTGGGAAAATTTTATTAATATCTGATATTTATAAAAGCATATTTACCTTATTTAATTAACTAAAAATAGTTCTAAGTCTCAAAAAAATACCTAACTGGTCCCAAAATTCCCAGAAAATTATTTCCTATTTTTTTGTAAAAAAAATAAAAAAATTTGGAGTTTCCTTGGCACCGCACGCGCCCCCACGCGCCTCCACGCGCCTCCGGTGAGAGTGGGCGTGGAGGCGAGTCACTGTTCATCATCTTTCTCACCCATTTTCTGCAGAAACGGAGCGCGGAGGCGAGTCACTGTTCATCATCTTTCTCACCCATTTTCTGCAGAAACGGGTCGCGACAACCCGGTTCGTCGACCCGGTTCGTTCTCCCTCAATAATCAACGAAACTCGACGTTCTTTATACCGTTTTGATCGTCGTTCGATTTTATGAATGTTTTAGGTATTAATTTTCGAAATCGGTGATCTAATCGCATATGAAATGTGGCCGAAATTGAGCAAGCAAAAAAACAAAGTTATTCAGTTATGATTATTACGCGTGTTGTTTGGATCTGAGGGTGGATATTGACTTATGCACGGTGCATAAAAAATGCCTTATGCATAATAACCTTGGCCTATTGTCTACTATCATGTATTTCGATCAACAATAGTTAGAATATAGATAAAAAAATTCAGATATGCAAAAACAAAGAATACTTAGTTAAATAGTATAATATGGAGAAAAGAAAAAAATACATGAAAACTAAGTATTCTTTGATCATCACCTTGTTACTTGTGTGCTTCATCTTGTTGTATACAAATAATGTCTTTCAACTTTTCTACAAAACAAAAAATCAAGTAATTAGTAAAAATGTAGTTGAAGATGAGAATGAAAGAGAAGAGAAAGAAATGATAAATGATAAATGAAAGTGGAAGTCAAAAAGGGAATTGAAATATAAATTTATAGTGAAACTCAAATCAGGAAAGAGGGGGAAAAAGAATGAGTTTGAATTTCGAAATTTGAATGGAAAGAACAAACCATGACTTTGGTGACAAATGTTACTATTCATTAAAGACACTTGTCAGTCATATAAGCAGTTAGGGCATTTTGGTATTTTCAACAACCCATTTCATTCTTAGATTATATAGGAGATTGGTAACTCTATTTCCTTGTTAGTCATGCACAGACTTCGGACTTCTCTCTCTTTGAACAAGTTTTTTCTGTGTTTTGAAGCTCTCCGCTGTCGTGTCATCCATCGGCCTTGTTTTGAAGATTTTTCCTCCCTTGCGTCATCACATGTTAAAATTCTCTCCTTTGCCTTGTCATCTTTTCTGATTTGTTCATATTATTTCTTCCCTTGTCATCACTTTCGCGTGCTCAAACTCTCTCCTCCGTTGGTTTTTCATTTCAGCCTATTCAGAATCTCTAAGCTGCGACTTGGTATTGGTTTCATCTCAGTTGTGGTTTTACATCGGTTTTGTTTCAGTCCCTGTTTGATATTAATTTTGTCTCATTTGGGGTTACACTGGTTTTGTCTTTTGCAGTTTTCCATCAGTTTTGTCACAACTACTTTTTCACTGGTTTTTGTCTCTACAGTTTGACACTTCTTTTTCACAATTCCTGTGTGGCCTTGGTTTCTTTTCTAGCTTCAATTTGGTCTTGATTCTTGTTCCAAAGTACCTGGCCCTGACAAGCTTTAGTTTAAGGGAAATTATATTATCTTAGATTATCTTGAACTATCTCTAAAGAGTGGTTTCCACATTTCTTTGTTATTATTATGCTTTGTTTCTCTTTTTAATTAGGATTTTGAGTGTTTATTACCATAAATAAGGGGTAGTGTTTAGTGTTTTTTTAAAATAATTATCCAATTCATCCTTGAATTTGTAATATTGTATTAACCTAGGGTCTTAATTCTTTTTCTTTTCCTCTTTATCTAAAGCCTATAACTTGCTGATTAATTTATTTGTTGTACAGTTCTCCTTGCTGAGAATGGGAGGCTTAAAAATGTAGGCATCATCGCAAAGAGGTTTGCGGAGTTGGCAATGGCATATAAGGGAGAAGTGAAAGCAATTGTGACCACTGTTTTGGTAAGTTGTGCTTCTTTGATGGCTTGTTTATTTGTAAAACTAACAAGGTACCCGTGCTATTGCAATGGAGAACTGAAAATCCCTTTGTAAAGTTTCTGTCCTTAATTTTTTTTTTTGCTATTTAGTTGTCCATTGTTTAATTTGGTTAAATCAATTTGTACCTGATTCCAGTTTGAATGATTCTATAGTATTATAGAATTTTGAATTAAAATACAATAATTATTTTACTCTTGTAGGTTTATATGTGGAATTTTTTGCAATTAGGTAGTATTTTATCGTCTATGGGCTAATTCAATAGTTGTGACTTGCTTACTGATTTTTTTTTTCCTTTCATATGTTGTACATTATTTAGGACTGATTCAATTTTTTTTAATTTTTGTTATCATGTAGTTTGTTATTATTGATTGATTGGATTAATTTGTTTTTCTCGTGGTTGTTAGACTACTTGGCTATCACTTAGAAGGGGGTTGAATAAGTGAACCTTGAAACAATGTCGTTTTTAAAAAAATTATTTGTTTCAATCGAGCGCAAGCGGAAAACCACCGGATCGGTAGTCTATGCACCGATTGACCAAAGGAAACGTAGTATAAGCCTTTGAACGTTTTATGAAAAGATTTGAAATGATAGAGTTCAAAATTTGAATTTAAACAATGAATTAAATTCAGTCCCAAGCAAGTTACAATATCGAATTAAACACAATCACAATCAAGCATAACAATTGAATTTTTTATGTTCCAATACGAACATGAAAAATTCAATCGTTTCAAGAAATTAATGAAATTATAACAAATAAAATATTGAGAGAGAGAGAGAGAGAGAGAGAGAAACACACAACGATTTGATTAGGGAGTTCCCCGGATTTCGCGTCGTCCACACGTTTGTCCGAGTATGTCTCCCCTCAAATAACCAAACGGGTTATTTGAGAGTGTATAGATCAAAAATGATTAACAACACGTGCACAGTTTACAATTGAATCTTATAAACCTATAACGAGACAAAAAGTAAACTATGCAACAAAACCTCGACACACAACGAAACTTCGCCCTCTGATTCCAACGATCCGACCCGTGCCAAACCGCACTCGATCGTCCAGTTGAGTCCTTCGTTTCTTGTTGTCGATCCTTCAAGACAAGTACGATCTTGAATCCTTTGAGAGAAACTAGAACCTTCAACACACAATCCAACCCGACTACGATTCTGATTCACCGCGAACCGTATCGAACGTTATCATACAAAAATGCAACCTCTATTGAATTGATCCCATACTCAAACTTCAATTTTGATTGCAACCTTTGATGAAGATGATGAATTTGTGTTGAATGAAACCTTTGATTCAAATTCTCACTCAATTTGCAACCCAAAGCGTTTTCTGATCTTTCACACTAGTTTCCTCTGATTACAATGACACATCACATTGCTATTTAAAGAGAGAAGAATTGAGCAAATTTGGGCAAAATTCAACATACGTGTATCTATACAAATGATGGTTTGTATCGATAAAAACCCTTTGACCAGCGTTCAAATTGAAAATTTTGACCTATGTATCGATACAAAGATGTATATGTATCGATACATATATCAGTTTCTTGAAATCTTGACTGATATGTATCAAATCATGCAAGCATGATTCGATACATCAAGCACTAACTGGTTTTCTGAGAGACATATGTGTGTATCGATACATGCAAGCATGATTCGATACACTGATGACCTTCTGGCTCTGAGAAACCACTTTTGTATCGATACAAGTGATATATGTATCGATACAAATTGCACAAAATCAGTCTGAAGTAATTTCAGGACATTTGTATCGATACACATGTTTATGTATCGATACATAATACCTAAAAATCAGTTTTTCAAAGTTTAAAAATAGTTTTTCGCTGTCAAGTCATTTGTAACATTGCCAAAATATGTTCTACTCTATTTTCATGTGTTTTGACAATTATTAAAACAAGAGGATGAACTGGTGCACTTACATTGGTCAATTTGCATTTCTGTTTTAGGTCCCCACTGCTATGTTTGGGGTTCAGGAAACTATGCCTCTGCTTTGTATATTGCAGCGGTTAAAGCTAATGCAGCGGAAAAGGTTGACCCCGAGCCTGCTCAATTTGTAGTCGGTAAAGAGTAGTGCCATAACTTCACAGTTTATAAAGGACTCCAAAATTAAGGTAATGCAATATATTGGTTTTGAATTGTGCATTATTTTGTGTGATTAGTAGAAGAAAATATGAAAAAGCTAATTCAATATTTTTTGGGCTAATTCAATAGTTGTTACTTGCTTACTGATTTTTTTTCTTTCATATGTTGTACATTATTTAGGACTGATTCATGTAGTTTGTTATTATTGATCGATTGGATTGATTTGTTTTTCCCGTGGTCATTTTGCATTTCTGTTTTAGGTCAGCATTATAAATAACATTTTAAAATAGGTCAGCATTATAGTAGATCATTAAGCAAGGATTAAGCATAAAAAATTATGAGTAAAACATACTTCAAATAGAATAGAATTAATTAATTATAGCCATTAATAGTCAAAACAATGATTCCTCTCCCCTACTTACTTTTATTTATGCATGAAAAGTTAAGCAAGAAATGTTTGCATAAAAAGTAAATAATTTGTCTGGACCAAAAATTAAAATAAAAAAGATAATTTATTCGATGAAGAAAATTTATGAACCAAATACATTTTATGTGCTCTTATTATATTAATGAACATGTTTTACTGCTTATTTCTTTTTTGTTTAATTCCAGTTGCAGTTAGGAAGTAAATTCCTCCATAGACAGTTTTGGTCCGATTGTTCAGGACGTCTATATGACGATGATCTACTCGACATCGATAAGTTACACGCTGAAGTAGATTGCCGTCGTGAAGAAACAATGACCAAAATTGACGATCAAGGTCAATGTGGTAAGAAGGAACAATGACTAAATTTGCTAACACACAAAGAGTTAAAATAAAGATCACTGTTTAATTTTTTTACTTTTCATGTCAGGTTCATGTTGGGCGCATGCAGCCACTGCAGCTGTAGAATCAGCGATTAGTATATACGGAGGAGAATTACAAAAGCTGTCTTCCCAGGAGCTGATTGAATGCGATTCCGGAAATGATGGATGCAATGGCGGTAGGGCAAATAAAACTTTTGAATACATATGTAAAAATGGTTTACATAAGTATGATGATTATCCGTCTAAAAAGGGTTCGAAAACATATATTGTGGGACACAAAGAAATACCATTCAAGAATGACGGGGATGACGAAAACCGTCTGAGACATGCCGTTTCCCGTCAGCCCGTCACTGTTTCAATAGCTGTTGGAGACGAGTTCAGCAGTTACAAAGGCAGACACGGTGTATTTAGGACCGAAACTGAGTTTTGGGTGCCTCATGCTGTTTTGGTCATAGGTTACGGAGTTTTAGACGGAACAAAATATTGAATTATTAGAAACTCCCATGGGGAGTCTTGGGGATACCAAGGATTCGGTCTAATAGAAAGAGATATCGGCAGAACCGGCAGAAGGTTTGGTATAACTTTTGATGTTTGTTATCCTATAGTGGTGACAACATCTCAGGGGGAAGACTCATTGGTAATATTATCGGCTAGTATTTTCCGGAAATTATCAAAAGATGTAATCGGAAAACACTAGCTGATAATATTACTAGTGAGTCTTCCCCCTGAGATGTTGTCATCACTATAGGGTAACAAACATCAAAAGTTATACCAAACCTTCTGTCCGTTCTTCCGATATCTCTTTCTATTAGACCGAACCCTTGGTATCCCCAAGACTTCCCATGGGAGTTTCTAATAATCCAATATTTTGTTCCGTCTAAAACTCCGTAACCTACGACCAAAACAGCATGAGGAACCCAAAACTCAGTTTCGGTCCTAAATACACCGTGACTGCCTTTGTAACTGCTGAACTCGTCTCCAACAGCTATTGTAACAGTGACGGGCTGACGGGAAACGGCATGTCTCAGACGGTTTTCGTCATCCCCGTCATTCTTGAATGATATTTCTTTGTGTCCCACAATATATGTTTTCGGACCCTTTTTGGACGGATAATCATCATACTTATGTAAACAATTTTTACATATGTATTCAAAAGCTTTATTTGCGCTACCGCCATTGCATCCATCATTTCCGGAATCGCATTCAATCAGCTCCTGGGAAGACAGCTTTTGTAATTCTCCTCCGTATATACTAATCGCTGATTCTACAGCTGCATGCGCCCAACATGAAAAGTAAAAAAATTAAACAGTGATCTTTATTTTAACTCTATGTATGAGCAAATTTGGTCATTGTTCCTTCTTACCACATTGACCTTGATCGTCAATTGGGCTCAGGCATATGATGAGTAAGTCAAACTTTTCTACTGATTGAATTACAATGTTTTGTTTTGGCTGATCTATTTAGAATTTTATGTTAGTGTTTATGTCTGATTTTCTACATTTCCCTTTTAAGATAAATATTTCTTGCCCCTTTTTCCTAGTTATTTTTAGTTGAAAGATACCTGTTTCAGCTCTTTTTCCAAAGGCAAAACTACCCGGAGAACCTCTCAACATTCATTGATTATCAAATGTAAACCACTATTATAGACATTAATTGTTGGGATGTATATTCCATTTGTAATTAATCAACCTATAACCTAATGAATTATAATAATAAAAATAATTCATAAAAAATTATAAGATAGTGTTATATATTCTAACACTATACTTTGGTTGTTCCCACTTATGTTCTGCTTAAACTTGAAATTGTTACATACCATCATGAAGGTTATTCTCTTGAATTAATCAAAATCTCTTTTGGGGTTATGTGAAGGTTCTTGAATGAGCAAGTTGCTGCCAAGCAGCGGTCAGATAGCTCAAGGGGCGTGTATGTGTTTTCAGATTTAAATCCTTATGTTGGTCATCCAAATCCACTAAAAGAAGGCCAAGATCTCTTCAGGAAAGGGCTTCTAAGTGAAGTTGTTCTAGCACTAGAAGCTGAAGTCTTGAAAAACCCTGAAAATGCCGAAGAATGGAGACTACTTGGAATAGCACACGCAGAAAATGATGATGATCAACAGGTTTGGTTATGCCTTATTGATAATAAATTCCCCTATTTGAGTAGACTATTATGACATATGCTATTATTGTCTAACTACTACAAGTTTAATACACTAACATGGTGTACAGATTTTCTACAGAATAACAATTTTTATCAATTAATTTGTTTGATCTTTATTAAAATTTTGAGAGTTAAGCCTTGGCGCAACTGTAGGATTAACTAATTGATGAGTCCTTTTTCTCTAATTTTGGACATTCATATGTGGATATTAGGCTTTTCCTGGAGTTGGACCTGAACTGTGGGCAAATGAATTTGCAAAAAGACAACAAAATGGAGCAGTTGAAGACCAGTGGGTGGATGAATTTTCTAAGTTGAATGTTAATGACTGGGCAGATGAATTTGGTCAGCAGGTTAGTGAAGGAGCCTTTGGGGAAGGCTCTTCAGATAATTGGGCTCAGGCATATGATGAGTAAGACAAACTTTTCTACTGATTGAATTACAATGTTTTTTTTCCCCTTGCATAAAGAGCTATTCGCTGGATTTATATATGAAAAACACCTTTTCTTGTAAGTATTTATGGAATGACTCTGATCTATGCCATTTTGTATACTCATGCTCTCTTTGTGAATTGTTAGTACTTCCTTGATTAGAATTAGAAGTTGCGAACAGATCGGAAACTGTTTTTGTCTGATCTATTTAGAATTTTATGTTAGTGTTTTGGTCTGATTTTCTACATTTCCCTTTTAAGATAAATATTTTAGGCCTATTTTTTATCCCCTTTTTCCTAGTTATTTTTAGTTCAAATATACCTGTTTCAGCTCCTTTTCCAAAGGCAAAACTACCTGCAAAACCTCTCAACATTCATTGATTATCGAAACCTGTTCCATTGCATCTGTCAATTCTTCCTGGCTTATCTTTCTCATCTGATGAGAAGATTGAGAATTAGTACATATGCTACCTACTTCAATGTGAGGCAACGTGTTTTGTTGTGTTTAAATTAAGTTGCATACATTTAATTTAAATTTTTCCTATCTGTTTTATAAGTCACTAGCTACGAGTTTGCTGATTTATAATCTTAGTTTGATTTATGTTATTTTCTCCTTTCTATTTTTTACAGGTAGCCTCATTGGAAAAATTGTACAAGTTTTTTGAAAGACCGAGGACATTGATTTTGCGCTAGGAATTATGATTTTGGCATTCCCTGTGTTTAGTGCTACAACTTTTGTTGCTTACACATGTGAATATGTAACTACTATCTAGATGATTCAAGTGTCCTTTAAACAATTTCTTGGCCTAGTGATCTGTCGTGTTTGTTTTTTGCTAAGTGATTTCGAATGTATAGGCGTCATTCAATGATGCAGTTGGTATATATAGAAGTAATGCATTGTAGTATAGTACAGTTTGTCATGAACTTCTACATCTCTTATTTTGTGCAATCTTCATTCTTCACACTGTGCTTAGATCAAATTTACTTGTTAGGTGGTTTTTACTTTTGATTGATGCATAGTATAATATTGGAATCTAGGATTTTGTTACGCTTTTGAATTTCTTAACACTTTCTCACATCTTGGATACAAAATACACTATCTTGGGAGTGTATTGTGTACAATGTTGACATAATATGTTGCAATTCTGTCTTCAAATAACAGTACTAGTTCATTAGAATGATTAATTGACATTTAAAATGGTATATAATTATTTGGAGTGGCATCAATTCAATGATATATGGAGTTATACAGATGAAGATACTTCTATTTTAAAATACAATAAGTGTTTTGTTTTGTTTTTTAATACTACTGTTCATTTTATTTTGTTAAAATGCTAAAGATAAAAAAGTTATAGATAGAAAAGTTATTTGAAAATAATAATTTAGTTTTAAGTTAAAGTAGTTTATGAACTACAGCAAATATTTACATAGAGGCTGGACCTGTTTGTTTTCATTACCTATTACCTATTTTAAAAACGTTATACAACATTGAAAACAAGTTACTCCTTCCGTTTCAATTTAATTAAGACAGTTGACCATTTTACACATATTAAGAAAAATGCATAAATGAATGAGAGGGAATATTACTTTTACCAAATTACCCTTATTATTTTGTTTTTATAAAATCAAATTTTTAGGAAGAAAAAAAATAAATGTTTTCTTGTTTCTGCAATAAAGCCCCATTAAATAGTACATGCATGTGTATGACACAACCAATTAAATCAAAAACTACTCCAAAGCACCACCAATTAAGCTGAAACGTTGCAATGCTAGCAGGTTGTGGTGTATCCATACGTGAACAACAACACCAAGATTAGTGTATCTATGCACTTTTTCTGTCAAAGTAATTATTAGAAAAAAAGTTTGTATAAAAGCATTTATAAAGTGTAAAAATGGAAAAATAACATAAAAAAGCTGAAATGGCTCAAGTATTATGGGACAAATTTTTATTACAAATGGCTCAATTAAATTGGAACGGGGGAGTATTATTAAATAATCGTCAAACAATTTAGACCAAAGGAGAATGGCCTACCAAACTCTCACAAGGCAAAAAGGAAAAAGTGAAACGGCAAGGAACAAAAAGCAGCTTTCCTATGATCAAATTTTTTAAGGTCTATGTTAGGACCTCAGATGGGAAATGTGGACCAAATGTGCTGAAAAATTCAGCTGCAAATAGTCCCTAGCCTTGTATCCAATGAACTTGGTGATGTAGGGTGGGGAAACATGCAAGTTAACCGTGGAGAGGGGATTTTGCTAGTAGTAGTACCATCATTCATTTATTTATTTCATTTTCTCCATTCTATTTTTGGTAAAAACTGCGCAAGATTTTAGAAAGATGGTAGTCAACCAAACACATATAATTCCCTAATACTTTACCTATAAAATTGCAAAAGGTGGATAACTCATGAACCCCCGTGACGGAGGTAAAGTATTGATCTATAAAGGGCACAACATGTAGGAAGAAGATTAGTGCAATTAGGACATCATCCAACAGACCAATTATTCCCAATATTCCTGCAGAAAAAGGGAACAAAATTCAAGCATGAGCAATAGATTGTTACGGAAAGTCGAAAACAATTACAGAAATCCAACAATTACTTGTTTGAGAAGTAATGTTCTTGAGAGAAGAAGAAGAAGACGAGAGATTTGAGAGAAGTTGGTATTTTATTGATAAAACTAAATTGTGAAAGTTACAAGAGTGTTCTCCAAAGCCATCAATGAACATAGCTTTATATATAAGTAAAACTAACTAACTAACTCTAGTAACAAACTCTTAACCAATTCAACTACTTAGTTAACTAACTCTTATCAAGTTGTTAACCAGCTGTCACAACAAAACTTGTGAACTAACCAGAGGATTGAATTACAAGCTACAAACAACATGCTCCCTTAATTCAAACCTATACATCATGATCTAATTTGAAACATACCAAGTGCATTCCTTAAACTCAAGAATCTGTCAGTTTTCAAGCTCTTTGTCAGAACATCTGCAACTTGTGAGCCAGTAGCACAATGAACCACTTTTAAGCTTCCTTGATTCACCTGCTCCCAAGAAATGAAATCTAGCCTCTATGTGCTTACTCCTGCCGTGTAGCACTGGATTCTTGGCTAAGTTTATTGCAGATTGATTGTCAATTTGCAATGTAATTGGCTTTTTCACTTCAATCTTCAATTCCGTCAGAACTGAATCAATCCATAAGGCTTGACAAGCTGCATAAGAACCAGAAATATACTCTGCCTTACATGAAGAAAGTGCAACTACTGGTTGCTTCCTTGAACACCAAGCAACTGAAACATTCAAAATCTTGAAGAAGTAACCAGTGGTGCTTCTTCTGTCTACTTTATCACCACACCAGTCAGCATCTGAATAGCAGATGATCTCAGACTTTGCATTCATTGCTGACTTTTGGAAAGAGAATTCCAAACTCTAGTGTACCTGCAATGTACCTTAAAATTCTGGTGGCAGCTTTCATGTGTGATTGTCTGGGATTCTCCATAAATTTACTCACCAGCCCCACTGCAAAACATATATCTAGCATGCTATTGCACAAATATCTCAATGAACCAATTATCTGTTTGAACATTGTAGGGTCCACTGCATCTTCGTTTTCATTCTTCTTTAGCTTGAGATTTGTTTCCATAAGAGTCATGGCACAAGTGCAATCTGACATGTTGAACCTCTTCAAAATTTCCCCAGCATACTTCCTCTGATGTAGCATTAAGCCTTTTGAGGTCTTCAAAAATTCAATTCCTAAGAAATAAGAAATTGTTCCCAAATCTGTCATTTCAAATTCAGTCATCATGACAGTTTTGAACTTCTCAATCTTAGTTATGTCATTCCCTGTCACTAAGAGATCATCAACATACAAATATATAAGAATAATATTTGATGTTGAATTTTGCACATAAACACCATATTCTGACTTACATTTGTTGAAACCTTGCTTCACAAGGAATCCATCTATCCTCTTGTTCCAAGCTCTGGGAGCTTGCTTTAAACCGTATAGGGCTTTCTTCAACCTATATGCCATGTTTTCCTTTCCTTTTATCACAAACCCAGGTGGTTGAGTCACAAAAACTAGCTCTTCTAGAGGTCCATTTAGAAAAGCAGATTTTACATCTAAGTGATACATAGGCCAATCTCTTGCATTTGCTATAGCAACTACAAGCCTTACAGTTTCAATTCTAGCTACAAGTGAGTAAACCTCTGAGTAATCTAACCCTTCTCTTTGCAAAAACCCTCTAGCAACTAACCTTGCTTTGTGCTTTGTTGTTGAGCCATCGGGGTTGAGCTTCAATTTGAAAACCTACTTCACTAATATTGCTTTCTTACCTGATGGTAATTCAACTATTTCCCATGTCTGATTCTTCTCAATGGCACATAGTTCTTCTTTCATGGATTGCTTCCACTTCAGATCATTCAAAGCTTCAAGGTAATTGATAAGTTCTGCTCCTGCTTGCTAGCAGTGCAAAGTGTACTAGATCACCATCTTCATTTACTTCATTGTCATTTACAGTTTCGCAATCCTGTATTCTTGCTGGAATTTGTCTTGGCCTAGTTGATCTTCTGGCTTCATCATTGGTCACCAGAACTTCTGACCTAGTTGATCCTCTGGTACCATCATTGGTCACCAGAACTTCTGCATTTATATCCTCTAATGCATCCTCTGGTGCTTGAATTTCATCCTCTTCTGGATTAGTTTCATCATTAGAAGATTGTCTTATCAGAGGCCTGCTAGTACTACTACCAGTTATCCATCCCAACTCTTTGCTTCATCAACAATAACATCTCTGCTAAATGTCATTTTCTTTGAAATAGGATCATACAGTTTGTATGCACCAGTTACATGATAGCCAACTAGAATCATAAATTCATTTCTATCATCCAACTTCTTTCTCTTTGCTTCAGGCACATGCTTGTGACATAAAGCACCAAAAACTTTAAAGTGACTCACACTTGGCTTCTTACCACTCCAAACCTCTTCAGGGACTTTATCTTTGAGCTTCTTTGTTGGACATTTGTTCAACACATATACTGTAGTGTTAACTGCTTCACCCCAAAAGGATTTAGGAAGATTCATGTGTTTCACCATACATCTGGCCATATCAAGGATAATTCTATTCCTCCTTTCATCCAAGCCATTGTGTTGAGGTGTGTAGGGAGTTGTGACTTCATGTTCCACACCATTCTCAATACAAAATGATTCAAAATTCTTTGAAGTGTACTCACCTCCTCCATCAGTTCTCAGAACCTTGATTCTCTTGCCACTCTGATTCTCAACCAGAGCTTTGAATCTTCTGAACACATCTAAGGTTTCATCCTTTGTTTTGATCAAGTATATCCACATCTTCCTGCTATACTCATCTAGTCATCTACAAAGGTGATGAAGTACCTATTTCCACCAAGAGAGTTCACATCAAATGGTCCACACACATCTGAGTGGACAACTTCTAACACATTTGAAGATCTCATTGGCAAAGAATTTGGGAAAGCATTTCTGGATTGCTTACCGACCAAGCAACCATCACAAATGTTATCTGGAGTTTCAATATCTAAGGCAAACCTATTACCAAACCTTTACTCACTAACTGGTTTAGGTATCTGAAATTCAAGTGACCAAATCTCAAATTCCATAACCGGATTTGCAGATCCTCTGATACTGCTTTCATGCATTCAACTTCTGTAGTGTTGATCATTGTCTTGAATGTTTTGTTCTGTTTTTAACTAATGGTGTTCTCAAAACTAACACATTTGCAGGATCATATAGCTCAAAATACTCATTCTTAATAGTTACTGAAAATCCATTTTCAATAAGTTGACCAACACTAAGCAGATTACAATCCATACCTGGCACATACAAACATCTTCGATCATTGCAGAGTTTCCATTGCTCATCTTGATCACCATGTTACCAATGCCCTCAGCTTGTAATGATCTGTTATCTGCCAATTTCACCTTGCTTTTCTTGGAGTTATCAAACTTGATCAACCAATCTTTTTGACCAGTCATGTGATTTGCACACCCTGTGTCCAAAAACCATGCTCCACTAGCAATTTTATCCTCTGACATAGCAGCCATGAAGGTTACATCTCCATCCTCTGATGGGTCTTGCACTAACTTTGCTTCATCATGAGTATCCTTTGCTTTCTTGGATTTACAATCAGAAGCATAGTGACCTCATTTCTTACAATTATAACACTGAATATGACTCTTATCCTTTTTCTTTGAATTTGATGTTCCTCCTCCTTTCTTGAAGGATTAAGATTTTTCATTAAATGTATTGTGCTTTTGAGAGAAATTCTTATACTTGTCTTGGTTCTTTCCTTTGTACCCACCATTCTTCTTGAATGTTTGAGCCTGCAGAGCTTGCACTGATTCCTGAACACCCTTGCTTTCATTAATCATCAACTCATGTGCCTCTAAAGAACCAACCAGATCTTCCATCTGCATAGTTGCTACGTTTCCTGCTTCTTGGATTGCAACTATCACATGATCAAAATTTGGAGTCAGAGTCCTCATTACCTCTTCTACAATCATTCTTTCAGTCATCTCTTCACCACAAGCTTTCATTGTATGAACCAAGCCTTGAACCTTTGAAGCGTAAGATCCAATCAATTCATTCTTGTCCATCTGCAGCAATTCATATTGCCTTCTCAAGGACTGTAGCTTTACACTCTTTACCTTCTCTCCACCTACATAGTACTTTACCAAGATATCCCATGCCTCCTTTGAAGATTCAGCATGAGAAATCTTATCAAAATTCGCAGAATCTACTGCAGCTTGAATTGCATACATTGCTTTGCAATCTTTCTTCTTCAGATCTTTGCGATTTTGTCTAGCTTTTGCATTTGCATTTGTAACCAAAGCAGGAACTACGTTAGTCACCACTTCTTATGTATCTTGAAATCCAAACAGAGATTTCATCTGTTTATGCCATCTTTCTCAATTCTTGCCATCAAGAATTGGAATATCGTTGGGTAAACCACCATTTCCACTTGCCATTGTAACTCAATGTTGGAAACTTCACCCGAAATCCTGAATCTTGTGATGCTACACACATAACTAGAAGAATTGAATTACAAGCTACAAACAACACAAACTACCAAAATATAGCTCGGAAATTGAAATCAAACAATACTTCTAGAATGATGTCAATAGAGCTGAAGATGTATATAGCACAGAGTGTGACGGCAGATGGCAAAGCTCTGGCACCCACGGCAGCGGAAGGCGGTGCTCCGACGGTGGTCCTGCGGTGGTGGTCTGACGTTGAACATCAATAATTCCATCAATAATTAGTCTAATAAAATTTAGAGAAATTAACTCATATGACATAAGGTGTTATATAGTTTAATATATATGATATGGACTATACAAAGAAAGTAACAAAGAAATATGGTAAGCAAAATCTATGCATATTAATCAAATAAATGTTATTTGCACACAAACATTTTGACAAGAGGAGATTAGAACTTGGAAATTCCAAAAAGGAAAAGTTTTCATATATAGTGGTAGTAATTATGAAACAGGAGATTATAGTATGCATTGACATGTGAGTGAATGACACTCCAATATTTTATTTTCTTTCTTTTGGCAGCATAGGAATTGCCTTGTTGACTTTGAAGTTTGAAATATTCTGTATAATTTGCCATTAATCTTTCTCCGACAACTATAGGAGCACTATGACTTACGCACCAAATATTTAAATAAAAAATAAATTAATAGGGGATGAATCAAATTACACCGGTGTAACATTTGAGTGATGTTATACCGCTCAATAATGCTCTAAGGAATACAAATTTTACAAATGTTAAGAAGTCTCACATCGGTTAGGTGAAGGCCTGAATATTTGTTTATAAACTAGAGGCAATCCTCACCTTACAAGCCGGTTTTGTAAGGATGAGTTAGGCCCAAACTCAAATTTAAGATGGTATCAGAGCCTCTCCACGATCTGCTGGGCCGCCTGCTAACGGGTTTCCGATCAGGCCATCCACCATTTATATCCACGCACCAAAGCCCAATAGTGCTGGGCGTGAGGGGGTGTGTTAAGAAGTCTCACATCGGTTAGGTGAAGGCCTGAATATTTGTTTATAAACTAGAGGCAATCCTCACCTTACAAGCCGATTTTGTAAGGATGAGTTAGGCCCAAACTCAAATTTAAGAACAAAGCTCACCGTTGGATTGAAAGTTTAAATCATGTAGATCATCCATAAGAAATTTTACAAAAATCCAAAATCGTTTGATATGGTATTGAGATCAATCAAGATTAACGGTGTTCAATAAAAACGCATAAACCATTAATTTTGACGAGTCTCAATAGCATATCAAATTATTCGTTAAAGCGTTATCGAACGGTGTAATGTTACACTCAAATGTTACACTGGTGTAATTTGATCCTACTATATATATATATATATATATAATTATGTAAAGATATATAAAAAAGGAGGGGACTAGGTCAAAACCTCCCAAATAGGCATGACAATAAAATCCATACACGCGGGTATCCGCCCGTACCATCTCTGTTTTGACGGGGAAAACCCGAGTTGATTGAGTTTGGGTTTTCCCATATTTTAAAAGACATGGATGAGGCGGGTAATGAGGACATTGATACCCACCCTGAACTCGTCCCCGAACCCGCCCCGTTTATATAAACATCATATTTTATTTTCTTAAATTAAATTATGTATCAAAAAAATATTATATATGTACAAAAAACTCTTAAATTACATTCATATGTTTTATTTTTATTTTAAGTTGAGTATTAGATAAACTATTTTTCCTATTATTTTTTTTTTTAATAAAATCATACTTTAAAACAAAATTGTTCTCAACTTTTAAATCATTTTTTAATTAAAAATATCAAAATACAACTCGAGTTCAAGAGAAGAGAAGCGAGACGGGGATACCCGAAATCTATTGGGGATACCCGAACCCCCGTCGGATATAGGTTTAAGGTTCTACTTTTCATCCCCACTTGAAATGGGGATGGATGTGGGGATACCCGAACTTTATGGGTTTGGGGAGAGCAAAAATTCGAAAAAACATGAAATGTGGACAAACCTCAACTTTTGATTGGTTATTTCAGTCTTGGATGGTGATTTCGACGACAATGGAGAAGAAATCGCACGGATTTGTTGAAGTTTTCGAAAAAAAAAGATTTTGGAGGGGTTTTTTATATTTCTTGAACCAGTTGAAATGAGGGAGGAAGATGGTGTTCGTGTTATATATGATAGGTGTTTGCTATCTGGATAGCGAACAACTTCTTGATTGTTCGCTCCTTACGTAGCGAACAAATGTTTATATGTGGGGGGCGAATGAGACCTCTAAAAAACCTTGACTAGCTCTCTAAGGAGCGAACATCGGTTCGCTACGCAGATAGCGATTATAATTTTCGGGACACCGTGTGATATGATGGGGGTGCGAAAAGTAATTCCCAAATTTGAATTGTGGGATGGAGAATATGATGGTTATTGGGCTGAAGTGGTGGGAACTAAGCAGATCATCCATCCAACCCGTTTTGATTTTTGACTAAAATAAAAGGTAAGTAGGTAACTGAGTTACTAGTACTACACACACGCTAACTAAGTACGAAGAAAGCTAAGTAAAAGTGTGCGGCGCTCTCTCTCTCTCTCTCTCTCTCTCCGCAGATGATGATGCACCTTTTCAAATCTTGTCTGTCCCCAGTCCGGCGGCAGGAGGGAAGAAGACTGATGATGTTTTCTCATTCTCTTCCGTACATAGCACCATATAAAGTTCAATACCGCACCAAGCTTGGTGACCGTCCAGAACACCCTTACCAAATGGTATCTATCTATCTATCTATCTATTTCATCCTGCTCCTTAATTTGCTTGCTTTTATTTCTTTTACAACACGACCTTCCGTTACACTGAATCAATTTTTTCTAATGTACTCTCTGTATTTTACTTTTCAGTCATTCAACGATACACGCAATAACTATAAGTTTAAGGGAGTTAAGTATGAAGATTTCGTGAAATATTTTAACCACTACGGGTGTAGCTATTCAAGAGCAAATTTTTATGATAATTACTGATGCACACAATGATCAGTATTAATCTTTTCATTTGTTTTTCAGTTAAATAAGTTATTTACATATAGATTTGTTTGATTTCCCGTCTTTGTGTGGTGTTTGTTGCTTTTCCATCACGTTTGATTGGATTTGATTGACTGATCAATTACTGAAATTGTTTGAGAGAGTTTATTAAAACAGCGTTTCGTAAATTGTTTTCAACTTGGCTTATGAAAATATCTTATATAAAATAATAAGCATTGTTAAGTTGCTTACCCTAACAAGACCTTATTTACAATGAGTTATTAGAGGCACATTTGTCTCATTCTTGAAGCCAGAATCTTTGATGTATATATCGTATAAGGTAAAACCACATAGATGAATTATCTCAATACTTTATGATGCACATGGCATATAAGGTTAGTCCTCAATTGGTAACTCCTTTACAACATCAATGAGATTAAAAATTAGTAAATTGAATATTTTACAGAAAAGAAGTCTTAAAAAATAAGAAAATTTTCTTAACAACAATCACTATGTTTTCTTTGTTCAGAAATCAATCCATTACCAATATGATATGGTATGAACTTGGTTTGTAACTTAAATGACAACTCTCATTGCCACAAAGAATAATAGCTTGTCTGTCCATAGCATTTACATAAAAATGATCATAATGAATAACACCATCTTTATAGTGTAGTGCAGGCATGCACAACGCATCAAGTAGGTAAATATGCAATGATTTACCATTCTTAATTAGGGAATATTAAACTTGAAACAAATAGCAGTAGCAGTACCCCATGCTAGGTATCATCATAAGATCAAGTATATACATTTGATAAAAGACGGATCAAGTCATCTTAGATATCAACCTATCATGGTACATTGGTACATATGCCATGATTAGCTATTCTTTGGAAGAATTCATTATCATGGTTAGCGTGATACATATCCCAGGACAACTAATAAGATGCAACTCTTTGAAGCATTATTTAGAAATGCATTGCCATGATGAATAATAGTATAAATTACAGATTCATTCAGTTGCCAAAAGATTTTACACAGATATCTTTACTTAATAGCATATATATAGCTGCACGTACTATTGGAAGATTTTACACTGATTCATCATAGCTACATGATTTCATTTGGATAACACATTTTTGTGAGCTTGGTATCATAATTTCATTGTATTTCTCCCACCTACACTGCACATGTATTAGTTTCTCAGAATTTGTCACAATTGGCTCCCACATGCTATCAAATGCACAACTAAGCATAGAATGAGTGAAAATCTACAAATGATAAATTTTTGTGCGCATATAATGGAGATCTGTCACCAATAATAACATTTAAAATGTAAGGGGTTAAGTATGAAGATTTCATGAAATATCTTAACCGCTACGGGTGTCACTATTCAAGATCAGATTTTTATGGAAATTCCTGATGCACACAATAATCAGTATTAATCTTTTCATTTGTTTTTCAGTTAAATAAGTTATTTACATATAGATTTGTTTGATTTCCCGTCTTTGTGTGGTGTTTGTTGCTTTTCCATCACGTTTGATTGGATTTGATTGACTGATCAATTACTGAAATTGTTTGGGAGAGTTTATATATCTTATAAAATAATAAGCATTGTTAAGTTGTTTACCCTAACAAGACCTTATTTAAAATCAATTTTTGGTCCCCTATTAAGAAAATCAACCAAAAATCTCAGTCCCCCATCAATTTTAATGATGTGGTGTTGAGTTGGCATTAATAAGTTGAAAAATTATTATCCATGTCATTATTAATTTAATTAATCTTATTATTTATTTTATTCGTATATTTAAAATCAATAAAAATTCCATTTTCATCATCATCATCATGCACACTTTTAAAATCCAGAAACTCTGCATTTCTACTGCCTGGTAAGCCAAATCTACATTCATATATTAATTCATAATAAATCATATATTTTAACAACAATCTGGTGTAAACAATAACTGCAATAACCTTACTAGCAACTCAATATCAATTCCATTCCATGAATTCAAAAATTGATAAACATCAATAACAACAACAACAACCAATAAACCCACAAATTCAACAATTATAAACCAATCACAAATCAAAACCCTTCAACTAACCAAAAACATGACACCAAAATCCAGAAATTTGTATAAGTTAAAGTTTACCATACCGTCCCCACCTGGACTTCATGTTCAGTGCTCCCTATTGACTGTTCAAGTAAAGAGACATTGTTTCCTTGTTTAGCTCTGCATATGCAAACCTTGAGCTTCTATCTGTGTTAGCTTAAAGAAGAAGAAAAAAAATTAATGGCAGTTGCATTGGATGTAACATGTCAAAGTGAACAAAAGAACAATGGCAGGGTAACCCTGTATGTTGTTCTCTCTTGTATGATGGCTGCTATGGGAGGTGTAATATTTGGCTATGACATTGGTATAACAGGTGGATGACATCAATGGAACCATTTCTGAATAAATTCTTCCACAACATATACCTTAAGATGAAATCAGATCATAAAGTTAGCAACTATTGGCTGTTCGATAGTCAACTGTTGACCTCTTTTACATCCTCTCTTTAGTTGCTGGTTTTGTTCCTTCCTTTTTTGCTTCTTATGTCACCAGAGTCTTTGGACGCAAGCCATCCATCGTTGCAGGTGGCACTGCGTTCCTCGCCGGTACAACTCTTGGTGCAGCTGCTTTTAACGTGTACATGCTCATAGTCGGTCGACTTATGCTTGGAGTTGGGGTTGGTTTTGCAAACCAGGTAGCCAATCTCTTTGCTTTCATCCTTGTCTTCTCAAGCACTTATAGAAAAAGAAATATCAAAATAATAAGAGTTTTTAAAACATCAGTGTACCGTATAAGTTAAAATTAACTTCTTCGACATCTCAGTTTTTTAGTAACTAGTGTCCCTGAGGTATTAGTTCGGTGGTAAGAGTTTGACCTTATAATCTCAACGGATGGAGTTCAAATCCCCCTCAGAGACAATTGTAAAATAACTATTATTGCTACTTTAATTAATGATAACATCTCACTCCCAAAACATCTATAAGCTTATAAGGACTTTCTGTACATAAATAAGGATCAACTTATTTTAGTTGAAATTTGAAAAAAAAATCAAACAAACTAGAAGCTAATCCAAACATAACCCAACCAATATCTGAGAAGATTACCTAAAGCTCTAAAATAGACTTGTCTAATATCTATTATCATGATCTAAATTACAGTTATAATATCACAATTTATTTCATGTTCTGTGCTGGTTTTTTAGGCAGTTCCTCTATATCTCTCTGAAATGGCACTGCCAATATTTAGAGGGGCAATAAACAATGGCTTCCAATTAAGCATTGGTATCGGCGCTTTGTCTGCTAATCTAATCGACTATGGAACAGAGAAGATTGAAGGCGGTTATGGTTGGCGCATATCCCTAGCCATGGCAGCAGTTCCAGCCTCTTTCTTAACATTAGGTGCACTTTTCCTTCCAGAAACTCCCAATAGCCTAATCCAAACCAGCCAAGATCATCAAAAGGCAAAGCTAATACTTCAATGAATTCGAGGCATAGAAGATGTGCAAGAAGAACTTGACGACCTCACTAAAGCCAGTTCTTCTAGTTCAAAAACCAGTTCACAAAAATCATTTAAGATTATATTGAAAAGAAGATATAGACCTCAACTTGTAATGGCAATAGCAATACCATTTTTCCAACAAGTGACAGGGATCAATGTCATTGCTTTCTATGCTCCTTTACTTTTTAGAACAATCGGGTTAGGAGAAAGCGCATCACTGTTATCATCTGTCATGACAGGCATAGTAGGTACCGGTTCAACGTTCATATCAATGTTCATAGAAGATAAACTTGGAAGGAGAACCTTATTTATAGTCGGAGGCATTCAAATGTTTGTGTCACAGTGTATAGTTGGCGGCATAATGGCGGTTCATCTCAAAGATCATGGTGGATTAAGCAAAGGGTATGCTTATATGGTTTTGATAATGATATGTATCTATGTTGCTGGATTCGGATGGTCGTGGGGCCCACTAGGTTGGTTAGTACCAAGTGAAATTTTTCCATTGGAGATTAGATCAGCTGGAGAAAGCATCACAGTAGCAGTGAGTTTTCTATTCACTTTTATTGTTGCTCAGACTTTTCTATCCATGCTTTGCCATTTCAAGTCAGGGATTTTCTTCTTCTTTGGAGGTTGGGTGGTGGTGATGACTTTGTTTGTGTATTACTTTCTACCAGAGACAAAAAATGTGCCACTTGAACAGATGGAGAAAGTGTGGCAGAAACATTGGTTTTGGAAGAGAATAGTCGGAAAAATAAGTGATGACAACAGAGGTAAAGGGGAAGTGTGATGTTTTATGGAAGATCAATTTCTAATACTATATGGATGATAGCAGAAACTATTTTGATATTATATCATTACATGCACAATCATTGTTAAATGCTCAGTTAATATCAGAAATGAGGTTATGTTACATTTTAATAAGATATGTATGCCATTAAATTTCCTCAACCAACAAAAATAGCATAATGACTTAAATTTTAATGCTGAAGGGTACCAATTTCTTGAACATGCTATCTTTCAAGGTAGCACAGTAAAGACTTATACATCTTTCATTGCCGGGCTCCTTACTGAATATTTAAATGTCCAACCATGGCAGGCACCGGCATGTTCCCCCGTTTTATTAAGAGCAACTACAGCTCCCACAAAGTCTGGAAATTATTTTGTTATTCGCGCTATTGCATCCTTAGCAGCAAGTTTGGGCTCCATCCCCAACCTCATGCTTTCCACAACTTGATAGCTGAAAGTGAAAATAAGTGTTAATCTTAAAATTTCATAAGAGAAAACACAAAACGATTAGCTAAAGCTATAACTAACTAACTAACTATATAAGAATAAGGCTACATGAAGTTGAAAGCTGAAACTACCAACCAATGTTTTTAAAACCAAACCAGTCAATTCAACTAGTTGAACCAGGAACCAGCTGGTTCGTTGGTCGCATTGATCCCAATTGTATCGTAGTTTGTTTTAACCAGGTTGAACAGCGATGGTTCAACTAGTTTTTATTTTTTCCATTCTTTTTTTTACTTTTTTATATACTTATTTGTCATCCGACTCATGAGGTATATATGTTATATTGATGTATTCTGTCCTACCTCTTTGCTTGAATCACCCTGTAAAATGCTTTTCTGTATGCAGAAACAAGTTTAGGTTCAGAAATCATCTTCAGGGTCTTAAAATATTTGTGGTAAGTCGTTAGTTGTTTGCATCTAGTTTAGTGTCTTCTGTCTCATCTAAATGAAATTCAGAGCTTATTGCATCAATGGGGATCAGTAACTCATTTGGAGCAAGTCTTGGCCGGATTTTACTTACCTTACCTCCCTTCCGTGCTCCGGATTACCAGGGCCCCTTTCCCATAGGACTCGGAGGGTTAACACAGAAAAAACCATTATGTGAAACTTGTGGTTAGCTGTGATTCACAACTGTTTTTGCTCTACTCATTGAACTCTAAGTGCCTGTGGAATGGATTGTTAATGTTCACAAAACCTTTGATCTATTGCTCCTAATTCTTCTAAAATAATCATGTGAATCTTTAGCAATTTTCAATATTAATAAAATTGCTATATAACAGCTGTGGAAAACCGAAACATTTTTATAGTTTGAAGTGGGTTATAAGTGTATATGATATATCTGTTGTAATAACAATAAGATAGGATTAGATTAGATTAGATTAGTGTTAGTCAAGGACTAAGTGTGTTAGTCAATAGTCAAGACTAACACACCTAATCCCAATCCTATATATACATGTACTAGCTAAACTCAAATAGTTATCAATAACAGAATAATTCAGGTCAACCTGAGCCTTAGTGACTTTGTAAGGTCTGTGCAAATTTTTAACTTTTGTTAATACGAAATTACTTGAATGTGGTTTTCATTCTTCAACTTTTCAAAATTTCTTTTGGATTGTAATCAATATCAAATGGATTTTTACAGAAAGATGATCCAGATGTTGCCTGACGGAGCCTGCATAATTGAAGGAATCAAAATTACAGACCTCCTTGACATGATTATTTACCGAAAACAGACCAACATAGTTAACCAACCATGTTGATGGGTTAGACCCTTGAATGGTTCGTGTCTTTTCGAATTGTTGAATATTTTGGATTTGGGAAATGTTGGTGTTTGGAATTTAACTGTATAGTCTTGGTAATTGCAATGCTGAGAATAGTGAATCATTTAGTCCGGTTCATTGATCATATATAGTTGAATAGTGTTTGTATGAACGGCTTATCACTTGATTTTAGCATGCAGCACATGGTGTAAGATAAGGATGTTGACAAAATATAGATTAGTTTTAGTCTATTAGCTTATACAATATTCTTAGCTGAATAGTTTGTAATAAAATGAAAATCAGTTAGGAAGTTACAGTTAGTTAACTTAGGTTGTTAGAGCAGTTAGAGTAAGTTTGTTCTCACTCTAAATTGTATATAAGTCTTGGCTAGATTGTAACTAAACCTGATTCATTTTTGTATGAATAATAATTTCTCTCTTCATTTCATATTCTACCTTCTTCTAGCTCAAGCTATTTTTCCTCCATCAATGGAGTCTGTTAGCATTGTTTTGGTATCTAGTTACTTTCTTGTTATGGTATCAGAGCAACTCTCTTGAGGAGCTCTGCTGCGCCATATCCGCTTCCCTTTCTTCCTTATTTTCCTTCATTTTCTCGATTCACCATTTTTTTTTCTTCTTCACTTTCTTGATTTTTTTTCTCTTCTACAATGGTGCGTCCATCTTCTTCCAATTCAGTGGAAATTCCTGCAATTCCAGCTCTTACTGATCCTTCACAAAATCCCTATTATGTTCATCCAAATGAAAGTGCCACTGCTGCACTCGTTTCACCGCTTCTTGATGGCAAGAACTACCATACATGGTCCCGTTCGATGAAGAAAGCTGTGATCATGAAGAACAAGCTCCGCTTCTTGGATGGATCTTGTCCCATGCCTGATGATTTCGATCCGACTTATGAACCATGGATTCGTTGCAATAATTTGGTTCTATCTTGGTTGATGAATTCGGTTACTCCTGCTATATCTCAGAGCCTTGCGTACACTGACTCTGCAGCACAAGCGTGGGAGGACCTCAAGGCTCGTTTTTCTCGTGCTGATCGCGTGCGTGTTTCATCTTTGCAACGTGAAATTTATGCTCTTCGCCAAGATTCATCAACTGTCACTGAGTTTTTCACAAAATTGAAAGGTATGTGGGAAGAATTGTTGTTGTATCGCCCTATTCCGAATTGCACTTGTACCTATCGTTGTGTTTGTGAATCTATGATCAATGCCAAGAAGTTCAGAGAAGAAGACTTGGTTCTACTCTTTCTCACATGTCTGAATGATCACTATTCTATGGTTCGATCCCAAATCTTGTTAATGGAACCGTTTCCTCAGTTGAATTCTGCTTTTGGTATGATAATTCAGCATGAAAACCTTAACAGTTTAGATAATAATGATGATCAAACTTCTGTTTCTGTGAACCTTGCCAAGAAGGCTTATGGCAAGAATTCCTATCCCTCTTTCAAGAGTGACAAAATGTGTACTCACTGTGGTAAGAACAACCACACTATTGATAACTGTTTTAGAAAGCATGGATTTCCACCTAGCTATAGATTCAAGGATGGTACTGTTGTTGGTAATAAAGCTCATGGACAGGCTGCTGCAAACAGTGTTGCTAGTAATGAAAATATAGCTCAAGACAAGGTGGATAATCGTATAGCTACTTTTAGTGCTGAAGAATACCAAGCTTTGATGGCTTTACTTAAGTCCAACTTCAAGAATGCAGGAGAAGGATCTTCACAAGTGAACAACATCATCAAGTGCATTGCTTCATCTTACTCCAATGATAAGCAAGGTACTAATCCTAATTTTTTAGATACATGGATCATTGATAGTGGTGCCACTGATTATGTATGTGCTGCCTTAAGTTTGTTCACTGCTTATAGACAAGTCCCTAGTATACCTGTAAAATTACCAAATGGAAATATTGTTACCACTGATATTGTAGGAGATATCAATATAACCCCAGAGATCACACTGAAAAATGTGTTGTACATGTCACATTTCAGCTTCAATCTTATATCTGTTTCAAGAGTAGCACATGATTTGGACTGTGTGTTTGCCTTCACTGATAACATGTGTTACATACAAAATTCAATGCAGAGGATGATTGGTTCGGGTAGAATGGTTAATGGTTTGTACTATCTTGAAGGAACTCAAGCTCAGTGTGATTCTCAAACAGGTAAACAATGTAACTCTTTAGCTATCCCTCAGTCTGCTTTATGGCATTTTAGGTTTGGCCATATCTCTCAAAATAGATTAGAGGCCTTACAGAAGTTGTTTCCAAGTACTGAATTCAATAAAGATGATGTTGCTTTTTGTTGTGATGTTTGCCATTTAGCTAAACAAAGAAAATTGCCTTATTCTTTGAGTAATAGTAGAGCTAGTAGATGTTTTGAACTATTGCATATGGATATTTGGGGTCCATTCTCTACTTCCACGATACATGGTCACAAGTATTTTTTAACCGTTGTGGATGACTTTAGTAGATTTACATGGGTTATCTTGATGAAAGGAAAATTTGAAACTGCTTCAAAAATTCAAGACTTTATACAATTTGCTGAGAATCATTTTGATCACAAAGTGAAATTCTTAAGAAGTGACAATGGACCAGAGTTCCTCTCTTTATCTAAGTTTTACATCAGTAAGGGAATTCAACATCAGACTAGCTGTGTTAGCACACCACAACAAAATAGTCGGGTAGAGAGGAAACATCAGTGCATTTTGAACATAGCCAGAGCACTCATGACACAATCTAACCTTCCTTCCAAGTATTGGGGGTATGCAGTCCTCCATTCAGTATTCATCATGAACAGGGTTCCCTCTAGTGCTATACAAAACAACATTCCCTTCACTGTCTTACACAACAAGTTACCTGACTTGACTGATTTCAAAGTATTTGGTTCATTATGCTATGTTTCCACATCAGATGCTCACAGATCAAAATTTGAACATAGAGCCAAGAAATGTGTTTATCTTGGAATTAAACTTGGTATGAAAGGTTATGTAACCCTCAATCTTCACAATCATGAGATTCTCATATCTAGAAATGTCACTTTTGAAGAGACTATTTTCCCTTATCCTCCTAATACATCTAAACCAACATGGGAGTACATGGTGCCTTCCATCAACACACAACCTTCACACATTGCACCTAAATCAACTACAAAAGACCAGATAACCACAAACAGCCCTTCAAATTACCTTGATGAAATTCCCTTTTCACCTCTTCTCACCTCTAAACCTTCAACAACCAACCAACAGTTTGATAATGACACCAACCATGAGTCATTCAGCCACAATTCAATTCCCATAACTGAAGCTCCAACACCTGAGTTAGTTAACCATAATTCTGTACCTACTGCTGAAGCTTCAAATGATCACACTGTCTCAGATTCCACACCTTCACCTGTCATTCAACCCAGAAGATCCACTAGAGATAGAAAATTACCTTCACATCTTGTGGACTATCAATGCAACTCTATTGTCCATAAGACTCCCTATCCTATCTCTAAGTACATTACCCATGATAACCTTTCCCCATCTTACTTTAACTATTGTTTATCACTCCTTGCTGAACAAGAGCCTAACAGCAATGCAGAAGCTTCGACACATGAATGTTGGGTCAAGGCAATGAATACTGAACTCCAAGCATTAGCCAGCAATAATACTTGGAAGATTGTTAACTTACCAGAAGGAGTAAAGCCCATTGGCAGTAAATGGGTCTACAAAATTAAAAGAAAACCTTATGGCTCTATTGATAGATACAAGGCAAGGCTGGTTGCAAAAGGCTATAATCAAGTGGAAGGTGTTGACTTCTTTCAAACTTTTTCACCTGTAGCTAAGATGACAACTATCAGGACTGTTTTAGCAATTGCTTCTATTCAAAATTGGCACATCCATCAGCTAGATGTTGACAATGCCTTTCTACATGGTGACCTTGATGAAGATGTTTACATGAAGATCCCTCAAGGTTTAGAAGGAGCATCAGCTAATCAAGCCTGCAAGTTAATCAAGTCCTTATATGGACTGAAGCAGGCAAGTCGACAATGGTATGAAAAACTTTCAAAGTTTCTCACTTCCATTGGCTATATTCACATGCCATCAGACCCTACACTCTTCACCAAGTCTACCACTACTAGCTTCACTACACTTCTTGTGTATGTTGATGATATAGTTCTTACTGGGAACTGTATAGCAGAAATTGAAGCTACCAAGACACAGTTACACAAAGCTTTTGGTATCAAGGATATTGGGATCCTCAAGTTCTTCCTTGGTCTAGAAGTAGCTCACTCACAGCAAGGCATCACACTGTGTCAAAGAAAATATTGCTTAGATTTATTGACTGAGACAGGTACCTTAGGATGCAAGCCATCTAGTATTCCAATGGATCCAAGCAATAGGCTACATCATGATGATAGTGAGCCCCATCCTAACATCACTGAATATAGAGCTTTAGTTGGAAAGCTCTTGTATCTGACCTCAACAAGGCCTGATATAGCTTTTCCAGTCCAACAACTTAGTCAATTTCTTGATGCTCCTACCTCTACACACTTCAAAGCTGCTCACAAAGTCCTCAGATATCTAAAGGGTAACTCTGGTACTGGTTTATTCTTTCCCAGAAGCTCTTCTCTTCAATTATTGGGCTTTAGTGATGCTGATTGGGGAGGCTGCCCTGACAGCAGGAGATCTATCACAGGATACTGTTTTTTCATTGGACAATCCTTGATCTGTTGGAAATCCAAAAAGCAATTGACTGTGTTTAAGTCCTCTTCTGAGGCAGAGTATCGTGCATTGGCTTCAGCAACGTGTGAACTTCAATGGTTGAGTTATTTGTTAGCAGATTTGCAGGTTCACACAGACAAGTCACCAGCACTGTACTGCGACAGTCAAAGCGCTTTACACATTGCCAGCAATCCAGTGTTTCATGAGCGCACAAAACATCTTGACATTGACTGCCATATTGTCAGAGAAAAGCTACAAGCAGGTTTAATGAAGCTATTGCCTATCTCTGGTTACAATCAGACTGCAGACATTTTGACTAAGGCTTTACATCCAGCTGATTTTCATAGGCTTGTTTCCAAGCTAGGCCTTCTCAACATATTCAGGCCTCAGCTTGAGGGGGTGTGACAAAATATAGATTAGTTTTAGTCTATTAACTTATACAATATACTTAGCTGAATAGTTTGTAATAAAAAGAAAATCAGTTAGGAAGTTACAGTTAGTTAACTTAGGTTGTTAGAGCAGTTAGAGTAAGTTTGTTCTCGTTCTAAATTGTATATAAGTCTTGGCTACATTGTAACTAAACCTGATTCATTTTTGTATGAATAATAATTTCTCTCTTCATTTCATACTCTACCTTCTTCTAGCTCAAGCTATTTCTCCTCCATCAATGGAGTCTGTTAGCATTGTTTTGGTATCTAGTTACTTTCTTGTTAGATGTTAACATGTCTTGTGTACACATTATAGATGAGGGATTTTTTTTCTGCATACACATTATTAAAGAGGAATAAGCTAATACAAAGAGATAGAGAATGATACAGGGGACTAAACACATGAAGACTACACTACTTATTAGAATTAATTGAGTAGTTACTTAATAACATAATTTGGAAGCATAATAATAGATAGAAGAACATGCATATAAATTAAGATCCACATGTTAATTTGTAAAGATTTTATAAATACTTGAATGGTTGAACTTATAATAGCATTATTTATGGATGATAAACACATGTTGACTTGTATTTTTTTTTTCCAACCGGTACTTGACAGTTGACACTCTTTAGATGGGGGATTAGTCTTCCGTGCAGTGGACGTAGCTATATATAATCTCTCTCTCTCACACACACGTATTATTATTTTAAAATAAAAACAATTTTAGATATTAGATTAATCTCTCTCTCTCACACATATATTATTAATTTTAAATTAAAAATCAATTTTAGATATTAGATAAATCACATGCAAGTGATTTTTTTTTCTCTATTTTTATGAATTAAATATGACAAGAGTTATGTATTTCAATTACAAAGATCATTAACAATTATATACATGATATTCACCAACATATCTTGTAAAAAATACACATAGTCTACGAATTTTAGGAGTTTTTCAATATCTGTGAAAAAATTAAAATTTGTTCGATTCCTCTCCTAAATGGATCCACTGACGTACTATATGTGTTGGGACAAGAAGTTCTTAAAAAAAAAGGACTTTAAAAACAATATTCTCATTTCTATAGTTTTCTTTACAATTTTCGTGGGTTATATAGCCTACAAATTTTGGAAGTTTTTCAATATCAGTTAAAAAAAATAAAATTTGTTCGATTCCTCTCCTAAATGGATCCACTGACACACTATATGTGTTGGGCAGGAGATTCTTCAAATCAAAGGGCTTTAAAAACAATTTTTTATTTCTATAGTTTTTTTTACAATGAATTATGCTAGCAATACACCCTCTAACACACTCTCTTTCATTGGTTGAATTTTAAATGAGTCTCACTAAATTTATACGGGGCCTACATGACTTATTAGGATCCATTTGAATTTCAACCAATTAAAGAGAGTGAGTTGGAAAGAGTGTGTTAGAAAGTGTATTTTTAGCATTGCTCTTTTTACAATTTCCGTGTGATACAGGGGACTAAACACATGAAGACTACACCACTTATTAGAATTAATTGAGTAATTACTTAATAACATAATTTGGAAGCATAATAGATAGAAGAACATGCATATAAATTAAGATCCCCATGTTAATTTGTATATAATTGTTAAGATTCACTATATGTGTTGGGACATGAGATTCTTCAAAAGAAAGGGCTTTAAAACCAATTTTCTCATTCCTATTGTTTTTTTTACAATTTCAATGGGTTATAACCTACGAATTTTGGGAGTTTTTCAAATCAAAGGGCTTTAAAAACAATTTTCCCATTTTTATTGTTTTTTTACAATTTCCGTGGGTTAATTAATTAGCCAACGAATTTTGGAAATTTTTCAATATATGTGAAAAAAATTAAATTTGTTCGATTCCACTCTTAAATGGATCCACTGACACATTGTATGTGTTGGGACAGAAGATTCTTCAAAAGAAAAGGCTTTAAAAACAATTTTCTCATTTCTATATTTTTTTTACAATTTTTGTGGATTGTAGCCAACGAATTTTGGAAGTTTTTAATATATGTGAAAAAAATAAAATTCGTTCGATTCCACTTCGAAAGGGATCCACTAACACACAATATGTGTTGGGACAACAGATTCTTCAAAAGAAAGGGCTATAAAAACAATTTTCTCATTTCTATAGTTTTTTTAACAATTTCATAGCCTACGAATTTTGGTAGTTTTTCAATATCTGTGAAAAAAATAAAATTTGTTCGATTCCTCTCCTAAATGGAACCACTAACACAATATATGTGTTGGGACAGAAGATTCTTCAAAAGAAAGGGCTGTAAAAACAATTTTCTCATTTCTATGGGTTTTTTTTTTTTACAATTTTCGTGGATATAGCCTACGAATTTTGGGAGTTTTTCAATATCCTGAAAAAAATAAAATTTGTTCGATTTCTCTCCTAAATGGATCCACTTATTCAGTATATGTGTTGGGAAAGAAGATTCTTCCAAAGAAAGGGCCTTAAAAACAATTTTCTCATTTCTATTTTTTTTTTTTTACAATTTCCGTATATTAGAGCCTACGAATTTTGGGAATTTTTCAATATGCGTGAAAAAAATTAAATTTGTTCGATTCCTTTCCTAAATGGATCCACTTACTCACTATATGTGGTCGGACAGGAGAGTCTTGAAAAGAAAGGGCTTTAAAAACAATTTTCTCATTTCTATAGTTTTTTTTTACAATTTCCGTGGGTAGCCTACGAATTTTGGGAGTTTTTAATATCTGTGAAAAAAAAAAATATTGTTTGATTCCTGTTCTAAATGGATCCATTGACACACTATATGGGTTCGTTTGATCTGTAAAATGAAAGTACTGGACAGAACAGTACAGGACAGTACAAGGCAGAACAGCACAGGACAAACATTTACGATATTAAACAAATTTTGTTTTGTATGATATTTGATGGAAAAAATGTTATTTTTGTAATTTAGAAAAGTTGTGCTGAGGACAAAAAGTTGTCCCATGGTTTAGTGGGGGACAAGAATATCTGATTTTGTCCAGTCCTTTGACCCCCAGTTTGTCCAGTACCAGTGACCGTTTTCAAATCAAACATAGTACAACAGAAGTTGTCCTGTCCAGTGCCCTGTTTTTTAGTAGATCAAACACACCCTATGTGTTGGGACAAGAGATTCTTCAAAAGAAATGGCTTTAAAAACAATTTTGTCATTTCTATAGTGTTGTGGAAAAAATAAAATTTGTTCGATTCCTCTCCTAAATGGATCCATTTGACAAACTAAATGTGTTGGGACAGAAGATTCTTCAAAAGAAAGGACTTTAAAAACCATTTTCTCATTTCAATAGTTTTTTTTTTTTACAATTTCTGTGGGTTATTATGAATTTATGGAGTTTTTCAATATCTGTGAAAAAAAACAAAATTGTTCAATTCCTATCATAAATGGATCCACTGACACACTATATGTGTTGGGATAGAAGCTTCTTCAAATAAAAGGGTTTTAAAAACAATTTTCCCATTTTTATAGTATTTTTACAATTTCCGTGGGTTAATTAATTAGCCAACGAATTTTGGAAATTTTTCAATATATGTGAAAAAAATTAAATTTGTTCGATTCCACTCTTAAATGGATCCACTGACACATTGTATGTGTTGGGACAGAAGATTCTTCAAAAGAAAAGGCTTTAAAAACAATTTTCTCATTTCTATATTTTTTTTACAATTTTTGTGGATTGTAGCCAACGAATTTTGGAAGTTTTTTAATATATGTGGAAAAAATAAAATTCGTTCGATTCCACTTCGAAAGGGATTCACTAACACAGTATATGTGTTGGGACAACAGATTCTTCAAAAGAAAGGGCTATAAAAACAATTTTCTCATTTCTATAGTTTTTTTAACTATTTCATAGCCAACGAATTTTGGGAGTTTTTCAATATCTGTGAAAAAAATAAAATTTGTTCGATTCCTCTCCTAAATGGAACCACTAACACAATATATGTGTTGGGACAGAAGATTCTTCAAAAGAAAGGGCTGTAAAAACAATTTTCTCATTTCTATGGGTTTTTTTTTTACAATTTTCGTGGATATAGCCTACGAATTTTGGGAGTTTTTCAATATCCTGAAAAAAAATAAAATTTGTTCGATTTCTCTCCTAAATGGATCCACTTATTCAGTATATGTGTTGGGAAAGAAGATTCTTCCAAAGAAAGGGCCTTAAAAACAATTTTCTCATTTCTATATTTTTTTTTTACAATTTCCGTATATTAGAGCCTACGAATTTTGGGAATTTTTCAATATGCGTGAAAAAAATTAAATTTGTTCGATTCCTTTCCTAAATGGATCCACTTACTCACTATATGTGGTCGGACAGGAGAGTCTTGAAAAGAAAGGGCTTTAAAAACAATTTTCTCATTTCTATAGTTTTTTTTTACAATTTCCGTGGGTAGCCTACGAATTTTGGGAGTTTTTAATATCTGTGAAAAAAAAAATTGTTCGATTCCTGTTCTAAATGGATCCATTGACACACTATATGTGTTGGGACAAGAGATTCTTCAAAAGAAATGGCTTTAAAAAGAATTTTGTCATTTCTATAGTGTTGTGGAAAAAATAAAATTTGTTCGATTCCTCTCCTAAATGGATCCATTTGACAAACTAAATGTGTTGGGACAGAAGATTCTTCAAAAGAAAGGACTTTAAAAACAATTTTCTCATTTCAATAGTTTTTTTTTACAATTTCTGTGGGTTATTATGAATTTATGGAGTTTTTCAATATCTGTGAAAAAAAACAAAATTGTTCAATTCCTATCATAAATGGATCCACTGACACACTATATGTGTTGGGACATAAGCTTCTTCAAATAAAAGGGTTTTAAAAACAATTTTCTCATTTCTATAGTTTTTGTTACAATTTTCGTGGGCTATATAGCCTACGAACTTTGGGAGTTTTCCACTATGTATGAAAAAATTCAAATTTGTTCGATTCGTCTCCTGAATGGATCAACGGACACGCTATATGTGTTGGAACAGGAGATTTTTCAAAAGAAAGGGCTTTAAAAATATTTTCTCATTTCTATAGTTTTTTTACAATTTTCGTGGGTTACTTACAAATTTTGGAAGTTTTTCAATATCAGTGAAAAAAATTAAATTTGTTTGATTCCTCTCCTAAATGGATCAACCGACACACTATATGTGTTGGGTAGGAGATTCTTCAAATGAAAGGGCTTTAAAGACAAATTTTTATTTCTATAGTTTTTTTACAATGAATTATGCTAGCAATACACCTTCTAACACACTCTTTCTAACACACTCTCTTTTATAAATGAGTCTCACTAAATTTATACGGGGGGCCTACATGACTTATTGGGAATTTGGGATCCATTTGAATTTCAACCAATTAAAGAGAGTGAGTTGGAAAGAGTGGGTTAGAAAGTGTGTTTTTAGCATTGCTCTTTTTACAATTTCCGTGTGTTATTATAGCCTACGAATTTTAGAATTTCTTTAATATCTGTGAAAAATATAAAATTTGTTCGATTCATCTCCTAAATGGATCCACTGACACACTATATGTGTTGTGACAGGAGATTCTTCAAATGAAAGGACTTTAAAAACAATTTTCTCTTTTCTATAGTTTTTTTACAATTTATGTGGGTTATATAGCTTACGAATTATGGGAGTTTTTCAATATCTATGAAAAAAATAAAATTTGTTCGATTCTACTCCGAAAGGGATCCACTGACACACTATATGTGTTGGGACAAGAGATTCTTCAAAAGAAATGGCTTTAAAAACAATTTTCTCATTTATCTAGTATGCTATCTCCTTCCAAAAAAAAATAGTAACAGATGAAAGATGTCTATCAAAATGCATGTGAGGAATATTACCTTTTCAGTGGGACAAATATGAAGATTGGGAGGTGCAGCAGCAGAGGCAGGTCCAGCAATAGAAGCAGGAGCAGCGGCAGAAGCAGACTCGGCAGCAGAAGCAGCAGAGGAGGCAGACGTGGCAAATTGCGAATTATATTTCATAATCTTTGCAAATTATACTTGTAGATTTTGTCATATTTGTAGGTGGCATTTTACCGTTATATACTATTAACATGGGTGTTGTAAATTTGTTCGTAAATTCATCCTTCTCAATTTTTACTAATTTTGAATTTGTATTGTTGGAATATTTTCCTTTTAAGCCCTTTGTAAAAAACGTTAAAAAAATAATCATCTAAAAAATCATATAGAAAAGGGAAGTGAATGGGGATGCAGGTGTTTGGAGTTAGAGTATCTAAGAAGCACATTCATTTGGGTGGCTAAGTGAATGAGGTTCAATATTGCTAATAAAGGACACACGTTACAAAATAAAAAATAGATGAAATCACAAAAGATAAGCTCACATTACAATTTGGGATTACAATTGGGAGAATACCAGCTAGATGAAATTCGTGGACCTCAAATGAAGAGTTCATGTGATATACTAAATGCTTGCCAAATTACAATTTTTTTCAGTCACTTACCTGATATCCAAAAAAAGGTTCAAACAAAAGGCATTGTGTTGTAAGGCAATATCAGAACTCTTCACTGCCCATTATCTAGAAGCAGAGAGTTGGTGTTAGGTTGGTGATTCTCCACCTTGTCTTCATTTGATGATTTACCATCCTAGAAGAAGAAAAAGTAACATAGGCATACAAAAGTTTACAATAGGCATAAAAAAGTAAACGCGCAATAAATGAATATGAAATATTCAAAACTGATTTAAATACTTTTGTCGTCATTCTTGAACAATTTCTACTTCAGTAAATTGCAGACAACAGTTCCTAGAGATATCTAGTATGCCATCTCATTTTGAAATATTGCAAAAATGGAAATCTCCACAGCACCCAAAAATTTAGCAACAGAAACTCAAGGATCTATCAAAATACATGCGAGGAATGTTACCTTTTCATCGCAATAGAGATGAAGGTTGGGAGGCACAGCAACAGAAGCGGGAGCAGTGGCAGAAGCAGGTGCAATAGAGCAGGAGCCAGGTGCAGCGTATCGCAACCGATACTTGACAATCTTTGCTCCCTTTATAGCTTCTGCAACCTGTTTAGTAACAACCTATCACAAACTCTTCTAATAACAACCTATCACTAACTCTTCTAATGGTTGCTTCATTTGAAATTATCTAAGCTCATATTCTCAAAAAAATTATCACACTCAGCTCGCATATTGTTTTTAAATAACTACCTGCTTAAGATTAAAACGATGCAAGAAATCTGTTGAGATGTTAACTTCTGCTGACGGCGAGTTTTGTTGTAAGAAGTCAACTATTCCATCAGGTATAGCAGGTGGTTCCAAACGAAATGCCTTTCTTAAGTTAGCAACTTCTTTATGAGACTTGGCAGCAGTTTTCTTTAACATGGCATATTCAATTGATCGGGATAAGGATCCATCAAAAAGTGGAATCAATTCTACTTCCAATGACTTCAAGCTACATAAAGAGTGGTGCTTAACCTCCAACAAATCAGGAAGTAAGGATAGAATCTAAGAAATGAGCGTGAATTAAGATCAGTTTTATGCAAGTTAATCGAATTTCAACAAAACATTTTAAAAATATAAAACAGCATGTTAAGAAGAAAGTTAAAAAAAGCCTGAAAACAAGACAAGTTACCTGAAGAGTAGTTGAAGTGAGTGTCAATGATTCTACATTGGCCAAGTCAAGCAGCCAGCTGAATATAACGAAACAATGCACCACCGAAGCATGAAATTGTCGTGAATCGCCGATATTTAGTTCTTTTACAGAAGAAAGCCCCCACATATTTTTTGAATAAGGTAACCGGTATAATTAAAGGTACAAAGATTTGGAGTAGATAGCCGGATTTCAGCGATGTTGGATAAATTATCTGTCTTAATTTCGGCAAAGATGGATGTATTATTTTGTATCACTAAATTTATTTTTTCCAAAGGTCTCTTTATAGTTAAGTTGACAAGTGTCTCACTTGTTAGAAATCATATATAAACAAATGACCAAATTGAGAAAGGTATAGTAGAGACATAGATTAACTTAAAATGTTGAAAGAGTCAGAGACTTAATTGAGAGCGAGTTACATATACATAGACTAAGAATTATTACAAACTAGAACAAAACAAAGTTTATCCTAATTTATTAAATGATGAATGTTACTAATTTGTTAGTTTTAACCGGGATGAAAATGGAATCCGAAATTACATTTAAAAACAAATCAAACATAGTACAGCTAGTACATTTCAAAATGTGCATGGACATCAAAAAACGATGACCGATGGGAGGGATCAAGTCGTGTTCATCCTCATTATAATTGTCATGATAATATTACTGTCTTGCCTAGAAGGATTATCCAAGACATAACATCTACTTTATATCAACCCAAATTGTTTCTTAAACAGTTAACACACAACATTGATACATGTTTGATGAAATACTGTGATTTATTATTAAAGATGCAAACCCAAATAATATCTCATCAAAGAAAGGCTTTGATGCAATAACAAATCACATCTATGTTTCTGTAGCTTCTGATAAAGATGCAATTTGGACTCCTTATACCTTAATTCACTAGAAAGTAGAAACAGAGTCGTATCAACAAAATGAAAATAAAACAATGTGTCTTCAGTACAAGTGGTTCAGTTTGCAATATCAAAGAGTCAACTTCCAATGCAAACAATTTACTGATGAGTTAAAGTCATAGATAAACAAGGTACAGTAGCAACTAAATGATTCATGAAGGCTCCCAAAAACAAAAGACAAGCACATATTACACATACAATCGGCAGAGTATAGGATTTGTACATTGCATCTACTATCCAAGACATACTCTGAGATGGTCCCTACGAAAGTGAATTACAATTTGGCTTTAAAATTGGAGAATACCACCTATAGACAAATCTGATGGACCTCAAATGACGAGGACATGTGATAGACCAAAAGTTTTTCAAATTGGACAACTTGTTAGCCAAACTGATGTTTTTCAGTCACTTACATTGTAAGGCAATATGAGAACTCCTTCACTGCCCAATATCTAAAGTTGGTGCTTCTCCACCTTATCTTCATTTGATGATGTATCATCATACAGGAAGAAAAGTAACACTATCAATTGTCACTGCAAAATCAATAATATCAAGAAAGTTTACAACAGGCATAAAAAAGCATACAAACAGTAACGGAATATGAAAGATTCAAAACTGATTTAAACATATGTGCTTCTATCATCATTCATGAACAATTTCTACTTGAGTAAATTGCAGACAACAATTCCTACTTCCTACAATTATATAGTATGCCATCTCATTCTGAAATAAACGGAAATCGTCATAGCACCCAAAAATTATTAACAGAAACTCAAATAGGATCTACCATATGAGGAATGTTACCTTTTCAGCAATACAGAGATGAAGATTGGGAGGTGCAGCAGAGGCAAGTGCAGCAACAGAAGCAGCGGTAGAAGCAGATGTAGTAGAGGAGCCAGGTGCAGCGGATCGCAAGCGATACTTGACAATCTTTGCTCCCTTTATAGATTCTACAACCTGTTTTATAACAACCTATCACAAACTCTTCTAATGGTTGTTTCATTTGTGTTTATCTAACCTCAGATTCTCAAAAAAATTACCAAACTCAGCTTCCATATGGTTTTTAAAATAACTACCTGCTTAAGATTAAAACAATTTGGGAAATCTGTTGAGATGTTAACTTCCGCTGAAGGCGAGTTTTGACGTAAAAAGTCAACTATTCCATCAGGAATGGCAGGTGGTTCCAAACGTGCTTTAAATGCCTTGCTTAACTTCGCAACATCTTTATGAACCTTGGCTGCAGCTTTTTTTAACATGGCCTCTTTGATTGATTGGGATAAAGATCCATCAGAAGGTCGTAGCAATTCTACTTCCAATGATTTCAAGTTACATAAAAAGTGGTGCTTTACTTCCAACACATTAGGAAGTAAGGAGAGAATCAAATGAGAGTGATTTAAGATCAGTTTTATGCAAGTTAATTGAATTTCAACAAAATTTTAAAAATATGAAAAAGCATCTAAGTAAAAATAAAGCCTGAAAACAAGACAAGTTACCTGAAGAGTAGTTGAAGTGAGTGTTAATGATTCTACATTGACAAAGTCAAGCAGCCAGCTGAATAGAACCCAACCATGCACCACCGAAGCATGATATTGTCGTGAACCACTCATATTTACTTTTTTAACAGAAGAAAGTCCACCCCCAAATATTTTTTGAACAAGGTAACCGGTATAATTAAAGGTACAAAGATTAGGAGTAGATAGATAGATTTCAGCATAGTTGGATAAATTATCTGTCTTGCTTTCGACAAACATGGATGAATTATTTTGTATGGCCAAATTTATTTTTTCCAAAGGTCTTACTATAGTTAAATTGACAAGTGTCTCACTTGATATGCTGATGACTTGAGCATCAATTACCATACAACAACTAATGACCAAACTATTCAGCTTGGTAAAGGTGAAAAAGGGCACGGCACAACTGCTTTCAACACCCCAAAAGGCGAAATTTGTTAGATCTAATTTGGTCAATAAAGGTAAATCCAACGAATTTGGAAATAATGTTGGCCTATCATGATGAGTACGACTACTACCTCTAGGAGAAAGTGAAAGCTTAAGAGATGTAAGAGCATGACATGAAGAAACACTGCTCATAACGAGACAAGTATCGCCATGTAGAGAGATTCCTAATTCTTGGAGGTGGGTATTATGGGAACAAACACAGTTTAAAACCTTTTTAAGGAGTTGAGGCTCAATATCACCCGAACGGTCAAGATCAAGAGCATGGAGTGCAGTTGAAGTATCGCGAAGAGTCAAAATCTTAGATGCAAATTTGGCAAAACACTTCAAAGTGGAAAAATTTGAAGAATGCAAAATGAGAGTTGAAATACGTCTCCATAGATGTTTCCATCTCTTAGACAAAATGCAAGTCTGAACGACTTGTTTGGTGTTCAAAAATGACAAAATGTGAAGTAGAACAAAGTCTGGTAAGTCACTGAGCCTGTCATTGTTTTGATTATCACATTGTTTTCTTTTCTTCGTATTTTCTTTGTTAGAATCAGACATTCTGTGTGTTAAGCAAGAGAAATGGAAAACTATTCATTCAGTAATACAAGGAAAGAAGAAGCATATGAGGAATCATGAAACTTTCTTCGTTAGAATCAGACATTCTGTGTTGGCTAAGCATGATAAATGGAATAAAAATTCATTCAGTAATATTATAAGGAAAGAAGAAGCAAATGAGGAATTATAAAGGAAAGATGCGTTGGATTGTAAATGGAAACAATTGGGGGCATAGCATAGCATAACCTAGAAAGTATATAGGGAAAATGTAAAATACCTCACTGTCGCCGTGGATTTGTGACTTCTTCTCCGATGGATTGGAATGCTTCAGCAACAGAAAATGGATTGAAACGATGTGTTTCTAGGGTTTCTTGTCCAAACCAGAGAAAAATTGCTGTGAACTGTGTTTATAGGAGGGACCGAGGGAGTTAGCATATTTGTTCTTTTCTCAACTATTTTTACTCTCTCAATTTTCCTCTTTTTTCACTTTTCAACCATTGATTAACTTTGCATCATTTCTTTTATATTTAAATATTATTCTAAATTTTCAATTCAATGACTTAAATTCCACGTTAATTCCTCAAGTTTTTTGTTTTCTGTTTTTAACATGAGAGGATCCATTCTCGCTTAATTGTAAGCAATTTACCACCGAGGTAAATAAATGGTAGATTCTAAGTTTGACTTTCCATATAAACTATCTTTAAAACATAGACACTTCTCAGATTAAGCATATCTGTGTTGGACACATGTCGATATCTGACAGTGACATTCACACTTATAATTATATTGAATTATATATTATTTTTTAAAATTATTATTGGTATCGATGTGTCAGTGTCTGTGTCATGTCTGGTATCTGTGTCTGTATCTGTACTTCATAGATCTCTACCAATTTATACTCATGGAGACTAAGACTCTGTTTTGTAAGATTATATTTAAGTAAACATTTTTTTTAAAAAGCTTTATGACTCGCTTGGAATAGCTTATTTTTGAACTTATACAAAACAACTAATGCAAATAAATAAGTTTTTATGTATAATAAGTTTATCAAAGTAGTTTATGCAAAAATAACTTATAAAAATAAAGTTTTTGTTAATGAGTACTTATAAATTAACATAAAATAATATTTATTTGCATAAGTTGTTTTGAGTAAGCTCAAAAATAAGCTATTCCAAATGGGGCCTAACTTATGCAAATAAATAAGTTTTTATGTATTATTATAAGTTTATCAAAGTAATTTATGCAAAAATAACTTATAAAAATATAGTTTTTGTTAATCAGAACTTATAAATTAATATATATTTATTTGCATAAGTTGTTTTGCATAAAATCAAAAAAAAAAAACAATTCCAAAGAGGGCCCAAATGTTAATTCAATTAGCTTATAGTTTGTTGTTTTTTCTTTTCAATTTTACTTTTGTCATCTTACTTGAAAAAATTAAGAATTAATTAAATATATCTTTTTTATGTCATTTCATACTTATAAATTGGTTCAACCACTAATTTTACCAATCACTTCACTTAGCTAGCTTATTCGTTATAGGCTAAAAGCTCCTGACGATATTTTTAAGAAGACCAAAACCTTTACCACTTAGACAAATTCATTGTTGGTAGGTTTTTTACATTTTAAATAATATAATATGAAAAAAGAGGATATGCACCCACTTTAATTGTATTACATGACAAAATGCTTGCTTATAAAAAAATGACAAAATGTTTAGGTTATGTTTGGCCTAACTTTATTTTAGACTTAAACTACTTTATACTTAAAGTTATAAAGAAGACTTTTAAAAATAAAGTTAAAGTTGTTTGATAATTTTATTTTTTCGAACATAAAAAAAGCTATACCTAATTTTATACAATGTTATTTACTAAAATTTTCCTATGGATAACATTGATATAAAAAAAAGTATCTATCAATAAGATATATGAACTTTTAATAGTTATAAGAATATTTACTTAATTTATTTATTTAAATAATACAGTTACTTTTTAATATTTAATAATTTTTTGAATTAATCATTTACTAAAATAAAATAAAGACAAATAGTAAAAGTGTTATAATAAATTTATTTTTTTATCATTTGAAATATTATAATAAATTTATTTTATAATAAAAAAAAATAATGTGACTAAATAATTACAAATGAAAATTTACCATAGATTGCAAATTAAAAAATATAGAAATCATTTAACGAGTTGTACTAACACTTTATTTAAAAAAATTTAATATATTGTTTTTAAAAATTAAAATTCCTTGTATATAAATGAATTTTATTAAATCTAAATACATATTTTTAAAACAAATTTGACATTTAAATTTCCAAGATAATAAAGTGGATACTTTTATATATTTTTCTACGGATTGTTATATTTTGTATATATAAATTTACGTACATATGATTAATTAACACAATATAAATATAATGTGTATATTAAAATGGATTCTATGAGCTTAACTCAATCGGTGGACATTTACATTATTATACAAGGGATCAAAGTTTGAACCTCGGTCATTCCAGTTATATTTTAAAACATTAGGCTACTTGACTAAAAAATAAATTAATGTTTATATTCTTATATAGATAAATGAACTATCAACGGGTGATATCAAGGATAAAGCTCTGCGTCTTTCAAAAAAGCTTCAAATATCAACTTTTAGTGGGAGCTCCTTATTTGCATGATTTCTTCATTAAAAAAAAAAGTCATTTTTTCAATCAAGCGCTTTTTGAAAACATTGTTTGGTCTAACTTTTGCTTTTAATAGAAAAAAAGTCAAATTAAACTGGCCAAACATAACCTAAGTTTTTTAAAATAAAATATTATAATGGAAAAAAGATGAAATGTTAGCTACAATAGATACCTTTGTGATTTTTATTTTATTTTACATATTATTATTAAAAAATACACACAATTGAGTAAAAAAAAAATACACACAATTATTCTCAGATTGAAACAAATAGGAATTATTATAAACCAAATTAAAACAAAACAAAACAAAGTTTATTATAATTTCTTAAATGATCAATTAATAAACAACCATTTTATTTCTTGAAGGTCCGTTTGATATGCAGAATATAAGTATCAGACAAAATGATTTAGGTATTAACACATGATAAAATTTAAAGTATTGAATAAATTTTGTCTTGTATCATATTTTTTTGGACAAAATGTTATTTTGGTATTTTAGACAGTTTATCCAAAGTACACAAAGTTGTCTCGTTCGGTGAGTGACAAAAATTTCAATTTTTGTTCAGTCCGTTAACCCCCAATTTGTCCAGGAAACGAAGTTGTCTTGTTCAATGCCTTATTTTTAGCAAACCAAACGCACCATAGATTTAACTTCTGTTAGTCATAGTAATCTCTAAAATTAACTTTTTTAAGCTCAATGTCTACGAATGTATTGTGCAACGACGATCACTCCCCTCCCCTATGAGTCATAGCAGACCTATCCCAGTACGATGTGGTTTGGGGACAAACCAGACATAAACTGGTGGGCATGTGACGCCTACAGTTGACGAGGGTAGGGAGTGATCGTTGGTGCACAAGATACGTATAGACAATGATCAGCTCTTGGCAGCTTCAAAAGAAGACACATGAATGAATCAAATTCACATAAAAATGAGAGGGATCCTAAGGTTGTGAAAGTATGAATCTGCATTTATTTTTGTTTGAGATTTTTATAATTTATTTGACGAAATACTGTGATTTATTATTATATTAAATGCAGTTAACTAACACATATTCTATCAATGAATTTCTGTCTATGCGTTGGACGAGTTTTCGATACTAGTACAAGTAAATCAACAAAAGCAATGTGAGAGGATATTTTAATGAAACAAAAGTGTAAATTATATATATTTTTAAACACATAATATCTCATCAAAGAAAGGCTTTGATGCAATAACAAATCAAATCTATGTTTTAATAGCTTCTCATAAAGATGTAATTTGGACTCCTTAAAATCACAAGAAACAAAGTCCTATCAACAAAATGAGAATAAACACAATGTACTCTTCAGTACAAGTTTTGAACTATTAAAGAATGCTTTGAACTATCATGATCAGAAAACAAATTTATAGTACTAATTAACAAGGTCCAGTAGCAACTAAATGATTCAGCACACAGTACACATACAATTGGAAGAGTACATGTACATGATTTGTACATTGCATCTACTATCCAAGACATACTCTAAGGTGGTCCCTAAAAAATTATATTACAATTTGCCTTTAAAAAATTGGAAGAATACCAGCTAGACGAATCTCATGCACCTCAAATGAAGAGTTCATGTGATAGACGAATCTCATGCACCTCAAATGAAGAGTTCATGTGATAGACGAATCTCATGCACCTCAAAAAGTATGTTGGTGCTTCTCCACCTTATCTTCATTTGATGATTTATCATCCTACAGGAAGAAAAAGCAACACTATCAGTTGTCACTGCAAAATCAATTATATCAATAAAAGGTTACAACAGGCATAAAAAAGAAAACGAACAATAGCTGAATATGAAAGATTCAATACTGGTTTAAATATCAGTTTCTACTTGAGCAAATTGTAGAAAACTGTTCCTACAGTTATCTAGTATGCCATCTTATTCTGAAATATCAGAAAAATGGAAATCTCCACAGCACCCAAAAATTTAGAAACAGGAACTCTAAGAGTATCTATCAAAATGCATGCGAGGAATGTTACCTTTTCAGCGCAATAGAGATGAAGGTTGGGAGGTGCAGCAGAGTCTGGCGCAGCAGCAGAAGCAGCGGCAGAATCTGACTCAGCAGGAGAAGCAGGTTCAGTAGAAGAAGAGTCAGGCGCGTTGAATGGCAAATGATACTTGATATTCTTCACGCCCTTTAAAGATTCTTCAGCCTGTTTAGTAACAAGTAACAACCAATCACCAACTCTTCTAATGGTTCTCTCATTTAAAATTATCTAAAAGCTTAGATTCTAAAAAAAATGACCACATTCAGCTCCCATATGGTTTTTAAATAATTTTTAAATAACTACCTGCTTAATATTAAAATCAGGCAAATAATCTGTTATGATGTTGACTTCCGCCAATGGCGAGTTTTGAAGCAAGAAGGAAACTATTCCATCTGGTATGAGACGTGGTTTCAAACCTCTTCAGGTGACTTGGTAGCAGCTTCTTGTGTAACTTAGCAACTTCTTCAGGTGACTTGGTAGCAGCTTTCGTTAGCATGGCCTTTCTCACTATGCGGTGTAAATCTATTTGAGTTTTAAGTGGTAGAACCTCAATTTCCATCGACTTCAAGTTACACAAAGAATGGAGCTTAATCTCTAATAAATCGGGAACTAAGGAAAGAATCTAAACAATGAAAAGTGAGAGTGAAATACGATAAGTTATGCAAGTCAACTGATTTCAATTAACAAACAATCTTAGCAAGAAAGTAAAATTAAAGCGTCAGAACATACTAATGTACCTGAAGAGTAATTGAAGACAATGTCAATGATTTTACATTGGCAAGGTCCTGCAGCCAACTCAATAGAACCACTGGACGCTCCCCCCAAGTTGGACTCATTCTTGCACCAATATTTACATGTTTTACAGATGAAAGACCAGTTCCACATATTTTCTGATGAGGCATACCGGAAAAAGTAAAGGTACAAAGACTTGGAGCATGTAACTCAATTTTGGCAAACTCATATGAATTATCATGCATAGCTAAATTGACAAGTGTTTCACTTGATATTTTGAGGGGTTTTCCATCCTTAACTGTACATTGATAAAGGACCAAACTATTCAACCTCTTAAAGGCCAGAAAGGGCTCAGCACAATTGTTTTCACTGCCGCAAAAGGAAAACATTGTTAGATCCAAGCTGGTCAATGATGGCAAATTCAAAGATGTTGGAAATAATGCTTCTCGAAGTCCATCATTATAACGACTTCTTTCATCAAATGAAATCTCAAGAGATGTAAGAGCCTGGCATGAAGAAACACAACTCATAATGAGAGCACTATCACCGTTGATAGAAATTCTTAAATCCTGGAGGTGGGTCTTATGGGAGGAAACATAATCTAAAATATTTTTAAGGTGCTGAGGCTCAATATCACCCCAACGGAGAAGATCAAGTGTGTGCACAGGAGTTGAGGTATCACGAAGAGTCAAAATCTTCGACATGAATAAGTCAAATTTTTCAAGAGTGGAAAATGATGAAAAATACAATGTAAGAGCTGGAATACTTTTCCAGAGGTGTTTCCATCTTTTGGACAAAACGCAAGTTCGAACGGCGTGTTTGGAATTCAGAGATGACAAAATCTGAAGGATAAGACTATCTGGCAAGTTACTGAGCCTATCTTCCCTTTCTTTATTTTCTCTACTTTTTGACAAAACGCGCCTCATTTTCTCTTGACTAAGCATGAAAAGGAAAGAAAAATGGAAGAATATTCAGTAATGTACCGGAACAAGAAACAAAATTAGCAATTATAAAGCAAAGGTTTCAAGCCAAATCAAAGTTGTATTCGATTGCAAAGGGAAAAAAACAGCAAATTAGCAATCATCATCCTTGTACAAAAATCAAAATGTATTTAGTATAAATATACACTAATTACATTTTGATTTTAATTTCTATTTAATACAAAAGGGAAAATTTATCTAATAACATAAGTAAACATTTTATTAGCAAGTAAAATTGAGTACAGCAAGAATTTATCCTTTCATACATCTAATTGAATCATCATCCTTGCATATAGAACTATTTTCCACCAATAAAAAACTTAAGAAAACAAAATTAAATTTGATAAAATTTAATAAAAATGTTACCACTTGATTGATGAGACATTATTATTAATAAAACACCAATGAAACTGAAGTGAAAAAGAGAACAAAATACGAAAACCCTAATATGAAACCTTATAGAAATTTAATTTTGCACAGCAATGACTCAAAACGCTTCCATTGTTTCGAAGGGCGATCTTAAGGGCTATGCTTAAACATATTATCAATAAAAAAAACAAATTTCTAAACATAAATTAATTATCAATAAAAAAATTGCTAAACATAAATTAAGAAAAAATTAGTGCATCCTTCTGAATTAATTTCTCTTCAAGGAAATTCAGTCCACTACTTTTATGATTATAAATCCTCATTGGGACAGTGTAATTGATAATAGAAAATTCACACACAAAAATAAAAAAATCAGAAAACAAATCAAACAAAAATAAGAGAGATTAAACATGATTGTAAAAACACAAGAACAAAGAAGAAAAGTTGAATTTTTAAAATGTAGTAAACAAAAATGGAAAAATTAAAGACAACCCAGAAGAAAATTCTCAAAGAATAAGCCACTGAAAGAATTGAAATTGAATCAGAGAAAAAATTATCACTACCAAAGAAAACCCAAAGAAAGTATCTTGAAGTTTCAGTAATATAACGGAACAAGAAGCAAATTAAGAATTATAAAGCAAAATTTCAAGCCAAATCAAAGTTTTGTTCAATTGCAAGGGGAAACAATTGGGGGAAAATAACCTAGAAATCATTGTTGAAGTTTCATGAAGGATAATAATTTAGAGGGAAATTAAGTCGGAAAATGTGAAATACCTCGCTGTCGCTTCCGTCGAGTTGCAACTTCTTCTCCGGTTGATTGGAACGCTCCGGCAAGGACTTCTTCTCCGGGAGGGAGGGAACAGTTTGTTTTGAATAATTGGTGCCAAATGCTTTTGCAATATGGAGGGAATCAGCTTATTTATATTTGGTCATCATTGTTTTCAATTTTTTTATTTTTTTTTTCATTTTAATTCTTTGAAATTTTGAATAATATGTATACTCTTTAGTCAATGACTTCATAGATTCCCAAACAAAAGTTTAAGGTCAAAGAATAGGAGAATATAGATTCGTGAATATAATGATGTCATACAAGTAATTTTATTTTTGTGATGGATTGAAATATAACTAAGAGCATCTTTATCGCAAGGTACTTAGCTGCTAAGTAATTGATCCTTATTTTTTTTTTGCCGCTGAAGCAAGTATACGTGGAAGTGCTTAATTCTTCTTTTTAAGAAAAGTTGCTAGTGCAAGGATTTTTTAGATTTCGATTCTTAGAATAAAATAAACATTCTTTCTCTTTCATTGGTCATCTTCATCGGCGGAAACAAACTAAAACTATGCAAGAAAAGGAGATGAAAACTAAAACTGAAAGTTTACCCATAATTCTAGAAAAGGAGATGAAAAAATACGATGTACAAAACAAACCACATGTTGGTGCGGCGGTTCCTTGCGTGATGAGTGAAATTCCGAGAGAGATGAGACCCTGAAGAGAGAGGTTGAAGGTGGAGAGAGACGGCGGTGGGAGAGAGAGGTTGAAGGTGGAAAGACTGGAATTTCCTGAAATTGAATTCCTGGAATTCAAACTATGCCAATTTGAAACTATGCACTCCTGAAATTGAGTTTCAGGAAGAAGAAGAAAGTTTTGTTTCTATCTACTGAAATTCTATTTCAGGAAGATATTTTTTTTTGTTTTTTATTTATTTTATTTATGCTATATTTTAGGAAAGTATATATATATATTTTTGTTTTTATGCAATTTCAAGTTTTTTTTTTTATTCTTTTCATTTTTTACCCGTTTTTTTCTTTAACTTTTCACCCTTTTACCCAATGTCACATAGTATTACTCAAAGGATTAATTTTTTTGAACGTTGCAAACATTAAAAAAAAATATGAAATTACTCAAATGTGCAATATCCTTTCATTCTTGCATCACACATTCAATTGAAATTACTCCAAATTTCTCTCCTTCCCTCACAATTCCATCACCCAAATAATGGATCCAAACAATTCATCAGAATTTGATGCTGCTTACAACGATATGTATGACTTAATGGTGAATGATACAACCGCAAATGATTACTTGAGGTTAGTACTACAAAGACGACAACAATTTGCGAACACTGTTAGACCCAGGCAAAGAAGAACTGTGGTGGAGCGCGGTCGTGAAGAAGGGCATATACAATTGGATAACGACTACTTCTCGGAAAACCCTATATACACAGATACACAATTCTGAAGAAGGTTCCGAATGCGAAAGCATGTGTTCCTTAGAATTGTAGAAGCTCTTGGCAACCATGACTGGTATTTTCAAATGAGCGTTGATGCGGTTGGTAGAACAAGTCTTTCACCTTTACAAAAGTGCACCGCCGCTATTCGGATGTTGGCATATGGAGCACCTGCTGACTTTCTGGATGAGTACATTCGAATAGGTGAGACTACTACAAATTTGTGTTTAGAGAGATTTGTAAAGGGGGTGACCGAGATATTTGGTCCTGAGTACATGAGAAAGCCAAACAACGAAGACACCGCACGCCTACTACAAATGGGGGAGTCTCGTGGATTTCCAGGCATGTTGGGTTCCATTGATTGTATGCATTTGGAATGGAAAAATTGTCCAGTTGCGTGGAAAGGTCAATATAGTCGAGGTGATCATGGAAATCCTACTATCATGCTTGAAGCAGTGGCATCACAAGACTTGTGGATTTGGCATGCATTTTTTGGCATTGCAGGTTCTAACAATGACATTAACGTTTTAAACCAATCTAATGTTTTTGCAAATGTTTTGAACGGAGAAGCTCCCACAGTGCAATACAATGTGAACGGAACATCTTATGATATGGGATATTATCTAGCAGATAGTATCTATCCGACGTGGGCTACATTTGTCAAGACTATCCCAATGCCGCAGGGACCGAAAAGACAATTATTTGCCAAAAGACAAGAAGGGGCAAGAAAGGATGTTGAACGAGCATTTGGAGTGCTCCAATCTCAATTTGCGATTGTTCGTGGCCCTTCACGCAATTGGCACGTGGATACCATGAAGAATATTATGTATGCATGCATCATAATGCATAACATGATTGTTGAAGATGAGCACGATGGATATAGTGGTAATTTTGATTACGAACAGGTAGATAACAATTCAACTGTTCAAGTATTCAATGGTCCTCTCCCCAATTTTACAACATTGTTTGAAAGAATGGCACATGTACGTCAAAAACAAATTCATCATCAACTTCAACACGACTTGATGGAGCATATTTGGCAGCGATATGAAGATGAAGACGTTGAAAATTAACGTGTGATATTATATGTATTTCATTTAAAATGTATTTTTATTTATTTGACATGTATTTTGTTTCGTCTTTAACTATAATCTTATTTTTTCATTTTTAATTTTGTTTGGTTTAATTTTAATTATATCATATTTATTTAAATATACGTTACAAAAAAAATATTTATTTAAATCTTAATTATATGATAATGAATTAATATCTGAATTTTAATCGAAATTAGGTGGAAACAAATAATATAAATATATGTGATATTGTGGGACCCAATGAATAGTGTTAAGTACCCCAACATTAAGAATTTGTGGATGTAGTAAAATTTGTCTGAGTTTCTTAAAAATTGCTTAATCTTATGTGGCACAGTGGAACCCACGTGAATAGTGCTAAGCATCTCAATTTTTTTTCATTTTAATTCTTTGAAATTTTGAATAATATGTATACTCTTTAGTCAATGACTTCATAGATTCCCAAACAAAAGTTTAAGGTCAAAGAATAGGAGAATATAGATTCGTGAATATAATGATGTCATACAAGTAATTTTATTTTTGTGATGGATTGAAATATAACTAAATATCAATAGTTAATTTTAATTTTAATTTCTATAAATAAAAATATTATGATCTACGGATTGCACACACCCGTATTTGTGATTGTTGACATCTCATTATCATATTTATAAGAGATAAACTTTTTCAAATTGGAAACTAAAAACCAATAGTTAGTTGGTTCAGTGGTGATTGACGCTGAACTTGGTAGGAGAACCACGGTTCGATCCCCGCAATTGCGATCGGAAGGGGACTAAAACAACTTGATGCCAGAACTGACCTCCAAACCAGATTAAACTGGTGGTGAAAACCAAAATTTGAAACTAAAAGATTGAGTAGACTTATGTTGCGAGCGTCAAATTGTTTGTTTAGCACCGAAGAGTAAATAAACATGGTGAGCAGCGTGCGTGCGAGTCACGATTACAAGAGAGAATTTAGAGAATAAATACAAATATTAGATTAATTAAATTTAACAGGTAGAATTTGGTGTGAAAGTAAAATTTAACATGCGATGAAGTGTAGAGAAACCAAATTACATCATATTAACAATTATGTAATATAATTTTTTTTTAGAGAATAATGATGTAATATTACACCATTCAATAACATAGTAAATAATACATTTTACTTTTTTTAAGAACTTAATATATTTCATTCATAAATCATAACAGTATTTGTAATACAAGGAAATAAAAAAAAAATAGGGAATTGACATATAAACGAATTGCTCGAGCTCAATTATAAACTACTCAATTGACTTATTTCCAAATATAACCAACCTTACGGTTCTTATTCAAATCTAGTAACTTCCGTCTCTCCACTCACTAAACAAGAATGGTACCAAATTAAGAATTGTTTTTAGAACCAATTGTAAGCAATCTGTTTCTATGTACATCCATTCAATCTATATATATATATATATATATATATATATATATATTAAAGTGTATTAATTTTACTTTTGACAGATATTTATTAAATAGATTTCTTTTTCTTTTCTTTTAGTGAATGAGAAGGTGTCTCAGCCAAAACTTTTTTTCTTTTTTACCGCGACCACCTTATTCTTATGGGCCCAATATTTTTTAATAGTTTAAGAAATGTTGTAAAAAAAAAGTTTACATAAGGAAAATGCTTATTCTTTCGAGATAGTCAAGCAAGAAATGTAAGAATGATGTGGCAGGCAGTTGAGAAGACATATTCATTGAATACTTATTAACACCCACCCACCCATGTTTTCTATAAAAACGGAACTGATAAAAACCATCATGTGAGACACCGCATGTTGGAGGCCAATTCTTGTATTTCGTTGTTGATTTTTTCGTAAGAAATAATGGTGCTGTTTTAATAATCTTAATTTTAATAAACAATTATGGTCAATGGTGTCCGCAACCATTGACCATATCTTGATAGCCTATTAAAAACTGACAAGAGAGAACACAGTTGGGAGTTGAGACTGTCTACATTTTCATCCAATAGTGCCTTCTTCTCTTCATCTTTTCTTGAATCATATTCTCTTCTAAGACTAATAAAATGAATTATATTCTACAATACTGTATAACAGAACAAAAGAAAATGTAGCACAAAAAAAACAAAAAAGAACAAAAAGAAAATGAATAATTATACATCGAGCTTTCAATCACAAATGCACAATCAAAGTCGTAATTGATTGCAATGAGAAACAATTTGAAAAGAAAAAATATTGTGTCAACAAATCACAACTATATATTTGTAGCTTCTCATAAAGATGCAATTTGGACTCCTTAATTCATTAGAAGCAAAGTTGTGTCAACAAAATGAGTATGAACGCAATGTACACTTTAGTACAAGTTATATTAAAAAAAAATTATATCGCAAAACCAAAAGTCATCGATAAAGGAGGTTCAGTAGCACCTAAAGGATTCATGAAGGCTCCCAAATTGACACATATTCATACAGAAACAAACACACACAATTGACAGAGTATAGGATTTGTACATTGCAATTTAGAATCGAGATTTGTACGTATATTACTATCTGGCTAGATGAATCTCATGGACATCAAATGAAGAGTTCATGTGAAATCAGACAGTTTCAGTAAAGTCAGCCATACTGATATTTTCAGTCACTTAAAAGAAAGGTTCACAGAGAAGGCATTGTAATTTGTAGGCAATATGAGATCTCTTCACTGCCCGTTATCTAGAATTGGAGAGTCGGTGTTAGATTGACGCGTCTCCACCTTATCTTCATTTGATGATTTATCATCATCCTAAAGGAATAAAAAGTAACACTATCAAATCGTAGCTGGAAAATCAATCATATATGAAAAAAGCTTACAACAGGTATAGAAAAGCAAACCAACAACTGAATATGAAAGAATTCAAAACTGATTAAATATAGATGCCCCTGTCTTCATTATTGAACAATTTCTACTTGAGTAATCTAATATGCTATCTCATTCTCAAATATCACAAAAATGGGAATCTCCACATGAAAGCAACAAATGGCACAAAAAAACAGAAACTCAAAGGAGATCAATCCAAAAAAAATATTGCGAGGAATATTACCTTTTCGGCGTGGCAGAAATGAAAATTGGGGGTTGTAGCAGAGGCAGGCAGAGCAGGGGAAGCGGGTGTTGAAGAGGAGTTGGCAGGCGCGGCAGTACGTAGAAGCAGGTGCCGTAGAGGAGGAGGCAGGTGCAGAAGCAGAAACAGGTGCCATAGAGGAGGAGGCAGGCGCAGCAGGTGAGGTAAAGGAGGAGGCAGGCGCAGAATCAGAAGCAGGTGCTGTAGAATCAGAAGCAGGTGCTGTAGAAGCGGAGGCAGGTGCGCCCTATATAGATTTTACAACATGTTTAGCAAATTGCATAGCAAATCCAAAATATGCTATAAAGAATAATATACGTTAGTTTGGATAAAATCTTCAACAAAATCAGTAGTATAATGAAGAAGGTCTTCGATCTCAATCTATCTAATAATTTTTTTTTCCAAAGAGACTCCATGCAGTAGGCATATTTCAAAAATACCACTCAACTAAGACAAAGTAAACTAAAAAATAACTATAATGAAAATGTCTAAATTATATAGCACGTCTTGCAAACAAAACAACATGCAGCCGCACATCTCCCAATATGAGAATAATATAGCAAATCACATAGAAAATCTATGACCAACTAAAATAATAATGTACGTTAGAAAATCGATGACCAACTAAAAGAATAATGTACCTGCTTAAGATATTCATAATAACCACCTGACTCTGGTGTGATGTCAATATTTGTGGATGGCGAGTTTTGAATCAAGAAGTTAAGTACTCCATCTGGTATCGGATCTAATCTCCAACATGGTTCAAATTGTTTTTGTAACTCAGCAGCTTCTTCAGGTGACTTGGCAGCAGCTCTCTTTAACATGACATCCATCACTAGGAAGGCTAATCCCTGTTGATTTATAGGTGCTATCAATTCTATTTTCATCGACTTCAATTTACGCAAAGAAGTGACCTGAACTTCGGATAAATCAGGAACTAAGAAGAGAACCTAAACAATGAAGAATGAGAGTGAAATATGATAAGTTATGAAAGTCAACTGATTTTAAACAAAATTTTCAAATAACATAAAGAATCTTAACAAGAAATTAAAATTAAAGCCTCAAAACATGCCAAGGTACCTGAAGAGTAGTTGAAGAGAGTGTCATTGATTTTACATTGACAAGGTCTTGCAGCCAACTCAATAGAACCATTGGAGGCTCCTCATGATCAGTTAAAACCTTCCACAATGAATTCACTATTGCATGAATATTTACTTGTTTTGCAGAAGAAAGACCGGTTCCACATATTTTCTGATCAGGACTGCCGGTAAAAGTAAAGGTAGAAAGATTTGGAGCATATAACTCAATTTTAGCGAAGTCTGATGGATTGTTTTTTATAGCTATATTTCTATCTGTAGGCCTATGTATAGCTAAATTGACAAGTGTCTTACTTGATAAGTTGAGGATTTCTGCATCCTTAACAGTACAGTTACGAAGACTCAAACAATTCAACCTTGTAAAACTCAAAAAGGGCTCAGCTCGACGGTTTTCATCACCACAAAAGGCGAAATTCGTTAGATCCAAGCTGGTCAATGTTGGCAAATCCAAGGATTTTGGAAATGATGTTTTGCTTAAGAGATCTTTAGGGTTCATTGAAAGCTTAAGAGATGTAAGAGCCTTGCACAAAGAAACATGTCTCATAATGAGATCACTATCACCGCGGACAGACATTCCTAATTTCTCGAGGAGAGTCTTATCATAGCAAGCATACCTCAAAATCCTTTTAAGCATCGAAGGCTCGATAGTACCCTTACGAACAAGATCAAGAGCGCGCAGTGTAATTGAACCATCACGAAGAGTCAAAATCTTAGACACAAATTCAGTAAATTGCTTAAGAGTACGAAATCTTGAAGCATGCAACTTAAGAGTTGGAACACTTTTCCAAAGAAACTTCCATCTTTTGGACAAAACGCAAGTTTGAACAATAGTTTTGGAATCCAAAGATGACAAAATGTGACGGAGAAGACAATCTGGTAAGTTACTTAGCCTATCTTCACTTTCTCGATTTTCTCCACTTTTTAGCAATACGCGCCTCATTTTCTCTCTTGATTAAGCATGAAAATGAAAGAAAAATGGAAGAATATTCAGTAATATAACGGAACAAGAAACAAATTAAGAATTATAAAGCAAGAATTATAGCGAAATCAAAGTTGTGTTCGATTGCAAAGGGAAACAATTGGGGGAAAATAACCTAGAAATCATTGTTGAAGTTTCATGCAAGATGATAATTTAGGGGAAAATGGAATCGAGTCGGAGAAGGTAACATACCTATAGCTGTCGCCGCCGTGAAGTTGTGACTTCTTCTTCTCCGATGGATTAGAACGCTACGGCAAAGACTCGCAAGAAATGGATTGAATCGTCTGTGTAGTAACTCAGTGATTTTGAACAAGAAGACGAGGGAAAAATTAATTGGTGCCAATTCTATTGTAATGTGGAGGGAATCAGTTTATTTATATTTTGATTTAGGCCCCGTTTGGCCTGACTTATTTTCCTCTTTTTTTCTTCTCCTTAAAAATAGTAAAGAAGGAAAAAATTGTGTTTGACTTAATTTTTTTTTATTTTTTACTTCTTTACTTTATTTCTCAAATACTTTTAAGGAGAAATAATGTCAAATATAATTTTATACTTCTTTATTTCGTTTAAGCTAAAATAAAAAGTAAAAAATAAGCCGGGTCAAACGGGGCCTTAATATATGTGGTTTTGCTTTGCTTTTCTTTTCTTTTCTTTTTTTCATATATAAATTACTCTACTTTTTTTTATCTCTTTTTTTCTTCAAAAATAAAAGTTACTTTTTATACAAATTATACTAAAAATTATTTATGTTTTGGGACTGTTTGAATTATCTTATTTTTAAACTTATACAAAATAGCTTATGTAAATAAACTTTTATGTATTATTTAAGTTTAGGGGTCCGTTTGGATTAACATTAGAAAGTTCCATAGTGCACAAGCAATCCCAAAATATACATAAATTCTGTTTGGATTAATTTATTTTTAAGATTATGCAAAACAACTTATGAAGAAGAAGAAGAATGGAGAAATAGATTTATGAATTAGGGATTTAAAATGAAAATATTTGTTTTGTACCGTCAATTTAGTCCCTCAACCATATATGCCTAATCACCGTGCCTACTTATCGTGCCACATGGCCTAAAAAATGCCGCATCAATATGGGGACGGACTGTAAATTCGTTTGCAATATGTCTACGCTGGTTCAAATCCAGCTCGGTTCCGTTATACAGTCGTTGGGGAGAGAGATAAGGCACATGCGCATTTTGGTCAAGGACTATTTTGTATTTTTTCTTGAGTCAGAGATTTAAATGACAGCGAGTTGCACATTCAGGGACCAAAATGGCTGTTTCCCCAATAATTTTTTATGTATTGTTATAAATTTCTCAGGGTAGTTTATGATAAAATAGCTTATAAAAATATAATTTTTGTTAGTGAAAACATATAAATTAACATAAAACTTTATTTATTTGCATAAGTTATTTTGTATAAGTTCAAAAATAAGTTAATTCAACATCAATGACTTCATAGATTTCCAAACAAAAGTTTGAGGTTCCAAGAATACGAGAATATAGATGAAAATATACTTATTAGATTCCTTTCAAAATCAGGTAAAGTACATTAATTAGTTTACTCATCTTTTTCTTTTTTTTGTCAAGTAGCCTAGTGACTCGAAATTCCACTCTTAAAGTGGATAAGTGGGATGACCGAGGTTCGAACCTCGGCCCCCTGCATATTAGTTTACTCATCTCTTATGTGAAACTTATGTTCTATTTGTAAATTTCCACACACACACATTAAATTTTAAAGCGGGTTCTATTTCATGTTTAGTCTGACTCCTATTTAAGGCAACTATTTTGTGTGGAATTTTCATTATTCATTCGCACACACTAGACTTTGAGAATGGGACTGGTGTACTTGAAGCTGAGTTTTTTTTTTTCTTTCTTTTTACCCTGATTTAAGGCTAGTCTAATGGTGAAATTACCTACTCAGTGAAACAATCAATGCAATACCTCAATCAAACCAGCTGGTTTTCCAATTCAAGGTTGGATTGGTTGGACCGACCAGTCGGAATTGCTTTCCAAAATACTGATAAATATAATATGATTAAAACAAACCAAATAGTATATTACATCTCAAAATGTGTGTGAACCTGAAAAAATACGCGCGCACACAAAAACTATAACTTATGGAAGGGGGGGATCAAGTCATGTTCGTCCTGGTTATAACTTTATAACTGTCTTGACACTATAGTTGCAGCTTAATGGCCTCATGCATCTGTCGCTCTAGGGCATCAAGGGTCTTTTGTAACATCTTCATATGCTCCTTGAGGGCCAATAACTCCATCCTCTGAATTATCTCCTCTTTTGCTAGATGAATATACTTATTTGTCTGCAGTACCAATTCCTTTAGATTTTGTACCCTGTGGTGCAGGTCAGCCATAATATGCTGGGAGATGCAATAAGCTTTTGATCAATTATTTAAGAATAATAATTTAACCAGGTAACACATTCTAACATATATTCCACTAAACAAAAACTTACAATTGAACATTCATAACTAATAAAGCCATACAAGTTGAACATAATATACTCGTATCTAGCAGACATAATAATAAGAATTTTAGCAATGTGAGAATACCTCATGAGAAGAAGGCCGCAGGAATCGAAGAAAAAATGAAGATGAGTACTGAGATAGATGGTCAAAGGCGTCATCAAACCTAGATGCAAAAAACATGAATACATTTTCCTAGTTAGTAATTTAGTATAAAGTAAAGTATTGCAGTTGAAAACCATTACTCACTGTACCAAAAGCCAACTTGAAAACTCCTCATAACTTGAAAGGATTATACGGGCAATAACACATACTTTGAATCAATTTAAATTCCTTCTTTTGCAAATAAAGAAAAGCAAATTTTAATATTAAAACTCTGAAGTTCTGTCTATTTTCTTTTCAAAAAATGTGGAAAAATTTGAAAATATCGAAACCACAATAGAAACCCATCTATCAAACTAGTCTTCACGTATACCCCATCTGAGTCTTCAGATTCGTCCACTGGGATGGCCTTGTCATCATCATCATCTTTCACAGGAGAGATGGACCGACCAGCCCTACATACAGTTCCTCTCTTTCGAGAGTCAAAATAGGATCGGAAGTAAGGCGTCGGTCGGTCCTAGAAACGGCGGCAGCAGCGCGAGGAGTTAACAACCGGACGTGCAAACTTTCAACTCGGGATCATAAATGAATTCGAGTACCATTCTGATCGCCAAACTTTCAACTTAACATCCTTTTAAGAACCCCAAGTGAAATCACCACCCAATTCATAGAAACAATCTCTCAAAACAATTAAATAAACTAATCCATTGTTGGTAAATACCAAGTGAAATCACCGCCCAATTCATAGAAACAATCTCACAAAACAATTCTAGTTTTCAACATTAAACACCGCCCTACCAAAAGGATGCAAATACCATGTGATCACACCAAGCCATTGTTGGTTTACTAATATTGTTCCCGACAACATCAAACATCAATAACAAAAGTCTTTTTATACTACTAGATTTGATTTACTAGCTATCTAACATACTAGGATATATTCCTATTAACCTCGCATCCAATGGGAACATTAATATGTAAAACTTCTGTGAAGCTAATTCAAACTGGAATCACATTTGATTCATAAGCATGCTCACGCAAAAATTCTAGTTTCCTATGTTTCTTCAACATCTAAGAATTAGTTCTTTATTCTTTTCTTCTTCAATATCAAAGAATTTTTTTGAATAGAACATCAAAGAATTAGTACTTGCTTCCTTTCAACTAATAACCTTCATTAACCTCAAAATACATTTTTATTTCAAGCCACCATTAAATTTTGTCAATTAGTACAAGCAATCCTTTCATTTCTTCAAAACATTGACTTAATTTTGATATTGTATATAACAATGTTATTGCGCATGTGCAATTTGATTCTCTACCCAAAGGACAAGCAATTTATCCGCCAATTATTAGTTATAACTAGAGAGACCTACGCTACGGAAAGTGAAACAGAAAAAGAAGCGAAAATCAAACCAAATTTAAGAATCACTTTTTAAAACGATGAAAGTACATTTCACCTTGAGCATTCTACGATGTCAACATTTGCTGAGGGTGAGTTATGGAGCAAAAGCTCTAGTATTCCATCAGGTATGGGTGACGATGCTTCAATTCCAGATTTTAATTCCTTTTCTAACTTGACAGTTTTCAATGCCATGGATAATCCATATGAAAGTGGTTTCAGCTTTACTTTCAGTGATTTTAAGCTACACATACGGGATGACAGCGACAGCTTATCTTTCAAAAAGTCAGGAATTAAGGAGAGAACCTATGCAATAAGGAAAGACGGCGAATTAAAATAAGATTAATGTAATTATGAAACAAAAAAGTATCTTGAAAAGAAAATAAACAATAAGCTTCAAAGCAAGGCCAAGTTAAGGTACCTGAAGTGTACTTGCAGAGACTGTCAATGATTTTACATTAGCAAGACCAGACAGCCAGCCGACTAGAACCCAAATAGGAAATGAGTAATTTGCCAACATTTCCGCATCAATGTTTACTTGTTTAACAGAAGAAAGACCGCTTCCAAGGAATGTTTGATAAGGAGTACCCATAAAAGCAAATGTACAAAGACTTGGAGCAGATAGCTCGATTAGGTAAAAGTCGAAAGAGTGATTACACATAGTTAAACTAACTAGCGTCTCACTTGTTATGCATAGGGTTTGTGCATCCTTCACCGAGCAATTATCAATGATCAAACTATTCAACCTGTTAAAGGCTGAAAAGGGCTCAATTCGGCCATCATCACCAGAACAAAAGGCAAAATTTCCTAGATGCAAGCAGGTCAACGCCGGTAAATTCAGCGATTTAGGAAACAATGTTCTCCCATAATTATAACGACCTTTAGGATTAACCGATAGCTTAAGTGAAGTTAAAGTCTGACACGAAGAAATGCAAGGCAAGATGCGATCAATATCACCTTTGACATCAATGCCTAATCGACAAAGCTTGACATTGTGGGATAAAACATAGTTTGCAACCTTTTTAAGTAAGCCAAACGCAATACTACCATTACGATGAAAATCAATGGCGTGCAGTACAATTGAGTTATCGCGAAGAGACAAAACCCTAGAAACAAATTTGTCAAAACTCTTCAAAGTGGAAAAGTTTGAGTAATGCAATGTAAGAGTGGGAATATATTTCCAAATAGGCTTCCATTTTTTGGACAAAATGCAAGTTCGAACGGCTTCTTTAGTGTTCAAAAATGACAAAATGTAACCGAGAACACATTCGGGTAAATCACTAATAAGTGTGTCTTGAGTTGTTGTTTCAATTTCACGTTTTTTCTTCTTAGTCTTGGGTTGAATCATTATCTGATAAACTGAATTACAATTTATTTAGATAAGAACATAAATCACTGAATTCTGCAATATAAGAGAACAAGAATTAGTCTAATGCATGATAATGATTAAGGATAAAATGAATTTTTTAGAAGAGAATGAGAAATTAATACCAACGTGTTACGTGACTGAATTCCACTTCCACCACTACTGCAACGGTTCCATTCACGTTTTCTGATTCTGAGGGTTCAAATTAGCGAGGGAGTCAGAGAGGCGGCAAGCAAATCCTTTGGATTTTTCTTTTGGTTTAAGAATATGTTCATTCCTATAAAAAAGGTTTAAGTATATAATTTAGGGTCTCCAAAACCCCGTTTAGTGCACAAAGAAATGATATTTATTTAATTTGTTAAAACATTTAAAATTAATATTCATTTTTTGTGACTTTAATAATTATTCTAATTTTATTGGATTTTTTTATTTATTTTTTCTATTATTTTGATTACAAAATTATACTTTGTTTTTAAAATTTAATTATTAATATTTTAATGTATAATTGTTTTCTATTTATATTTTATATTGGTAAATTAGTAAAATTGTTTTTATCTTATTCTAATGGTTTACGACTCAACACTCAATGATAAAATTTTCAACTAAATTTTATGATTAAGTTATTATATGTCATGTCTGATGAAATATTAAATTTGAGACGTCAAATAATACAATAATCTTATCATAAGAATGGATCCTTTCAATTTTTTCTCTCTAGATTTTCCTCAATTTTCACTTTTCAACCATTGATCAACTTTACACCATTTCTTTTACATTTAAATATTATTCTAAATTTTTAATTCAATGGCTTAGATTTCCACATTATTTCCTCAAGTTTTTTTTTCAACATGAGAGGATTCATTCTCTCTTATCATGTCTCTTATTTTTAGGATCAAAATGAACCAATGATATTGATTAGGGTTAGGAAAAATCTTAAGAAAGGTGTATTGAATTCGGATTTCAAAAGATTTTAAAAAACATTTTTATGAGAAAAAATGACGCAGTATTCAATCAAAACACTTATAAAATATAAATAAATCTTGTTATATTCAATTAAGACAATATTTGGAATATTAAACTAAGAGAGAGAGAGAGACTTAACCTTTGTTTGCAAGTTGACTTTTGGAATATTTTGAAGGGGAGAATTTTGAAGGGATCATTTGGATTAATTTATTTTTTAGCTTATGCAAATAAATAAGCTTTTATTTATTATTATTATTATAGGCTTTTCAAGGTATTTTATGAGAACAAAGTTTATGAAGATACAATTTTTATTAGTGAAAACTTATAAATTATCATAAAACTTAATTTATTTGCATAAGCTATTTTTATAAGCTTAAAAATAAGTCGAATTCAAACGGGCCCAAAGTCTATATTTTGTATAGTTAAATGTTTTAAAATAATTGAAACATATATATAAATTATCATATAATACTTAAACCACATTTAAAATATTTTAAAAAACATTTTATAATGTTCTTAAGTTTAAAAAATAAAAACAAGTTTCCTATCCAAAATTTTCTTTAAGGATCTATTTGGTTCAAATGAGAGGAAGTGAGGGGAGGGGAGGTTGTTCAATTAAATATATGTTTGGTTCAAAAGAGGAGAGGGGAGGGGAGATGAGGTATTTTAATTAAATATATGTTTGGTTCACAGGGGAGGCGAGATATTTTAAAAGTAATTTACTATTTTACCCTTAAAATATTATAACACTATATTTCTAGTTTCACAATTACTAGTTCAACACATTATTTTTTCACGCATTCTTTCTCTCTCAGAGCTCATATTATAACTTAATTTTCTCTTTTACGAGACATCTGAACATATAGTAATAAACAATTGCACACATAAGTTGAACTATAGCTCTTTTGACGCAAATCAAACCATTTATTAATAGCGATTCTCGATCTTAATTATCCATCTAATTTAATAAAATATTTTAATAAATAATATAAACTATCAATAATTTTATGAAAAAAAAATTAACACATGTTAAACCATATACATACCCATTGCTCAATTGCTATATTTGTCTTTATTATTAAAATATCACATAAATGTTGTATCGAAAAAAATCGAAAAAATGCCATGAAAATTATAGTTGGTTGATTTTAGAGGCAAGTAGATATTTTATTTTATAGTAAAACAAAGTGAGACCCATATTTGGTTGATTTAAGGGCATTCAATGTCTTCTAATACTACCTCCCCTCCAAATCCCCCCAATTTGGGGAAGCAAAAATGGGCTTATATTTCCTTCCCTCCCCTCTCCTCCTTAAAAAAATGAATCAAATACAATTTACTAATAATATTTCCTCACCTCCCCCCCCCCCCCCCCTTTCCTCCAAAACCCCCCAACCAAACGGACCCTAAAATCCATCCCCTCCTCTCCTCTCATTTGAACCACATAGACCTAAGAAAGAATAAAATTAAGATCGAGATAGAGAGAAGGAGAGAAATGTAGAAAAAAAGAAAGAAAGATGATCCAATTTAATCTTAATTGAAACAATTCATAGTGTTTCAAAGAGGTTATTATCAGTAAAGGCTTGTTATAACTGTAATCAATGGTGATCAAAGTGGTAGTTTGGTGGTAGTCAAAGTGTTGGTCATACCCACAAAATTAAACAAAAGCACAAAGTTTGAATTTTAGCAAATGTTCAAAATTAACGGAAAATATTAATAAGTGCTCTTAGAGTATTTGTTATATAAAAAAGTGTGTATTTCATTCTTCGATAAATATTCAAGTTGTATTTTCAAGATGAAATTTTTTCTATATGAATTCCTTGAACTACGACACTTATTAGCATAATCCTTTAGCAGTCATGAATTTATGGGTTTGAAATAGAATTAGAAGGAAATCGAAGATCCCTTGATTTTAATTTGGTGTTTTTTAATAAAAATTACAGAGAGTAAAAAAGACGCGGGTGGATCTTGATGTATGCAACCCAGATTATTGATGAAAGTACTATAAGACATTCACACAAAGATGGATATCTTATCAGACAAGACAATGTCAAGTTGACACTGATAATAATTTTAAAAAATGACATAATAAAATGTAATTATATGTATCGGTATCGAATGTTGACAAGTGTTGGACACACCTTTGATCAAAAGAGTTGGTACTAAAAATGAAAGAAAACTACAATTTTGTATATTTTGTTACATCAGAGATGCCTAAATAGCAAGTATGACACAAATTGGCAGAAGATAGTAAACTAGAAGGTGATGAGTAAATTGGGAAAATGGTTTCAAAAGTATAGAGATAGTTAAAGCAATAACAGTTACAGAATGACTCACTTTCCTTAAAGTTGGGTAACAAGTACCAACTAACAAAACTGGTTCAGAAACAAAACAGAAAAAATCCTCATCATGGAAAGAAAATCCATTAAGAAGAGTGTCATATCATATGAGTTCAATCACCTTGAACCTAAATAGTGACTTCTGAATATGAAGATGTTGTGAATAAGGAATTTACTATGACTGCTTAATAGAAGAGGCTTTTTAGTGCCAATACAAATCACAACTTTGGTTTTAATTTCAGCCCCTCATTCCATACTAAACAATATCACAAGTCCCAACAGGAAAATGTGAATAAATGTAGGGTAGGGTTCCCTTTAATACAAGTCATATCAACGAAAAATATGAATTATCATACAGATACAATCACAAATACAAGTTGATGAGTACATGAATTGTACATGATCAGATGCAAGACATACAAGCAAGTTGTACATGAGAACCAGATAGAGTAATCTCTCATTGACCTCAAATGAAAAGGTCAAGTGATTGATCAGGAACATGTCATATAATACAACACTTTCAGCAATATAATGGAATGCAAATTTGAGAAACAAAGGTAATCAAATCTACGGCAAATTTATAAAATCTCAGCAAAGTTGTGTTCAATTGCTATCGGAAAAATGGTAAAAAGATAAAATGCCTTGAAATTAAGGAAAATACCTTCAAATCCATTCTGTTATGTATGTAGGGGGTGGAAAGGAATGTGAAATAGGCTCTATGGCGAGTGGATCACATAACTTGTTTTCTAGGGTTCTTCTTTTTAATTTTGCATAGACGGAAAATCTTGTGCCTATGCAATGTAAGCGAATAATTGTTTGATTTTGAATAATTTTTTGAAGGCATTTTGAGTAAGGATTTAGATATGATTTACTGTAGAGAGGAAAAAAAAGTGAAGTGAGATAATAAATAGTTAAAGATAGTAAAGGTAAAGGGGAAACTATTTTATGAAAAGTAACAAAAAAATTTAGTTTTCTTGGTATGCGCAAAGAACCTTAAAATAACAATTGACCCAGCTTGTGCAGCAATTCCAGGTTGGATCGGTTGGACCGGCCAGTTTAAATATGATTAAAACAAATCAAATACTACTAGCAGTACACCTAAAAATGTGTTAACGTCAAAAAATGCACCCACATACACACACAAAACTGTGACTTATGGATGAATTCAAGTCGTGTTCGTCCAGCTGGTTATAGCTCATGCACCTGTGGCTCTAGCAAATCAACGGTCTTTGACAACATCATGGTATGCTCTTTAAGAGACAGCATCTCCTCCCTCTCCCGAACTATCGCCTCCTTTGCTAGATCAACATATTTATTTGTCTGCACTTCCACTTTCTTTAGGTGTTGTATCCGCCGTTCCAGGTCATACACAACATGCTGGAAGATGCAACAAGCTTTTGTTCAATTATTTAAGGATAATAATTTAACTATTATTAAGTATAGAATCTATTCCAGGTTAAACTTAAACATACAATAATAACTACTAAGCCATAAAGGTTGAGCAGAATATACTCATATATATCTAGCACACACAATAATTAGATATTTAGCAATGTGACAATACCTCATTTGAAGAAGGCTGAAGGAATTCAAGATAAAGCGATGAGAGCGGAGCTAGATGGTTGAAGGAGTCGTCAATCCTAGATGCACAGAACATAAATACATATTCCTAATCAGTATAAAGTATCACAGTTGACGATCATTACTCACTGTACCAAACTTGAAAAACTCGTCAAAACTTGTAAGGATTTTCCAGGCAATAACATCTATACTTTATATCAACTCAAATTCCTTATTTTGCATGTAAAAGCAAGTAAATTTTATCAAAACACTAAAGTTCTGTTCATTTTCTATTGAAAAAAAGAGGAATAATTTGAAAATGTCAAAACCACAATAAAACCCTGCTATATATCTATCTATCTATCTATTTATCAAACTAGTCTTCATTTCTTCTTTTCTTTCATAAATTAAAAATTGGAATCTATCAAAATGAAGTTTTATTTCAAACCACCATTAAATCTCGTTAGTTAGTGCAAGCAATCTTATCATTGCCTTATAACATCGACTTAATTTGATATTGTATATAATAACGTTATCGTGCATGTGCAATTTGTTTCTCTACCTACAGGACTAGTAATTTAACTGCTAATTATTAGTTATAACCAGAGAGACCTAGGATGAATGCACATTTCACCTCGGGCATTCTACGATGTCAACATCTGCCGATGGCGAGTTCTGGAGCAAAACGTCCAGTATTCCATCAGGTATGAGTGATACTGGTTCCAATCCTGCTTTTAATTCTTTTTCTAACATGACAATTTTCAATGCCATGGATAATCCATATGAAAGTGGTTTCAGCTTTACTTTCAGTGACTTCAAGCTACGCATAAAGGATGACGGTAATAGCTTATCTTTAAAAAAGCCAGGAACAAATGAGAGAACCTATGCAATAAGAGAAGACAGTGAATTAGAAACAGTTTAATGCAATTATGAAACTCTTGATTTTTTACATAAGTTAGAAACAAAAAACGTATATTGAAAATAAAATAAAAAATTAAGCCTCAATGTTTACTTGCAGTGACTTCAAAGCAAGGCCAAGTTAAGGTACCTGAAGAGTACTTGCAGAGACTGTCAATGAATTTATATTGGTAAGATCGGACAGCCAGCTGAGTAGCACCAAAGGAGGCTCCGAGTAATTTGCCAACATTTCCGCATCAATGTTTACTTGTTTAACAGAAGAAAGACTTCTTCCACGGAACTTCTGATAAGGAGTACCCATAAAAGAAAAGATACAAAGACATGGAGCAGATAGCTCGATTTGGTAAACATCGAAAGAATGATTACGCATAGTTAAACTGACTAGCGTCTCACTTGATATGCACAGGATTTGTGCATCCTTCACCGTGCAATTATCAATGATCAAACTATTCAACTTGTTAAAGGCTGAAAAGGGCTCAATTCGGCCATCGTCACCAGCACAAAAGGCAAAATTTCCTAGATGCAAACAGGTCAACCCTGGTAAATTCAATGATTTAGGAAACAACGTTCTCCCAAAATTATAACGACCTTTAGGTGAAATTGATAGCTTAAGTGACGTCAAAGTCTGACATGCTGAAATGCAAGGCATAATACGACCAATATCACCTTTGACATCAATTCCTAATCGAAGGAGCTTGAAATTGTGCAATAAAACATAAAATGCAACCCTTATAAGTAAGCTAGACGCAATACTACCATTACGGTGAAAATCAATCGCGTGCAGTACAATTGAGTTATCACGGAGAGACAAAACGCTAGACACGAATTTGTCAAAACTCTTCAAAGTGGAAAAGTTTGAGCAATGCAATGTAAGAGTGGGAATATATTTCCAAATATGCTTCCATCTTTTGGACAAAATGCAAGTTCGAACCGTATCTTTAGTGTTCAAAAACGATAAAATGTGAACGAGAATGCAATTAGGCAAATCGCTCAATTTGTCTTCAGTAATTTCAATACCACACCTACTCTTCCTTGTCTTTGTTTGAATCATTATCTTATCACCCGAATCAGAATTTATTCAGATAAAAACCTAAGAAAACAAAATGGAATTAAATAAAATTGTGCAATATAACAGAACATGATGTAACTTTAGAAATTCAACGGCAAAAACAATGGCGAAAAGAAAAGCTATAAAAGACTCTTGAAGACTTGTGCGTGATAATAATAAAGAGAAAATACGAAAAAGAAAAAGAAATGAATTTGAGTAACGAGAAATACCAATGTGACTTAGTTGTGAGTTGTGATGATGATGGTGAAGAGAAGAGCTAAGAGAATACAATATTGAGAGGGAAAGCAGAGAGAGGAGGGAGCCAAAGAGGCAGCACCTACAAAGCGTTCTCTTTTCAATTTTCAATTCTTTCGATTTTTCCACTAAACCACGGATTAGGGACCAATAGTTATATGAAATTAATACTAAGAAATATAACTATAATTAACCAATGGTTAGTAGGTTCAGTGGTGATTGGCGCTGAACTTGGTAGGGAGAACCACGGTTCGATCCCCCGCAACTGCGATCGGGAGGGGGCTGGAACCACTTGATGTCAGAACTGACCCCCAAACCAGATTAAACTGGTGGTGAAAAACCAAAAAAAAAGTAAAATATATAACTATAATTATGTTCAAAGAATATCATGAATCTCCTTCCCAGGTTACAAGATTCCATCGAGAAAATTGCGGAAATTAAGAAAATGAGTTTTTATTGCGGAAACAATATATTCTTTTTACAATTTTATGTTTCAAAAAGAGAATAAATTTTATTTTTCTAAAGTATTTATTACATGTTGTAGAAAAATATGTATTTTAATTGGGGATATGTCGATAAAGAAATAATTAATATCTATGAAAATTTGAAAATGATCTTATAAAAAAGGATAAAAAAAATTTAAAGAGGGTTTTATATTTAGAGACAGAGGTAGTAAAAAAACCTCTCAATTTAATAATCCGATAAAGTTATTAGTTTGCCCTTGTATGTAACCAATTATTATTAATTAAGTTACTACTCCCTACGTTCCTTTTTATTTATCGTTTTAGGGCTGACAATGATCTGAGCTAACTCATGAATAGTTTGTAGCTCGATTCGATATTTTGCCCTTGTATCTAATAAGAGGAGTTGAAAAAAGAGTTCGTGTCACAATTGAGCTGAGTTTCGAGTTGAACCAATTTCTAACGAGTCGAGCTCAGACGAGTTCGACTCAGCTCGACTCATTTCCAGCCCTTATTCGTTTTAGAAAAAAATGTTTCAAATTATTTGTCATTTTGATAATTTAATGTTATATTTTGTTGATTATACTCATTGTCAATTACTCTTATCTTTTTCAATAAAACTAATTAATGTTATATATTTGAAAAACTAAAGTTTTTTTTAAGAACTAATGTTTCTTTTTTTTTAATAAAATTTAGTACATAGTAACATATTAATTTTTTTGTACATAATATATTAAAATTATTGGAAAGAGAAAATGTGTGCAAAAAAATAGAAAATTATTGGTGGATTAAAATTAAGATATAATAAGAAGATAAAAAGAAACAGAGGGAGTATATTTTTATTGTTAATTCTTTATATTTTTTATTAAACAATCGATTAGGGACTACCTCATTCGATTCCAAATATAGGTAAAAAGTCATTTTTTAATTTATTAAATAATGAATAAATTTGGTCTATAATTATCAAATCCATTCACTATTTGTCTGATTTAAAAAGTGACTTTTTAGTTATAAGAGTATTCAACACGTATTTACTATAAATTAAATTCGTATATTTTAATAATGGGTCATGCTAAACGATGCACCCGGTGCACTTGTTAAGCATACTAAATGTAGAAATAAAACATAAAGTTAATGATGATGAAAACAACTTTTTACATTTTCAATGTATTAAATGCACAAATTTCAAAATAGAATTTCCTTTTCATAAGCTTAACAAGTATACGGGTGCACTATTTAGCATTTTCCTTTAATAATTTACTATTACTTTGGTCTCTAACTTCATTTACTTACTATCAAATTTTGTCCCTAACATACTTTTAAAAAGATCAAAATTGATTTCGTATTGAACTAACGCCAATTATGTATTTGTTTTAGCCGTAAAGAAAAGAAGAGTAGTGATTTTTTTTACCTTTTTCGATGGTCGTTAAAGTTTATGATGATTTTAAACACTAATTTATAATAAACTACTTATAAAGGTAGTTCACCGTAACATTATCTTCCAAAATTGTAAGAGGCTTCCATTTTGTCCCTTAAATTTTCAAATTGCCAAGTAAACCCTTTATGTTGTGTGACGTGTACGTCAAACACACATCATGTCAAATTTCTCCGTTAAATTTGATGGCATATACACCGCATGAGAACGTGGCAACTAAATTTGATTCTTACAATGAATAAATGGAATAATCGGAATTCAAACTATGACAGCTACAAAATTTAAGTTGACAGGACAAGAACATGGCAACTTTATGTGTTGCAAATTAGTAATGTCACGTTATAGGCGGAATTTTAACTGGATTTATAAAGATTATATAAATATATATTATTTTAATCAATTTCCCTCATTTCAAAAATTAAAAAAAAAAAAAAACGTTTCTCTTGTTCTTTGAAGATCATGTTGTTGCTACAAGGTGTTTGAGTTTTAGGCTTTATGGTTGATTGTTGCATTGCTGTAAGAAATATTTTTAATTTAATACTATTTTTTATGATTAGGATGGATGATTTCAGTATACTATTATTTAAATTTACTTTTAATGGTAGTTTTAGTCCTTATGATAATTTTTAACTATAAATTGACGATGTGATATATTATAAATGATGTGGTATATGATTTGATGATGAAAAAATACTAACATCGATGAAATTATAAGAAAAATCTTTTATAAAGTTAATTTAAAACATATTATATCATCATTTTTTAGACAAAATATGTGTTAGGAGACTAAAACTGTCGAATTTTAAAATACGGAATCAATTCTGCAAAATGATAAAAATATGGAAATCAAAACTGCAATTAAACCTTAAATTTAATTAGTATTTTGGTCGACAATTTTTTGGGTTCTATGTTGATCTCTTAATATTTAAATATTTCTCTTTAATTCTTTAAAGATATCTCTGTTGTTTATCACACTGGTCATTCTATTAATTTTTTTATTAACTTTAGTTTCATATTGATACCTTGTATAGTTTAATAGGTAGATTTCATATGAGTCTCTTATTTAATTTAGGGTTAAATATGTTTTTAGTCCCTACATTTTACCCTATAATCAAGAATAGTCCCTACATTTTTTTTATAGTGTAAAAAACCCCTACAATTTTTTCCGTCACTGATTTTAGTCCCCGCCGTTAAAATTTAACAGAATGTTGACTTTTTTTTTTGACAGAACAGAATGTTGACTTAGTACCTATTTTTATTGAAAATAAATTTAATTGAATTATAAAAAAATTAAAGAAAAACAAGAAAAAGAAAGCGTAAATAAATAAAAAAAAAAACTCAACCATCTCCCTAAAAAAAAGCAAAGACAAACTCTAATCCTTTCCCACCCTCAATTTGCTGCCCACAGAAACAGCAAGCAGAAACAGATCGCAGAGAAGACAATTGTAGAAATTGAAGAGACGACGGCGACATCGGTGAACCGGATATAGCAGAAAAATCCACACAAAGTCACGAAAAACTGGTGAGGCGCGATCCTTGGTCTCGGTTTGACGGCGGCGACTCTTGTAGTTATCGGTGGAGAAAAGGGTCACAGAACCCTACTGCTGTGCAATTTTATTATTCTTCTCCTTCACCCTATTGAGGAAGTAGAGGTTAGGAAAATTAATAGGATTTAGGGATTTAGGGATTTGAAGGGTTTGATGATGTTGTTGTTGAAGAACTTTGTTGTTGTGGTCTTTCCTGCGTTGTTGTGGTCTTTCCTGCGTTCTTGTTGTCGCTGATGCATCGTTGCCAATTGTTCTTGCTGGGTTGAAAATTGCTGCATGATGGGTAAAGGGTGTTGCATTGCTTGTTGTTCTTCAGGATTGCTGCACTTGTTCTTGCTTTCGTGGGTTTAACTTATTTTTTTTTAATTTATTTGGAATAATGGTATTTAACTTATTTTTTTTTTAAAATGGAATACTGATATTAAATTCTTTTTTTTTTATAATTAAAAATGACACATGTAACAACATCATTTGTCATCTCATTAAAAAAAGGGCCCACGCCGAGCCACATTAGCATTCTGTTATAAAAAAAATGTAGGGACTATTCTTAATTATAGGGTAAAATGTAGGGACTAAAAACATATTTAACCCTTTAATTTAATATGTTTCATACCAGGTACTTGTCTAGTTTAATAGGTTTCATATTGATTTTTTTTTTTGAATACAGGCTAATATTATAAACAAGAGTTAATAGGTCTTTATCCCCTGCAAAGTAGGCAAGTTTTGCTTTATCCCCTGTAATTATTTTATTTGAGATTACCCCCTACAAAATTTATTTGTTTGATTTACCCCCTTGGATGCACTTTTTAAATCGGTTATTTTGTTCGACCGATTTAAAATGTGTTGTTTTTTAAATCGGTTATTCTTCTTTTTTTGCCTGTCACATCAGCAAAAGGGGATAAAAAAAAAAAATAAAAAATTGCAGAGGGTAACGTAAAACTCGCATACTTTGCAGGAGTAAAAGCCTATTAACCCTATAAACAAAGAGCACAAGAAGTACTCAAGTAATTACAAGGCAAACATACCAAACATACCAAACAAGCACCTGCTAGCAGCCAGGAAACAACACCAAACGAAAAACAGAGTCCACAACCAGCCAACGCCAGAGCATCATCGCCGCAAACAAAGACCCGGGTCCCAACACCACTCATAGAACAAACAACTCGGGGACTTTCGCCGACTCAAATGCCACCGCCACGATAAAAGTTCGATATCATCAACCACCTTGCCCAAGTCTTTGACACCATCATTGAAGGATATTTCATTCCTTGATTTCCAAATCCTCCAAACCGTTGTGTGCCATATCAACGCAATACCCTTTCCGATCTTCTTATTAGCAGCCGCGCCAGTCAAGCAATCAAACAACACAAAAACATCAGAAGGCAACACAATAATCACACCAAGCCACCGGAAAATCGCATTCCACACCAAGGAAGCAAAGTCACAAAATAAAAATAGGTGTCGAGCATCTTCCTCTCTTCCAAGACAATGGACACAATCAATCGATCCCCCCAGAACAGGAACCCCACGAATCGCAAGACTAGACTTGGTCGGAATCCTGTTCCTAAGTAACTTCCAAGAAAACGCTACCACCTTCGACGGTGCCGAGCACTTCCATATTCTATCAAACACCCTCAGCTGGTGCGCAGGGAACTGCACTAATGGAGCAAAAACAGTACCAAGAGTAGTGTAAACAGAATGGACCGAGAACAAACCCCCCTCCCCCGGCATCCACCTCCACTCACCCTCATATTGATCGTTTATCTAGTTTAATATGAAACCAAAGTTAATATTTTCTGCAAAATATTAAAAGATTGGACCAATGTGACAAATATATATATATATATATTTAAGGGATCAAAGAGAAACTTTTAATCTTTAAGGAGATAATGTGAAATCAAATTTTTTATAAAGATCAAAATACTAATCAAGTCTATTATTTATCACGAATAATTTTTAAAATATTTGCAAGAAGACTTGGGTGACTACAAACCAGCATGAGTGAAACATCATATCATGCAAAAAGTATAATTTGTGTTTGATTTTTTGCATGCCTATAACTATTTGATATATCAACAAAAAACATGAATTATGAAGATCAGAAAACAGAATTATATAAAAACCAAAGAAATCATCGATAAAAATATCTAGATATGTCAAATTGTACAACATGATCAGTATAGTCAGCATTCGGCAAACTGATATTTTCAGTCACTTATCCCAAGGCACACTAACTACAGTCTATAAGAAAGGTTGACACAGAAGGCATTGTAACCTGTAAGGCAATGCTGTTGATGAACACTCTTCTCAATTATATCGTTGAGGTGAGGAGCGGCTGTTGCGTCGACTTTTCTCAATTATATCTTTGGCTTTTGAACTAACAGTATCAATAGTCAAAGCAAAATTTATCAATTCAAAAAACTAAACTAGAGTTAAAATAAAGGAGACATAAACAATAATTGAATATGGAAGATACTAAATCTCCAGTCAGTAGTCATATTTCAAAAGTATCACACAATTAAAATAAAGAAAATCACAAGATAAAGTATAATTAAAGAATAGTGTACCATATAGTTTTGAGGTCCATTTCAACCCAATGCACAATTTCAAGTGGACTACTGTAATCTGTGATGTGAACTTCTGTAGATGATGAGTTTTGAAGCAAGACATCTACTATCCCCTCAGGTATGCATCTTGAGAGCTTCTTTAAGTGACTTGTTCTTAAACATGTATGTGTGGTTCCAAAAGGGAGTGATTTCGGTTTTACTTTCAGTGTCTTCAAGTTACACAACAATGAAGCTAGTCAATGCTGGCAAATCCAGAGATTTCCAAAATTTTGATTGGTACCCATTACTATAATTACTATAACGACCTTTACAGTGAACACAAAGAATAAGAGATGTAATGCAGAAATGCGATGAAAAATGACACGACTATCACCTTTAACACAAATTCCTAATTGCTTATTATGGGAACAAGCATAGTTTACAATCTCTTTGAGAGACCGTTGAGGCTCAAAATTGCATCTAAGCTCAAAATCGAGAGCGTTTAGTGACGTTGAGGTATCACGAAGAGTCAAAATCTTAGTCACAAATATGGCTAATTTATTTGTAGTGGAAAATTCTGAGGAATGCAATATAAGGGTAGGAATATGTTTCCAAAGATGCTTCCATCTTGGGGACAAAACGCAAGTTTGAACGGCATGTTTGGAATTGAGAAATGACAAATTGTGAAAATCAGGAAAGTCACTCAACATATCTTCATTCTCTTCATTATTATCACGCCTTCCTCTCTTGTTGTCGGGTGAAATCGTTATCTCATGCTTAAGTGTTGAGTCCAATTTCAGAAATTGAAGAAAAAAAATGAGAGGCCAAAATTGAGAAATTTAAAATGTAGGGACCAAAATTAAGAAATTGACAAATAAGGGGATCAAAACTGCAATTAAGCCATATGATTAGTTCAGGTCACCAAAACCAATTCAATTTGGTTCAACTGAAATGGATTCTAGTTTGGTTCAGTTTTCTTTGGTGAATCCAACCACGGTCACTCCTTAATTTGACAAGCGATACTTATAAAATATTTTCCACAAAGTCTCTAAGAAGCATGCATATTTTAAAATAATCAAGCAATTAAAACAAGGGAAAATCAAAATGAATTAAAATGAACAATATAGTGCCTAAATTATGCTTTTATTTATAAATCAAACTTGTAAGCCCTCAACAGAAGTTTACTTTGCTTTTACTTTGCAAATATGTGAACAAAAGCTATTATACCTTTGGCTTCTTTGCCGGTTGAAGTTTACTTTGCTTCCTATTTTTAACCGATAATCTTTCTCTTCAAGAATGAATCATCAACCAGCAAATCACTTGATCAAACTATAAAGAATAATAATTAATTAGTAAAGATAAACTTTTCAGCAAGAACTTCATACAATCTTTTTGTTTTGAAATAATTACCATGACTATAAATTTTTTAAATAACTATGGGAAGGCATCAACAAAAGGTTTAAGACTTAAATTCAAGTCCGTGATCTATGATTACTTCTGCTGACGGCGAGTTTTGAAGCAAGAAGTCCACTACTCCATCAAACATGCTTAAAGATGATTTGATCAGTACTTTCAGTGACTTCAACTTTTAGAGAACCTGAGCAATGAAGAGTTAGGACGAGTTAGGATCAGTTTAACACAATTCAAAATATTTTAGACAAAAAAAAAGCATCTTAAGAAGAAAGTAAAATTAAAGCCGCAAAACATGTCAAGTTAAGGTACCTGAAGAGTACCTGAAGAGCAAATAACTGAAGCTTGGAAATGAGCATGGAACTATGATGCATGCATGGTTAAATTGACAAACGTCTTTAATATGCTAAGGACTCATGTTCGCCATTCATTACAATTGTGAAGGATCAAACTAGTTAACTTTTAAAGCCCGGAAAGGGATTAATCGGGCCATCATCACTAGTTAAACCTTTCTTTCTCAGAGTTTTGCATCACTCTATATTTCCACACTCTCATATGCATCATTGCACCAAACCTGCACAAACAAAACAATTTCAACCATCAAATACAAACATATATCTAATAATTAAGAGGTTAAGTTAACAGTTTAATAGTCTCCGTTACACCAACATCTAATAAGAGACCTCTATATATTACGCTATGACATATCGTCAGTGTTAAAATATAGTTACAATAGTAGAGTGACATGTCATGTCAAAACAATATATGATCATTGGTTGACTGCGTAAAATTGGTTTACACTAACAATATATATCTTTTAAATCCTTTAAGTTAAACAATTTATAAAAGTGGCAAATAACAAACATAGTTTGAATTAGGCCTAAAGTACCTGAATGATAGCACCAACATTGATAATATAAGCAGTTCAAGACCCCACTGTTGATCTGCTTTACGCTTCACTTCAAGACCTTCAACCTCATCTAGGGCAAAAATAGTCAAGGCATCAACATCCTTGTGCCGTCCAACGCCAAGAGCTAGGTGAGGGTAACGACATGGAAGATAGTGATTGAATCTAATAAAGCTGGTTTGATCCTTGAAGAATTCTTCAAACCTCTTTGCTTGAACTCCATCTCCTCAACATACTCTTGTATTATAATCCTGCTCATGTTGCAGACAAGTCATGGTTAACCTTCTAAGTAATTGGTGCAGTTCATTTTCAATTGCATTGAATCCTATTATTAAATAGTAAATACTTCCAATCAATTTTCAAATCAATACTTCCAATCAACAGAATAACTAAAGTTGTATAATAAGTTGTTCATGACTAATCATTCAAGTACTGCCATCATTAGGAAGCCCTCTCACTAATTACATTTTCTAATTTTCAACATTAAACACCGCCCTACCAAGAGGATGCAAATACCATGTGATCACACCAAGCCATTTTTGGTTCGCTAATATTGTTCCCGACAACATCAAACATCAATAACAAAAGTCTTTCTATACTACTAGATTTGATTTATTAATATTAGTTATCTAACATCCTCGGATATATCCCTATTAACCTCACATCCAATGGGATCATTAATATGTAAAACTCCTGTGAGCTAAAAGCTAATTCAAACTGGTATCACATTTGATTCAGATGCATGCTCGCGCAAAAATTATAGTTTCTATGTTTCGTCAATACCTAAGAATTAGTTCTTTATTCTTTTCTTCTTCAACATCAAAGAATTAGTGCTTGCTTCCTTTCAACTCATCAACTGCATTGACCTCAAAATAAAGACTTTTTTCAAACCACAAGAATTAGTCATTTCTTCTTTTCTTTCATCAAAACAACCTTCATTAACCTCCAAATAAATTTCATTTCAAACCACTGTTAAATTTCGTTAATTAGTACAAGCAATCCTTTCATTGCTTCAAAACATTGACATAATTTTGATATTGTTGTATATAATAACGTTATTGCACATGTGGAATTTGATTCTCTACCCAAGGGACAAGTAATTTACCCGCCGATTATTAGTTATAAACAGAGATACCTACAGAAAGGGAAACAGAAAAGGAAGCGAAAACCAAACCAAATTTAAGAATCACTCTTTGAAAAGATAAATGGACATTTCACCTTGAGCATTCTAAGATGTCAACATTTGCTGAGGGTGAGTTCTAGAGCCAAAGCTCGAGTATTCCATCGGGTATAGGTGACGATGGTTCAAATCCCACTTTTAATGCTTTTTCTAACTTGACAGTTTTCACTGCCATGGATAATCCATATGAAAGTGGTTTCAGCTTTACTTTCAGTGATTTAAGCTACACATACGGGATGACAGCGACAGCTTATCCTTCAAAAGATCAGGAATTAAGGAGAGAACCTATGCAATAAGGAAAGACGGTGAATTAAAATCAGTTTAATGTAATTATGAAACTTGGTTGATTTTTGACATGAGTTAGAAACAAAAAGAGTATCTTGAAAAGAAAATAAAAAATAAGCTTCAAAGCAAGGCCAAGTTAAGGTACCTGAAGTGTACTTGCAGAGATTGTCAATGATTTTGCATTAGCAAGACCAAACAGCCAGCCGACTAGAACCCAAATAGGAAATGAGTAATTTGCCAACATTTCCGCATCAATGTTTACTTGTTTAACAGAAGAAAGACCGTTTCCACAGAATATCTGATAAGGAGTACCCATAAAAGCAAATGTACAAAGACTTGGAGCAGATAGCTCGATTAGGTAAAAGTTGAAAGAGTGATTACACATAGTTAAACTAACTAACGACTCACTTGTTATGCATAGGGTTTGTGCATCCTTTACTGAGCAATTATCAACGGTCAAACTATTGAACCTGTTAAAGGCTGAAAAGGGCTCAATTCGGCCATCATCACCGGCACAAAAGGCAAAATTTCCTAGATGCAAGCAGGTTAACGCTGGTAAATTCAATGATGTAGGAAACAGCGTTCTCCCATAATCATAATGACCTTTAGGGTTAACTGACAGCTTAAGTGACGCTAAAGTCTGACATGAAGAAATGCAAGGCAGGATGTGACAACCTTTGACATCAATTCCTAATCGATGGAGCTTGACATCAATTCCTATTTAAGTAAGCCAAACTCAATACTACCATTACGATAAAAATCAATCGCGTGCAGTACAATTGAGTTATCACAAAGAGACAAAACCCTAGACACAAATTTATCAAAACTCTTCAAAATGGAAAAGTTGGAGTAATGCAATGTAAGAGTGGGAATATATTTCCAAATAGGCTTCCATTTTTTTGTACAAAATGCAAGTTCGAACGGCTTAAGATTAAAACAAATTGTGAGCTTTGTTGTGATGTTAACTTATGCCAATGGTGAGTTTTGTTGTAAAAAGTGAATTGTTCCATCAGGTATGTCAGGTGGTTCCAAACCTGCTTCAAATTCCTTTTCTTAACCTAGCAGCTTCTTTGAGTGATTTGGCAGCCGCTTTCTTTAACATGGCATTTTCTATTGACCGGTATATATAATCCTCCATAATAAAAGGGTATCAGTCGTACTTTCAACGACTTCAAGTTACACAAAGAATGGAGCTTAACCTCCAATTAGTCGGGAACTAAGGAGAGGTTCTAAGCAATGAAAAACGAGGGTGAATTAGGATCAGTTTTATGCAAGTCAGATGAATTTTATCAAAATTCAAAAAAAAAATAAAACATATTAAGAAGAAAGTAAAAACAAAGCCCCCTGAAGAGTAGTTGAAGTGACTATCAATGATTCTACATTTGCAAGGTCTTGAAGCCAACTTAATAGAACCAAAGCATACTCCACTGATTCTAAATTAAGTTGTGCACTAATATCTACATGTTTAACAGAAGAAAATACGTTCCCAGTTATTTTAGAAATGCAGTTCAGAATGAGACAACTATCAGCAGTGACACAAATTCCTAATTGCTGGATTTGGGTATTATGGGAACAAACATAGTTTAAAATCATTTTGAGGAGCTTAGGTTCAACAATGCCATCACGCTCAAGATCAAGAGCGTGCAGTACAGTTAAACTATCACGAAGAGTTAGAATTTGAGACACGAATGTGGCAAAACACTTCCAAGCAAGCATATATAAATAAAAACAATACGGAATTATAAGCAACTTTGAAATTTTTCTACACGGCAAGCCCAGTGGAAGTGTTTTTATTTATATATGCTTGCTTAGGTACTTACAGAGTTTTGTCCTCTACGAAGCGTTTTGCCACATTCGTGTCTCAAATTCTAACTCTTCGTGATAGTTTAACTGTACTGCACGCTCTTGATCTTGAGCGTGATGGCATTGTTGAACCTAAGCTCCTCAAAATGATTTTAAACTATGTTTGTTCCCATAATACCCAAATCCAGCAATTAGGAATCTGTGTCCCTGCTGATAGTTGTCTCATTCTGAACTGCGTTTCTAAAATATGTGGGAACGGATTTTCTTCTGTTAAACATGTAGATATTAATGCACAACTTAATTTAGAATCAGTGGAGTATGCTTTGGTTCTATTAAGTTGGCTTCAAGACCTTGCAAATGTAGAATCATTGACAATCACTTCAACTACTCTTCAGGAGGCTTTGTTTTTACTTTCTTCTTAGTATGTTTATTTTTAATTTTGATAAAATTCATCTGACTTGCATAAAACTGATCCTAATTCACCCTCATTTTTCATTGCTTAGAACCTCTCCTTAGTTCCCGACTTATTGGAGGTTAAGCTCCATTCTTTGTGTAACTTGAAGTCGTTGAAAGAACGACTGATACCCTTTTATTACGGAGGATTATTATACCGGTCAATGGAAAATGCTATGTTAAAGAGAGGCTGCCAAATCACTCAAAGAAGTTGTTAGGTTAAGAAAGGCATTTGAAGCAGGTTTGGAACCACCTGACATACCTGATGGAACAATTGACTTTTTACGACAAAACAAAGCTCACATTTTGTTTTAATCTTAAGCAAGTAGTTATTTAAAAACAAAATGCAAGTTGGAGTAATGCAATGTAACAAATACAACTTGATGAGTACATGAATTGTACATGAGTAGATGCAAGACATACAAGCAAGTTGTACAACACTTTCAGCAAATTGATATTTTTGGTCACTTACCCGAGGCTGATATCTAATATGCCAGGTCATGCTTTGTGCTACAATCCAAGAGAAAGGTTGACACATAAATCATTCGAACTTGTAAGCTTGGTTAACCAAATGACAAATCAACTAAAGTAAATCCCTTGATCAACTATAAAGAATAATGTACCTTATTTTAAGGAAATCGCATAATTTGATGTGAGTCTGGTGATCGATCAAGTTAACTTATGCGGTTGGCGAGTTTTGAAGCAAGAAAACTTCTATCCCATAAGGTATTGATGCAGATGTTACAACTCTTCCTCTCGCTTTCACTTTAAGTGGCTTCAAGTTACACAAGGAATGGAGTTTAACCTTAAATAAATTAGGAATTAAGGAGAGAACCTAAGCAATGAGGGATGAGGGAGAACCTTAAATAGGTATACATCTATATCTACTTGTTTAACTGAAGAAAGACCGCTCCCACACAATTTCTGATTAGCAGGGCCACAAAAAGTAAAGGTATAAAGACTTGGTGTGGATAGCTTGATTTTGTTAAAGTCGGATGAACGGATAGTTAAATTGACAAGTGAATTTGATATGCTGAGAATTGGTGCATCCCTTTCGGTAGAATAAAAAATGGTCAAACTATTCAAGCTGTTGAAGGTTGTAAAGGGATCAGCACACTCAGCATTGTCGGTAGCACAAAAGGTGAAATTAGCTAGTTCCAAGTTGGTCAATGCCGGCAAACTTAGAGATTTTGGAAATAATGTTTTTCCGCCATCATGGTCTTTAGGGTAAACATAAAGCTTTAGAGATGCAAGTGCCCAACATGAAGAAACACAACTCAGAATGGGACAAATCTCACCATTGACTGATATTCTAAATTGCTGGATGTGGGTATTATGAGAACGAACATAATTTAAAATCTTTTTAAGAAGATGGGGCTCAATATTACCCGGACGGTCAAGATCAACTGCATGTAGTGCAGTTGAGCTATCACGAAGAGTCACAATCTTGGTCACAAATGTAGCAAATCGCTTCTTAGTGGAAAATTTTGAGGAATGCAATATAAGGGTAGGGATAGTTTTCCAAAGAAACTTCCATCTTGGGAACAAAACACGAGTTTGATAGGCGAATTTGACACAGAAAAATGACAAAATATGAAGGAAAACACAATCGGGTAAATCACTGAGTCTATCTTCATCATCACGCCTTCCTCTCTTCGAATTGGGTGGAATCATTATCTCAAGTGCATTATTATTGAACATTATTATTCTGAAAACAGTTACCTATGCAAGCATAAAAATGAAAACAATAAGAAAACAATTTCAGCGACATAATGGAACGTAGATTTGAGAAACAAAGGTAATCAAATCTACGGCGAATATATAAAATCTCAGCATAGTCGTGTTCAATTGCTATCAGAAAAATGGTAAAAAGAGAAAATACCTTGAAACTAAGGAAAATACCTTCAAATCCGCTCTGTTATGTACGTACCGGGTGGAAAGGAATATGAAGTAGGGTCTATGGCGACCGGCGACTGGAACACAGAACTTATTTTTTAGGGTTCTTTTTAATTTTGCACGAACGGAAAATGTTGTGCCTATGCAATGTAAACAAATAATTAAATAATTAATTGCTTTTTTTATATAGAATAATTGTTTGATTTTGAATAATTTTTTAAAGGCATTTTGAGTAAGGGTTTAAATATGGATTTATTGTAGAGAGGAAAAAAAGTGAAGTGAGATAATAAATAGTTAAAGATATTAAAGGTAAAGGGGAAACTATTTTACGAAAGTAACAAATTTATTAGTTTTCTCGTGCAGCAATTCCAGGTTGGATTGGTTGGACCGACCGGTTCGAATATGATTAAAAAAAATCAAATACTACTAGTTGTACATCTCAAATGTGGTAACGTCAAAAAATGCACCCACATACACACGCAAAACTGTGACTAATTCAAGTCGTGTTCGTCCAGCTGGTTATAGACTTATAGCTCAAGAAGCTTCAGGGCCTCATGCACCTGTGGCTGTAGGTCATCAATGGTCTTTGACAACATCATGGTATGCTTTTTGAGAGACGGCATCTCCTCCCTAACTATCGCCTCTTTTGCTAGAACAATGTATTTTTTCGTCTGCTCTTCCACTTGCTTTAGGTACCACATCCGCCGTTGCAGGCCAGGCACCACATGCTGGAAGATGCGATATATAAGTTTTTGTTCAATTATTTAAGGATAATAATTTAACTATTATTAAGCATAGAATCTATTCTAGGTTAAAAAAAAAAAAAAAGCATAGAATCTATTCTAGGTTAAACTTAAACATACAATAAAATATACAATACACATTTGAACATATATTTTCACTACAGAGAGAATACATTCATAAGTCATAAAGGTTGAACAGAATATACTCATATATATATCTAGCACACACAATAATTAGAAATTTAGCAATGTGAGAATACCTCATTAGAAGAAGGCTGAAGGAATTCAAGATAAAGCGAAGATGAGAGCGGAGCTAGATGGTTGAAGGAGTCATCAATCCTAGATGCACAGAACATAAATACATATTCCAAATCAGTATAAAGTATCACAGTTGACAACCATTACTCACTGTACCCAACTTGAAAAGCTCGTCAAAACTTGAAATGACTTTATATCAACTGAAATTCCTTATTTTGCATCTAAAAGAAAGCAAATATTATTAGAACACTAAAGTTCTGTCCATTTTCCATTGAAACAAAGTGGAAGAATTTGAAAATATCAAAACCACAACAAAAGTAGTCTTCATGTATATATTAAAACTGTTTATAATGAGGGCAATGGGCATTCATCTTGGGTCTATCAACAATTTTAGTTCCAGTAGCTTTAGATGAAAATGCAATTTTGAGTTCCTTAATTCATCAGAAACAAAATCATATGCAAACTTTCTAGAAAATAAACATATAGAAATAGAACACAACTATCAATATGTGCACAAAAGCCACCTAAATGTTTAGTTTCTTTGAAGATTTCCAGTTGATTTTACTTCTGACTCTTAATCAACAGTTCTGCTCTTCAAGTAGCAGTTATTGACAAAGCAAACCACATGATTAACTATAAATAGTACTGTAGGTTAGTTTGGAACTTTGGAAAACAAATTCAATAAGAACTCAGAGAGAGAATTATGACAAGGACTACAAATTTTTCAAATAATTTCCAGTGTAAGTTGAAATAACATTACAGAAACTGAATTGCATTAAATAATTTATAAAGACTTTTGTGTGTAAGGTAGAAATTAATAGTGACCTTAGTTGCAAAGCTCCTACGAATTAGATGCTAATTCAAACTCGTCCTACACGTATTGCATAAGTTAGGAGCTAATACTTATATAAGTTGTGAAACTCCTGTGAGCTAGAAGACTTTTTTCTGTGTATTTGCTTTTTTTCAACGCATCAACTGCGTTGACGTCAAAATAAAAATATTTTCAAAGTACAGATAACTGCAATTTCATGGAGTATCGATTCCATCATTCACAAAGATTCTAGCTTCAATTTCTTCAACATACAAAAATTAGTCATAACTTCTTTTTTTTACATCAACCTTGATTGACCTAAAAATAAAGTTTTATTTCAAACCAACATTATATTTCGTTAGTTAGTACAAGCAATCCTATCATTGCCTCAAAATACCAACTTCATTTGATGTTGTATATAATAATGCTATTGTGCATGTGCAATTTGTTTCTCTGCCCAAGGGACCAGTAATTCATCCACTGATTAAGAGTTATATAACCAGAGAGATCTAGGGAAATGAAAAAAAAAAGAAGCGATAATCAAACCAATTTTCATAATCTCTCTTTAAATTCTAAAAAGATGAGTACACATTTCACCTTGAGCATTCTACGATGTCAACATCTGCCGACGGCGAGTTCTGGAGCAAAAGGTCCAGGATTCCATCAGGTATGGGTGAAGATGGTTCGAATCCTGCTTTTAATTCTTTTTCTAACTTGACAATTTTCAATGCCATGGATAATCCATATGAAAGTGGTTTCAGCTTTACTTTAAGTGACTTCAAGCTAGGCATAAAGGATGGCGATAAACGCTCATCCTTCAAAAGATCAGGGATAAAGGAGAGAACCTATGCAACAAGGGATGACGATGAATTAGAATCAGTTTAATGCAATTACGAAACTCGGTTGATTGTTTACATAAGTTAGAAACAAAAGAAGTATCTTGAATATAAAATAAAAATTAAGCCTCAATGTTTACTTGCAATGACTTCAAAGCAAGGCCAAGTTAAGGTACCTGGAGAGTGCTTGCAGAGACTGTCAATGAATTTATATTGGCAAGATCGAACAGCCAGCTGAGTAGTATCAAAGGAGGCAATGAGTAATTTGCCAACATTTCCGCATCAATGCTTACTTGTTTAACAGAAGAAAGACCACTTCCACAGAACTTCTGATAAGGAGTACCCATAAAAGAAAATGTACAAAGACTTGGAGCAGATAGCTCGACTTGGTAAACATCGAAAGAATGATTACGCATAGTTAAACTGACTAGCGTCTCACTTGATATGCATAGGATATTTGCATCCTTCACCGTGCAATTATCAACGATCAGACTATTCAACTTGTTAAATGCTGAAAAGGGATCAATTCGGCCATCGTCACCAGCACAAAAGGCAAAATTTCCTAGATGCAAGCAGGTCAACGCTGGTAAATTCAGTGATTTAGGAAACAACGTTCTCCCAAAATTATAACGACCTTTAGGTGAAATTGATAGCTTAAGTGACATTAAAGGCTGACATGATGAAATGCAAGGCAGAATGTGACCAATATCACCTTTGACATCAATTCCTAATCGAAGCAGCTTGAAATTATGGGATAAAACATAATATGCAACCCTTTTAAGTAAGCCAGACGCAATACTACCATTACGATCAAAATCAACCGCGTGCAGTACAATTGAGTTATCACAAAGAGACAAAATGCTAGACACGAATTTGTCAAAATTCTTCAAAGTGGGAAAGTTTGAGTAATACAATGTAAGAGTGGGAATATATTTCCAAATATGCTCCCATCTTTTGGACAAAATGCAAGTTTGAACGGCGTCTTTAGTGTTCAAAAACGATAAAATGTGAACGAGAATGCAATTAGGCAAATCACTCAATTTGTCTTCTTCACTCATTTCAATACCACACCGTCCCTTCCTTGTCTTTGTTTGAATCATTATCTTATCAACTGAATCAGAATTTATTCAGATAAAAACCTAAGAAAAAATATGGAATCAAATTAAATTGTGCAATATAATGGAATTTATTCAACAGCTAGCAAAATTGTTTTGAATTGCAACGGCAAAAACAATGGCGAAAAGAAAACCTAGAAATCATTATTGAAGTTTCATGCAGAACAATAATTTAGGGGAAAATCAAAAATGAATCGAGTCGGAGAAGGTGAAATACCTATAGCTGTCGCCGCCGTGGAGTTGTGACTTCTTCTTCTCCGATGGATTAGAACGCTACGGCAAAGACTCGCAAGAAATGGATTGAATCGTCTGTGTAGTAACTCAGTGCTTTTGAACAAGAAAACGAGGGAATAATTGGTGCCAATTGCTATTGTAATGTGGAGGAAGTCAGTTTATTTCTATTTTGTTATTATATTTTTTCGATGTTATTTTTAAAAAAAAATTTAATTCTTTTACATTTTGGGCAAAATAATATTCTTCTCACCGTTCCAACAAGAAAAAAAATTCTTCTCGACGAGAATTGTCTTAGGGTGTATTTGATAACACAAATAAATTAGCTTATAGCTTATTGTATTAGCTTATAAGCTTGTTTCAAAAAATTGGAGGTGTTTGGTAACAAGCTTTTTTTATTAGCTTATAGTTTTTTTCCAGATGTTATTTCAAGTAGCATTTTAGCTTATAGTTTTTTACCTTTTATTCCAATTTTACCCTTATTATTTTTATTTTTTTACTTTTTTTAATTAAAAAACTACCCACTCAAAAAAATAACTACTCATTCACATAATACTTTTATGTCATTTTATAATTACAACAGCTAAATTTACCAAACACATTAATTTCATTCTACTAATTTTTTAGCTATCAGCTAAAAGCTAGCTTATCATCAGCTGATAAGCTAGCTTATAACTTAATTTTACCAAACAGATCCTTACAAGAATTGAATTTGGTTCTCTTCAACAATTGATCTCTAGGTAGGTTCGCTAACCATTTTTCAATTATTTAGTTAAAAAATTATTTTGCATTTTCATTGTTTTCGAAAAATTTAGAAAAAGAAATATTTCCACAAAGTAAATAGGATTTGTTTATAATATACAAATCTTTTTACAAAGTAAATAAGATCTTATTAGTTTCAATTAAAATTTAAATGTAAATTTAACTCAAAATTGTGGGAAATTGAGAAATTCTTATTAATTTAAAGTGGCATTCTGTCCCTTGTCACTGTCTATGGATGAGGAGAATTGGGGTCCCCGGCCTTTACGAATGTTGAAGTGTTGGCAAGATACTCCTGGGTATAGGCAGTTTGTGGTTGGTACTTGGCAATCGTTGCAAGTTGATGGTTGGGGCGGTTATGTCTTAAAAGAAAAACTGAAAATGTTGAAAAAGATTTTGAAAGAGTGGCACGCTGACCATTCCAGAAATGTGTCTGGTAGAATTGTTTCTCTTAAGGCTCGGTTAGCTGACTTGGATGGCAAGGGGGAAGATGAGGGGTTACACGAGGACGAAATTTCAGAACTTCATGATGCGACGGCTGCTATCCACTCCCTGACTCGTATGCAGACTAGGCTTTTATGGCTTCGTGAAGGGGATGCTAATTCAAAATATTATCATTCTGTTTTGAAGAGCCGCAGAAGGAGGAATGCTCTGTCGTCTATTTTGGTGGATGGTGTGAGGGTGGAGGGCGTCCAGCCCGTTCGCCAGGCGGTTTATGAACATTTTTCTTCTCACTTCAGGGCAGTCATTTCAGAACGACCGAGGGTGGATGGCCTTCAATTCAGAACTCTGACTCCCGCGGAAGGAGGGACCTTGGTTAGACCTTTTTCAGTTGAAGAAGTGCATGCTGCAGTGTGGGATTGTGATAGTTATAAGAGTCCAGGACCGGATGGTATCAACTTTGGATTTTTGAAGGAATTTTGGCCCGAGTTGAAAGGCGATATCATGCGGTTTATTACGGAATTTCATCGGAATGGTAAATTGACAAGAGGCATCAACTCAACTTTTATAGCTCTTATCCCGAAGGGTGATAATCCGCAAAGGTTAAATGATTTCAGGCCTATATCTCTGGTGGGTAGCATGTATAAAATTTTGGCCAAAGTGCTTGCGAACAGGTTAAAACAAGTTGTTGGTAGTGTGGTTTCTGAGGTTCAGTCTGCCTTTGTGAAGGAGCGGCAAATTCTTGATGGATTTTTGGTAGCAAATGAGGTAGTGGATGATGCTCGCAAGAATCAGAAGGAACTTGTCTTGTTCAAGGTTGACTTCGAAAAGGCTTATAACTCGGTGGACTGGGGATACTTAGACGATGTGATGTGCCATATGGCTTTCCCGGTCTTGTGGCGGAAGTGGATTAAAGAATGTGTTGGCACAGCTACGGCGTCGGTTCTTGTGAATGGCAGTCCCATTGGGGAGTTTACACTGGAACAGGGGCTCCGTCAAGGGGATCCGGTGTCTCCATTCCTTTTTCTTTTGGCAGCTGAGGGCTTGAGTGTGATGATGCGAGCAGTGGTCCATACAAATCTTTTCACATGCTATTACGTTGGCTTAGAAACACCTACAACTGTTTCTCACCTTCAGTTTGCTGACGATACTTTACTCATGGGGGTCAAGAGTTGGGCTAATGTTCGAGCTATGAGGGCTGTTCTTGTCCTATTTGCGGCAGTATCCGGTTTAAAGGTGAACTTCCATAAGAGCATGTTGGTTGGGGTTAACATGGCCGAGTCGTGGTTAGCTGAGGCAGCGTCGGTTTTGGGCTGTTCCGTGGGGAGAATACCTTTTTTGTATCTTGGCCTTCCTATCGGGGGTGACCCTCGTCGCTTGTCTTTCTGGGATCCAGTGGTGAATAAAATTCGAACTCGGCTGTCGGGTTGGAATAGCCGATTTTTGTCCTTTGGTGGTAGATTGGTTCTTCTCAAGTCTGTCATGACTTCTCTTCCTGTTTATGCACTTTCCTTCTTCAGAGCTCCATTGAATCTTTGTTGAATAAATTTTTTTGGGGCGGGGGGGGGAGATCGGAGAAAAATAACTTGGGTCAGGTGGCGTGATGTCTGTCGGAGTGAGGAGTCTGGGGTTTGGGGGTTAGGCAGATGCGGGAGTTTAATTCTGTTCTGCTAGGTAAATGGTGTTGGAGGATGTTAGTTGACAAGTCAGGTCTGTGGTATCGGGTTTTAGTTTCTCGGTATGGTGAGTCGTTGGGGAGGGTGCAGACGGGTGGGCGTGGAGTTTCTTCATGGTGGAGGGAGATTGCACGCATTCGGGATGGGACGGGGGAAGGCGAGGAGCGGTGGTGGTTTGCAGAGGGGGTAGAGAGGAGGGTCGGTGATGGGGCTGAGACGTTCTTTTGGTCTGATACGTGATTAGGAGGTGTGCCTTTTTGTGTGAGATTTAGGCGCCTTTATGATTTGTCTCTTCATCGGTTGTGTACGGTGGCGGAGATGAGTGAGTTAGGATGGGGAGAGGGTGGGGCGGCATGAGTGTGGCGTCGTCAATTGTGGGCGTGGGAGGAGGAGTTGTTGGGAGAGTTTAGGAGTGTTCTTGCTAACTCTGTTTTGCAGCCCGATGTTATTGACCGATGGGTGTGGCGGTATGATCCCGATGGTGGCTATTCCGTTCGTGGTGCGTATAAAACTCTTACTGTGCTAGATGACCATGATACGACGGTTACATCAGATTTAATTTGGCACCAACAGGTTCCTCTGAAAGTGTCAGTGACGGCTTGGCGGTTACTTCGCAACAGGCTGCCAACTAAAGACAACTTGGTGAGACGACACATTATTCTCCCTGATGCAACCCTGTGTGTGACTGGCTGTGGGGGTGTTGAGACGACGCATCATTTATTCCTTTCATGTCTGGTGTTTGCACCCTTGTGGAGTCTTGTTCGATATTGGGTTGGTATCTCCTCAGCTGATCCGTTAGTGCTTCAAGATCATTTTGTACAGTTTACCTATTCAGCAGGCGGTTCCCGAGCACACCGCTCTTTCATGCAGTTGCTCTGGCTATGTTGTATCTGGGTGATTTGGCATGAACGAAACAATAGAATTTTTAAGGCGAAGGAATCTACGGTCCTTCAATTGTTAGAAAAAGTCCAGGTTCATTCCCTTTGGTGGATGAAAGCTTATAATGTAAATCTTGGTATAAATTCTCACATGTGGTGGTCAAGGCCCTTGGTTTGTATGGGCATTGGCTAGCTGGTGTTTGACTCTTTGTAGACTCTTGGGGTTCAGGCTAGCACACCTTGGGCTAGTCAGAACTTGTTATTAATATATAAGTTCCATTTTTGCTTGTTCAAAAAAAAAAAAATTTAAGTGGCATCTATTAATCATCTACGAAAATTTTGAATTTCATCCCTTAAAATTATGCGGTTAAAGTCTCATTGCACAATTGACGTGTCATGGATATTTTGACAACAGATAAATTTATGTCACGACTTATGGAGAATGGCCCACGAACTTGGCAAACGAATAAAAAAATAATTTTCAAATCAAATTTTAATTTGAACATTAATTTTGTTTGACCCACTCAAATTTGAGTCTCCTCGTGCAAGTGAAATGTCAAATATCTCTTGAAATTTTGGAATTCATCAAATATCCGTCTATAATTTGAAAATTGTCAAATACATCCCCTAATTTGTAAGACATTTATCAAATACCTTTGCCCAGTTTACTCATCCGCAATGATGATTTGACTGTTAACCGCATATGTTGCACCTGCCAATGTGGCACCACGTCACACAACATGTTCTATATAAGTACTACATCGTGAAGGTCTATGATTTTGATGGGGTGTGCGACATGTTTACACATGCAGAACCAATTATTCTTGTTCTTCGTCATTTGTATTTTGATTAAATCCTGCATATAGGGATAAATAGGGAAAGTCAACGTGTAGAAAAATGCAATTGGATTCCGCCACGTGGTGCTGAGTAAATAAATAGAATAAAAATATCAAAGTGTGACATTGAAATATATACTTCTCAAAAGGTGGTTGTTTTGTATATCTTATCTTATTTTATCTTATTTATAATTTGCAATTAACCCTAATTAGATTGGTATGTTCGCGGGATTAAACAATGATACAATATCATTAATTATACCCTTCTTAACCAACCCTAATGCATCTGTTATGGATATATATAATTTTATTGAATCTTAATAACATATCAAATGATTTTAGATTTTTGTAAAATTAAACATGAATGATCTATATGATATAATCTTCCAATCCAACAGTGAATTTTGTAAAATTTGAATTCGTTAAAGCGTTATTGAGCGGTGTAACATTATTCAAATGTTACACTGGTGTAATTTGATCTCTCCTCATATTACGAGATTTACACAAAGCTCTCGCGTGCATTCTCAATATAAATTGCTTAGATGACACTCAATTAGAGCTTCTCAAATGTTAATTGGATAATGTATGAAAATAGCATAAGAGTTGGTGGGTATTCATGGTATGTTATTAAGCACGAAATCAACAGTCAATCAGCTTTATATTTTCCAAAAATATCAACGTTCTTATTTATCCTATTAATCTTTAACAATATATAAAAATGATATGTGTTTTTGGGACGAATTTTTTATTAATTTCATCCTTTAAAAACCGCCACTTACTAAAAAATAATACTTATTATATTATAGTAACTATCTTTCCTCAAATAACTCACACTTGCAATTTAGAATGTAGTAACAAATTTTCCTCAAATCTATAACCAAACAATATATAAAAAGGATATGTGTTGTTGGGATTGTATATTGTCGTTTGGAGTTTTTATTATCATGACAAAGAGGGCTGGCAACTTTTTCGATGTGTTACTTTAATTATGGTATGAACCAATGCACGTAAATTACAATTTTTATTTTGAGAAAGACTAAAAATACACAATTAATTTAAATAAAAATCAAATTTATAATAAACCACTGCTTACAATTTATATACATTAGCATAATAAAAAACATAGATCATACAAACGAACGTGCCCGTTTGGCCCTCTAGTATTCCCATAAACACTAATCTCTCCTCTTACGGGTAATCACTCATACGTACAAAGCAAAAAAATCTCTCCTCTTATTTGATTTTTTTTAAAACAAATCTCTATTTTGATTGATACAACTTTAATCAAATGTAAAAAAAAAAAAATCTAACTTTTTAGTAATGTTAAATATTTTGCCTAAAAAATATCCTATTTATGTGACTATTATCAGTCATGTTAATGTAATCACATGTAAAAAAATATCTCTCCTCTTATTTGAACTTTTTTAATAAAAAGAAAATCAAATACGAGTAAATGATTTGGATAAGTATATAGATTTTTTTTATCTACACATAGAGCTGTCAAAGGGGCCGGCCCGGCCCAGAGGGCCAAGATATATATAGGGGCTTAAGTGGGCCGGCCCATTAAGGTCCAAGGCCCAGCCTACATAGCCAGACCCGATAAGCAAGGGCATACATGGCCTGATAGGCCGACCCGACAAATTTTCATATTTTTTTTTTAAAAAAAATTGACAATTTTTTTTTAAAAAAAAATTCAATGGACAATAAAACTACATATGTATCGCATACAAACTAGTTGTTATTAATTTTTTTTTTAAGTAAAGGTAATCATAACAAATTTGTTTTTTTTTCAAATAAAGATAATCATAACAAATTTGGATATTTTTATCTAACAAATCTCATCTTTTGTTACTTATTTTATCTAAAGATTTTATGCTAACTAAAATTCCTTATTTTTAGGGGGGTGTATTGAATTGAGATTTCAATGGATTTTAAAAGACTTTTTTATGATTAAAAAGTCTTGTGGTATTCAATCAAGACTTTTATAAAAATTAAATAAATCTAGTGGTATTCAATCAAAACAATTAAGATTTTTTTTTAAGGCAACAAAATCTGTTGGTATTCAATTGAGATTTCACATCATTTTTAAATTGTCTATTGGTATTCAAAAGTCTATAGATTCTGATGGATTTTATTGTGGAATGGATTTTGAAAGACTTTTTAGTTCAAAATACACATAAAATATTCATCCAACAATCCCACTCAAACCCTTGAGATTTTTTCAATCTTCCAAGACTTTTTTTCCGGCCGACAGGACTACCATCATCAGGTTCTTTCTTACAACTAATCGATTTTTTTGTTCTTCTGTCCAAAATATTTTATCTCAAAAAACAATTACAAGAAATCATATGTGAACCCATTGCCATTCAAAAGATAGGATTGATTATATATATAGGATTGATAAACCATACTACTGGTTATTCAATTACGTGATTTGACCGATATATGGATTGTTATGAAAATCATATGTGAAAATTGTTATATATATATGGATTGATTATTCAATTACGTATCCATACTATAAAAATTGTTTCTCAAATTTTCTACGTATATATATAGGATTAATGTTTAATCATTTTTTTATGTATATATAATTGACCGATATGATTTCACAAATTGTGATGATTCAATTGAAAAATTTGAGAAACAATTTCTCAAATATAGGATTAATGTAAAATACAATTTTTTTGTTATGGTTCATTGTAAATTTTTTATGTATATATGATTGACCGATATTGTAGTTTTTTTCTTCAATTTTTTGCTAAAACGAGATAATTGTGCTTTTATGACTTTTTTATATTGATTTGTCTAATTTTTTTTTAATGGCAATATTTATTTTTCTATTGAATTATATACTATTCAGTACATAGTCGTTATACTTATGACAATTAGAAAACAAATTACCAAATAACTAGTTTCTTATATATATATTAGCTATCAAATGGGAGACTCACAAGAAAATATGAAAGGAAAAAGTAGAGATAAAGATTATGTATCATGGACCATGGAAGAAACCAATGAGTTGTTGCATCTGTTGGTGGATGCTATAAATAAGGGGTTGCGTGATGCCAATGGGTCACTTAGCAAACAAACCGTAGAACGGGTAATACTTCCTCGACTCAATGATAAAACAAAATCCCCTAAAACCTATAGTCATTATTTGAGTCGTATGAAGTGGTTTAAGAATCAATATAATATGATGTCAACACTTATGCGCCACAATTCTGGTTTTGGATGGGACTCAGTTGCAAAAACTGTCACCGCTCCTGAGGAAGTATGGAAAGATTATTTAAAGGTGAGCTAAGTTCATAATCTTTTAAAAATATTAATAGTTACAATTTTAATACTTTATAATATTTGTAGTATATTAACAATGGTTTTTTTTAGTCACATCCAAGTCACAACAAACTTCGAGGAAAGAGTATGATTGACTATGAGAATTTAAAGATCGTTGTTGGGGGTGGAGTTTCTAGCGGGAATAATGCCATAGCAGTAGATCCAGATGATACAGATGCAACAACTTTTGAGTCAGAAAATGCAACACCTTTTGAGCCAGAAAATAGAAGTGCTGGATTAGAAGAATTTTCATATGATCATAATAGTGGCACATTCATGGCTCCAAATAACTATGAACCACTATTTCAAGCTCCATCACCAAACCAGCCTAGTCCACCATCCCATCCCCCTTTAGATTCAGAGGTTCCCTTAGAAAAGCCAAACAATCACAAGAGAAAGAGAACCGAGTATGGAGGAAGTTCTAGCACTGTTGGGATCAACAATCAAGACAACGTTTTGGGAAAACTTTCTGTTGGCATTGAGACTGTTGCGGTGAATTTTGAAAAAATATCTAACATTATGGAAAAAAGAGAAAAAGATAGAGATAGAGAGCTCGGAGGTATTATTTGGGATGTTATAAAAGATATTCCAAATTTGAATGACATAATGCGTTTCAAGACAGCTGAATTATTGAATACTAAAGAAAAAAAGGACTTTTTCTTAAAGATGTCACCGGAAGAACGCTCTTCTTGGATAAAATTCAAGTTAGGGGATGATTAATATTTTGATCATCTATTATTAAAAATATTATGTTAAACATTGTGAGTTTGTTGAACTATAACTTTTGGGTCTCTATTTTGATTGTACTTTGGTTGAAGTATTTTATTTTAGGTGTGTCGAACTATTTTGGTTGCATTTTGGTTGAACTATTATGGTTGAAGTATTTAGTTGATAATTTTTTTGTGAAATTGTTGTGGTTAACCTTTAATTATATTTATTTTTAAATATGACTTTGTATTAACTTTGATATTACTTTTGATATTGATTTATAACCATGACCATGACATAAAGAACGAAGAAATGGATGAAGATATATATAATGAAGATATAGATGATGAGGAAATAGATGAAGAATTTTATGAAGCCATATACACATATGTGATGGCAATTTATGCTTTAACATACATACTAAACCAGATTTTGAATATGATGCGCGATGAACATATTGAGCGTCCGTTAACTAGACGCCGAATTATTAGTCGGGGATATGACTATATGCACAAAGCATTAAATGATGATCCTGCAATCTTTCGACAAGTATATAGGATGTATCCTGATGTATTTCGAAAGTTGTGCACAATTATAAGAGAAAAAACACCTTTGAAGGATACAAGATTTATTTGTGTTGAAGAAATGCTTGCATCATTTCTACAAATTGTCGGCCAAAATGCCCGATATTGTGTAATCCGCAATACATTTGGCCGGTCACAATTTGCTACAAGTGAAAATTTTCACAAGGTTTTGAAGGCTTTGAACTCATTGGCACCTGATATGATGGCTAGACCAGGCTCAACCGTGCCTGCAAAAATAAGGGAAAGCACAAGGTTTTATCCTTATTTAATTATAACAAATTGTAATTATAATTTTCATTATTATAATAATATTTATGATTATTGCTACACACACAAGGATTGCATTGGAGCTATTGATGGCACACACATTCCAGCAATGGTAAGAGGACGAGATGTAAGCAGTTATCGTGATCGTCATGGAAATATATCACAAAATGTATTAGCTGCTTGTAACTTTGATTTGGAATTCATGTACGTTCTTAGCGGATGGGAGGGTTCAGCACATGATTCCAAGGTATTAAATGATGCTTTGACAAGGAGAAATGGACTTAAAGTACCCCAAGGTAAGTCATTAATTTTTAACCTATAAGTGTATTTTATCTATTTTCACTTTCATACTAATTTTATATGCATTGCTTATGTAATTAGGTAAGTATTTTCTGATGGATTGTGGATTTCCAAATCGACGCAAATTTTTAGCCCCATATCGAGGTGTACGATATCACCTACAAGATTTTGCAGGTCATGGTAATGATCCTGAAAATGAAAAGGAATTATTCAATCTTCGACATGCATCCTTAAGGAATGTGATTGAGAGAATATTTGGTGTTTTTAAATCACGGTTCACAATTTTTAAGTCAGCACCTCCATTCTCATTTAAGGCGCAAGCAGAGCTTGTGTTAGCATGTGCAGCACTTCATAATTTTCTTCGTAAAGAATGTCGTTCTGATGAATTTCCAGTCGAACCTACTGACGAATCTTCATCTTCAGTGTTACCAAATCACGAAGACAATAATTATGAACTCATTGTTCAAACACAAGAGCAGGAACGAGAAGATGCGAATTTATGGAGGACTAGTATGGGTTCAAACATGTGGAGAAATGCTACTTAGAAGAACATGAATTAAAATTCACTTTGTTACTATTTTTTGGGCAATAATGAATTTCTTATTAAAATATTTAAAATTTCTATTGTTTTTTTTTCTTTATTCAAACTTTAAAAATTTATTTATGTAATAAATAAAAAGTTAGAATTTATTTATCATTCTTTTTATTCACTTTTTTAATTTTTTTGGCTTAAAATTCGATGAATTCTTCAAAACCTTAAAATTTTATAAAATACGTTGAAATCTGGAAAATCTGTTATAATCCATCAAAATCCTGTATTAAGAATCCTAATTGTAAAAAGTCTTTAAAAGAAAATCTGTTACAATCTCACAAAGTCAATAATATCTCACGAAATCTTTTAAAATCTTCAAGATTTTTTTTGACAAAAAAGTCTTTTAAAATCTCAATCCAATACACCCCCCTTAGATATTTTTTAAAATTCTTTAAGGGGCCGGCCCAAAAGCCCATGGGGCCAGCCCATAATGGCCCATTAAAAATAGGCTTAGGGGCCCAGTCCAATAAAGCCCAATAATTTTTTTGAAGCCCGGCCCGGCCCGTATAATATTCATTAACATACGGGTAAAATTATAATGAGAGACTACTCTTGGTATTTTTTTTGTTCATAGTTGTATCAATTTAAAATATTGCTAAGCCTTTTTTCTTTTTTTTTGACAATAAGCCTAATGCTCTGTTTGGTAAAAACAGCGGATGACTGATGACTGATAGCTTATAGCTTATAGCTGATGATTGATGACTTATAGCTGATAAGCTAATTGAAGTGTTTGGTAAAATTAGCGGTTCAACTAGCTGATAAATCTAAAAAGACATAAAAGAGTATTCATAATTCATTTTAACATTGACATTTCATTAATATTTAAAATACTTTAATTATTAATAATTAATTATGTATTTTAATTATTTATTTAAAATTAATTTTTAAACATTTTTATAGTATTTTAATTTTAATTTATTTCATATTAAATCAACATTTATCTTCATTATTTTTATGTAGGATATTTATTTTCATTATATATAAACTAATATTATACATAAATGTATATTTTTATATTTTATTAGTGAATGTTATCTAATGCATTTTCTTCCATCTATTCCAGTGAACTATACAAATTGAAATATAAAAAGGGTATTTAATTTATTTTATATGCATTGGAAGCAAAATGCCAAAAAAAAAAAAACATTGGAAGCAAAGAAATAGCTTTTTTATTTTATATTATAATAAATTAAAAAGGGTAAAAATGGATTTTAGGTAAAATGATAAGGGTAAAAATGAAAAAAAAGATGATAAGATATAGGGTCTGTTTGGTAAAATTAAGCTATAAGCTAGCTTATAGCTGAAAAGCTAAGCGGTTGAAATTAAAGTGTTTGCTAAAATTAGCTTTTAAAATGGTTGATAAATAGAAAATTACATAAAAGGACATATATGTGTTAGTGGGTAGTTTTTTTTCTTCTTTTTAGTGGGTAGTTTTTTTTATAAAAAATAATAAAATTAAATTAAAGGTTAAAATAGGAAAAAACTGTAAAAAACTATAAGCTAATAAAAAAAACTTTTTTGGTGTGTTTGGTAACACAAATAAGCTAGCTTATAGCTTATTGTATTAGCTTATAAGCTTGTTTCAAAAAATTGGAGGTGTTTTCAAGTAGATTTAAATATGATCTAGACTAGATTCATGATTATTAGTTTGTTTTAAGAGATACCCCTCTATCCTCATTTATAAGCAAAATTCTATTTTTAGATTCATTCTTGGCCCCGTTTGGCCCGGCTTATTTTTTGCTTTTTATTTTAGCTTAAATGAAATATAGAAGTATAAAATTATATTTAACATTATTTCTCCTTAAAAGTATTAGAGAAATAAAGTAAAGAAGTAAAAAATTAAAAAAATAAAGTCAAACACAATTATTTTCTTCTTTACTATTTTTAAGGAGAAGAAAAAAAGAGGAAAATAAGCCGGGCCAAACGGGGCCTTAGGCTCTGTTTGGTAAAATTAGCTTATGGCTGATAAGCTAGCTTATGGCTGATAGCTTATAGCTGATGACTGATGGCTGATAGCTTATAGCTTATGGCTGATAAGCTAATTGAAGTGTTTGGTAAAATTAGCGGTTCAACTAGCTGATAATGTAAAAAGACATAAAAGGACATTCTTAATTAAAATAGTAATTTAAATTTATTAATTAATATATGTCTTATATTTTATTATTAAATTAATTTGTGTATGCTAAAATTTTATTTTATTTTAATTTAATGTAATATATCTTTCATGTCAAAGTATATATATACATTCTTAAGCTATAATAAAATTTATATCAAACTAATATATCTTTTTTGACGCATATCAAATTAATATTTAAGTACTTAAAATTACACATAATAATAAAATATATTCAACAAGAATAGTCTTAGCTATGCTTGCTCAAAACAAGAAGTTCACTTATATTAATCCAAAATAATAATTAAAGTAAGTCTATCGCCTAATATTCCAAATTAAAGCAGCAATATTGTTACGAATTTCCTTTGTCTTAGTAGATCTTCTTGATGTCTCCTCTGGTGCATCACTACCATGGTAACCAACAACAGTATCTAAAAGTTCATCATGGGGTATGTAATTTGGATGTTGCTCAAGGACAGTAAACATAGGGTCATCTTGGGAGTTGATGCGAATATAGTTATGCAATGCAAATGCAGCTATTATAACATCAATTTGGGTCTTGACACTAAATTGCGGCATTTTATTAAGTATCTTCCATCTTTTCTTCAACACTCCAAATGATCTTTCGATACAACTTCTAAGAGATGAATGTGCACGATTAAAGGCTTCTTGAGCATTAGTTGGGGGCTCATGTTCAAATTGTGATTGATGATACCTTATTTTAGGATAAGGCACCAAATATCCTTCTTTATCAGGATATCCTTTGTCAACCAAATAATATCTACCTGTAAAAAAAGAACAAAATATGTTATTTTTATAAACTAACATCCTCCAAATTGGAAAAAAAAAATTGTAGGAACATGACATGGATCCTCTCATTGCTTCTACCACTAATTGCTTCCAAAACCTCATGAAATGCTCTACTAATGGTCTCACCCGAATGTTGAAACCGCTCTCTAACATCCCTATTAGAAGCACCCATGGCAAGTGTATACACAAATATGCCCACCTTCTCTACAACTGTCATTCTCTTACTCGGTTGCAATCCATATTTTGATTGCAAATCTTCACACAACTGTATAAATAAAGTTGGGTCCATTCTAAAGACATTCATACATCGAACGGAGTGTCCATTCAATATCTCATTCATCCAATCTTGTCCCCTTTGACGGGAAGTCATACATGGTTCTTTATAAATATATTTATGGTAATATGTAGCAATTGCACCTACTGCACTTGATCTTATAGTCCAATAAAGAGCATATTTTCTTCTCTTCTTTTCTCTTTCAACAATATCCATATGTACCTACTAATAGAGAAATATATTTAATTATTCATAACCATTAATGTAAGTAAAAGTAAGTGCAATATCAGACTATAGTTCAAGCTAGATGTTGAACCACCATTGATGTAAGTGGAATATACATTTAGCTATCACAAATCTTTATCCAAAGCATAAAAAATATAACACTCAATATTAGTCATGTTTTAGCAGCATGCAATCTTTTTTTCTATCTAAGGAAACCAAACGTACACACATATACTACCATATGGGAACTACAATGATCAATCACTATTTATCATTGTCTTAGCAATATCATTGTCAAATCAAACATTACACTAATTTTCTAGATTCATGTCAGATCAAAATAAGAGACACAAGACCTGCAAGCTAATGTCAACATTCACTAAATTGAAACTAATTTCATACTAATGTCACATTCACAAAATTGAAACTAATTTCATGTCAAAATAAAAGGCAAGTGCCTTGTAAACAAAAGATTCATAAACCATTCATTTTTCTTTGGAATGCATATACGCTAACCATAATTTTCTAGCCTCATCATCCTCCATGTTTAGAAAAATCTCTCGTCTTGATTCATTTTCAATCAAACAAGCAGCAAAGCACCACAATTCACTACCCTTTTCCAAAACACCTTTGGTGACCATATTCTTTATAACAGTCATTGCTGTAGCAATGGTAAAACTACCATTAACTTGTTTACATGCATTGCCATCAGACTGCATTATTTCCAATGCCTTGTGAGACTGAGATATCAAGGTTTCTATTTGACCACCAAGTTTCGCAGCTCCCCCAGTTTGTTTTCTTTTACGATTTCCTTTATAAAGTTTGTTATTTATGTTTTCTGCAGCTCTTTTTGTGCCTCCACCTTGACCAGTTACTTGTGTTCCTTCGAGACCTTGACTAGGCACTTGGGTACCTCCAAGACCTTGGTTAGGCACTTGGGTACCAGCCACTTCATTCATAAAATCAGGCCAAAAAGAATTTTCTTCTTGAAATAAATTTTCCACTTGAGAAGCATGTTTTTGGTATTCTGCATAAACATGTTCGCCATCACTCTCATTATGATGATTATCTTCCCCACCACTTTCGTTATCCTTTTCCTCAACATTAACATGTTCCACGGGTTGAACCGAATTAGGATCGACAGATGGTGCAACAACGTCATCCCCACATGCATAATTGTCATCAAACAGTTGATTCCAATATTCCTCTATCGAAGGATCGACTGATTTATTGCGAAAATTTTTAGCCTCGGGTTTCTCCTACAAATAAAGAAAAGTTAACCATTAACTTTGTGATCTTATATTAAATCATTTTCATTGTAAATTAACTAAAAGTATTTATTAACAAAACTAACCTTAATTTTTCTATCCCACCAATCATCTGAACAACTAAGCTTTCCTGTAACAGGATCCCATCCTAAGCCAGTTTCACCAAACTTCAAAAACCTCCAAATGCGCCAATCTTTCTTCATTGTATCAAACTTATTCTTTAAAGTTTTTATTTGACAATTTCGCTTGATGGCAGCTTCAAACTCTTGGTTAATCTCTTTCCATTTAAATGATACACGTCCATTCTTTCTAATGAACTTGATACAAAGCTCACAAAATATCTTTTCATACTCAGGATCATCTGACCATTTAAAATTGATTCCTTCCATTTTATCTTTACTTGAGGCCGTCTTATAAATTTGACAATATACGATATTGAAGTTTAGCGCTTTTGAATCATAGAAATAATAAAGAAAAATACATGATGTATAAGCCAATCAATATAACAAACAAACCAATCATAGAAATAATTGAAGTGGGCGAAAACACAAAAGCACAAAAACTATGGACAACAAACACAGAGATCACATAATGCAAAAACCAGGAAAAGATACACTAGTGAACAAAACTCTAACAGCTCACAAAACTCAGCTCACAAAGATCACACATAATGCAATATAGAATGCATAACACAGCTCGCAAAACTCTAACAGATATGCATAAGATACACTAGTGAACAAATACACTATCACAAAACAATCCTACGTTTAACCTTCAATCTAACAAATACACCATTAATTTTGTATCAAGGAAATAATATCATCTCTATTTTCATATATTCATCATCAAAAATAAATAAAATTGGGATTTAGGGTTTTCTATCTCTATTAATGAATGAAATAAATTCTTTACACAACAAAGGCAAAAAAAAAAGCACAAACAACTCAAATCCTACAAACAATAATCTATTGAAGTATAAAATAAGAAAGAAGAGGAAAAAAAAAACAGTAGAAGAATGATGAATAAACCTGGAAACGAGAAGCAAAAAGTTTGTCGACGGCAGACACCACTTGCTAGAGTAGGAGTGATCGATGAAACAAAACAACGGTGGTGGAGGTTGAGAACATAGCTGAAACTGAAACGACGGGAGGAAGCACAAAGGAACAGGGCAAGGTATGTATAAATATATGAAGCACTGTGTAAAAATTATTTGTTTTCATTTTTTATTTTACGAGATGGTTTGTATTCCAAGGGTAAAATTGGGTTTTTATTAAAATAATAAGGGTAAAAGTGGAAAAAAAAATGATAAGCTATAAGCTATAAGCTCATAAGCTAATTGAAATAGCGTCTGAAAAATAAGCTATAAGTCAGTAAAATAAGCTATAAGTCAGTCTTGAAAAACTGTTACCAAACAGGTCTTATAGCTTATAAGCTATAAGACATAAGCTATAAGTCATTTTTGGAGGCTTGCCAAACAGACCCTTAATCTAAAAAATTGACTTCTATTTATAATTAAGGGGGAAGTATGTTTTTTTCAAAAAAAAAAAAACGGGGGGGGGGAGTATGCATACAGAGTAAGTATTTATGATTAGCTTGTTTTCCAAGGTATGTATATGATTAGTTTAAAGATATGTATTTATGATTTGCATACAGATTTAAGATTAGTTTGTTTTTTTCGACCAAAAAAAAAAAAAGATTAGTTTGTTTTGAAAAGATATGTTTTATTTATTTATAGCTATATATACAGAGTTATATAACCCTATTTTAGATATGTTTTATTTCTCTATCTTCGTAAATCAAGTGTTTCTAAATTGCGAGGTTTCTTTCTCCGGTGCAATCAGAACTTACTGCTCAATCGCAAAGGTATTCCTTTCACTCTTCCCCCTAAATCGTTTACTCAAACAATTATTTTCCCAAATCGTAAATAATTTTTTTTCTAAATCGTGAGGTACTTACGAAATTACCCGAATAATAATGTCTAAATCAATTGATAAGAGAGCAAAGCATGATAATCAAGATAGATTAAGTGACTTACCTGATTGTGTTCTTCTTCACATTTTGTCATCGTTGAATTCTAAACAGGTCGTTTAAACTTGTATTTTGTCAACAAGATGGAAGCATATTTGGAAACGTATTCCAATCCTTATATTGCATTCCTCCGGATTTTCCGGCTTGAAGAGTTTTGCTACATTCGTGTCTCAGATTTTGACTCTTCGTGATAGCTCAATTGCACCGCATACTCTGGACCTTCAGTGCAGGGGCACTATTGATACCGAGCTTCTTGGAATGATTTTAAACTATATTTGTTCTCATAATGCCCACATCCAGCAATTGAGAATATGTGTCACCGCTGATAGTCGTCCCATTCTGAGCTGCATTTCTAAATGTCGAGCTCTTACATCTCTAAAACTTTCAATTTACCCTAGAGATAGTGATAGTGGTCGAGCTCTTACGTCTCTTAAACCTTCAATTTGCCCTAGAGATAGTGATAGTGATGATTATAAGGAAACATTATTTCCAAAATCTTTGAATTTGCCTTTATTGACCAGCTTAGATCTAGAAAATTTCACCTTTTGTGGTGGTGAAAGCGGTTGTGCTGAGCCCTTTTCTGCCTTTACCAAGTTGAATAGTTTGGTCATTCGTTGTTGTAAGGTAAAGGATGCTCAAATCCTTAACATATCGAGTGAGACACTTGTCAATTTAACAGTGGAAGGATATTTGTACAACTTATCCCAAATCAAGCTATCTACTCCAAGTCTTTGTATCTTTACTTTTACAGGTATACCTGTTCAGAAAATATGTGGGAGCGGACTTTCTTCTGTTAAACAAGTGAATATTGATGCACAAGATTTTGGATCTTCGGTTGATTATGGTTTGGTTCTATTAAGCTGGCTTCATGACTTTGTCAGTGTAGAATCATTGTCAGTCTCGTCAACTACTGTTCAGATTCTCTCCTTAGTTCCTAATTTATTGAAGGTTAAGATCCCTTCTTTGCATAACTTGAAGTCATTGGTAGTACAATGGATGCCACTTAATTATGGATCATTATATCCATATATGGAAAAGGCCATGTTAAAGAAAGCGGCTTCCAAGTCACGCAAAGAAGCTGCCATGTTAAGTAAGACATTTAAAGCATGTTTTAAAAAACCCCTTCCCATGCCTCATGGAATAATTGACTTCTTGCGACAAAACTCACCGTCGGCAAAAGTTAACATCACATCAGATTTATTTAAGCAAGTAGTTATTTAAAAACCATAAGCGAGCTGGGTGTGTGTGTGTTTTTTTTTTTTTGAGTAGTTGAGCTTAGATTATTTCAAATGGAACATCCATAAGAAAAGTTTGTGATTGTTTGTTACTAAACAGATTGAAGAATCCTTAAAGGGCGTGAAGAACACCAGCTATTGTTCGCAATTTGCCGCGCCTACCTCTGCTGCTGAGTCTGCTTCTGCTATTGCCGTGGCACCTGCCTCTGCTGCAAATGTAACATTCATTCCACCCATGCATTTTAATATATCCCATTTGAGTTTCTGTTACTAAATTTTTGGGTGCCATTTGTTGTTTGCGTATGGAGATTTCCATTTTTGTGAAATTTTAGATTGAAATAGCGTATTAGATTATTGTAGGAACCCTTGTCTGCAATTTAATCAAGTAAAAATTGTTCGAGAATGATAACAGAGACATATAATGAAATCTTCATGTGTTCTTCAATTGCATCATGCTCCTTTTTACCACTTGCTTTCTATTGTATTGTCTTAACTGGAAGTTTAGAATCAAAGTACTGTAAATTAAAATGCATGACATTGAAATGGTAATTGCTTAATCAACTATCTAAATATTTTTTTGGTTAAATATCACTAATTGCTGAGAACAAGGTGTGTGTATGCTTATACTGGTACATTGTGCTGATATTGATAGGAATCTCTTGTTAATTGTTGGTTTTATAATAAACATTACAAATATCGAATTATAGATAAATGCTTGTCTAAACTTGCATGGTAGTTGTCTAAAATGGTTGGTACATTGTTGTTTTATAAGTTGTAATGCCTTCTTTGTGAAACTTTCTTTTGAATAGCAGATACATGATTAAAAAAAAAAAAAAACAATTTTGCTGACTTTATTGAAACATGTTTGATTTGACAAGCATTTGGACTGTTACATAGCCTGTTCATTTGAGGTCAATAGATTCATCTAGCTGATAGTCTTTAATTTTAAAGCCAAATTCTAATATACTGATTTAGTGACCATTTTGGAGTATGTCTTTGATACTAAATTGTACTAGTAATGTACATGGTGTCATTCTGCATAATACCTGCAATTATATAAGTATGCTTGCAGTTGTCAATGGCTCTAGCAAAATCCAGGATTGCCTGAATAGGACAATAGGGCGTTGAAAGTCCTTAGAAATTGATTTGTTCCTCCACGTCCAAAGATAGCAAATATGAGTCGAAGCTATTGACACGATCCAAACTTGTGTTGCATGGATGCGATCTCTCCAAACATGGATGTCAATTTCCTTGTCATTCCTGCATTCAGTACAAGTAGGAGAAACCCCCATACCCCATCTGCTACGATTAAAGTTTTGGTAAAACAAAACAATCTTAAGTTTATTTAACAAAAAAAACAGGTTTAAGCATTTTTCTTAGTAGTTTGAACATAACTTATAGTTTGAGAAGGAGTCACAATGATAGTGGAAGGAATGTTTGGCGATACTTTTCATGTCAAATAGGCTTGCTTGGTACATATCCTTCTACTATATGAAATTTTTTAAAAATTATCATATATCAAAGGGCCCGTTTGGATTAACTTATTTTTGAGCTTATGCAAACAGCTTATGCAATTTTTATATATTATTATAAGTTTGTCAAGGTAGATTATAATAAAATAGCTTATAAAAATACAATTTTCACTAGTGTGAACTAATAAAATAGCATAAAATCTAATTTATATTGCATAAGCTGTTTGCATAAACTCAAAAATAAGCTAATTCAAACGGGCCCCAAGTTGATTTTGCAGTGATGATTGACAGTGTTACTTTTTCTAACTTTAGGATGATAAATCATCAAATGAAGATAAGGTGGAGAAGCACCAACTAACACTGAATCACCACTTCCAGATAATGACTAATGAGCAGTGAGGAGTTCTCATATTGCCATACAAGTTACAATGTCTTTCTGTGAACCTTTCTTTTAAGATATCAAATAAGTGACTGAAAATTTCACTCTGGTTGACTTGACTGAAACGTATTGTTCGATTTCACAAGCACTTTGTGTATCTCATGAAGTCTTCATTTGACGGTACATGAGTTCGTCCAGCTGATAATCTTCAATTTTAAAGCCATATTGTAATATACTTCTTTAGAACCATCTCAGAGTATGTCTCGGATACTAAACTGTAATGTACTAATCATATTCTCTGCCACTCATGTGTTCTTATCACTGTATGAACAGGTGTCTTTTGTTTTTGGTAGTCTTCATTAATCATTTAGTTGTTACTGGATCTTGTTTATCGACGACTTCAAAGTTTACAAACAGGTGTCCAAGTTTTATATTAGTTCAAGTTTTATATTATCTTGTTTGTCTTAAGCTTGTTGGCAGGATCATCGTTCTTTTTCATCATTGTCCATTCGCATAGCCTTGAGCTTGTTGAGAATATCTCTTCAATGGATCAGTGTCCATGTGTGTGTGGCAATGATGAGAATTTAAGAGCATACTTTTCAGCTTCTCACTCATATTCAAACACATAGGTTTGCTAACTTGTTTGAAGTTGAAGTGAATTATTTTGAAGAAGATTTTGTCTCATTTGAATTTTAATCAGCACATCTAGATTTGTTGGCAGTCTAATAACAGAAAACTAAAGAGAACCGTATTTGCAATTTCGCATGAAGGTGACAATGTGATTGATGTTAACTATATTTCTCCTTATTAGATGTTAGAAAATGGAAAAGAAAGACAGATTATGCAGAACTGACATTGTTGTAAAATATTTCAAGTTTTGAACCATTTTTTTTTGCCAAGTCTTTTTCCTTGTAAATATTGTAGATTACCTTTTCAAAATCAATTTGGTTGCTATTATTGGACCCCTTGTAAATATTGTTGATTATAATTTGATCAATTAAATGTTGCCACATAAGATTCTTCTCTTTCTTGAATAAAAAAATTCTTGTTAAATAACATTTTCCTTCTTTTTAAATGAAATAATAAAATGAAGTTAAATGATGCACCTAATTTATTTTTCTTTTAAATTTCTTTCATTTTCTATGGAATAAATTTCTTTCATTTATGAATGCACACCTAAATATTTATTATTTAGGCTTATGACATATAAGTATTCCTTTGGTTTTTAATTGTTCGAAATTAAGGGGTTTTTGTTTTAGGTTATATTTTTATATTTTTGGGAATAAAATGATAAAAAAAAACTATTCTTATGATTATTATTCCCTCTGTTCCTTTTTAATTATCGTTTATTCATTTTAGAATATTATTTTTTCTATTTAAGTGTCATTTTGATAGTTTAAAGTACAATTAGGTGTGGACTCACCTAAGAATTTCTCTTGTCAATCATACTTTTACTTTCTCAATAATTTGACTTCACATTTTCCATAAAATTCAATGGAGAAAGAAGAGTGTATATGCTAAATGTATCTGGAAAGAGAAAGTAAATAATAGATTAAGGCTCTGTTTGGCAAAAATAGCTTATGGCTGATGGCTGATAGCTTATGGCTGATGGCTGATGACTGATGGCTGATAAGCTGATTGAAGTGTTTGGTAAAATTAGCGGTTCAACTGACTGGTAAGTGTAAAATGACAAAAAAAGACGTATAAAATATCTTATAAAAAATTATTATTAAACCTATATCTAATTAATATTTAAGATACTTCAAATTTAGTTATTCAAATTTATTAATTTAATATATCTTTATATATTATTAATTTTTTATATAGAATTAAATTTTATTCTTTGAATTTTATTTTAAATTTATTTTCTTTATTACACTTTATATAAAATATTAAAATTACATTTTTTAGGTTTTTATAACAAATACATAAAAGATAAATCAAATGTACTAAAAAAACGGTGACAATATACGTGCAACATCTTTTATAGTAATAAATACATGATGAATAAATCAAAAGTACTAAAATGAAGAGGTGATAATATAGTTATGTACAAATGCGCCATAAAATATTGTTACGTAAAACAATTTTTTTTCGGCCTTTATGTACAACAACATTTTAAACATTTATATATTTTAATTTTAATTTATTTCGGATTAAATCAACATTTATCTTCATTATTTTTATGTAGGATATTTATTTTCATTATATATAAATAAACTAATATAATAAATAAATTTATATTTTTATTAGTGAATGTTATGTAATGCATTTTCTTCCATCTAGTCTAGTATATTAAAAACTGACGACGTCGTCGAATATAGCGTAAACTATACAAATTGAAAAATAAAAAAGTATTTGTTTTATTTCATAAGCATTGAAAGAAAATGTGAAAAAAAAAAACATTGAAAGCAAAGGAATGACGTTTTTATTTTATATTATAATAAATTAAAAAGGGTAAAAATGGATTTTAGGTAAAATGATAAGGGTAAAAATGGAAGAAAAGATGTTAAGCTATAAGCTATAAGCTCATAAGCTAATTGAAATAGCTTATGGAAAATAAGCTATAAGTCAGTAAAATAAGGTATAAGTCAGTGTTGAAAAGGTTGTTACCAAACAGGTCTTTTAGCTTATAAGCTATAAGACATAAGCTATAAGTCAGTTTGGTGGTGTTGCCAAACAGACCCTGAATGAGAGTAGAATTAAAAAATGAATACAACAATCCAGTATCTTTGTTGAAGAGTTTTATGTTAGTACGACGTTTAAATAGAAACAAAGGGAGTACAAATTTATTAAATTTTATTCTTGAGTATAAACATTTTTGAGAAAGGAAAACTTTTTCAAAAAAAAAAATGTTGGAAAAACTTTCTCCCCAAATATTGAAATAAATTTATGTATAAATATTTATCACATAATCTCTCTATTATAAAAGTTTACAAAGTCACCATATTTTAGTCTAAAGGTGAAAGATTTGATAGTATGCTAAAGATCTTGGTTTGATCCTCATCTCAACAAAAAAAATACAACAGAAATATTTAAATGCTAACCAAATATATATTTTTTAAATACCTAAAGAAATATTTTCATTTAATAAAAATATATTTTCATCGTTCTACGGTTCGATTCACCATAGCTGCGATCGGAAGGGGATGAAACCACTCGATGTCAGAACTGACCCTCAAACTAAATTAAACCGGTGGTAAAAAACAAAAAAAATTCATTATTGTATTCCAAAAAAAAAAACAGTTCTCAATTTTTTTTTAATAAACTTAAAATGAACGCTAAAAAAAAGTCTAAATCATAAATAAATAATGCAACCTCACATCACATGAAATGGATCGCGCCAATTTTTCCCTCGTCAAAAAACTTTCCCTCGCAAAAATTAAAAAAAGGTAAGATAACATTTTTGCAAAAAAGTTGACTCACGTGTCCCAAAAAATAAAAATCGATTCTCTCCCACTCTCACCAAATTTTCCTTTGTCAAAGAAAATTAAAAGAACAAACCCTAGATTTTGTATGAGTCCTTTCCGCAATATTCCAATCAACCATAGAATTCACAACTCAACAATAAGGTATTCACCATTCCTTATCTCAATTTCATTTTCTATTTGTGTTGTGCTTTCTTCAATGATCACTATATAAATTGCTCATTTGCTGCACAATTTCATATTTATATATTTTTCCTAAATTATTATCCTGCCTCAGACTTCAAAATACTTTATAGGTTTTTTCCCCTTTGTTACAATTAAACTAAACGTTGCTTTATAACTATTATTCATTTGCTTTTTGTTCTATTATATTGCAGACTATAATTTCATTTTGTTGTTCCTTTTCAACAATGCTTGACAAACATAAAATGAGTAGTATGTCTGATTTTCTCGAAGAGAGCAGTATTCGAGAAAAGATGAAGAGAAAAAGGAAAAATGAGGATGAAAATGATGAAAGTGAAGGAAATGAAGACAGATTGAGTGACTTAACCGACGGCGTACTCATTCACATTTTGTCATTTTTGAATACCAAACATGTTGTTCGAACTTGCGTTCTGTCCACAAGATGGAAACATCTTTGGAAACGTATTCCTACCCTTATATTGCATTCTTCAAGATTTTCCAGTGTTAAGCAATTTTCTATGTTCGTGTCTAATATTTTGACTCGTCTTGATAACTCAACTGCGCTGCATGCTCTCGATCTTAACCGTCTCGGTAATATTGAGCCTCAACTCCTTAAAAAGATTTTAAACTATGTTTCCTCCCATAATACCCACCTCCAGGAATTAGGAATCAATGTCAGTGCTGATAGTAGTCTCATTATGAGCTGCGTTTCTTCATGTCATGCCCTTACATCTCTGAAGCTTTCAATTTCCTCTAGAGATAGATATGGTAGTAATTCTGGAATATTATTTCCTAAATCTTTGAATTTGCCAGCATTGACCAGCTTAAATCTAACGAACTTCGTGTTTTATGGCGGTGAAAACGGTCATGCTGAGCCATTTTTGGCCTTTACCAAACTAAATAGTTTGGTCATCCGTAGTTGTAAGGTTAGGGATGCACAGATCCTCAGCATATCTAACGAGACACTTGTTAATTTAGATTTGCACAATAGTTCACGCGACTTTGCCAAAATCGAGCTATTGTCCCCATGTCTTCATACCTTCACTTTTGTTGGTGTACCTCTTCACAAAATATGTGGGAGTGGCCTTTCTTCAGTTAAACAAGTAAATATTACTGCACAAATGTATTCATTTGGGGATATGTCTCATATGGTTCTATACAGCTGGCTGCTAGAACTTGCCAATGTAAAATCCTTGACAGTTTCTTCAACTACTCTTCAGGTACCTTGTCATGTTTTCAAGCTTTAATTTCACCATTTTTTTAATTCTTAAGATTCTTTATTTTATTTCTAAATTTTATTTAAAACTAATTAACTTGCATAGTCGATCCTAATTTACCCTCATTGCTTAGATTCTCTCATTAGTTCCTGATTTATTGGAGGTTGAGCTCCCTTCTCTGTGTAACTTGAAGTCAATGGAAATAAAATTGGAACCACTTGAAGTTCAGTTGGGATTACCTTTCATACTGAAAGAAGACATGTTAAAGAAAGCTGCTGCCAAGTCACGCAAAGAAGTTGCAAAGTTAAGAAAAGCATTTAAAGCAGGGTGGAAACTACCTTCCATACCTGATGGAATGGTTGACTTCTTGCTTCAAAACTCGCCATCTGCAAAAGTTGACATTACATCAATTTATTAAACCTAATGTATGTTATTCTTTACAATTTATTATCGTTTTGCCATACAGTTTATTTGTGATTTGTTTACTCAAATGACCCGACCTTGATGAGAAATTAAAAATAGGAATAAAAGTAAACTTCAGGCTGGTAAGGAGGCCAATGTTTTAGTACCCTTTGATCTCATATTAGGAGGTTATTGAGCTACATGCTTTTTTTGTTTTCAAGTCATTCCGATGACATCTTTTTCCAGTTAGCGCTTATAAAGTTTTACTTGTTTCAAACTAATAACTGACTTATGACATATGAGTGTTCATTCTTTTTAACGACCGGTTTTTGAATTTTAATGTTGATTGCAATGGATTAGTTTAGGTCCACTTTATGTGTATTGGTTGCTTTTATCTCAGGAAAGCTTTTCATGTTGTTCTCTGAATATTCTCTAAACATGCACATATGCAATTATAATTCATATCTTGGAATATCCTTAAATCTAAATTAAGAGGTTTTATTATGCATTAAACCAGTGGTTTTGATTATGCCTATGGGGATCTGAGTGGCGACTGGAATGCTTGTTTTGATGTTGTACAGTGGCAAGGAAAACTGTTGATGTCAGAAATTGTTTGTGTTTGGATTTTTAGTGTGATTTTTTTCCATCAGTATTGTTACTTTGCTATTGAAGTTGTTTGCTATGCTGGAAATTCTATTTGTTGCATTAAGAAAATCTGCAGCAGTTAGTATTTTTTATTAGGGGTGTCAATATTATCCGTTTGTCCATTATCCATCCAATCCATTGAAAAATTTATCCATCCAATCCATCCATTAAGAAAAAAATTGGTTAATGGATTGGATTTGATCCATCCATTTAATTAAATGGATGGATCCAATCCATCCACTTTAATTTTAAAATCCAATGGATAATTGATCATTATTAATTTTAAATCCAATGGATTGTCTCTTTTTAAAAAATAATAAAATTCTTCAAAAAATAAATAATAATAATAATGACACTAAAATAAATAAAAAACAATCCGTCAAAAACCCAAAAATCGGCCGAAAAACCGAAAATTGACTGAAAACCCAAAAATCGGCCGAAAAACCGAAAATCGGCCGAAAACTCAAAAAATCGACCGAAAACACAAAAATCACCCGAAAAACCGAAAATTGGCCGAAACTCAAAAAATCGGCCGAAAACCCAAAAATCGGCCGAAAAATCGAAAATCGGCCGAAACTCAAAAAATTGGCCAAAAACCCAAAAATCGGCCGAAAATACAAAAAATGGCCGAAAACCCAAAAATTGGCCGAAAACACAAAATCGTCTGAAAAACCGAAAATTGGCCGAAAACTCAAAAAATCACCCGAAAAACCGAAACTCGGCAGAAAACCCAAAATACACCCGAAAACCAAAAAATCGGCCGAAAAACTGAAAATCGGACGAAAAACCTAAAATCAGTTTTTCGGCCGATTTTTTGTGTTTTCGGCCGTTTTTTGGTTTTTCGGCCGATTTTTGTGTTTTCGGCCGATTTTTTGGTTTTTCGGCCAATTTTTTGTGTTTTCGGTTGTTTTTGGGTTTTTCGGCCGATTTTTTGTGTTTTCGGTTTTCGGCTGTTTTTTGGGTTTTCGGCCGATTTTTTTTTGTTTTCGGCCGATTTTTTGTATTATCGGTTTTTCGGCCGATTTTTTGTGTTTTCGGTTTTTCGGCCGATTTTTTGTGTTTTCGGCCAATTTTTGGTTATTCGGCCGTTTTTTGGTTTTTCGGCCGATTTTTTGGTTTTTCGGCCAATTTTTTGTGTTTTCGGTCGTTTTTGGGTTTTTCGGCCAATTTTTTGTGTTTTCGGCTGTTTTTTGGATTTTCGGCCGATTTTTTGTGTTTTCGGCCGATTTTTGGTTTTTCAGCCGAATTTTCAGTTTTTCGACCGATTTTTTGCGTTTTCGGCCGATTTTAGGTTTTCGGCCGATTTATGGATTTTCGGGTGTATTTTGGGTTTTCGGCCGATTTTTGGTTTTTCGGCCAATTTTTTTAGTTTTCGATCGATTTTAGGATTTTTTGGTGTTTATGTTGGGTTTTCGGTCGATTTTTAAATAATATTTTATCTACATAATATTTAAATTGAAAAATAATATTATTTCGATATTTTTATTTTATTGAATTAATAATTGAATTAATTTTGTTGGATGGATTGGATATCCATCCATTAAAATGATGATAATGGATGGATTGGATGGATTTTATCTCTAAATGGATGGATTGGATTGGATTTTTTTGATCCCATTTTAATGGATTGTTAATGGACAAATGGATTACTTTGATCCATCCATTAACAATCCAATCCAAATCCATCCAATCCATTCATTTTGACACCCCTAATTTTTATCATTGTTCTGGCGCAACAGTTTATGTCTATTTTTCTGTCTGAGATTCTGTTTTTTTCTAATTTCATTCTGCGGCGGCGATCAGTCCCATCCATTGCCAGGACTGCTATGTTTTCTGTTTTGGAATGGGATCCTTGAAACTGTGTATTTACTGTTCTGTGTTTTTTCTTCAGATGCATTTCAAGTTGTGTCTTGTTCATCATGTTCTTCTGTTCGGGTGGTGTTATCCATAGTCGGCACTGTTGTCCTTTTATTATGTATTGGATCCTGAAATGGTGTTTTCCCATTCTGTGTTTTAAGCATGTGTTTCACGTTAAGCCTTGTGTTGGTTTTATTCAGCATAAAAGTGTCTTTGCATCTTGCTTACCGTTAGGGTGTGTGGCGAGCCTTTTTAAGAAATGCAGGTCAGTTGTTGTGGCAGAATCCAAGTTGGTATTCTGCATAACTTTGCAGGTCAGAGTAAATACTATCTCGAGCATGAAATCTGATTTTTAGATGAAATGGCGTGGCTAGTAGACTTTGTTTGAACTTTGAAGTGACGCATTGGGTGTTAGTTTGGATGCAGCTTTGTGTTGTTACCCTTGCCTAGTTGCCTTGACCAAGGCTTGAACTTATTTTCATTCTCGTAGGCCTTGTACTTGTAATTTTCATTTTTCAATATATGATACAATGTAAAGTGAGAAAATGAAGGATTGTAATTATAACTATCCTTAATATCTTTAGAGCAGCTAGATCCTTCAATATTATTGTTCATTTTTCTTTTGCAAAAAATAAAATAAAAGGTGAAAGTTTATGTTTTTAAATTTTAATGCCAAACTTATTATAAAATTTGTATTGAAAAATGGATAAGCTAAACATAAGCAAACTCATTTATAACCAAACTCAATTTTACAAAATAAAATAATTTGTTATCACCACTCAATCAAACACACATTTAATTTGTATATATGACGTTTTATTATATTATTTTTTTTCGTATTATTGTATTTAATATTTAATAGTTTATATAAGCTAGAGATTCATTTTTTATTTTTATTTTTTAAAGTTGGGGGAGTAAGAAAAAAGGGAAAAATGGAGAATAATTGATAAATTAACTTATACCGGATAATTGATATGTGAAGTAGTTGATGACGGATAAACTATAAACATAAATAATATAAAATTTAGCAAAGACAAGAAGTATAAACTTTTAAACTATATATATAAAGTATATATGTTTGAATTACTACTTAATTGTTTTCAGCGAAGACAAGAAGTGTAAAATTGAAAAAAAATGATAATATATGAATTTTAAAAATTTAGTTGAACTAACTTATTATTTTAAAAACACTATAATTTAGAAAAGGAAAAAGATGAATCAATAAACTAGACATATAAGGATGGGAAAAAAGTTACTGTAGATTAGTTTCTACTATGCCACATCAGCTCTATTTTTATTGGTCGGTGATATAATTACAATATTAGGATTCTTCTCAAGGGCATTTTGCAAAGCCTTCATTTTAGGAAAGTGGTAAGTTGCATTGTTATTTCTTAATAATGAAAGTAATAAATGATTGAGAGCAAGTCTCTTTTTGTAGTATGCATGTGTGTGATATGTATTATCTGTTTTCCTTTTTCAGCTTTTTACTAATGCAGATACAAGACATGCAATTAGAGTGCTTCAAAGCCTTGGACTGGAGGACTGTTTTGAAAGAATTATAAGCTTTGATACTCTTAATTCCCTTGACAGCACCAATCCTCCTTTATACAATACTATTGAGCTTGTGTGTTGTTATGAATGTTTGATTGTGTTATTGGGCTCTAGGACTAATTAAAAATGTAATGGGCCCGGTGATTGTTTATTAGGTGAGCAGCTGTGTTTAACATGGAAAATACTGAGTGTTAGATCATTAATGAATACAAGCTATTTTATGATTACTTCGCTAGATGTTTGCATTTTAAAAAAAAAAATCAATTAAAAAAAAGTCAACCGTGCAAAAGCACGGGTTATAAAACTAGTAGTACGACACATTCGTCGTAAAAATCCCGCGAATGAGTTGGCACGAGTGCCCCACCACTTTCTTAAATTCTATTTCATTCAAAATGTCCAATTTAACCCTGGATTTTCAACTTTGGAATTTATAGCATCAAAATTTCTCCATTAAAGCGTTGTCGGTGCAGCACACCATCACTAAACTCTCTGTCTTCCTTGCAACGACACCGTCTCCGGTTGTTCTGCCCTGCAACGACACCGTCTTCGGTCCTTCCTATACACACTTCCAATTTTCCATTTTTGGTGACAAATTGGAAAACCCTTCCTTCCAACTACCCTTGTCAACACCAATTCATTCTCCAAGTTATGCTCTGTTTGATTTGTTTTCGGATTTTTTGTTTTTTTCCAAAGCCAATTATTGTTTGCTATATACTTCTCCCTTGTAGTAGAAGGATATTGAAATTGGTGGATTCAAGTACATATTTGTGTTTTTGGAGTGCTTCCAAATACTAAACTTGTGACTGGAATTAATAAAAGATAAATTATACTCTATTGATTTAGGATTAATTGGGTAGTTCTATTCTTGAACAAAATCATAGGCGTGCAAGATTTTCTCTTTAATATTTTTTCATTTTATTTTTATATTAATATAAAAGAAAAAAGCATAGCAATAAGGAAAAGGAAACTGCTGACGACAGCGCACGTGTTCGTGCATTTTTGCGGGTGTGGTTCTCGCACCATATAGCAAAGCTGTTTAGAAAATAGTTTAAAAGACATGCACCGTCAGTGTAAATTAATTTTACACTGATAATTAATAAAATTGATTAAATGTTCCATGTTATATAAAAAACATGGAGTTAAGTGACAGAAAATATGGATGTGACTGTCAGTGTATATTTTTTATTTTTATTCTTATGTTAGCTAGTCTAATAGCTGAAAATTCCACCATTTAAGATGGGAAAAATTTTCCTTCTACCCCTACAAATCAATATTTTTTTTTCAATTTTACCCTTTTATCATTTGACTCTTCATCCTACAAAATTTTTCCAGTATATTAATATTTTCGGAAAAGTTGAGTTAAGTTTTCAGAAATTTTGAAGAACAAAACCCATGGATTACAAACCAGAACTCTTTGAAATGTGTTCCGGAACTCTTTGAAAATGTTTTCCGAAAATGAGTTACAACTCTGGAGAAATTCAAGTGCTGAAATTTGTCACGATTTCTTCATTTTCGATATCTTCATGATTGGTGTAGATAAGTGCTCGCTATAGCCACATACAAATTCTAATGAAATTAGAAAAAAGTAAAAAAGAGCAATCAATTCTCACACTCTCTCTTTTCTGACAGTGAAGAACCAAATCTTGCAGTCATGCCACTATGAATAATACCTTCCTCAACATCGACTCAGTTTTTTACCCAAACATCAAATTAAGATTATGATAATAATAACAACAACAACAATAATAAATTCAAGATCCAACAAATTAAGTAGAAATTGAATTAAATTTTGTGAGACAGTGTTGTTACCTACCAATGTTGTTAGGATTAATTTGTCAGATAGTGTTTGATGATGAATGACCGCGTTTTGATGGAATTTCTAGATTTTGTACCCTTCCGGAATTCATAAAGTGTTCCGGTTTATAAAATGTGTTCCAGAAATTTTTATTGTACCGGAACAATTTAAAAGTGTTCCGGTTTCTATTTGTACTTAGAAAGCATATTTTATTGATACCGGAACACTTTTGAAAGTGTTCCGGTTTGTAAAAAGTGTTCCAGAATAATTTTGTAAATGATACTGGAACACTTTTAAAAGTGTTCCGGTTTGTATTTGTGCCTAGAAAGTATATTTATTGATACCGGGACACTTTTAAAAGTGTTCCGATTTCTATTTATGCCCAAAATATATTTTGTTGATACCAGAACACTTTACAAAATGTTCTGGTTTGTAAGAAAATAAAAGATTGAAAAAAAAATGTAAAAATAATATAAACAAAGGATAAAATGGGAATACTTTAAAAAATGTAGGGGTAGAAGGAAAAATTTCCTTAAGATGGATAAGTGAGATGATTAGGATTCAAATCCCGATCCTCTGGATATACAATGTAATATCCCTGCTAACTGAGCTAAGTTCACGGAACGTGTATATTCTTTTCTCTTTTTAGAAAAAAAATAAACTATAAATTCATGAAAATAAACTATAAAGAATAATTTTTTTGTTAACAAAATAACACAAGTTAATTTAAAATTTATAAAATTTACAAATGAAAATAATTTATTGGACAATTCTCTCTAATGATCATATTACGAGAGAGAGAGAGAGAGAGTAAAAAAATTAAGTGACTACGAGACAGAGGGTTGTAGAATAAGTTGTCCAATTTGATCGTATAGAGTAACATTTCAACAGTTGGAAGTTCCCATCCATTTCTTCCTCGTTAACTTTGTTTTCCCTCGCACAAAATCAAAATTACGAACCCTAAAAACTTTCAGTCCACTTTTTGTGACTCCTGAGTCCTGATGCAGTCATTCCAATTCAACGGCGATCGAGGTATTTTATCACATTCTCAAACTATGTTTCATTTTTCCCTAAATTATTATTCTGCTTCAGACTTCAATATTTTTCTATGTTTCCCTTTACAATTTCAACACAATTTTGCGTTACCTTGAAATCTCGCTTTCTTATTTTGCTTCTTGTTCCGTTATATTACACAATATAATTTCACATGTTTCTTTCATTTTTATGCATAACAAAGACAAAATGAGGCACTTGTTAGATTCACTCGAAGAAGACACGATTCCAAGCAAAATAAAGAAAAGAAGGCAGTGTGAGAATGAAAATGGTGAAATTAAAGGAAGTGAAGACAGACTCAGTGATTTACCTGATTGTGTTCTACTTCACATTTTGTCATTTTTCGATTCCAAACACGCTGTTCAAACTTGTGTTTTGTCTAAGAGATGGAGACATTTGTGGAAACGTATTCCCACTCTTATATTGCATACCAAGGAATTTCGTTTTGTCACGAAATTTGCCATATTTGTGTCTAAGATTTTGACTCTTCGTGACACCTCAACTGCACTGCATACTCTTGATCTTCATCGTCGTGGTGATATTGAGCCTCGACTCCTTAAAAAGATTTTAGATTATGTTTGCTCCCATAATACCCACCTTCAAGAATTAAGAATCATTGTACGTGGTGATAGTAATCTCATTATGAGCTATGTTTCTTCATGTCGCGCTCTTACATCTCTTAAGCTTTCACTTAGAACTCGTGGTAATTCTAGAGAAACATTATATCCAAAATCTTTGAATTTGCCAGCACTGACTAGCTTAGATCTAACAAATTTTACATTTTGTGGTGGTGAAAGCGGTTGTGCTGAGCCCTTTTCCGCCTGTACCAAGTTGAAGAGTTTGGTCCTTCGTAGTTGGGAGCTAAGAGATACACAAATCCTTAGTATATCAAATGAGACACTTGTCGATTTAGCTATGCATAAGCCTTATGATTCATGTGACATTGCCAAAATCGAGATATCTGCTAAAAGTCTTTGTACCTTTACTATTACTGGTTACGTTATTCATAAAATATGTGGGAGCAGTCTCTCGATGTCGATCTTCCGAAGGATTATGGTTTGGTTCTATTAAGTTGGCTGCAAGACCTTGCCAATGTAGAATCATTGACAGTCACTTCAACTACACTTCAGGTACCTTATCATCTTTGAAGCTTTATTTTTACATTCTTCCTAAGATGATTTTTTATATTTTTAAATTTATTTTAAATTCAACTGACTTGCATAAAACTGATCTTAATTCACCCTCGTTTCTTAGATTCTCTCCTTAGTTCCTAATTTATTGGAGGTTAAGCTCCTTTCTTTGTGTAACTTGAAGTCATTGGAAGTAAAACTGCTAGAAAGCAGTGATGGATCTTTATTATTATATTTGATTAAAGAGGCCATGTTTAAGAAAGCTTCTGCCGCCATGTCACGTAAAGAAGTTGCTAAGTTAAGAAAGGAATTTGAACGTTTGGAACCACCTGCTATACCTGATGGAATAGTTGACTTCTTGCGACAAAACTCACTGTCAGCGAAAGTTAACATCACAACAAATTCCCCGACTTCTTTTAATCTTAAGCAGGTAGTTATTTTTTGTATTTTTTATTTTTAATAATCAAGCAGGTAGTAGTTATTTAAAAACCATAATGGAGCCGAATATGGATTTTTTTTTTGGTTGAGAATCTGAGCTTAGATAATTTTAAAGAAACAACCATAAGAGTCTGTGATTGATTGTTATTAAACAGATTGTAGAATCTATAAAGGGCGCGAAGTATATCGAGTATCCTTCACGATTCACCGTGCCTGGCTCCTCCTCTGCTGCACCTGCTTCGGCTGCTGAGTCTGCTTCTGCCTCTAGTTCTGCCACTGTGCCTGCCACTGCTGCACCTCCCAATCTTCATCTCTGTTGTGCGGAAAAGGTAACATTCATTCTTCACACGCATTTTGATGCCATTTGTTGTTCCTAAATTTTTGGGTATCATTTGTTGTTTTTATGTGGAGATTTCCATTTTTGTGATACTTGAGAATAAGAAAGCAGGTTAGTTTATTGTAGTAACCCATGTCTGCAATTTACTTCTGTAGAAATTGTTCAAGAATGATGGCAGAGGCATCGATAAAAAATTAGTTTTGAATTCTTTCATATTCAGTTATTGTTCATTTAGTTTTTTTTACTTGTTGTAAACATTTTTCATATTGATTTTCCTATGATGATAATTGATAAGTGTTACTTTTTCCCCTTTAGGATGATAAATCATCAAATGAAGATAAGGTGGAGAACTACCAACCTAACACAAACTCTGAACTTCTTGATAATGGGCAGTGAAGAGTTCTCATATTGCCTTACAAGTTACAATGCCTTCTCTGTGAACCTTTCTTTTATGATATATCAGATAAGTCATAAGTGGATGAACAATATCACTTTGGCTGACTTTATTAAAAAGTGTTATTTGATTTGACAAGCCTTAGGTCTATCACATGAAATCTTCATTTGAGGTCCCATGAATTCATCTAGCTGATAAGAGTCTTCAATTTTAATTCTGAATTGTAATTTACTTGTTTAGGAACCATTTCGGAGTATTTCTCGGATACTAGATAGAATGTACAAATCCTTAACTCTGAATTGTGTGTGTGCTTGGCTCTGTATGAACACGAGTCTTTTTTTTGGGACGAAAGCCTTCATTTAGTTACTATTGGACGTTGTTTATCGTTTATCAACGACATTTGGTTTTGTGTCATAATTTTGTTTCTCTGCATTCAAGGTGTTATTTAGTAAAACTTATACTAAAGAGTACGGTGCCTTTATTCTCATCTGTTGTTGTGTTGCTAGGGCTGTCAACAAACTTAACCAACTTGAAGATAGCTCAAGACTTGACTTGGAAATTAATTCTTTTGGTTTCATTTATGAATCAAATGAGTTAAATTTGAGTTGAAAATTGAGTTTTTTTTTTTCTTCTTCAAATTGGTCAATGTTAGTAATTAGTCTCGTTATGAGTTGTGTTTGTTAATTAATGTCGGACTCTTACATCTCTTGTGCTTTCAATTTACCCTAGAGGCAAGATTGCTAGCATTGCCCAGCTTTAGATCTAACAAATTTCATCTTTTGTGCTGGTGAAAATGGTTGTGTTGAGCCCTTTTCTACCTTTACCAAGTTGAGTAGTTTGGTCCTTTGTTACAAATACGTTTTCAATGCTAACTAATCTTATACAAAAAAGAAGATGAAGCAAACTAATCAAATCAAATTATTTAATTTATTTTTTAAAAATTGTTTAAAAAAAAAGTTACAAATAGGTTTTCAATGCTTAACAAAGATAAATATAGGCGTTCCAATGATTCTAACAAGAATCATGATTCTACAATAGATGAAGAAAAGAAAGCAATGTGAAAATCAAAATCAAGAAAATTATGAAAGTGAGGACATGCTCAGTGACTTACTCGACAATGTAATCCTTCACATTTTGTCATTTTCGAATACCAAACATGTTAGAACTTGCGTTTTGCCCAAGAGATGGAAATGTCTATGGAAACGTATGCCAATCCTTATATTGCATTCCTCGAAATTTTCCGACATGAAGAATTTGGCTACATTCGTGTCTCAGATTTTGACTCTTCGAGATAGCTCAACCGCACCGCACGCTTTGGACCTTCGGTGCACGGGCGCACTATTGAGACCAAGCTCCTCCAAATGATTTTAAACTATGTTTGTTCAAATAATACCCACATCTAGCAATTAGGAATCTATAATTGTTGATAGTTGTCACATTCTGAGCTACGTTTCTAAATGTCGAGCTCTTACAACTCTTAAGCTTTCAGTTTACCCTTGAGACCGAATGATGATTATACAATATTTCAAAAAAAAATTGAATTTGCCTTTATTGACCAACTTAGATTTAGCACATTTCACTTTTTGTGGCGGTGAAATCGATTACGCTGAGCCCTTTTCTATATTCACCAAGTTGAATAGTCTGGTCATTCGTTATTGTATGGTAAAGGATGCTCAAATCCTCAACATATCCAGTGAGACAGTTGTCGATGTAACCATGCATAAATTTTCGTCCGAGTTTCCCCAAATCAAGCTATCTACTTCAAGTCTTTGTAACTTTACTTTTACTAATATACCTATTCAGAAAATATTCGGGAACGGACTTTCTTCTATTAAATGAGTAAATATTGATGCACGAGATTATGCAACTTCGGTGGAATACCTATGGTTCTGGCTTCAAGACCTTGTCACTGTAGAATCATTGACAATCACTTCAACTATTCATCAAGTACCTTGTCGTGTTTTCAAGATTTATTTTTACTTTCTTCTTAAAATGCTTTTTTATCTATTTGTTTTTAAATTTTGTTAAAGTTCAATTCACTTGCATAAAACTGATCCAAACTCACCCTTACTCATCATTACTTAGATTCTCTCCTTAGTTACTGATTTATTGGAGGTTAAGCTCCCTTCTTTGTTTAACTTGAAAGTCATTGTAAAATGCATGACATTGAAATGGTAATTGCTTAATCAACTATCTAAAAGCATTTTGGTTTAAATATCACTAATTGTTGAGGAACAAAGTGAGTGCATGGTACATTGTGATGATATTGATAGAAATCTATTGTTAATTGTTGGTTTTATAGTAAACATTACAAATATAGATAAATGGTTGACTAAACTTGCATGGGAGTGGATTAGTTTTTCAAATTACCAGTGATAGATGAATTTGTGTACAAATATTTAGATGCTTACAGCAATGTAAATAGGACAATAACTTGTGATCTTTGGCAAAGGAAATTCTGGAGTTTCCCCTTCAAATTTCTTACTAATTTCTTGCATTTTTGTAATACAATACAACTCATGTCAACTTCACATCAAATATTGATGATGTGCTCATGAGAACGAACTACTTTTATTGCAAAATGGTTGACTGTCTAATACAACTCTCGTTTTTTGAATATTTCATGTTCAATTATTGTGTGTGTGATTTTTTTTATACATCTTGCAAATCATCTTGATTGGTTATTGATTCTGTTACTTTTTTCAGCTTTTAGGATGATGCATCATCAAATGAATATGCTCCAACCTTTCAGCTTTTCAGCTTTTTGGTTATTGGTTATTTGAAGAGTTCTCATGTTGCTTTATAAGTTGCAATGCCTTCTTTGTTAAACTTTCTTTTGGATAGCAGATACATGAATGATAAAAAAAGAAGTTTGACTGTCTTTACTGAAACATGTTTGATTTGACAAGCATTTGGACTGTCTTTACTTCCGGCCAATGCATATGGTGTCATGCTGCATAATACCTGCAATTTTATAAGTATGCTTGCAGTTGTTAATGACTCTTGCAAAATCCAGGATCGCCTGAATATGACAATAGGGCATTGAAAGTCCTCGGAAATTGATTAGTTCCTCCACATCCAAAGATAGCAACACGCCACCATGAAAATAGATTGTCAGTTTTCCACCAAAGTTATGCACATTTATTCGAATCCGGTCTTCCATGATAGGACTAAGCATCTCAAGATTGATTGTCATCTTGTGAGGGAAAAGGTTCATCAAAGGTCTTCTTAGGTTACTACCCATTTCAACTCAAGAGCAACTTGCAGACTTCATCACAAAGGTCTTACCTTCTCCTAAGTTTAACACCATTTCCATGCTCGGATTATTATACATTTACCACTCTTGAGCTTGAGGGAAGATGTTAAAATGCTAGCTTATGCTATTACTTGCTGCACAAGTTACTGTGGTTGGCACTAACTCTTTCTCTTGTTTTCTGTTACAACAGCCCTGTAACTACCTCTTGGTAGATGATAGAATACATGCTAGTGTAGGTTAACTAGAGTGTAATCCATCTCTTTTATAAAAGCAGGTTGGTCAATCTGTGTATTGGAATTTAGCTTTAAATTGGAGACTACTAGATAGAATAATTTCGTTGACATCAAATGAAAAGGTCAAGTGGTTGATCAGTAGCACGTCATATCATACAACACGTTTCAGCTTAGTCAGTCCTCAGCAAATTGATATTTTTGGTCACTTACCTGATAACTACTATCACAATCCATGCTTTGTTCAACACTCCGAAAGAAAGGTTGAAAAATAAGGCATTGTAACTTGTAAGGTTGATACTCTTCAAAGCCTATAATCTATCTTGAGGTGGGGAATCGGTGTTGGGTTGGCTCTTCTCAACTGTATCTTTCTTTGATGATGTATCCTTCTAAAAGTCCAAAAAGTAACATTATCAATTACCATAGCCAAATCAATCAATTGAAAAAACTTTAGTACAAAGGAAACATAAACAAATAACTGAATACAAAAGATACTGAATCTCGTATGAAAGATACTGAATATGAAATATTTCAAAAGTATCACACAACTAAAACTTTGGCCTCTTCGAGGGTTAGAAGTTTCATTTGCTTCCTATTTATAATTGATAGTCTGTTTCTTCAAGAATAAGTCACTAACTAAACAAATTACAAATCAACTATAGCAAATCGCATGATCAACTATAAAGAATAATGTACCTTAAATCGAAGGAAATTCCATAATATGATGTGAGTCCAGTGATCGATCAAGTTAACTTCTGCGGTTGGCGAGTTTTGAAGCAAGAAGTCTACTGTCCCAACAGGTATTGTTGCAATTGCAGATATTACATCTCTTCCACTCACTTTCACTTTAAGCGACTTCAAGTTACACAAGGAATGGAGTTTAACCTTGAATAAATTAGGAACAAAGGAGAGAAGCTACACAATGAGGGATGAGGGTTAGGTTAATTAAGAATAGTTTGATGCAAGTCACTTGATTTTTGACAAAATTTGGAAGGAAATAAAAAAGCAACTTAGGAAGAAAGTAAACATGAAATCTCAAAACATGGCAAGTTAAGGTACCTTAAGAGCAGTTAAACCGACTGTCAGTGATTTTACATTAGCAAGGTCTTGCAGCCAGTTTAATAGAATCTCAAAACGGTAAGGCATGACGTCTACATCAATAATTACTCGTTTAACTGAAGAAAGACCGCTCCCACACAGTTTTGGATAAGCAGAACGATAAATAGAAAAGGTATTAATACTTGGTGTGGATAGCTTAATATATTTAATGTTGCAACCATAATTATAACGCATAGTTAAATTGACAAGGGTAGCATTTGATATGCTGAGAGTTGTTGGATACCTTGGACAACAATCAGAAATGGTCAAACTATTCAAGCTATTGAAAGTTGTAAAGGGATCAGCACACTCAGCATTGTCACCAGCACAAAAGGTGAAATTAGTTAAATCCAAGTTGGTCAGGGCAGGCAAATTCAGAGACTTCGGAAATAATGTTTCTGGTAAACCATCACGACTTTTATGTTTAATATGAAGCTTAAGAGATGTAAGAGCTCGACATGAAGAAACACAGTTCAAAATGGGATATCTGTCAGCCACAACATTGATTGATAGTTGCTGGATGTGGGTATTATTAGAGCTAACAAATTTTAAAATCTTTTTGACGAGTTGAGGCTCAATAGTGCCAATACGCTCAAGATCAAGAGCATGCAGTGCAGTTGAGGTATCACGAAAAGTCAAAACCTTAGACACAAATGTAGCAAAACGCTTCTTAGTGGAAAAACAGTAGGAATGCAGTATAAGGGTAGGAGTACTTTTCCAAAGATACTTCCATCTCGGGGACAAAATACAAGTTTGAACGGCGTGTTTAGTGTTCAAATATGACAAAATGTGAAGGAGAACGCAATCGGACAAGTCACTGAGTCTATCTTGATTATGAAGCTTTCCTCTCTTGGTGTTGGGTGGAATCATTATCTCATTCACCGAGTTAGACATTACTACTATTCAAAGAATAATTAAGTACCTATGAAAGCATAAAAAGGGAACATTTTAAGCAATATTATTATAAAAATACAGCAATCCTGCTTTCAGTTGTAATCCGGAAAATAGAAAATACCTTTGAAGTTGACAATTCACACATCAGACAGAGTAAAAACTTTGGTCCGGTGGAAAGGAACGGTAGAGTAATATCTACACAGAAGCAACTTTGTATCTGTCTAGGGTTCTTACTAAAATATATGTGATGCTTGTGTGACGTGAACTGTTACTTGTAGGTCTGCATCGGTTAGTTTCGGTCGGGTTCGGACCGAAAATCACAACATCGGTAAAAACTACAATTATTTAATTTGGACCAAATTTTGATCGTCTATATCTTTGGTTTGTTCGAGTGTCGGGCCGTACGGGTGGCGGGTAGAATGAGTTGATTATTATTGGTTGAAAATTGCTATTTAAGCCCCTCTGTTGCTCACAACCCCCCCCCCCCCCCCCAATAACTCAAAAATACCCCTGATTTTGGATCCAGGGTGGTTTGGAACTTGCGTTTCTTCGGATTGTAACTTCCGAAATACAAAAAAAATAAAAAAAACCCCAATTCGGAACATATATTTCGAAATCAAGTTTTCTATATATTTTTTTTCAACAACTAAGTCTTTCTCTATCTAAATTAACTTCGGAAGTTGTGTTTCAAATTTACTTAATTTCAGATTCTACGTTGTGAATCCCTCGTTAAGGGCATTTCGGTCAAAATGGGGGGGCTTGAGAAGCAAATGAGGGGGCCTAAAGAACAATTTTCTTACGGATTAGATTGAAACTTTGTTTATATCTAAAACTTCATTATCCAAAAATTTCTAATTGTCAAATAATTCAATATCTCATACACATTGCAACAAAGCATAGAAGAAATAAACGAGAAAGCAAAGTGGATGAGATACACTTACTTTATTTCGTATATGTAGATCTAAATACAATAATAGATGAAGCAGAAGAGAAGTAGAAATTAAAATAGATCTAGAATATATATTGGAATATTTTTGACACATCAAAACAATAAAACGATGAGATTGAGAGAGGGAGAGAAGGAAATATTTTTAAATATTAACGGTTGTTCGGTTGGTTTTGATTACCAAGTGATAGAATTTTTTAGACCACCCAACCATATGCTTCAATGTATTGTCGGTTATATCGGTTTCGAGTTGGATTGTGGGTCCGTGCTAAAACCTAGTTAGTTGAATATTTAATTGCTTCACATTGGAGGCTAGTTTGTTTTAGCTTTTTTTATAGTGTATTTTCTTGTTATAATTTCTTTTAATAAAGATTTTAATAAGTGAATACCAACTATTCAAGTATTAAAGGTCTCTCTTGATATGATTTTTTTTGTTTTTGTATTGAAGAATTTGGTAGGATATATTTTTATGCGGAGAAACTGGAATTCTTGTTCTCATTATAAATCATAGTTATATTGCTCTATATATAGAGTTACATAAAAACAAATAATGTCTTTAAATAAGAAACTAATCTTTTAAATTCTAAAGAGATATCCTAAAATTTTAAACAAATCTTAAATCATAAATTCTAATAATATCTATTTTAAATATGAATCTAAAATATATTTCAATATAAAATCTTCAAAAAGATATTTAGATATTATTCTCAACACGTCTATCGATTTGACTCGGCATCTAGACATTGTAACATAGTCACTCTTCCAACTGTATCACTATTCTCGTTGCTACACAAAGCGAAAATACATCCATAACAATAGTTTGCTTGTACACGTTGTTATGTAAAATCGAAGCAAGACTAGCTGCACACCAAATGTCACAAGCTACTATACAGTTAAAGAACACACGAAGCTCATCATCAATCTCCTCACGGGACAGTTGAGTGTACACTCCACTCACATCTTTAACAATCGATAAGGAGTCGGGAGACATCCTCAGATCCTCTACATAAACAACAAGTAAATGACCTCCTTTGTAAACAAGTAAATGGCCTCCTTTGTAAACAAGAAGGTGACGAGTAAATTGTGGAAATAATTTCAAAAGTATAGGGATAGTTTAAGCAATATGGTATCAATTAAGGCTTAATTAGCCCGCATGTCCCTTAAGACTTTTTTAGTTTTACTTTGGTCTCTTAAAGAAAATAAGTTTTACTTTGGTCTTTATTGATATATCTATCAGTCGATATGGTCTTTTCCGTCCATTTTTTTCAGAAACCGTTAACTTATGTACAGGTGCCCACGTAACAACCTATTTTGCCACCTGTACAAAAGTTAACGGTTTCTAAAATAAAATAGACGGAAATGATCATATTGACTGACGGAGATTGTAAGAGACTAAAGTAGAACTTATTTTCTTTAAGGGACCAAAATGAAACTAAAAAGGTTTTTAAGGGATTTGTAGACTAATTATGCCATCAATTAATTAACAGAATAACTAACTTTTTTTGAGAGTCGGGTAATAGATACCAATTAATATGTATCAATTTTTATCAAAGTCTCCTAGACGCTCTCATTCTTGGCGGGCCCTAAAAATAAGTCTCCTACTTTTCTTTCTTCTTGATTCATCATAGAGGGGTGGGTTTGGGTCATTTTTGGCCTAGAATCACTCCCTCTACACCTTTTTTTACTATTCTTTTAAGATAAATAAGTGATTATCACATAAATCAAGTTTTTTCTTTTGAGTTTGTTGTTATTTTGTCGTCGTTTTGTGCGGCGTTGTGTTAGTCGTCGTTTTGTACGGTGTTGTGTTGGTCGTCGTTTTGTGCGGCGTTGTGTTGGTCGTCGTTTTGTGTGGCGTTGCTTTCTTGTTTTTTACGGTGTTCGCTTGGTTCAGTTTGACAGATCTACTTTGATCAACTACAGATTCAATCAATGACAAAGTTATCAACAATGAAGATCCGAAGACATGAGTATTTCGGTAACTTTTATTTTGTCACATTATTTGTAGGCCTGAGTATGCCGTTTTATGCTATTATCTTGGATGCTGAGTTTGTTCACAGATTCATCCTTTTCGTTTTTAGCGCTATTGAATTTGTGCTTGTATCTGATGTATCAATCTGTTTAAATGAATGAATGTTATGTTTTAGTCAAAAAAAAAAATGAAAAAACACGATCCTCTTCATTGAAAAAAATTCCTTTAATTATATGGACTCCTTAAGTAATACCCTTATGGCACTTGATAGCATAACCTTTAATATACTCAAAATATTCTACATCAATTGTATATATTTGGTCAAAAAAAAACTTTGATGTATATAAAAAGGGAAAGAACAATCATATATACAAGTTTCATTGCAAAATTTCGTTTTTTAACAAGGAATCTCAGCATGTAATAGTGGAGATTAGTTTTTCAAAGTAATCGAAATCCATTTAAAGAGATGACCTCTTTCAACATATATTTTTCCATACACACCGGAAAGAGATCAATAATATAGGGAAAAGCCAATGAGTTATAAATCTATTTTTCCATCCCAATTATTTGTAATGTTTAGTTATGTCAACAATCATGATTTTGTTGAATTTCTGGATTTGCAAGAGAATTAGAAGAAAATCGAAGAACCTTTTATTTTAATTTGGTGTTTTTTAGTACAAATATAAAATAAAAAATAGAAGCAAAAAAAAACAGCACGGGTGGATCTTGATCTCTGCAACCCATTTTATTGATGAAAGAACGGGGACACTCACATAAACATCGATTAACAAATATGACACTAACAAGTTAACATTGATCATAATTTGTTAAAAGATGGCATAATGGAATGTAATCACATATATCGGTGTCGAATATTCACAAGTGTTAGACACCTTCGTTCAGACGTGTTGGTGCTAAAAAGGAAAGAAAGCTACTATTTTCTAGTTTTGTTATATCAGAGATACCAAAATAGTGAGGATGACACAAAGTGGCTGCTTAATAGAAGGGGCTTTAGTAGCAACACAAATCACAACTTTGGTTTTTCATTTCATCCACTCATTACATCAGAAACATCAAAGAAAAACATGTGAATAAGTGTAGGGCTCTCTTACTACAAATCATATCAAAGAAAAACATGAATCATCAAAGATTAGAAAACAAAATTATAGAAAAACCAATGAAACGATCAATAAAAATGTCTAGTAACAATTAAATGATCCATTTAGACTCTCAAAAACAAAAGGACATTAGTTCATACATACAACACAGTAAGTGATTGATCAAGAACATGTCATACCATACAACACTTTCAGCATAGTTGGTCCACAGAAACTTGATATTTTTGGTCCTGATTTCTAATATCAGACGCCAAAAGAAAGATTGACACAGAAGGCATTGTAAATTGTAATGTTGACACTCTTCAAAGCCCGTTATCTTGAGCTGGGAAATGGGTGTTGGGTTGGCTCTCTTCAGCTGTATCTTCGTTTGATGATGTATCGAAAGTCAAACTAACAATATCAATAGTCAAAGAAAAGTTTATCAATTCAAAAAACTTAACTAGAGTTAAAATAAAGGAGACATAAACAATAATTGAACATGAAAGATACTAAATCTCATAAAATAAAACAAATGAAACACTCTAGACAGTAGACACAACTAAGAGAAAGGAAACTTGCAAAAGTTTCAAATTTCATTTTTAATTTTAACTGCAATATCCCTCAGGCCTTGAATGATGCTTATCCTTGTTATTGTTACAATTCTATTTGATCATTCTGAGGATGAGTTTCTTTGGAAACATAATAGTTTCTGGTATTCTGACCCTCAAAGATGCTTATATTTTCCAATCTCCTCCTGGTCAGAAGATACCTTGGGCTTAATTTATTCGGATCTCTTCTTCTTTGGCGAATCTTGCATAACAAGATTCCTACTGATGACTGCTTAAAGTTAGAGGTTGCTATTTGTGGAGGTATTTTAAGGGATCATGAGGCCCTTCATCTTGGTTGTTTTGCAGTCAATATTGGAATTAGCACTGCCCTCAGTTCTGAATTGAATGGTGTAATGTTTTCTATTGAAATTGCATTCTTCAAAGGGTGGAAAACCCTGTAGCTTTTTGAGTCAGATTCCAAATTGGTCACTCTAGCATTCCAAAATCATAATATTGTTCCTTGGCATCTTAAAAACAGATGGATCAATTGTTTGCAGCAAACAAAGTCCATGAATTTTATTGTCTTATATCTATAGGGAAGGGAACCATTGTGCGGAACAATTAGCCAACATTGGTTCAAGTTTGAATTGAATGCTATAATAGCTGGTGGTTTATTGTCCCTCAAGTTATCAGGGCTGACTATTCTAGAAATAGATTAGGTATTCCTTACTTTCGTTTTGTTAACCTTTAAGAGGGTTTTCGTTTGGTCCCTCTTTTTATTTCTCTTATATTAAGGGCACTGCAGTTATCCTGCAACCCATCTTTAGTCTTAAAAAAAAGTAAACTTTATTTTTTGTGTTAAAAAATGAACAATAGAGTCCCCAAGTTATGAATGAAAACCATAAAAATTGTGGCCTCTGCGGTTTGAAGTTTCATTTGCTTCCTATTTTTCAATCTATAATCCTCTTCCAAAATAAGTCACTTCCTAAACAAATGACTTATCAACTAAAGAAAATCACAAGATCAAGTATAAAGAATAATGTACCGTAGTTCGGTGAGCCCTTTAAACTGACTGCATACTTTCAGTTTCTTCAAATTACACAACAATGAAGGAAGTTTATCCTTGAATAAACCAGGAACTAAGGAGAGAGTCTGACCAATTAGGAAGAATTATGATTAGGTTAATGCAAGCCACTTGATTTTTGACAAAATTTGTAAATGAAATAAAAAAGCATCTTAAGAAGAAAGTAAACATGAAACCTCAAAACATAGCAAGTTAATGTACCTGAAGATTACTTGCAGTGACTGTCAATGATTTTATGTTATCAAGTTCCTGCGGCCAGCCGAGTATAAAAGAAGGAATCTCCTCAAATCCTTGTGAAAATATGTCTATTTCAATATTTACTTGTTTAACCGAAGAAAGAGTGTTTCCACACAGGCTCTGATAAGGTATACCATTAAAAGTAATGGTATAAAGACTAGGAGCGGATAACTCGATTTTGGTAAAGTCAGATGAATTAGTAGACATAGTTAAATTGACAAGGGTTGCACTTGATATTCTTAGAATTGGAGCATCCATTACAGTACAACTAGAAATGATCAAATTATTCAAGCTGTTAAATGATGAAAAGGGTTCGGCATGATCAGCATTGTCACTAGCACAAAATGCGAAATAAGTTAGATCCAAGCTAGTCAATGCTGGCAAATTCAGAGACTTCGGAAATAATGTTCTTTTCCCATTACTATAACGGCCTTTAGGGTAAACACAAAGCTTAAGAGACGTAAGAGCCTGACATGAAGAAATGCGAGGAAAAATGATACTACTATCACCTTTAACACAGATTCCTAATTGCTTGAGTTGGATATTATGGGAACAGGCATAGTTTACAATCTCTTTGAGAGTCCGTTGAGGCTCAAAACTGTTTATACGCTTAAAATCGAGAGTGTGCAGTGAAGCTGAAGTATCACGAAGAGTCAAAATCTTAGTCACAAATATGGCTAATTTCTTCGCAGTGGAGAATTCTGAGGAATGCAATATAAGGGCAGGAATACATTTCCAAAGATGCTTCCATCTTGGGGACAAAACACAAGTTTGAACGGCATGTTTAGAATTCAAAAATGACAAAATGTGAAGGAGAACAGAATCAGGTAAGTCACTCAACCTATCTTCATTCTCTTCATTATTATTATTATCATGCCTTCCTCTTTTGCTGTCGGGTGGAATCATTATCTCATGCGCTAAATTAGACGTTACTACTCAAATAACAAGTACCTCCTACACAAGCATAAAAGGAAAAACAATATGGAATCATTTTTAGCAATATTATATAACGGATCACGAATTTGAGTAACAAAGAGAATCAAATCTACGGTGAGTTTTCAAATCTCATCAAAGTTGTGCTAGATTGCAATCGCGAAAATGGAAAGGAACGGTTGAAAGTGGTGCTAGATTACATACCTTGAAATTGACGATCTACACATCCGAGTAAACACTCCGCTCCGTTATGTACGGGATGGAGAGGACGGTGAAGTAAGGTCTCCAGATAGTGGTTGAAAGAACAAATTTTTCTAGGGTTCCAACAAAATGCATTAGTCTAGCCACTATATTATTTCACCGACAAAAAGTTGCATTTTTTGCGCCACGTCATATCAAAATAAGTCATGTATGCACAATTTTAATTGTTGAGTCCAATTTCAGAAATTGAGAAAAATGAGAGGCCAAAATTGGGAAATTTAAAATGTGGGGACCAAAATTCAGAAATTGATCAAAGCTGCAATTAAGCCATATAATTAGTTCAGGTCACTAAAACCGATTCAATTCGATTCAGTTTTTTTTGGTGAATCGAACCATGACCACTCCTAATTTGACAAGCGTTTCTTATAAAATGTTTCCCACAAAGACTCTAGGAAGCATGCATATATCAAAATAATTAAGCAATTAAAACAAAGGAAACTCAAAATGAATTAAAAGGAACATAAGAGTGCCTAAACTATGATTTTATTTATAAATCAGACTAGAAAGACTTGTAAGCAAAGTGACAATTATCCATCAGGCATGCTTAAAGATGATTTCATCAGTACTTTCAGTGACTTCGACTTACACAAGGAATAAATCTTAAGCTCCATCCATAAATATGAAACAAGGGAGAGAACCGAAGCAATGGAGAGTGAGGATTAGTTTAGCACAAGTCAAAATATTTTAGTCGAAATTTAGAAAGAAAAAAATCTTAAGAAGAAAGTAAAATTAAAGCCTTTACATGTCAGGTTAAGGTACCTGAAGAGAACCAGCAGAGAGTGTCAATAACTCTACACTATCAAGATCTAGCAGCCATGACTTGGAAAAACATCGATGTTTACAAGTTTGAACGAATGTGTTTGGTATTTAAAATGACAAAATGTGAATGAGAATACTGTCAGGTAATTCACTCAATCTGTCTTCATTATGATCATGCCGTAGTCTCTTAATCTTTGGTGAAATCATTACCTCATTTGCTGAAGTGGACATCATTATTCAAAAACAAATACCTAAACAAACATAAAACAGAGTAAGTGTTAGAACAACAACTAGTAACAGAAGAGTAAATGAAAACACAAATCTCAAACAATGAACACAGTTGTTGGTTACTTGAATGATGAAGTGCGGTTTTCAATGTTACAAGTCATATATATATACTACTGTCCAGATTACAAGAATACCCTGAACCATACCGCACTCCAGTCGCGTCCGCAACAAACAGTAGGGTCTGGACACAGTTTGTGCCAACAAGTATTTCAGAGACAATAGAAGAAATTATACGGCGGTAAAATTATTGCAATGGTGAAAACTGAGGAAGACATTATAAAATACCTCAAGATTGTGTTGAAACATTGACAATTTACTTTTCTATAATAAAAACACCTTAACGACTTACAAATAAAGTAAAAATTCTGCTCTGTTCATGTAAGGGTGGAAAGGAGGAGCATTTAAGGACTCACTGAACAGACTGGATAAGCAATAATTAGAGGGTTGTATTGAATTGAGATTTTAAAGGACGTTTTTAGTAAATAAAATTAAACTGTAAACGGCCAGTATAATTTCAGTTTTTGAGGTTTAACATTATTTTAATACACATACACACTAGTAATTTTTAGCAGCAAATTCAGTTGTAGTCACGCATAAGAAACAGTGTCTGGATCATCAATCTACTAGTTAACAGTTTAATAGTCTCCGTTACACCCACATCTAATAGGAGACCTCTATATACTACGCTATGTCATATCGTCAATTTTAAAATATAGATACAATAGTGGAGTGACATGTCAAAATAATATACGATCATTGAATGTCTGTGTAAAATTGGTTTACACTAACAATGTATACCTTTTAAATCCTTTAAGTTAAACAATTCATAAAAGTGGCAAACAACAAACACTGTATGATTTAGGCCTAAAGTACCTGAATGATGCATCTGAGGTAGAACCAGAGAGTGGATTCTCTCCATTCACTTTACCCTGCAGTGGATATTTGGCCTTTAGATTACCAATTAAAAAATTCATAAAAATTGACAAAAAAACTTTAAGGGTAGATAGCTTCACTGCTCCCCCTCCAATATAATATACACTTGAGGGGATCCTCTCTCCAAGAACCCACTATTGATCTATTTTATGCTTCATTTCAAGACCTTCAACCCCATCTTGGGCATGAATACAGTCAAGGCACCAGCGTCCTTGTGTCGTCCAACACCGAGAGCTAGGTGAGGGTAATGGTATGGTATGGAAGATTGTGATTGAATCTAATGAAGCGAGTTTGATCCTTGAAGAATTCTTCAAACCTCTTTGCTTCAACACCTAAGCTCAGAGCTATAAGGTCCAACAACTTATACACCAAACTTTCCATCTCCTCAATATACCCTTGTATTGTAATCCTGCTCATGTTGACATGAATTTTAAACACAACCAATTAAATTGTGAGTAAATCTACCTTTGAATTTAAGTATTACTAATATTATATATTTATAATTTGGATTGTATCTAGCTCAACTTCATAAAACTGACAATAATGCGAAAGATGCAAACCTCAATGTTTTAAATACTGAATCAAACCAATCAGTTTAACCAGTTGAACTAGGAACCGTCAATTTTTTTAACATTGGTCCACCTACACATTTTTTAGGTCATATCACATACTCAACACACTTCACTCAGGTACATGACATCTGGAGCGCGTGACGAGAGTGAGTGACCCAATAACAAATAATCCAAAGAATTTAAGATAGACAATAGACAATGATGTCATCATAGATTGAGCCCAATTCAGGGTCAAGAATCCAACCCATACGGTATCAAACTCTCAGTCTCTCACGACTTATAAACAATTTTTCTATCATATATAACATCCAATCCCATCCAACAATCAATCAATAATTAGTATAGAATGAAGATGAATGAAGTACCTGAAGTTTGAAAGGTATTGAGGTGATGGATTAGACCATTGAGTGAGAGTCAATCATCATGTTCATCAGAAGAAGTGAGAGAAACCAAAGTAGGATCTTTACATTGAAAATCAAGCAATTCTTTGGTGTGTTCTGAATCATAATAACCACCTGGATTGATCTCATCTCTTTCAACTTTCTTCTTCTCCTACAAACTCTGAGCAAAAGACAGTCTAGAAGCTTCCTCGAGTCTTTGTCCAAGACTTAAAGAGACTCTAAAAATTTGTACACAAATTTTAGGCCTGCTATTCAGACACAGTTTCACGGTTGCATAAATTTTGGCGTGATTTGCGGATCACCGATCGATGACTGTTTAAGGGTGGTAATTTAATCAAGGGATTCACTTGTATGTGTTGTAGGGACACAATAAGTAACACTTAGCATTTTGGATTGAAAATCTGCAAAGAATAGGTTTTTGTCCGGTCCGGAACATTATTAATTTTAGAAATGAAAGCAGGCACATAGAAAATTCGTTTACTTAATTATGATTTTTAATTGATCAACCATATGTAACTGCAAGAAATGGTAATTATTCTGTAATTCCTTCTAGTGGATAAAAGAGCATTAGCTAATAAGCTAGTAACTCGTTAAACGCAAGTGAAAGTGAATTGAAAACTTGGACCCCATTGAGGTTAGATATTGAAGACTTTGCCTTATCTGCAAATCATTTTCACAATTAAAAAGAGAGCATAGAGATACACAACATTTGGAGCACTAAAATTAACAATGTTGCCCAACAATTGGAGCACTCAAATTGATATACCAATTCTAAAGTACATAATGTATCAGTACTTGATATGTCAAAAAAGATGACACATTCAGAGATTATTCAAAAGCTTGCCAAAAACAACAATGAAACATAATTTCATTTTGTATTGCATGACATTATAATGCCATGATAAATACCTAACCAAATATAAACATATTCAGAGTTTTTGGCCAACATAATTGTCCCAGTGGTTATAATTGTAAGTGGTAAACCACCATCCATTAGTGCATTCTACCCTTGCACACCCTAAACGACCAGTGTTACGCCAAACAACTTCAGTATAATGCAAGCATTGTCCTCCACTAATGCATGAATTAATGTTATAATCATGTATTGTTTTTCATTAACCCACAAATTTACTGCAGCAACTCGAGTGAATGTAACACTGGATCCTTTGGCAAGATTCTCACCATAAAGTCCACTTGAGTGAGTCAAATTACAATCATTGATTCTTGAATTTGCATAATTCAAGGCAAAGGTAGCAACTATGTTGTCCCAAATAATGTTTGCAACACCAACTTGTGCATGAGCGGTGTTGTGGGAATTGAGATAATCTTGAGGTGAGTTTTAAGCGTTAAAGAATTATAACCAAATAGGAAAGGATTTTGAAAAAGCACTCCAACTCCAAAATCATCCCCGAGTTCACTGGGTTCCCCCAACTTGAGTAATAGGAGAAACTTTAGTGCTAATACAAATCACAGCTATAGTTTTTAATTTCGGCCCATCATTCCATTATCAAGAAAATATGAATAAGTGCAGGGTTCTCTTTAGTACGAGTGATATCAACAAAAAACACGAATTATCAAGATTAGATAACAGAATTATATAAAAACCAAAGAAATCATCGATAAAAAAATCTAGTAACAACAAAATGATTCATTTAAGCTCCGACAAACAAAACAACACACCTGTTCAAACTGAGACAAGGACCAATACAACGAGACTAGTACATGATTGGTACATAATTAAATGACCAAGACATACTCTAAGCAGGTTGCTCCATCAGTATATTGAAATTTAGCTTTAAATTGAATGATCAGATGGAATAATCTTGTCCATCTCAAAAAAACTTCATGTGAATGATCAGTTGCTCGTCAAATCGTAGAACAAGGTCAGTATAGTCAGCACTCAGCAAACTGATGTTTTCCGTCACTTATCTGATATCTAATATCCCAGGGCATACTTTGAACTACAATCCAAAAGAAAGGTTGACACAGGAAATACTGTTGATGAGCACTCTTCAAAGCCCATTATCTTTGAGATGGATAGTGCGTGTGGGTGTTGTGTTGACTCTTCTCAACTAAATCTTCAAAGCCCAACAAGTAACAATATCAATACTCAAAGAAAAATCTATCAATTCAAAAAACTTTACACAAGTTGAAACAAAGGAAACATAAACAATAATTTAGTATAAGATACTGAATATCATAAAATGTTTCTCAAAAAACACTCTAGGCAGCAGGCATATTTCAAAAGTATCACCCAGCTAAAACAAAGTTAACTTTATTTTTTGTTTTAAGAAAATGTGGGTTTGTAGTTTCATTTGTTTCCAATTTTAATGGATGGTCCTTCTCTTCCAAAATAAGTCACTGACTAAACAAATAATGTATCGACTAAAGCAAATCACAAGATCATCAACTACAATGAATGGTGTACCTTAGTTTCAACCGACTGCATAATATCCTGTGGACTCCTGTAATCGATGATCTCAACTTCTGCAGATGGTGAGTTTTGAAGCAAGAAGTCTACTATCCCTTCAGGTATGATTACAAATGGTTCATCTGCTTCTTTGAGACGAATCTTGAGAACTTCTTTACGCGACTTGTATTTAAATACATCTTCTTTCTCTATACAAGATGAAAATCCAAAAGGGCGTGGTTTCAGTTTTACTTTCAGTGACTTCAAGTTACGCAAGGAAGGGAGTTTAACCTTGAATAAATCAGGAACTAAGGAAAGAATCTGCACAATTAGGGAGAATTAAGATTAGTTAGATGGAAGCCATTTGATTTTTGACAAATTTAGAAATTTAAAAGAAAAAAAAAGTATCTTAAGAAGAAAGTAAACATGAAACCTCAAAACATGGCAAGGTACCTGAAGAGTGCATGCAGTGACTATCAATGATTTTATATTATCAAGGTCTTGCAGCCAGCTGAATAGAATCAAATGAGGCTCCCCATTTCTTGAAAATATGTCTGCATCCATATTTACTTGTTTAACTGAAGAAATACTGCTTCCACACAGTCTCTGCCCAGGAGTACCGTAAAAAGTAATGGTATGAAGACTTGGAGCGGATAGCTCGATTGTGGTAAAGTCAGATGATCTATTACTACGCATAGTTAAATGTGTAATGGTCACACTTGATATGGTTAGAATTGATGCATCCCTTACACTACATCTACTAATGATCAAATTATTCAATCTGTTAAAGGATGAAAAGGGTTCGGCGTGATCAGCATTGTCATTAGCGCAAAAGGCAAAATTACATAGATCCAAGCTAGTCAATGCTGGCAAATTCAGAGATTTCGGAAATAATGCTTTTTCATCATTATTTATTAAACAATTATCATAAACACAAAGCTTAAGAGAAGTGAGTCCCTGGCATGATGAAATGCGGGGAAAATTGATACTACAATCACCTGGAACGCAGAGTCCTAATTGCTTGAGCTGGGTATTATGGGAACAAACATAGTTCACAATCTCTTTGAGGGTCTGTTGAGGCTCACAACAGCATACACGCTCAAAATCAAGAGTGTGCAGTGCAGTTGAGGTATCACGAAGAGTCAAAATCTTAGTAACAAACATGTCATATTTCTCTGCGGTAGTAAATTCCAAGCAATCAAGTATAAGGGTAGGAATATGTTTCCAAATATTCTTCCATCTTGAGGACAAAACGCAAGTTTGAACGGCGTGTTTAGAATTCAAAAACGACAGAATGTGAAGGATAACACAATCAGGTAAGTCACTTAATCTATCTTGATTATCATGCTTTGGAATCATTATGTGATGCCCTAAATTAAACATCATTACTACTGAGACTACAAGTACCTAAGCAAAACATTAAGGAAACATTTTCAGCAATATACCGGAACACGAATTTGACAAAAATTAAATAAAATCTCAGCAAAGTGGTGAAAAGTTGAGAAAATACCTTGAAATTAATGATTTACACGTCCAAAGAGTGGACAAGAACGGTAGAGTAAGGTTTATACAACCAGTTTTGAATCTCTAGGGTTCTTATTTGCTTTTTTCCGATGTTAACAAGTAATTAATTGTGCTTATCCCCAAAAATGTGATATATATATATATATAAGTAGTATATTTGTTGAAATATGTGTCTTAGGGTCTGTTTGGTAAAATTAAGCTATAAGCTAGCTGATAAGTTAACTGATAACTGAAAAGCTAGCTTATAGCTGATAGTTGAAAAGCTAGCTGATTGAAATTAAAGTGTTTGATAAAATTAGCTTTTAAAGTGGTTAATAAATATAAAATTACATAAAAGGACATGTAGTGGGTAGTTATTTTCTTTAGTGGATAATTTTTTATTTTATAAAAAATCATAAAGTTAAAGGTTAAAAATAAAAATACCTATAAAAAGATATAAGCTATAAGCTCAAAAGCTACATGAAATAGCATCTCAAAAAAAAGCTATAAGCTAATGTGAAAAGCTTTTTACCAAACACATCTATTTTTTTCAAACAAGCTTATAAGTTAGTCCAATAAATTATAAGCTAGCTTATTGGACTTACCAAACACACCCTTAGTATGAAAAATATGTTGAACGTTGTAGTGTTTTTGTGGCCGAGCTTTGGGGATCTATGAAGGATTGAAGTATGTGAAAATTATGGGGTATGTTAAAATAGAAAAATATCTTTTAAGATATGCATTACTTTTATATTTTAGTTTGTTTAGAAAATATTTCAATAATTAGGTATCGTTATTCTAGGTCCGATAGTTAGGGGATTTAGTTTAAATTTAAATCTACTCACTTGATTATAAATATCAAGGTATTATCATACTATTTTACATATAAATATTGTATTTAGTTCATTCATACTATTCATCAAAAATATCTCTATTTCTTATTCTTTTCCCCTATTCTTTCCCTTATATACCACAAATTCAACATGGTATCAAAACCTCTCTATAAGATCTATAGGACTACCCGTTATTTGGGCAACCCATTATTATTCGATCACGTTCCAGCTTGTTCAGTTCTGGATGTGGGGAGGGTGTGTTAAAAAGTCCCACATCGGATATGAGATGACTTTGACAAGTGTTTATAAACAAGTGGCAGTCATCACCTTACAAGCCGGTTTTGTGAGAATGAGTTAGACCCATACTTATTTCTTAATAATTTCTAACATGGTATTAGATCCATGGTATCCACCTAGAAACACAATTTCGCTGCAACTTTTTCCGAGAAAAATTAACTCTCGGTTATTCTTCGCTTTACCTTAGGATTTCTTTTTTATTTTGTTTCACCCTTATGATTCTTGTTTATTTTCTTTGATTTCTATTCTAACCTTATTCATATGTTACCCTGACATGCAGCCTGCCACTTTTCCATGAATCCTTTATTTTACCCACCGTTTTTTTCAAGATTGATCTGTTGGAATATTTTATGATATTCCAATAATATTATTATGTGGGCAAATACCTTTATATAATTATATTAGCTATTTATCAATTATGAGCCTTAATTGATTAAGTGATCAAATAAAGTAAAAAGGCTATTTAGATTTCTATTCAGAAATTAATTAATTAATTGGATATGGGCTCAAATGAGTGGATGTCAGGATGACCCATTTCGGGATAATGGGAACCCTAATGGGCCATCACCCTATATATAGGCTATGGTCCCCAATATATCGTACGACAAGCAAATCACTCACTTCTCCCCATCTGAAGAGAATCAAGGCTATCAGGGTGCCGGTTGAGGAAGAACCAAACTAGCCACTGCTGACTTTGTTTTGTTTCAGATCACCGCTGCCGGAAAAACTCTTGTGTCATGGATCCAGGTATTCCTAATAACTATATTAATAAATCAACATGTCGTAGATCCTGTTTATATCATATACATGCTTATATGTTCAATTGGCTTCCGCACTAAAGTTTAAGGTTATATGTTTAATCTTTGTTGTTGAGCATGTTATATGATTAATTAATAAATTAATTCCAACATGATCGTCAGTCTCTCCTGGTCTTTATTTTGGTGGTCCTAATTTCCCGTTTGTGATACCTTAATCCTTGGTTCCTAGTTGTGATACCTTAATCCGCGGTTCCCGTTTGTGATACCTTAATCTGCGGTTCCCGTTTGTGATGCTTTAATCCGTTGGTTCCGTTTGTGATGCTTTAATCTGCGGCGGGGTTCCCGTTTGTGATGCTTTAATCCGCGGGGTTCCCGTTTGTGATACTTTATCCGCGGGTATTTTTACATAATTTGATACGGATTCATTGCTTCGGCCGCTGCTCTACTACTTCTTTGGTTGCTGCTCTTCGTTGGCTATTCTATCAAAGGATTTAATTTATTTTCAGGGTTAATTTTGTAACAAACTTAAAGCTTAGTAAGCTTTAGCTTGAGGGGAGTGTTAGAATAGGAAAATATCTTTTAAGATATGCATTACTTTTATATTTTAGTTTGTTTAGAAAATATCTCGGTAATTAGGTTTGGTTATTCTAAGTCCTATAGTTAGGGGATTTAGTTTAGATTTAAATATATTCGCTTGATTATAAATATCAAGGTACTATCGTACTATTTCACATGTAAATATTATATTTAGTTCATTCATACTGTTCATCAATAATATTTCTATTTCCTATTATTTTCCCCTATTCTTTCCTTTATATACCACAAATTCAACAAATTGTTGTTGATGTAAATGTTGATTGAGGCTTTGAAGCGTAAAACCAAGAGTAATGTCACATGAGATGCTTTGATAAATAAGATTCGGCAAGTAATGAACCTAGATTAGGAAGTGGATGTGCAACATGCATATAGAAAAAGTAATCAATGTGTTGATGCTCTCACAAATGGGGGTGTTCGTTGTGTGAAAAAGCTTATTTTTTTGAGGAGTGCCCTCCTCAAATGAATCACCTAGTAACCGCTAATATGTTAGGAATTTCTATTCTGCGAATAGTCGCGTTGTAATCTCTCTCTTTTTCGGGCTTTATTCCCTCTTTGTAACAAAAAAAATATCAGACATTAATTTGGATTTTATTTTTGTCATGACTAAATTGACCCTTAAAAAGTTTGTGAGGAATTAAAATGAGTCTTCACTCTAAATCATTAATTGTTTGATTTTGGTTTATAATAACAAAATTAATTAAAAGAAAATCCTAGCCAGTGTCCTCGTGCAATAGTTAAAGAAACAAAAAGGTAATATAATCTTGAAGATAGTGCATTCAACCGATAATTTATAGTTCGGCCGCGAGGTTAGGAAAGTTTGGCTAAGATCAATGTCTTAAAAACTTGTAGAAATATATAAAAGTTTATTTATTTGCATAGACTGTTTTACAAAAGCTCAAAAACAAGCTATTCCAAACGGACCCTAGTTCGATAGAGCCGAATTGCTCAAGGTCATGTTCAAGGTAGTTCTCTTTTTTAAGTGATGCTGGTTGTTAAATTGGTTGTCAGATGTGAATGATGTGGTGGTCGTTGGCGGTTGTCAGTGTTGGTAATTTTGAAAATTGGAGGTAGATGCAGTGTTGGTCTGAATGGTGTCGGTGGTGGTCGTATTGATGATTAGAGTTGAATGGAGCGATGATCGGTGACATCAGAGTGGTGGTTGGGAGCGACATTGCTAGTTTCATGTGTTCAAAGTAGTAGTAAGAGTGTTAGTTGGGATACAATTTTTAACTAGAGAAATATGGTATATTAAATTTAAAGATTAACTTATCATATTTTATTGTCTCATTAAAACATTGAATTGAGCAAAAACATGATAGAATTATCTTGTCAAACTGAAATGGTGACTTAAGTTTTGAGCTAGTTAATTTATGGTTTGATATTCCAAAAAACTTACCTTGAGATAAGAAATATGATAAATTGACATGTCTACTGGTACAAACCGAACTTTGTAATTGAAGGTAGTGTTGGGATTGTGTCTAAGTTAGCATTTCTCTTAAAATAAATAAATATTTGATAGATTTCACATCTTTTCTAGAAGTTTATATAGCTGAATAGTATCTTCAACAAAATACCTTTTGCCATTTCTTTGAATAAAACACAGATTAATGTCAAGAATGAAATAACTCTTAAGTGAGAATGACAAAATTGTACAATTCATAAGGCTTTATAAATTTGTTAGATCAGATATGCATAAATAGTGAGAATTACAAAATTGGCAAAAAAAATTGCAAACCTGGAGGTGATGAGTAGTAAATTGAGTAAATGATTTCAAAAGCATAAAGATACTTTAAGCAATAAAAATTATAACAAATACCAATAATAAAACTGTATGAGAAACAAAGAAAAACACAATCCTTGTCATTGGAAGAAAACCCTTTAACCAAAAAGAGTGCCATATCATGAGAAAAGAAAGACTTCATGATTTTCTTTTTTGTGCAAGTATTGGGAAAAACATAAAAGAATTTTGAAAATATAAATCACAGCTGTAGTTTTAATTTCAGTCCCTCAGCCATCAGAAACAATATTGTATCAAGAAAATATGAATAGATGCAGGGTTCTCTTTAATTAGTACGAGTGATATCAACAAAAAACATGAATATAAAGATCAGAAAACAGAATTATATAAAAACCAAAGAAATCATCGATAAAAATATCTTGCAACATCTAAATGGTTCATTTAGACTCCCAAAAACAAAACAACAAACCTGTTCGTACAATGACATGCATACTGTAAGCAGGTTGGTCCATCAGTATATTGGAATTTAGCTTTAAATGAGAGACTATCAGATAAAATAATCACGATCTCAAAAAGACTTCATGTGATTGATCAGTTACATCATGTCAAATCGTACAACACGATCCAAAAACAAAGGTTGACATAGGAGGCATTCAACAAACTGATATTTTCAGTCACTTGTCCGACATATAATATTCCAGGCATACTTTGAACTACAATCCAAACGAAAGGTTGACACAGAAGGTATTGTAACTTGTAAGGCAATACTGTTGTGTTGACTCTGCTCAACTATATCCTCCGTTGATGATCTATCAAAAGCCCAACAACTAACAGTATCAATAAAACAATAAAACAATAGTCACATCAAAATTTATCAATTCAAAAAACTCAACTTGACAGTAGGAAACACTAAGGTAAGATAAACAATAATTGAATATAAACAAAAAATACTCAAAGGAAACACTCTAGAAGTAGTAGCCATATTTCAAAAGTATCACACAACTAAAACAAAAGAAACTTTATATTTTGTTTTAAAAAAATGAACAATAGGGTGCCTAAGTTATGAATGAAAGGCACAAAAATTGTTTCCTCTTTGCGGGTTTGAAGTTTCACTTGCTTCCTATTTTTAATTGATAGTCCTCTTTAAGAATAAGTCACTGACTAAACAAATGTCATATCAACTAAAGTAAAGCACAAGATAAAGTATAAAGAATAATGTACCACAGTTTTGAGGTCAATTTCAACCCACTGCACATTTTGATATGAACTCCTGTAATCGGTGATGTCAACTTCTCTAGATGGTGAGTTTTGAAACAAGATGTCTACTATCCCCTCAGGTATGGTGAAAAACGGATAAGCTCTTGCTTTACGCATCTTGCAAGCTTCTTTACGTGACATGTTCTTAAACATGGCCGATTGCGATATCTTACGTAATCGAATAGGGAGTGGTTTCAATTTTACTTTCAGTGTCTTCAAGTTACACAACAATGAAGGGAGTTTAACCTTGAATAAATCAGGAACTAAGGAGAGAATCTGAGCAATTAGGGAGAATTATGAATAGGTTGATGCAAGCCAGTTGATTTTTGACAAATTTTTTAAATGAAATAAAAAAGCATCCTAATAACAAAGTAAACAAGAAACCTCAAAATATGGCAAGTTAAGGTACCTGAAGAGTACTTGCAGTGACTGTCAATGATTTTATCTTATCAAGTTCCTGCAGCCAGCTGAATAGAATCAAAGAAACCTCCTCAAATCTGGTCGATATGTCTGCATCAATCTTTACTTGTTTGACAGAAGAAAGACTGCTTCCACACAGTCTCTGATAAGGAATACCATAAAAAGTAATGGTATAAAGACTCGGAGCAGCTAGCTCGATTTTGGTAAAGTCAGATGAATTATTAAGCATAGTTAACTTGACAAGGGTTGCACTTGATATTTTTAGAATTGAGGCATCCATTACAGTGCAACTAGAAATGATCAAATTATTCAAGCTGTTAAATGATGAAAAGGGTTCAGCATGATCAGCATTGTCACTAGCACAAAAGGCGAAATCAGTTAGATCCAAGCAAGTCAATAGTGGCAAATTCAGCGATTTCGGAAATAATGTTCTTTCCCAAACTTTAGGGCAAACACAAAGCTTAAGAGATGTAAGACCCTGACAAGAAGAAATATGAGGAAAAATGATACTACTATCACCTTTAACACGGATTCCTAATTGCTTAAGTTGGGTATTATGAGAACAAACATAGTTTAGAATCTCTTTGAGGGTCTTTTGAGGCTCAAAAGCGCCTATACGCTCAAAATCAAGAGTGTGCAGTGAAGCTGATGTATCACGAAGCGTCAAAATCTTAGTAACAAACATGCCTAATTTCTTTGCGTTGGTAAATTCTGAGGAATGCAGTGTAAGGGTAGGAATATGTTTCCAAAGATTCTTCCATCTTGGGGACAAAACGCAAGTTTGAACGGCGTGTTTGGAATTCAAAAATGACAAAATGTGAAGAAGAACACCATCAGGTAAGTCACTCAACCTATCTTCATTCTCTTCATGGTTATCATGCCTCACTCTCTTGTTGTCGGGTGGAATCATTATCCCATGTGCCAAACTAGACATAACAACTCAGATAACTATTAACTAGTACCGAAATCGTGAAAACCTTGATGCGACTGCGACCGCAATTTAAATCCTTGATAACTAGTACCTACACAAGCATAAAAGGAATAACAACATGGAATCATTTTCAGCAATATTATATAACGGATCACGAATTTGAGTAATAAAGAGAATCAAATCTACGGTGAGTTTTCAAATCTTGTCAAAGTCGTACTTGATTGCAATTGGGAAAATGGATAGGAACGGTGGAAAGTGGTGCTAGATTACATACCTTGAAATTGACGATTTACACATCCGAGTAAACACTCCACTCTATTACGTACGGGATGGAGAGGAACAGCGAAGTAAGGTCTACAGATAGTGGTTCATAGAACCAGTTTTCTAGGGTTCCAACAAAATGCATTAGTTTAGACAATAAACTATTTGACCAACAAAAAAGAAGAATTACCAACAATTGATTGGTCCATTTGCTGCCACGTCATATCAAAATATGTCATCAGTGTCATGTATGCAAAATTTTAAGTGTCGAGTCCGATTTCAGAAAATTGAAAAAATGAGAGGCCAAAATTGGGAAATTTAAAATGCGGGGACCAAAAATCCAGAAATTGACAAATAAGAGGATCAAAACTGTAATTAGTTCAGGACACCAAAACCAATTCAATTTGGTCCAGCTGAAATGTTTTGTAGTTTGGTTCAATTTTCTTTGGTGAATCAAACCATGACCAGTAATTTGACAAGCGACTCTCATAAATGTTTTGCACAAAGACTCTAGGAAGCATGCATATTTCAAAATAATCAAGCAATTAAAACAAAGGAAACTCAAAATGAATAAAAGGAACAATAGCGTGCATAAATCAGACTAGAACGACTTGTAAGCAAAGTAACATACATGATACATCCCTGCAACTTACAATATGCGATCAAAAGCCATAAACCTTCTTTGCCGGTGTGAAGCTTACATTGCTTCCTATTTTTAACTGATAATCATCGACCAAGAAAATCACATGATCAACAATAAAGAATAATAATTAGTTAAGATAAACTTTTCAGCAAGAACTACCTACAATCTTTTTGATTTGGAATAATTACCATGACTATAAATTTTTTAAATAACCGTAAGTAAGGAAGGCGTCCATCAACAGAAGGTTTCAGACTTTAATTCAAGTACGTGATCTATGATAACTTCCACCGACTGCGAGTTTTGAAGCAAGAAGTCTACTATTCTATCAGGCATGCTTAAAGATGATTGATATGAACCAATTTGGAATCTAAGGTAAAGAAGTAGTAAAATATAGAATAGATGTTCAAAGCAACACTGTTATATTGATTATCCTATAAAATCAAGATGAATCTATGGTAGAATTTCACCAGTCATTGATTTCATCAGTACTTTCAGTGACTTCAACTTACACAAGGAATAAATCTTAAGCTCCATCGATAAATATGAAACAAAGGAAAGAACCTGAGCAATGAAATGAGGATGAGTATTTTAGACAAAGATGTTTCCATTGGTATTTAAAGATTACAAAATCTGAATGAGAACATAATTAGGTAATTCCCTCAATCATGATCATGATGCATTCAGTATTGAAATTCAAGTACCTAAACAAACAAACAAACATAAAACAGAACAAGTAAGTAAAGAGAGAAGTAAAAGGAAATGGAAGTATCATAAACAATTAAACACAATCGTTTGAACCATACATACATACCCCGCTGGGTCTAGTCTTGGGCGCAGGGGATTTGGATAAACGGCGGCAAAATCATGTTCGATTGCAAGGGTGTGGGTACAAACAAAGGATGATGGATAATCAACAGTTCTCCAGGGTTCATATTTTCCATTATTTTGTTTTTCTCCATTATCTTATTAAGGGTGAATAATTGTAGATTTTGAGTTCCACTATCCGAAATAGCAAATACTCGAGATGAGTTTATAGGGAATACCTTATAAATTACTGGTTTTTAACTTAGGGCAAATAAATTAGCTGATTTAATTTATGGTGTTAAATAAAATTAGCAGTTGAACTAATTTTTAAGTATGAAATGACATAAAAGAAATACTCTCTCTGTTCATTTTTGTTTGTTATTTTAGAAAAAAATTTGTTTCAAATTGTTTATTGTTTTAATAATTTAAGGTTATATTTTGTCTATTGAGCAATGCTATATGTTACGGGAGAAAAAGTAGAAAAAAGAGAAGAATTGTACTATATTGTTTTAAAAAAATTAAAATTGCTATAAATTAGGAAGTTTAGAGGAAATCATGGGGAGGTTGGTTATAAAATTGTAAGGCCATGATTTATTCTTCTCTTTCTTGCCTGTTAGTTTCTTACAAACAAGCATTTCCCTTGTCTGTTATATCATCCTTCCTAATTTTTTTTATTGACTAAATTTTACATAGTCTTTTTATTGTATCTAAATTTTTACTAAACTTCTTTATATAAAGTGTGTGCAAAAAAATAGTAATTTTTTGTTGGATTAAAATTAAAGTATAATATATTCCAAAAAAAGGATACAATAGAAAACTAAAGTGCAAAAATACACTTTCTTAATTTGAAAGTAACACCAAATTTAATATGTTTAATTAATACAAAAAGGAACGGAGGGAGTATATGTTTAATTAATACTCCCTCTGGTTTTTTTTACTTGTCTTTTTAGAATAGTAACACCAAATTAAGTAACTGTATTTTTGTAATTTATCTTCCTATTATACTCTCGTTTTAATCCACCAATAAATTCATTTTTTTTTACACACTTTTTCTTTCCAATAAATTTAATATGTTATGTACAAAAAAAAATTAATATATTATGTACCAAAATTTTTTTTTAAAAAAAAATTAGTTTTCCAAATATATAGCATTAATTGGTTTTATTGAAAAAGATTACAGCAATTGATAAAGGGTATAATTGATAAATCATACCCGTAAAATACAAAAAGGACAATTAAATTGAAACGCTAAATCTGACAATAAAAGAGAAGTAAAAAGAAACGGAAAGAGTATTTAATTTTTTTAAGTAAGATTACAAGGGTAAGATTGGAAGAAAAAATATAAGTATTAAGCTAGTAAAATAAACTATCAGCTCATTTTAGAAAATGTTTACCAAACAAGTCTTTTTTGGTTATATGAACTTATAAACTATAAGCTCAAAATCTGACTTTACCAAACATAGTCTTAATCTGATAATATTTCTCCCTATGAAAGTAGCCCAATTGGTAGAAACTGAAGTTGAAATCTCATATATCTCACTTATTTACATTCCGCTTAAATTTTTAAAGTTAAACTACTTGACAAAAATAAAATAATTTAAGTGTTTTTCTTCTTTGGACTTAGGTCCTCATTTGTATTAAGAAAATAAAAAATACTATCTTTTTAGTCAATGATGGATATATTACTTACTTTACTCTAGTGGAAACAATTCTTGTCTAACTTTACTTACCTTGTGACCGAACTATGAATTATCGGAGTACTCTTTCTTTATAAACCAGAGGATTAAATAATTAGTAAAGCTAGTGACAAGTGATGAATTGATTCAAGTGGTAAATGTCTTTGTTGTTCATTAGATTTCGGAGGAACTACTTCGTTAGGATTGGGGAATTGCTGCGATTCTTCTTGAATAGCGTAGATTCTCCCGAGCCCTTAAGTAAGTTGTTAAGGATTCGATTACTAAATCTTAGATACGGAGAAAATTCAATTGGAAGGAAAAAAACTACTCAACAAATTTTATTCATCACTAAATAGCACTGAAAATTTCGTATCAATAATATGATAACCAAGGTTGAGAAAATTTTAACCTCATAAAGCACTTATAAAGGTATTTTCATTTTCTTCCTACAAAAGCAAAAGTATCAATAATATGATAACCAAGGTTGAGAAAATTTTAACCTCATAAAGCACTTATAAAGGTATTTTCATTTTCTTCCTCCAAAAGCAAAAGTTCCTCCTTCTAATCATACGTTCTAATAATGCATATTCAATTCAATTTTTTTTTTATTTTAAAAAAATGCATATATTCAATTCAAGGCATAATAAATCTTAAACCAGCCCTACTTTCATGAAAAAGAGTGGATAATTTTGTATTCATAATCACCCCTATGCATAGTTTTTTCTCTCCTCTTTTTTATCAAAACAAATTATATTCACATAAATCTGTTTTTTTTTTTTTAATTCCGTCGTCCATCATTAAACGGTAAAGTTAATTGCCAGTTTTTTCTCATTTGCTCGAATTTGAACTTAAGACTTCCAACTCCTTTAAACCTTGGCTAAAATCAGTTGAGCTAACCTATCCACCCCACAGACACGTAAAATTTAGAAGCAATTTCAGTTGTAGTCACACATAAGAAACATTGACACTGTCTGGACCAATCTGCGGCAACATTATTCCAACATACCTGATATATTTATTCATATATGCAAGCTAATGATACTTCTATTATAGTACTATATATGTTTAAGCTATCTTGAAACGATAAATTTGAACGTCCTCTACATTTTGCTTATGGAAATTGTTGCTCTTTTTCTCCACAAGATACTTGCCCCAATTGTATGGTCTATATTTTGAAGGGTTTTCATCATTTATCAACTCCTCCAAAGGCTTAACTTCTGCAAGGTATTGAAAACCTTTCTTTCTCAGAGTTTACCATCACTCTGTGTTCCACACTCTCATATGCATCATTTCTCCAAACCTTCACAAACAAAACAATTCTGATATACAAACATTGTCATGTCATATTAAAACAATGTATCGTAGATTTTAAAATATAGTTACAATGACATGTCATGTCAAAACAATATACGATTATTGGATAACTGTGTAAAATTAGTTTACACTAACAATATATGTCTTTTAAATCCTTAAGTTAAACAATTCATAAAAGTGGGAAACAACAAACACAATATGAATTAGGACTAAAAAAAAGTACATATGAATAATAGCACCAACATTGATAATATAAGCATTTGGGGGTAGGTCAGGGCCGGTCCCGAGATTTTGGAGGCCCGGGACAAATAATAAAAATGGTCCATAAAAAAAATTATTTAAAAAGAACATTATTTAATTTATTTAAATTGTAAAAAATATCAACAACATCAAAAATAGTTATTTATACGTGTAACTAACATAAAGAAAAGGTCATTCCATAGTGTTGAAGTTGAACCGATAAATAAAAAATTAAGCGATATATCCTTAAAAATGAATCGATAATTTTTAAAAAAGATTAGTTTTTTATTTAAAATGTAAACAACATCAATAATGCAAAAAAATAATCACTTTCAAATCAATAATAACAAAATACACCTTCAAGCTAATATCATTAAAAATTGATAATGTTTTTAATAAAAATTGCAACTTATTTTTAGAAATTAATTCTTCATTTTCAAAGAAATAATAAAATGTAGTTTTTTTTAAAAAATAAAATAAAGTAGTGAAGTTATTTATAAATTATAAAGTGATTTTTAAAAATAAAATAGTAAAGTTATTTATAATTTGTAGAGTGATTAAATAGTTGTTTAAATGTCTTTATCAAGACCACCTTTATTTGGTTTATAGTGAGATCAATTTCATTTCACATCATTTCTGTCACCAGTGTGACTTGAACCGCTGCCCCTTGGGCGAGTAAACCTTAAGACAAGGAGTGGACCGCTACGCCAGAAGTTTCCTTTTGAATGAATGTTGCAGACAATATAGTTAACCAATAGTTAGTATGATTGATTTGAATAAAAAAAGTGAGGCCCTTACATTTTTGAGGCCCTGGGCTGTGGGCCTACTTGCCCAGCCTCAGGGCCGGCCCTGGGGTAGGTTTCACAAGAACCTATTGTTGATCTGTTTTTCGCTTCACTTCAAGACCTTTAACCTCATCTTGTGCAAGAATAGTTAAGGCACCAGCATCCTTGTGTCGTCCAATGCCAAGAGTTAAGTGAGGGTAAGGGCATGGAGGATAGTGATTGAATCTAATAAAGCTAGTTTGATCCTTGAAGAATTCTTTAAACCTCTTTGCTTCAACTCCTAAGCTCAAAGCTATAAGTTCCATCAACTTATATGCCAACTTCTCGATCTCCTCAACATACTCTTGTATTATAATCCTGCTCGTGTTGACATGAAGTTTATACACAAGCTATTAAATTGAGACTCAATCTACCTTTGAATTTAAGTATTAATATTATAATTTGAATTGTATATAACTCAACTTCATAAAACTAACAATCAGGGCCGGCCCAGAGGCCGGGCTAGCAGACATACGACCCAGGGCCTCAACATTTTGAAGGGATAAAAAATCATCGAAATGGTTGGTTAAGTATTTGTACCGAAATTTAACAACAATGCAAACATTGCACCTCAATTTTTTCAAAACTAAATCAAATCGGCCGCTTTAACCAGTTGATCTGGGAAGTGGCAATTTCTAAAACACTGATCCACATGCACACTTTTTAGGCCATAGATCACATACTCTCAATGCACCTCACTGAGACACCAGACATATGGAGGGCGTGACGTGAGTGGCCCGATAACATAATTCAAAGCATTTAAGATAGACCAAAAGACTATGATATCATCTTAGAATTTAAATTGTCAGGTCCACGAATCCAACTCATAAGGTATTTCAAGTAGCGTATGAGCTTATAGTTTATAGTTTTTTACATTTTATTCCTTTTTTACCTTTGTTATTTTCATTTATTACTTTTTTTTGACAAAAATATTTCTTTAATTTTTTTTAAATTATAATAATTACCCACTAACCATGTACCTTTGTGTCATTTTGGACTTACAACAGCTAAATTTGTCCAACACTTTAATTTCATTCTACTAACTTTTCAACTATAAACTATTAGCTATAAGTTAGCTTTTCGGTTATAAGCTAACTTTTCAACCATCAGTTAGCTTATAACTTATTTTTACCAAACAACCTTATAATTTTTTTTTCTGTCATATCACATCCAATTCAACAATCAATTAATTGTTAGTATAGAATGAAGATGAATGAAGTACCCTAAGTTTGAAGGGTATTGAGGTGATGGATTAGACCACTCAGTGAGTCTATCATCATTTTCATCAAAAGCGAGAGAAACCAAAGTAGGATCTTTACATTGAAAATCAAGCAGTTCTTTCCAGTCTTTAACGTTTTTGGTGTGTTCTGAATCATAATAACTACTTGGATTGATCCCATCTCTTTGAACCTTCTTCTTCTCCTCCAAACTCTGAGCAAAAAACAATCACTACAAGAATACAATGATTTTTCGACGGATTTAATATTAACTTACCGGCCATTTTGGCAGCCAGTAAATTTGTGGCCGCCTAAGCTCCCGCAAAATGAAGAAAAACAGCCAAAAATTTAAAAAATATTATTTTAAGAACCAACTAACCACTTACCGGCGGCCCACACTATCGATAAATTTGACACTGATTTTTAAAGCGGCTTTAGCCGCCGGTAACTTTTCTTAGAAATAAATAATAAATAATGGGTTTTCTTTTGTGTGTTCCTTGCACGTGATCCTCTTTTTTGTTGTTTTTCACTTTTCACCTTTTCTTTTCTTTCTCCAATTCCAAGAACCTTTCTTTTCTCTCTTCCTTCAGATCCACTCTCACTCACTCTAACCAAAATCACTTCCCATTAATGACTCCACAAACCACACTCACTCTTCACCCATAACCATGTCTCCAAACCGCAGCTTCTTTCTTCCAATCCTTCAATCTTGTGGTACAGTGACGGTAGATCGACGGGAGCGGGTTAGATTTGTGCTCCCCTTTTTCTTCGATCCTTTTTCTATTTTTGTTCTTTTGATTTCTTTTGTTCATGTTCTTTTGATTTCTTTTGTTTCGTTTGTTGTTTTGTAGCTATTATGGTGGTGGTTGTTGGAGGGATGAAGGAGGCGTTAATGGTGGTGATGGAATTTTGTGGGTAATGATTATGGTGATTGAATGGAGAAGGTGAAAGTTGATGATGGTTGTTTTGAATATGGAAGTGGTGAGGATTTGGTAGAGGTGATGATGATGTTGTTGTTGTAGGTGAAAGAGGGAGTGGTGATGGAGAAGAAGAGTGGCTTAATGTTATTTTTTCTTAAAATTATTAAAATAAATAAAGATAATTATATTTTATAAATTAATAAATAAAATAATTAAAGTACATAATTTTTTTAAAATAAATAATTTTGCGGCCGCTTAAGCTGCCGGTAAGTTAAAGAAATCAGTCTCCTCATTTTGCGGTCGCCTAAGCGGCCGGTAAGTGTTACAAGGGCCATTTTTTTCGGCCGATCATGGCTGCCGGTAAATCTGCCACTTTTTTCACTTTTCGGCCGCCAAATGCAGCCACTAAATTAGCATTTTCTTGTAGTGAATTGATGACAGGAATTTCTATGGTATTTTTAGTATTATTATTAATAGTAAAATGACCAAGATAAGCCCAAATACGAAGGAAAACCTACAAAATCCAAAAAATGCATCAAGACCAAGATTGCAAACAGACAAGAAAAAGCCCAAAATATGAAGAAAAATGTTGTTCATCGTGCCACGATGGCTTCCATCATGCCACGATGGCCTATATCGTAGCACGATGACCTTACTTGACGACCAAGCTGATGAAATGCACAAGATCAGTTATAAAATTGAACTGAATCTCCCCATCGTACTGCGATAGACCTATCGCAACACGATGGCTTGCTGAGGCCCATTACGAAAACTATAAATAGAGCCATCCTCTCATTGTTTAATTCATTCAGAAATAGTAGAACACTCTCTACTATAAAGGAGGTGTTCGGATGAGCTCTAAGGGCATAGTTTTCTCCCCTTACGGAAAAACTAACTCAGCAATGTATGTTTTCTTTAGGCTTTTATGTTTAGGTTATAATTCTAGTAATTTAAATATGTAGTCTTTTGTATAGATGCCTTAGGTTGTGGTGGAGAAGATGAACTCCCTATGAATATTTGGAGTCTGTGATTGAGTCAAAATTATAATAAATCGTTATTCAGTATTATGTTTGTTATTTACTTTCTTGCACTTTAATAACGTATCTTGTAATCTGGCCGGATAAGCGGGAGCGCTCATAGAATCTATATTAGGGACACCTAATATTCGCCCGGAACTAGTAGTAAATATGCTAGGTGAATAGAGACGGTAACATCCTGAACTAGTTGTGAACTGAGCAATTAGAGGAGGAATCAGGAACTAGGTGTGAACTGAGCACTTAGAAGCTGAATAGCCCGATATTAGGACCTAGAGGCATTTGATGGGTGAATGTAATAATGCATGTGTAATGAATAACTCACCTAGTAATTAGGGTATGTGACACAGCGAGGTTAGACTCTCGTAGGTACCTTAGTTATTAATGTAGGGGAACTTCAATATACATAGAGTAACAGTAAGGTGTTACTACAATAAAGGAAATGTAACATCCTGATATTTTACGTGTGATTCTTAATAATTTTTCTTGGCTTATTGTTGGATAACTTATTTTAATATATTGAGAATTTAAGAAAATTCTAGCACTCTTTGTTTTATCTAATTTATTTGGACACTCATTTTTATTTAGTTTATTTAATTATTTATTTTATCAATTTGGTATCACAATAATATGATAGTAGTTATTTTATATTCTATTTTATCATACCTTTAATATTTATAAGGGAATGGTTATTTCAATGAGAGTGTGATAAATCAATTTTGACTAACTGCTTTAGCCTTTAGCCAAACTATAACCATGCGTGATTATCCTTTAGCCAGCCAACAAATCCATACAGATTATTTTTATTTAATTGATCAAACCATGATGTTCCACTCTCACTTCTTTCCTTAAAACGTGGCCATACAACTTCCACTCTCCAAGTTCCTCATTTACTCAAATTAATTTCATGATGATGTCCTTTGTCTCTCACGGCCATTCTTGCACAATTAGGTTAGTTCCAGGTTTAATAAAACGGCGTAAACAACAAACACACGCACTGTGTCGTCTTCACAAAACAAAAGTTATTCATTATTTGCTTTTACTTGCAACTTCCTTTATTATTCAAGTGATCATCAACTTTGTTCTATGTCCCCTTCTCCTTTAATCCAATTCATTAGCTTCCCGGCATGTGGTTCTTCTTTTTCAACGGTCAGATCGTCAAACAAAACTTTAAAGCGAGAGATATCGACTGTGCACTGTGGCTACAAATTTGAAACTTAAATTGCGATAGGAAGTAAAGCGGCTAAGGTAAGGGCTTTTTCCCCATACACTCATGCACTTAGGGTTTATGTTATAGATTAATAATGAAATAGTTAACCGATAAGGAGTAATGATGATAGAAGGAATGATAGAATTATTTTTATGACATTTTATGTTATTTTAATTTATTGTAAGTGGTGTGTGTGGCTGATTGTTGTTGTCGGTATTGTGGTTGTTGATTGTTTTATGATTTCTGGTTGTTTATGTTTATGGTTATAACTTAAATGACTAATTTGGTGGTATTTACGATTGGTACCGGTGGTTATCAACTGTGTTAATTTTGTCTCTTAATCAGGTGGATTTAGAGAGGTTTTAATTTTGTGGGATATTCAATGAGAGAATATCTATAGTATGCATAGCATGGCATATAGCGGTTTGATAGGTTGGCTCGGAATAATACTCAAGGGGGGTACCGAACCTTAATACCCAAGGCGGGTGCCGAACCTTAATACCCAAGGGGGGTATTGTGTCCAGGTGGGACACTGTCCAAGGGGGACTTTTTGCTCTGCGGAGATATTGATATCCGGATCATTGTCTAGTTGCATTTCATGCATTATTAATTGGTATACAATGTTATTAAAAATAATGTCTGACGTCGATTTTATTGGATTTCTTCTTTATGGCCAAACATTTTATTATCATTTTATGACATTTACCTTCCGTTCGGCATGATTCAATTTGGATACGGAAATTGACCCTTACATTAAATATGGTTGTAGGTACCAAAGAAATATGAAGTTGATGTGTTGCTTGTGTGTGCGCGGGGATAAATAAAAAGGGGTTTTATTATTTTATGCTTGTAAATTCAAACAAGACTCCTTAACAATTTTCATTAATTAGTCTTTAATTGTAAATTTAAGATATTTTTTAAGTCGATGACTTGTAGCGTTTTTGGATATATTAAGTTTCTTAAATATTTACAATAATTTACAATAAGTTTCTTAAATATTTACAATAATTTTTGTCAAAAAAAAAAAAATTTACAATAATTGAATAATTTTTAGAGAACTCTAATGTTATTCGTTTTGAAATGACTTAAGAAAAAAAAACTCTAGAGATTTTCCTATTATATTAGAGAATTAATCATAATATCTCGGTCTAAAAATCCGGGATGTTACAGGAAAAGTCACCGCCGAACAATAATCTGATTAACAATGTTATACATATCGTTGATGCCAAATAGGAAGAAGGGAGTGAGTCTAACCACCATACCTATCCTTTATGTTTCTGAATCACTATCTTTATATTTTCTGCAAGCATTACGCTATTTTTATAAAAACCTTTTTTCAAAACCAAAGCGAATGCAAAACTACCAACTTAAATAACGCTAACGAAGATTTGGCACGATCCCTGTGGATACGAACTCATTCTAGACACCTAGAGTGTGAATTATTACTCGACGACAGACTGTTACACTTGCCAGGATGCAGTCATGCATCTAGAAGCTTCCTCAAGTCTCTGCCTAAGACTTAAAGGGACACCATGATTTGTGACTTGAAAGAAACCCCATTCTTTGCATGTTGGATATTTTCATATATTAATTTATTTTAAAGTTATTATTATTATTAATTATAGTAGTCAATAGTCATAACATATTGCCTTGTAACGTTTTCTTTTATTTCTTGTTATGTGGTTTCAATCCTAATTAATAGAGCTTAATGCATATTAATATGATTTATGGTTTTTGATTGGTGGACTTATCACTTTTAGAAGATCAGGAGTACATATAGGTGTACGTGGGTTTGAGAGATATAGAGTGAAGAAGAAAGGAAATAAGTACATGTATATCTGAAACCATCAAAGATGAAATAGAAAAAAGTCAAATAGCATGATTGCATAACTTATACATGATAAATCACCACATTGACATTGGAACAAAAGCATTAGTATTGTAGCCCAATAGCAAAAAAGGAAAAAAAAAATCAAGTTCAAACAAGAGTAAAATGCACTTTACAAATTACAACAACCTCTAGAAACTTACCAGTGCACAATGGCCCAAGAGGATCTCGCTACAACATGCTTCAAAATAGAATACGAAAATTGCTAACAAAACTAGAAAAACTTAGGCTGCAAAATGCTAGATTGGCCGTTAAAAGGGCATAAAGCTAACTACTCAAACAAAGACAAGAGATGCGTTGACATCATCACTACCAAGAAACAACTATATTTATGACTTAAAAAATAATTACAAATGTAAGAACCTTCTAGTATCATATACATTATTTCTGTCAAATTTGAAATCAGAGGAAGTACTGAAATTGTTAAAGTAATTGAATGAGGGCCAATTTAATTGTATAAGCTTACTCTTTGTTTAATTTTAGGTGATAAACAAGCCAACACCGAGGACAATAAATCTAAACTTAATTTCAATTTGGGCAATCATAACATCATTATAAGTAGGTCATTCAAGTGAAAATCCACTAACCTTAGATTTAGTTGAGTAGGCTGATGCATAAATTCTTTCGGTGGGCTATGCACATATTGTTTTGGTTTGAATAATACTTGTAAGTTGTAACTAACAACCTTAAATAGGTGCTCTAATATTTGGCAATATCCATTGCTAGAGCAAATTCTATCTGCAACATGTGCCCATAATAAATAACATTAGCCTAAAAAATACAAAAATATTCATTCAGATTATAATTTAACTAAGCAAAATTTATTAATGAGTGAATTATGCACAAGATGTGCAAAATTCACTACTCCAATCAAGGCAGTACAAAACAGTCACCATTACAATAACTTTGGATTTCCAATACATCCTTGATCAATTATAACATGCTAAAAGAAACACTAAGGGACAATGCACTACCAAGGAAACATCTCCTGCACTATTAAACAATAATAACAGCATATAGTAGCAGAATTGTAACTATGCAGAATTTGTACAATAATAATGCAAACACAATGCCATTTGGTTTCAAGGAATTACGCAGACACAAAATCAAATAGTAGCAGAATTGTAACAATGCAGAATTTGTAACAACTCATTTATAGTCTAAAAATTATTAAGCAATTCAAATGACAAGTCAAATTATGCAGTCTTCAAATCATCAACTAATTAATTTCTCTTTATTCCTTCTATAACAATATCAATTGGTCAATTATGAGTAAATTAACCTTCATATATTTAGGAGTAGTGGATCAAAATAGAGGCAGATTGTAAACATATCTCAATCATTAGCTCCTACTGCATTGGCATTGCACTTAATCATTTTAACTCATATCTCAATCATATTAACTCATGTACTCAACTGAATTGACTCATGTAAACAACTGAATTAACTATATGAATTAACTCATGTACTCAACTGAATTAACTCATATCTCAATCATATTAATTGCAGATTATAAACATATTTCAATCATTTTAACTCATGTACTGAACTGAATTAACTATATGAATTAACATGAAACCAATTTTATTTATAATTAATATGAAATCAATTTCAAATGAGAGTATTTGTTTGAGATATGCATGAGATATGTTAATTCAGTAATTTTATACACGAGTGAGAAGGTGCTAGAGCAATGCATGAGTGCAGTAATTTTATTTATAATTAATATGAAACCAATTTCAAAAGACAAGTCAAATAATTATAATTAAGTTCTAAATTTATTTGAAAATCAGATTATGATCTTACCCATTGCCAATAGGATGTATGATGACCTTCCTGTTGGTGTAAGCCCTAGAGGCCAATAGTTTTATTTGAACTTGGTACTTGTATCGAATTATTTATTATTAATTCTAATAAGGCATTTCTTTATTATGTTTGTTTTCGCAAAGTAATAAAGTCCCTAGAATAGTTGGTCCGTTTAATGGAACTTTAAGTGTGACTTAACTGTGAGACCCCATTGAACTTAAGGACATTATTCTGAAAGTATCCGTAGTCAAGGCTTTACTGTGAAGAGGGATAACAGTAAAACATAGAGACTATTATGTGAGTAGACTGATGACCGAATCTCACGAGTCATGGATATGAGATATCAAGTCTTCACATAGATATAAATATTAGGAGTAATATTTATATTGGATTGACCCGCCATGAGAATACTACGTAGTGTGTTATGTAAGTGTCATAAGTTATTCTCATCGTGATAGTGGTGTATATCACCCTTTGACCTGAAACCGCTATAGACCCTAGATGTGGAGTCGAGTACTTTGTTGCCGTTCAAACATTGTCTGTAACAGGACAATTATAAAGTCAGTTGATGGGTACTCTGCGAATCATGCTGAGGGACATGAGTGGCCTAGATGGGATTTGCCTCTCCTGCATAACAGGAGCAATATCTATGGGCCCCTTGATCGAGTATGACTAAAAGTGTGTGGCCACACCAGAATAAGTCAATATGAGATATTAGACTTGGATTAAGTATACTCGGGTATCAAGGAATATAATAATTGGACTATACAAGGATGACACATACTATGCCTTGAGTTCAATTTAGATATAAGGGCAAAAGGGTAATTATACATAATTATTATCACAGAAAGGTTACGTCAGATCACATGACATTCTCGTCACTTGGGTAGCAGTGATGTGTTGCTAGATACCACTCACTGTTTATATTATTAAATAGTAATTTAATATTATTGCCAACGTTGCGAGAACCTACAGGGTCACACACATAAGAACAGATAGAAGAGAGATTAATTGAATGGATGAGATTCATTTATAATTTAGTACACCGTAAGGTACGGTATGCTTAAGTGAGAAATACAGTACACCATAAGGTATGGCACACACAAGTGGTTCTATAAATAGAATCCTTGGGGTGACTTATTTCATTCACGTAAAACACATTTAGAAAACCTAGCCGCACTAGGATTTCTAGTTCTCTCAATCTCTCTACTTCCGATCATTCACAGCTAGCACTGTAGACGGAGGGACTGTTCGTGTGGACTGAGTAGAGGCGTTTGTCGTTCGTGCAGTGCTCGTGATCAAACTCATCGACGCTTCAAGAGGTAAACACATGATTCTTGTTGTTCTAAGTGATCTAGGCAAAGGGATTTTTCCGCTCATGAGATTGATTTTAAAAAGGTTTTAAATGTCTATCTCATGATTCCCTAACAGTGGTATCAGAGCTATCTTAGAAAATTTGAATTCTATTTGATCGTTTGCTGTTTTGATAATATGAATATGATTCATTTGATTTTTTTTATGTTTTGGCTATACGTTTCATTCCAATACATGTGATGTGTTATATATAATTTTACTTGACTTGATTTTGTCTCGGATCGTTTTTGATGCATTTTGATTAACATGAATACATGCTTTTATGCTTCTGAATATGATTCAATATTATTGGCATGTCATTTGTATATATGAGATATATATGTGGTTCGTTAATCTTTTATCATTGAATTGCAAACTAATATATGAGATATAACATGAATACATGCGTGAATGAATATGTCTCAGTTTCATATATATAGGCATGTTGTTTTGTCTTTATTCTTATATTGTCCATACGCATAGATGATTCTAGTTTGCAAACTAATCTTGAATTGATATTACTATTTGATTCAAAATCTTGAATATCAGAACCCATGAGATGTTTATCAATTTTGACTTTTGTTTTATTCAAATAAAGAGTCTTAAATAACTTGCCATATTTATTTTGTCATATATTGATATATCATTATTGTGGGATTTGATTCAAATTTATGAGCATCAAATAGTGCGAGTCTTTTACGCTGATTTAGTTTGACTATTTTAATTCGTAATCCGATTGAAACGTGCCTTATATCATGAGTAATTAATTTTAATTAATTATTAGAGGTATATAGTTATGGCCTTAGCGTGTTTGGCGTTTATTTTATTTGGTTTAAATACAGCCTGCGTGTCGTGGTTTATTTTAAAATACGGCCTGCGTGTCGTGACAATTTATTTATTTATTTTATTTATTTATTTTAAATAATTGTAATTGCTCGTGATGACGGGAGACAATACCAAACAAAGACGCCGAGGGAGAGACTTGAGAAGTCAACTCAAAGACGGAAGACTTGTAATTTTTATTTAGTTAATTTTTGCCTTTCACGTTAGGTGGCCATAACTATAGTACCTAGTCTTATATATTTTGTATGTGATGCATGATATGTAGGATATGTATGTTAGCATGTTTTATTTATACGCTTTAATTTATGAGTGTATTATTATATGCATGTTGAGAATCGATTGTATGTGATATATAAGCCGGTGAGATCAAACTTAATTAAAATCCCTTAAAAGAAATATTAAGTTAAAAGCTTTCCAAAATTTAGCACTCATCAAGACTAATATCGAAATATGTGGGCTTGCTCAAGCGAGGTGCATTTTCTATACTAGTAAGATGCGATAGGATAATTGTAATATCCGACTGCTATCCTTTTGGGTCTAACTTAACTAAACTAATTATAATAAGATTATAAAAGTTTAGAAGCAAAAGTTGGGAACAATCCATACGATGGATTAGAATAAGGAGTTATTCACCCGACTAGTAATGTTCGAGAATTGTATGAGATACAATTGGAAGGAGTTCCTACCTAAACAACTATGTTTTGGGTGATCAGCCCACGCTGACTCAAGACATGGGGAAATACGGATCTCGACCTACTAGAAAATCTTCCAACGGGATTTTCCGAATCAAATGTTAAGGGTCATTTGGTTTGAGTAAAATAGTGGGAGCATATTTAATTAAAGGCCTAATTGAATATGTTTTTAATGATACTTATATCTTCATATTTTCTTAAATGTAGATCACCATGACAACAAACAGTTCAAACAACATTTTGCGATCAATCCTTGAGAAGGAGAAATTGTCTGGAAATAATTTTCTAGACTGGCACCGAAATTTGAGGATTGTCCTCAAGAATGAGAAAAAGCTGTATGTTCTCGAGGAACCTGTTCCTGAAGAAGCACCGGCTAGTTCTGCTACTAGGGCTGAGAAAGATGCTTATAAGAAGCATGTTGATGATGCCTTAGAAGTTTCATGTCTCATGCTAGCAACCATGAACTCTGAGCTTCAGAAGCAACATGAAAACATGGATGCATTCGCTATGATCGGGCATCTGAAAATGCTCTACGAAGAGCAAGCTAGGCATGAACGATTTGAAGTTTCCAAAACACTTTTCCAATGTAGGTTGGCAGAAGGATCTCCTGTAGGACCTCACGTGCTCAAGATGATTGGGTATGTTGAGAACCTAGAGCGATTGGGCTTGACCCTTGAGCAGGAGCTTGCTATTGATCTTATCCTGCAATCGTTGCCGGAAAGTTTCAATCAATTTGTCATGAATTTCATTATGAATGATATGGACAAAACCCTGCCACAACTTTCAGCTATGTTGAGAACTGCTGAGAAGAACATGAGCAAGGGAAAAGGGAAGGCCATCCTGTTGGTCAATAGTGGAAAATTCAAAACGAAGAACAAGAAGCCGAACAAGTGGATGGGTAAGGGCAAGGGCAAAGAAGTTGCCAAGCCTAAACCTGCCACTCATGCTTTGAAGCCTAAGGGCGGTATAGCAAAAGAGGGTAATTGCTTCCACTGCGGTAAGACTGGACACTGGAAAAGGAATTGTCCAAAGTACCTGGAAGATAAGAAGAATGGAATAGAGAGTTCCAATTCAGCAGGTATTTTTGTTATAGAAATTAATTTATCTACTTCAGCATCATGGGTATTGGATACCGGATGTGGTTCTCACATTTGTACTAATGTGCAGGGGCTAACAAGGAGTAGAGAATTGGCAAAAGGTGAAGTTGATCTTCGAGTTGGCAATGGAGCAAAGGTTGCTGCTTTAGCCATGGGAACTTATGTTTTAACTTTACCTAGTGGTTTAATAATTCAGTTGGAGAACTGCTATTATGTACCTGCAATTAGCAGGAATATTATTTCCGTCTCTTGTTTAGACAAGTTTGGTTTTTCATTTATAATAAAGAACAATTGTTGCTCTATTTATTTGAATGATATTTTCTATGCTAGTGCACAAATGAATAATGGACTTTATGTCCTTGATCTTGAATCGCCAATCTATAACATTGATACTAAAAGGATGAAACCAAATGAGTTGAATCCTACTTACCTTTGGCATTGTCGCTTAGGCCACATAAATGAGAAACGCATTTCTAAACTCCACAAAAGTGGATTTTTGGACTTTCTTGATTATGAATCATTTGAGACATGTAGATCTTGTTTATTGGGGAAGATGACAAAGACCCCATTCACAGGAAAAGGTGAAAGGGCTAGTGATCTTTTGGCCCTCATACATACAGATGTGTGTGGACCAATGAACACACAAGCTAGAGGAGGTTTCCAGTACTTCATTACATTCACTGATGATTACAGTAGGTATGGTTATGTGTATCTAATGAAACACAAATCAGAATCTTTTGAAAAGTTCAAAGAATTCAAGAATGAAGTACAAAACCAATTAGGCAAGAATATTAAAATACTTCGATCAGATCGAGGTGGTGAATATTTAAGCTTAGAATTTGATGACTATCTAAAAGAGTGTGGGATTCTATCTCAACTCACTCCTCCTGGAACACCCCAATGGAATGGTGTATCCGAGAGAAGAAACCGAACCTTGTTAGACATGGTACGGTCCATGATGAGTCATACAGATCTTCCAAATTCCTTTTGGGGACATGCTCTATTAACAGCAGCTTTCACACTTAACCGTGTTCCATCCAAAACGGTTGATAAGACACCATATGAGATATGGACTGGTAAGAGACCAAGTGTGTCTTACATATGAAGATTTGGGGTTGCGAAGTTTATGTGAAACGACAAATTTCAACTAAACTCGAGGCCAAATCTGATAAATGTTTTTTTGTGGGGTATCCTAAAGAAACAAGAGGATACTACTTCTACAATCCTTCTGAGGGCAAAGTAGTTGTCGCTCGAACTGGGGTATTCCTAGAAAAGGAATTTATTTCCAAGGGAATCAGTGGGAGGAAAGTAGAACTTGAAGAAATCAAGAAACCACAAAGTAATGACACACCTATGGAGGAACAAGAGCAGGAAACACAAAATGTTGTGGAAGAGCAACCTGCTCAGGTAACACAAGACCAGCGTAGGTCAAACAGGATACGTCACCAACCTGAGAGATATGGATATCTCATAACCGAGCAAGGTGATGTATTACTCATGGATCAAGATGAGCCTGTGACCTACCAAGAAGCCATCTCTGGTGCTGAATCTGAGAAGTGGCTAGAGGCCATGAAATCTGAAATGGATTCCATGTACACTAACCAGGTATGGACCTTGGTAGAGCCTCCTGAAGGAATTAATCCTATAGGATGCAAGTGGGTCTTCAAAAAGAAGACTGACATGGATGGTAAAGTACATACCTATAAAGCACGACTGGTAGCTAAGGGCTTTAAGCAAATTCATGGTGTGGACTATGATGAAACCTTTTCACCAGTTGCAATGCTTAAATCTGTTCGGATTTTACTTGCTATTGCTGCATATCATGACTATGAAATATGGCAGATGGATGTCAAGACTGCTTTCCTAAATGGAAATCTCCTTGAGGATGTGTACATGACACAACCTGAAGGTTTTGGCATACCAGAGGAATCCAAAATGATATGCAAGTTGCAGCGATCAATCTATGGATTGAAGCAAGCTTCCAGAAGCTGGAACCTTCGTTTTGATGAAACTGTAAGACAGTTTGGATTCATTAAGAATGAAGATGAGCCTTGTGTTTACAAGAAGGTTAGTGGGAGCATAGTTGTATTCCTAGTGCTATATGTGGATGACATTTTGCTCATTGGAAACGACATCCCTAACTTGCAACAAGTTAAGACTTGGCTAGGGAAATGCTTTTCTATGAAAGACTTGGGCGAGGCAGCCTATATACTAGGAATTAGGATCTATAGAGATAGATCACAAAAATTGCTTGGCTTGAGTCAGAGTACATATATAGATAAAGTGTTGAGACGCTTTAGTATGCATGAATCTAAGAAAGGATTCATACCTATGCAACATGGCTTGTTTCTATCAAAAATACAATCCCCTTCAACTAAGGAAGAAAGGGATCACATGAATAAAATCCCTTATGCATCTGCAATAGGATCTATCATGTATGCCATGTTATGTACTCGACCAGATGTCTCGTACGCCTTGAGTGCAACGAGTAGGTACCAGTCTGATCCCGGTGAATCTCATTGGATTGCTGTCAAGAACATTCTTAAGTACTTAAGAAGGACTAAAGATTCGTTCTTGATATTTGGAGGTCAGGAAGAGCTCGCTGTAATAGGTTACACCGATGCTAGCTTTCAGACCGATAAAGATGATTTTAAATCGCAATCTGGTTATGTGTTCTGCTTAAATGGTGGCGCTGTGAGCTGGAAGAGCTCAAAGCAAGAGACAGTCGCTGATTCTACAACTGAGGCCGAGTATATTGCTGCCTCAGATGCAGCAAAGGAAGCTGTTTGGATCAAGAAGTTCATTACTGAACTTGGCATAGTCCCTAGCATTGTGGATCCCATTGATCTCTATTGTGACAACAATGGTGCCATCGCACAAGCTAAGGAGCCTAGATCTCACCAACGATCCAAACACATACTTCGGCGCTATCACCTCATTCGAGAGATAATAGATAGAGGAGATGTGAAGATATGCAAAGTACCAACACTTGACAATATTGCTGACCCACTTACAAAGCCTCTTGCGCAGCAAAAGCATGATGGCCATACTAGATCTATGGGTATTAGGTATATGCCTGATTGGCTCTAGTGCTAGTGGGAGATTGTTGGTGTAAGCCCTAGAGGCCAATAGTTTTATTTGAACTTGGTACTTGTATCGAATTATTTATTATTAATTCTAATAAGGCATTTCTTTATTATGTTTGTTTTCGCAAAGTAATAAAGTCCCTAGAATAGTTGGTCCGTTTAATGGAACTTTAAGTGTGACTTAACTGTGAGACCCCATTGAACTTAAGGACATTATTCTGAAAGTATCCGTAGTCAAGGCTTTACTGTGAAGAGGGATAACAGTAAAACATAGAGACTATTATGTGAGTAGACTGATGACCGAATCTCACGAGTCATGGATATGAGATATCAAGTCTTCACATAGATATAAATATTAGGAGTAATATTTATATTGGATTGACCCGCCATGAGAATACTACGTAGTGTGTTATGTAAGTGTCATAAGTTATTCTCATCGTGATAGTGGTGTATATCACCCTTTGACCTGAAACCGCTATAGACCCTAGATGTGGAGTCGAGTACTTTGTTGCCGTTCAAACATTGTCTGTAACAGGACAACTATAAAGTCGGTTGATGGGTACTCTGCGAATCATGCTGAGGGACATGAGTGGCCTAGATGGGATTTGCCTCTCCTGCATAACAGGAGCAATATCTATGGGCCCCTTGATCGAGTATGACTAAAAGTGTGTGGCCACACCAGAATAAGTCAATATGAGATATTAGACTTGGATTAAGTATACTCGGGTATCAAGGAATATAATAATTGGACTATACAAGGATGACACATACTATGCCTTGAGTTCAATTTAGATATAAGGGCAAAAGGGTAATTATACATAATTATTATCACAGAAAGGTTACGTCAGATCACATGACATTCTCGTCACTTGGGTAGCAGTGATGTGTTGCTAGATACCGCTCACTGTTTATATTATTAAATAGTAATTTAATATTATTGCCAACGTTGCGAGAACCTACAGGGTCACACACATAAGAACAGATAGAAGAGAGATTAATTGAATGGATGAGATTCATTTATAATTTAGTACACCGTAAGGTACGGTATGCTTAAGTGAGAAATACAGTACACCATAAGGTATGGCACACACAAGTGGTTCTATAAATAGAATCCTTGGGGTGACTTATTTCATTCACGTAAAACACATTTAGAAAACCTAGCCGCACTAGGATTTCTAGTTCTCTCAATCTCTCTACTTCCGATCATTCACAGCTAGCACTGTAGACGGAGGGACTGTTCGTGTGGACTGAGTAGAGGCGTTTGTCGTTCGTGCAGCGCTCGTGATCAAACTCATCGACGCTTCAAGAGGTAAACACATGATTCTTGTTGTTCTAAGTGATCTAGGCAAAGGGATTTTTCCGCTCATGAGATTGATTTTAAAAAGGTTTTAAATGTCTATCTCATGATTCCCTAACACTTCCCACCAGCATCTTTATCATGGGACGTGTCAATTAGACATAGTAGCCAAAAGCTTAACAGAAATAGATAATTTGGACTCGGCAGCTCCGTCATAAATGGGTTGGTTTGCAGAGATCAATTTATTGTAAAATTGTTGAGCTTTTTCTTTTGGTACCTCACTGTCACTAGGTGTCTCATTTGCTATAATAGCATTCGCATTGGGGACATTGATCCTCACTAGGCATAAAACCAAATTGGTACATGTGATGTCTGACCTCACTAGGCATCTTCAAGTCTATGCACTTGAAGTTTACACAAGGACATGTTATCTCTCCATGGTTTAAAAATTGTGGTTGTTCCATAGCCTTGTTAACTAACTCTCCAACTCCACTAAGAAAGCTATCTTTAAAACCAAATCTATTAGGATTTACTCTATCATACATCCAACTATGATCCATTTTCTACATGAAATTATCAACCACTAGGGATGTTGGACAAAACTAGTTGAATACCTCTACCTTCGCACATATCTCAAAATTTAAAAACTACATAGCAAATTTGTTATCTTAAAGTCTCCATGACTTATATTTATATATTAAAATTAAAATTAACTATATAGAGGATGCAACCAAAATAAAAAGGTGCATTTAACAGAATACTCAATCAGACCTCAAGCTCAAGCTTAGGAGGAAAAAAATCACTTTCAATTACTTCTTCAAGTAAAATATGCATCGTTTTCAATCTTAATCAAATCATATCAAATACTCCTCACAACACGTATCAAATAAATATGAAAAGGATAAAATATAATGATAAAAAAAGAGTATCTTATTCAAACATGTTCAGTACTTGTACATTAGCACAAACGGATCATTCAGTATAAAAAAACATTCAGTACTTGTCTATAGGGTACCCTCACTACCCTGAATCTTCTATTCTCACATTTAATCAATAACTCAAGCATAGATTTTATCAACCAGTAGAGGAAACGAGACAGAGGACTCAAACAAAAACATAGCAGCCCAAAACAGCGGAGAACAGAAGAGATGAAGAGGTGAAGTTACTTACCTTAGAACCGCGAGAACGACGAAAAATGGCGGAGTGATTGAAGGAGAAAGGCGGAGCGATTGAGGTTGTTCGACGGAGGAGGGATTGAGGTTGTTCGATGGCGGACAGATTCGGTGGATTAGGGATTCAGCAAATTAGGGATTCGGCCGTGTTGAGCTTCTTCTCACTCGTGTACTTTTCAGTGTATTTGTTTGGGAAGAAAAACAAAACCAATTTTAAAAAAGTAACAAATAGTTGTTGCTCAGTGGGAATGAAAATGCCTAAAAAAAAGAAAGGGGGAAAATAAAATTTTGGGAAAATATTTGGCGCTCAATAGATAGTTTTTTTCAAAATTTAATTTAATTAAAGACTATTAGAGTCCGCCCCAACAGACTCTATAAATTATTAAAAAAATATAAAATACTTGAGTCTCATAGAGTCTCCTTAGCGTTTACAAAAGCGGACGCTATAATCAATTACTCGATTAAAATAAAAAATTATAATAGAAAATCAGTAGCGTCAGTCAAAAGGACACAAAAGAGACGCTAGTAGCGTCAGTGTCGTGGCGGACGCTAAAATGTTTGAAGCTACAAAGCAATTTTCTTGTAGTGTACATTGTTCATTCCATTCCCACTACCAATTGGGCTACTAGCTCAATTGGTAGTGGGAATAGAATGAACAATGTACTTATCATCAGATACATGGGTTCGATTCCCACGGAATGCAAAAACTCCAATAGTAAAGGGGGTTGGAGAAGACCGTGTGGTGGCAGTCGGAACCACCTAAGTTGGTGGGACCCGGGCTGTTACACTGCACAAAGGAGTTACATGGTCTCGTAAATCTCGGTGTGATATGATGATGAGAAAGGCAGTGATTCAATTTAGGGATTGACTTGTATGTGTCGTAGGGATACAATAGACATTTTGCTGCCGGGAACATTATTTTAAAAATGAGAACGCACCATAGAAAATTCATTATTTCATTTACTCTCCCCGTTCCAATATATAAGATTTCACAAATGTATAGGAATTAAGAAAAAACAACTTTTGCATTATGTTTGTTAATGATACACCTTTTTCCAAAATTATCCTTCAATTATTAAGAGAGATAAATACTGATTTTTACTTTTCTTTATTTAATTACGTGTAATATTTTGTGAAAATTTAATTAATGTACCTTGAACTTTGAAAATAATCTTATAATAACAATATGAACCAACAATTGGAGCACTAAAATTGATATCTCAACACACACAATGTAATCATAAACAAAAAGAGAAACTCAAGTACATAAAGTATTAGTACATGATATGTCAAAAAGGATGACACATTCAAAGATTATTAAAATCTTACATTAAAAAAAACATTATTTCATTTTGTTGCATGACATTCTATAATGCAACAATATGATAATTACTTAGCATTAATATTATATGGTTGAGACCCTTTTAGCTTAGTCATATTAACTTGTTAATTGTAATTAATATGGTGTTTGGCCAACAACAATACCCGGGGAATCATAATTGCAAGTAACAAACCACCATCCATTAGTGCATTGTACCCTTGCACACCCTAAATGAACAGAGTTACTCCAAACAACTTGAGTATAATGCAAACATTGTCCTCCATTAATGCATGAATTAGTGTTATAATCAGAATTTTGTTTTTCATTAACCCACAAATTCACTGCAGCTACTCCAGTGAATGTACCACTTGATCCTTTGGCAAGATTCTCACCATAAGGTCCACTTGAATGAACCAAATTGCAATCACTTTTCCTTGAATTTGCATAGTTCAAAGCATAGGTAGCAACGGGTCCGGTTATGGTGCATAAGCAATTGCTTATGCACCGTGGATAAGGTTATACCGGAACACTTTCCATCAACTGTTCCGGTATGCATAAGGTTACCGGAACACTTTTATGCATACCGGAACACTTTCCTCAACTGTTCCGGTATGTATGTTAAACTGCACTACGATTATGACACGTGGAGGGCTAATCTGATGGTTGTTATTCACTTATGCACCGTGCATAAGGATAATCCTTATGCATAATAACTTCAGCCGGTAGCAACTATGTTGTCCCATGTAATATTTGCAACGCCAACTAGCGCACGAGCCGCGTTGTGGACGTCGAGATAATCTTGAGGTGAGTTTTGAGCATTGGAGAATGAAAACCAAATGGTTAAAATGATTAAGAGGCTAAAAAGAGAAAATGAGTTTGTGAAAGCCATGGTTAATTATGTTTTCTGTTTCTTAGATAAGAACTTGTGTTAGTGATGGGTCTTGCATTGCATGGAGTGCGATTATTTATAGTGTGTGTTTGTGTGTTTTTTAATGAAAATTATTAAGTTAATAATAATCCGGGTCTTACTATTTTTAGTGAAAGAAATGGTACTTTATTGCATCTTTAAGCAAAAACGGTACACCCCTTGGTATATGATTACTGCTTTGAGAAGTGATAAAAATGATAAAGTAATTATGGTAACATGATGGAGGGTTTACTTAATCAGTTAATTGTAATTAACTATGGATTGTATTCTCTTTTCACATGTATCTAAGCAATGCAAATTTCAACTTGGAGAGGATATTGGCTTATATTTGTAACACTTGCAATAGACTAGTATTACAAGTTGTCTAGTTGATATGGCATATGGCAATCTTATGCGGAATTTTTATTGGCTAAAAACAATAGTTTTTTAATCGAGTCTTCTTCAAAAGAAAGTATGAAGGTGGAAAAACACAAGAAGGGGGGTTGAATTGTGTTTTAAAAATTAAAACTTTTTACCAAATAAAACTAAGTTTGCAGCGGATGTAATCACAAAAATAAAAGGGGTGCTGAGAGAAAGAAAGAAAGACACAAAATTTATCTTGGTTCCTCTCACAAATCGAGAGTACTCCAGTCCCCTTGTTACTAACAAGAGATTTTCACTATAATCTACTTAAGATTACAAATTGCTCAAGCACACTTGCAAGAGACTTCTCAGATGCTCAAGTTTCACTAAACAAGAGACTTCTCAAATGCTCAAGTTAAACTTAACAAGAGACTTCTCAAACAAACTTAAGAATAAGAATGAATGTTAAGGAACACTTGATATACTATCAGAGGTGTTTACAAAATACAACGCAAATTGCTTCAAGACTTTGAATGACAGATAGAACAATAATGTCAGAATGCTTCAGAGCCTTAAACGCAGTAATGGAACAGTGGTCATTTCTTCCATTTGAGTCTTCTATTTATACTTGGAGGAAGATGATGACCGTTGCAGAGAGATTTGTGCCAGCTGGAATTTACTCGTACAATTGTGATAGCTGTAGTTGCCTTCTTTGGCAAAGATATCCAATTCCACTACCTTGCTGTTTGAATTATCACTCATCTATTTTGAGTAATAATAGTACAATAGTACGATCCTCAAATGCGCTCCACTTGTGGATAAGATTAACGTTGTACCAACGAATATTCCTTCCTGTGGACTTGACAGAGCCTTGAAATAGATTGTTCTTCAATCATTGGTTCTGATTATGTCAGTTCTTGAGTGACGTAAATTCTTTTTGCTTCAGATGCTGTTGTCATAGCTTCTTGAGGTCTTTTAGCTTCTGAGTCCTTCAGAGCCTTGTTTTATCCTCAGAGTCACTTTCTTCAGCATTCAAAATTCAAGCTTCTGATGAACAGTGTCGTGCTTTCAGAGCTTGTTTTGACTGGCTTCTCTGCTAGTATTCATAGTGCTTCTGAATGAATTTTAACTTATAACTCTGCACACTAGAATAATCATTAGTAATTCCAATTGCAATTTTAATACTTTGTTATCATCAAAACTACTTAAAAACTTAGAGGTTCATGTCAGACCCACTTTGTTCCAACAATCTCCCCCTTTTTGATGATGACAAACTAAAGCATTAAAATTCAATTGTTGTTGATTTAATTTAATTATGTTGACTTCAGGTTTCAAAGGTTTGCAATCTCCCCCTGAGTCTGATAATCCATAGGGTTAGGTTTGTAAGCTCCCCCTAAGTCTTATCCATAATTAATTAAAACAGTTTAAGAGCCAACTTATTAACTTAAAATAAATTTTCATACTTGTCTCTCAGAAGCAGAGGTTTGTAAGCTCTTCTTCTCAGAGTCTGATAATGCTCAGAAGAGGTTTGCAAGCTCTTCTGACATTGTCTATGAAATTTATTTTAGGTTCTTAAGTTTTCTCCCCTTTCAATAACGTTCAGAATGAGAAGGAATCAGAAGGGATAAAAATTGATTCAAAATGTATATAACATAACAGTTTCAGATCTTTTGAGCAGTATTAGAATCAATCAACATTAATTTTAACGCTCTATCCTTACTCCCCCTTTTGGCATCAGTCAAAAAGACACAGAAAACTAAGCAGTCAAACGCGTCATAACAAGGCAGTCAAGTCAAAAAGTGGTGACAACTAATTCATTTAATGAATTGTGTTGAATAACGGCCTGACAAGAGAGCTTGATGACACTATAAAAAGGGATGATTCCTCTCATTTTACTCATCCAGAGTAATCAAGTAACATCAAAAGAGAAACCCACAATGGAAAGGCAGGTTACCAAGGATGCTTCAGGCTCAAAAGGAGAGAGCAAGAAGGGAGCAGAGCCCTGGCGCTGCGAAGAAAACAGGCTTCGTTATGAGCGAAACAAGCAAGAACTTAGATTGACAGAATCAGAGAGAGAAGAATTGGGCTCTGATCTGGAGGAATTCTTATGGACATACGATGATGATACTTCATACGAAGATTATAGAGCTAAGGTTCAGAAGGCCAAAGAGGAATTGCTCGCAGTTCTTAGGGAGAAGTATAAGAGACTGGATGCAGAGGCTTCTGAGTCTAAGTCTAAATCTAAGTAGAGTTTCACTATCTTATGTAATAAAGATCCTCTTTAGTTATAATAATAAAAATTGTTCCTGCTATAAATTTCTTTCTTTTTGAGCATGTTTCTTTTATATACTCTTGTCAAACGTCAGAGAACCAGTTACCAGACACGCCTCATACGGTATTGTTGCCCCGCTTATAAACAGGCTATAATACTAAGAAGCTATTTCACGAGTAAACAGGAATACTGATGTGGGGGAACCTTAGGTTTTCAAAATCCTATATAAGTTTAAAAACAAGATGTTCTCCAACATCTTACACTAGGTTCAGAATCCACAAGAGTATCAGACATTATCAGAGTATATGATTTTCATTTTGAAAAACAAAATAAAATAAACAAACAATCAAACAAACAAACAAAATACACAAGAAAGGATAATCAAACTTTAATTAAAGAACAGAAAAAAAAATTCAAATATTACATAAGAACCAAAGTCAAAATAAAACAAGACAAGTGCTCAAATATGGGTTTAGGGCTTCTTAATATCTGATATGGCCTTAAGAAGAGTTTGCATCATGGCATCCATTCTTCTGTGAGTAGCTTCCTCAGATGCAGCAATAGCAGATGTCAAGTCAGATCTCAAATCAATTCTGAGTACATCTATCTCATCCTTTATGTCTTCAGCCAACTCAGATTTTATGTTGTCTAAGGCACTTTGAACAGCAGGAGGAATAGGAGTTGATGGAGAGCCTGGTTCAAATTTTGGAGAAGCAGGAGGAGTTGTGTCAATTATAGGAGTTTTTCCCTTATCAGAAGCTTCACCAACTTGGTTCTGATCAGACATCTCAATGTCTTCTGTAATATGAACAACTTGATCTACCAATAACTTGAGGGCTTCTTCATCAGCAAGCCTCTTACTCTCCACTTCAGCAGCTATCCTAGCCTGCTCAGCTTCAACAAACCTAAGATATGCAACCTCTTCTGAAACCAAAGCATTAGCATTTGCACTAGCAGTTCTGAGACTTTCTTCTATGGCAGTCAGAAGATTCAGTCTGTTTTGGTCTTCCACATGATTGTAAAAAGTGAGTTTTGGAGCACGTGATCTTTCAATACAATCAAACAAATTTCTTACTGCAGCCATTCCTTTACCCTGTATCTTGCTCTTCAGATGAGTACCTAGAATCCTTAAGGATTGACTGAACAAGTACTCCATCTTTCTGACTTCAGAATCAATGTCAGAAGGGAAGACAAGAACTTCTTCATCCATCTGTTTAAATCTCTTGAACCTAAGACTAATAGCATTATTTAATAGCTCAAGATTTGGTTCAGAAGCAGAGTTGAAGAAGGGTTTGGTTGGGTCAAAGGGAATGGTTGGTTCTGGTTTCTTTCTCTTAAGTTCAATGATTTTGATTTTACTTAGGTTAGGTGGAAGTCTTGGTTCATCATCAATATCTATGGCATTTTTCAAGAGCTGCTCTTCTGCTTTAAAGATAAAGTCAGTAAGCTCAGCAAGCTCTTCTTCATCTAAAGGTTTATTGAGTGGACCATAGATAAGTTCTGGAGAAGGTTCAGGGGAAGGTGCAGGAGTGTAAATTTCGGTTGGAGGTGATGGTGGTTGTTGTTCAGGCATGTTGTGAACTGGTGAGTGATGAGGTGATTTTTGTTGTGTTTGTTCTACAGAATGAGCAATTGTTTCATCCTGGACTGGTGTGAATGTGGGTGGATTTTCTTGTGAAATGTTATCAAGGGATGAAGGTGGAGTTTGTATGGTTTGATTAGGTGGTCCTTGGATTGGTGGATCAGCAGTAGTGTTGATAAAAGGAAAGTGAGGTGGTGAATTTGGATTGGAGTGAGTGAATGCATCTCCAGATAGGTGTTGGGTGAGATGGTCAAGGACAGATGGGGTGTTGGCAGGTTGATCAAGAATTGAGGTATCAATAATGATGGGGGGTTCTTCATCAGAAGCGATGTGGATGGGCTTCTTGGTGGTTCTTTTGGTATGTTTCTTCACAGGTTTCTTTTTCTTTTCTTTCACTTTCTCTAATTTATCAAGTTCAGCAATTAACTCAGTAGAGTCAATGCTGGAGTCAGAAAGAGTTTCATCAGATGATGATGATGATGATGATGGTTTAGGATCAGGCAGAACTACACTAATGGGTTTAGTGAAGTCTATGGGAGATGGTTCTTTAGAAGGTTGAGAGGTAGAGGTTTGAGCATTAAAAGTACTATTAGTATTAGGCTTAGAGGTATTACCTTGGAGTGTGTCAGCAGCCTTTCTTTTCATAACTGTCTTTGTTCTTTTAGTGGCTCTGACTGGTTGATCCTCCTCAGCATTAACAGGCCTATCACTCCTTTTCTTTGTTCTCTTTTCCTTCTGAGCAGCTACATCTTTCCCTTCAGCGGCCATTCCTCCAGCACCACTATCTCCTTGTTCAGTCTCATCATCATCAACTTTTTCTTGGTCCTGAGAACCTTCTTCAACTATATCTTGTTCAGTGGTTCTTGGTTGTTTTCTCGACCTTGTGATTTCTTTTGGTCCTTTGAAGATATCCCAGTTTGGGACACTGACAACAAATTTTCTGGGCATCCTTACCCCAGTTTCTCTTCTCACAATCTCCAAAAAATTCTTGATTACCTCCTCATTATCATGTTCTGATATGGTGGGAAACCCATCACACCAGAAGTACTTTTCATATATTGCTTGTAGAGGAGTCTTGACTTTGATGATCTCATCCTTGGTTTTCTTCTTCATGTTTACCAGCACATTAGCATCATACTTAGCAGTATTAAACACTCTAAGCTTTTCTCTTGCACTTAGAATGTCAGTGAGCTTGGTTTGCCTTATGAGTTCTGAAATCAGTCTTGGATGATGAATGTTTGAGGGTGACTTTGCTCTACTCTTGGTTATTGTTAAGCACAAATGTTCAAACAGGGTCTTGGCAAGATTAATTTTCACTTTCTTGTATAAGAACCAGATGAAGTGTTTGTGTTGTATGGAGATGGTGTCCAACCCTCCTTCTCTAGTAACAATAGATGCAAGAAAAACTCTGAAAGCAAAGCCAAACTGGTGCTTCATAAATTTGAGTTTTCCAAAATCTCTATTAGAGCAACCAGGCATGAATAGGTCCTGGTTAATTGCCTCCAGATGCTTGCTCTTTTCGTCATACATATCCACATCTTCTCCTTTATTATCCAATCCCAGCATCTTAGCAATGTGTTCTTGTGTGATCAGAATGTTGATTCCCAGAATGTTTGACCTTATTTCCTTTCCCTTATAAGGTTTCAAACCCAGTTGCTGTCTCGTTTTCCCTTGTAGAGACTTGTTCTTTGCTACTATCTTTCTTACTTCTTCATCAGCACACGCCCTATCAAAGACGGTTGCCTTTTGCCAAAAGTATTTGACAATGTCATAATAGACAAATCCATTCAGCATCTCAAAGTAATTCTTCCATTGTTGGTCGAATAAAAGACTTTGAACATCAATCCCGTTTGCTTTTAGACTCTCAAAGTCCACAAATTTCTCAGTGTTGAAATCAAAAGCATCAGGACCAGCGTCGATTTCATTATCTTTGTAGATGAGTTTTCCTTGAGCCTTAAGGTCGATAATGGGTGGTAAAACAGGATTGAAGGGTTCTTGAACAATCACGGTTGATGATCGTGCAGCCATTGTTTCAGAATATTAAGAAGAAGATAATTTGGGATTTCTGTAAGGTCTAGGGTTGTGTAGGAAGTGATTAAGTGAAAAAGTTGTGCTTTGTGAGTGAAGTGACAATTTATATCAAATAGAATAAACACTCAGAAAATAGGCACAAAGGAGGGAGCGCGAACAGTTTTAAAATTAATTTTAAATTGTATAACTGCATTTTCATCATTAACTGTTCTCTGCCCGTCAGGATCTAGACACGTGTTGAAAAGATTTAAACATAGCTGACACGTGTACAGACAACTGTAGTACACTTACTAGTACTAAACGTTTCGTTTCCGTTTAGTTCAGAGCCAAACTCATTTGTATCTGACACCTCATCAGAACCTGTTACTCTTCAGAACCCGTTTTATTCAGAGCTTCCCAAAGGAGACTCTAAATTATCAGAGGCTCTGAAGGAGCTTCAGATGCTAATTCTATTTTGCATCTCAGAGCTAATTTTCTTCAGAGATAAAGTGCATGTTCAAATTCTTTTTAATAAAGTCAAATCTTTCAATAGCTAAAGGCTTAGTAAATATGTCAGCCCATTGATGTTCAGTATCAATGAATTGAATATCTATTGTGCCTTTTTGAACATGATCTCTTATAAAATGATGTTTTATTTCAATATGTTTAGCTCTGGAATGCAAAATTGGGTTCTTGGATAAATGAATAGCAGCATTATTATCACAATATAGTGGAATACTACTCTCAGCTATATTATAATCCTCTAACTGATATTTCATCCAGAGAAGCTGTGTGCAACATTTAGCAGCTGAGATGTATTCTGCTTCTGCTGTAGACAAAGCAATAGTTGTTTGTCTCTTGCTGGCCCAAGATATGAGATTTTCACCAATAAATTGGCAATTTCCACTAGTGGATTTTCTCTCAATCTTGTCTCCAGCATAGTCAGCATCACAGAATCCAACTAGCTTACTATCTAGGGATTTTTTGTAAAGAAGTCCTAGATTGGTAGTTCCTTTCAGATACCTAAAGATCCTCTTAACAGCAGTTAAGTGTGGTTCTCTAGGATCTGACTGGAATCTTGCACACAAGCATACACTATATAAAATATCAGGTCTAGAAGCTGTTAGGTAGAGTAAAGAACCAATCATACCTCTATATAGCTTCTGATCTACTTTGCTTCCAATTTCTTCCTTGCTTAAACTGCTTGAGGGATGCATGGGTGTTGACATTATCTTACAGTCTTCAAGATTAAACTTCTTCAGAAGTTCTTTTGTATACTTGCTTTGATGAATGTAAGTGCCATCTTTTCCTTGGTTGATTTGGATTCCAAGAAAGAATTTTAGCTCACCCATCATACTCATTTCAAATTCATCCTGCATAAGCTTGGAGAAATTCTTGCAAAGAGAAACATTAGTTGAACCAAAAATTATATCATCCACATAAATTTGAATAATTAAGATGTCTTTCTTAGTTGTCTTTCTGAATAATGTATTGTCAATCTGACCTTTTTGAAATCCATTTTCTAAAAGAAAATTGCTTAGTCTTTCATACCAAGCTCTTGGAGCTTGTTTGAGACCATAGAGTGATTTCTTAAGTTTATAAACATATTCAGGGTTTTTCAAATCCTCAAAACCTGGAGGTTGTTTGACATATACTTCTTCAGAAATGACACCATTTAGAAAGGCACTCTTAACATCCATTTGGTATAAGGTTATTCCATTATTAACTGCATATGATAATAATAACCTGATTGCTTCCAGTCTTGCCACTGGAGCAAATGTTTCAGTGAAGTCAATGCCTTCTTGCTGACTGTAGCCTTGTGCTACTAGTCTAGCTTTGTTTCGTACCACTTCACCTTGTTCATTTAGTTTGTTCCTAAATACCCACTTGGTTCCAATGATGTTCTTGTGTGTTGGTTTTGGTACTAAATCCCACACATCATTTCTTTGAAACTGATTGAGCTCATCTTGCATTGCTACAATCCATCCATCATCAGAAAGGGCTTTATCAACATTCTTAGGTTCTATCATGGATATGAGTCCTAAAAGTGAATCGTGTTGTTGATAATCTGATCTTGTTTTTCTTGGACTTTCTTTGTTTCCAAGAATAAGATCTTCTGGATGAGATGATCTATATTTGAATTTTCTCTTTGGAGCTTCATTAGTTTCAGCACTTGTTTGGGTATTATCTCTTAAGATATCATCATGTTCTTCAGATGCTTCTATTGGAGATGCTTCTTCAGAGGCTTCTTCCAATACTGCGTCTGAAGTTTCATTTGCCTCTGATGCTTTCTCAGGTTCTGAATTGTTATATAGATATGGAATACCTGCATAACTATTATCTTGCTCTGACATTTTATTGTCAGGCTCTTTGTCATCAAACCTAACATGTATAGATTCTTCCACTGTATTGGTTTCAGAATTATACACTCTGTATGCCTTTGAGCGTTCAGAGTAACCTATAAAGATTCCCTTACAAGCTTTGGCATCAAATTTTCTTTTGTAGGCCTTATTGTTCAGAATGTAACAGGTACATCCAAACTGATGAAAATAAGAGATGTTGGGCTTTCTTCCTTTAAATAGTTCATATGTTGTTTTATTCAATATAGGTCTGATATAGATCCTATTTTGAATATAACAAGCTGTGTTCACAGCTTCTGCCCAGAAGTACTTAGCACGTTTTGTCTCATGCATCATGGTTCTTGCCATCTCTTGTAAAGACCTGTTCTTTCTCTCTACAACACCATTTTGCTGTGGTGTTCTAGGAGCTGAGAACTCATGAATAATTCCATGGTCTTCACAATAGGTTGCAAAGGGTTCGTTTTCAAACTCACCCCCATGATCACTTCTGATCTTTAAGATTTTGAGACTTTTCTCATTTTGTACTTGTGTGCAGAAGATGGTAAACACATCATATGCATCATCTTTTACTCTAAGAAATTTAACCCAAGTCCATCTACTGTAATCATCAACAATAACAAGTCCATATTTCTTTCCATTGATTGAGGCTGTACTTACAGGACCAAACAAATCAATGTGAAGCAATTCAAGAGGTCTTGAGGTAGAGACAATGTTTTTAGGTTTAAACGAGGTTTTTGAAATCTTTCCAATCTGACAAGGACCACACAGAGCATCTGAATGATAATTAAGATTGGGTAGACCTTTAACCAAGCTTAGTTTGCTGAGCTTAGAGATTAATCCCCAGTTAGCATGTCCTAAGCGTTGGTGCCAAACCCATTTCTCATCATTCAAAGATAGAAGACAAACTATCTTTTGCTCTGAGAGTTCTGACAGATTGATTTTATAAACATTGCCTTTCCTTAAGCCTCTGAATACTACAGACTCATCAGACTCTCTGATTACAGTACATGCATCTTTATTAAACTTAACAACAAATCCACTATCACAAAATTGGCTAATGCTTAGTAGATTATGTTTGAGGCCATCAACTAACCAAACATCTTTGATAGAGAGAGAAGAATTACCAACTGTACCAGTACCAGTGATCTTCCCTTTTTGGTTTCCTCCAAATCCCACAGTTCCTCCCTCTTTCAGAGTCAGGGTTTGGAACATATGCTTGTCTCCTGTCATATGACGCGAGCAGCCACTGTCCAGGTACCAAGAATGCTGCTCTGGCCTTCTTTGAGTGCAGATCTGCTGCAAAGACAATCTCAGACTTTGGTACCCATACCTTTATGGGTCCTTTAGAGTTAGTCCTTATTACCTTAGATTGTTTTTGTTTATAATGCCTATCAGGAGCTCTAGAGTTATTGAAGCATTTTGAAAAACTTTTAGGCTTTGTATAACTCTTGTGCTTAACTTTAGAATATACCAGAGTTTTGTTTATTTTGACATTGGTCTGAGGTTTGGAGACCTTAGGCTCTGAAGGTTTCAGAGTCTGAGGCTTCTTGGCCTCTGACACAATTATTTTTTCAGGTTCTGGTATAACTATTGCTTCTGATTGGCTTTTAACAAATACAGCCTTAGGTTTTGAATTATCACTTTTAGGGGGTTTAGAAAATAATGGATTATCTTTAAAACGTGAAAATCCAAGACCTTCACCTCTGTTTCTACTAACATGGTATATTAAGGAAGCTATCTTACTTCTCTTCATGCCATTGATAAGAAATTCTTGCAGAGCAAATTCATGCTCTGGAGGAACCTTATCATCATAAACATAATGAGTTTCCATAAATGAGTTTCTACTACTTAGAGACTCATTTTCTTCAACTATTATGTTCATTTTCTCAGTTAGGTTATTGTAAGCCTTTTTCAAGACCTTACATTCACCTGCCTTTTTAGTGAGCATTTTTAAGGCATCTTTAAGAGAATCTACTAATTCAGTTCTAGATAGTTTAGCAATTACCTCTTCCTCATCTTCAGAGTCTGAACCTGCTTCAGAGTCTTCTCTGTCAGAGGTAGTTGCCATCAGTGCTAGATTTGCTTCCTCATCACCGTCTGAGTCTGAGTCTTTGTCAAGATCTTCCCATGTTGCCAGAAAGCTCTTCTTGACTTTACTCTTATATCTTTCCTTGCTAGAGCTTTGCTTTGATGATCTACTTTTGTTTTCTGGACAATCAGCAATGAAATGACCAGGCTTGTTGCATTTGAAACACTTGTTTTGATCTTCCTTCTTGTCTTTAGCAGTACTAAGTCTCTTGGAAGATCCTCCAAATTTGCCTGCATATTTCTTGCTTCGTTTTGCCCATTGTGAAACCTTAGCAGCCATCAGCACCATCTCTTCTTCATCATCAGACCCAACTTCTTGACCCTCTTCAGAAGCCTCATCTTCAGATTCTATAATTTTAGCTTTCAGAGCCTTTGATGAACTTTTAGAGCTTAAGGCTATCCCTTTCATCTTCTTGGTTGATTCATCAGTCATTAGTTCCATCTCATGACTCTTTAATGAACTAATCAAGCTTTCAAGAGATACTGTGTCCAAATCCTTAGACTCTTGAAAAGCAGTCACCTTGGGTCTCCATTTTGGTGGTAGGCTTCTGAGTACCTTTCTCACATGATCAGCTTCAGTATAACTCTTGTCTAATACTTGAAGTCCAGATACAAGAATTTGAAACCGTGAAAACATAGTTTCAATGTCCTCTCCATCCTTCATCTTAAACAGCTCATACTGATGCACCAACAAGTTAGCCTTTGCCTCCTTAACTTGTTTGTTGCCCTCATACTTGGATTTTAAGGAATCCCAAATAGATTTTGCAGTTCTTTTATCTCCAATTTTAAGATACTCATCATGAACATTAGTCATCATTCCTTTTACAGAGTGATGCTTCTTGTACTCTAGCTTTTGAGTAGGTGTAAAGGCTTTCCTGTTCTGAGAGCTGACAACACCTTCTAAGTCCATGTTTTCAAAGTTAACTCCATCTTCTACCATGTCCCATAAATCACAATCAATACTCACGATATAGCTGTACATATTTGTTTTCCAGAAAGGGTAGCTGGTCTCAGTTCCATTGAAGAAAGGAACCTTATCAGATGCCCTTCTTTGACGAGAGTTTGAATCATAGTCAAAAGGAACTTCATTGAGATTCTTCTCAGCAGACATGTTTTTCCTCCTGGATCTTTACTGTTTCACTGTAAGGTGAGTTAGGCAACAGACCTAGCTCTTGATACCAATTGAAGGTGGAAAAACACAAGAAGGGGGGGGGGGGGTTGAATTGTGTTTTAAAAATTAAAACTTTTTACCAAATAAAACTAAGTTTGCAGCGGATGTAATCACAAAAATAAAAGGGGTGCTGAGAGAAAGAAAGAAACACACAAAATTTATCCTGGTTCCTCTCACAAATCGAGAGTACTCCAGTCCCCTTGTTACTAACAAGAGAATTTCACTATAATCTACTTAAGATTACAAATTGCTCAAGCACACTTGCAAGAGACTTCTCAGATGCTCAAGTTTCACTAAACAAGAGACTTCTCAAATGCTCAAGTTAAACTTAACAAGAGACTTCTCAAACAAACTTAAGAATAAGAATGAATGTTAAGGAACACTTGATATACTATCAGAGGTGTTTACAAAATACAACGCAAATTGCTTCAAGACTTTGAATGACAGATAGAACAATAATGTCAGAATGCTTCAGAGCCTTAAATGCAGTAATGGAACAGTGGTCATTTCTTCCATTTGAGTCTTCTATTTATACTTGGAGGAAGATGATGACCGTTGCAGAGAGATTTGTGCCAGCTGGAATTTACTCGTACAATTGTGATAGCTGTAGTTGCCTTCTTTGGCAAAGATATCCAATTCCACTACCTTGCTGTTTGAATTATCACTCATCTATTTTGAGTAATAATAGTACAATAGTACGATCCTCAAATGCGCTCCACTTGTGGATAAGATTAACGTTGTACCAACGAATATTGCTTCCTGTGGACTTGACAGAGCCTTGAAATAGATTGTTCTTCAATCATTGGTTCTGATTATGTCAGTTCTTGAGTGACGTAAATTCTTTTTGCTTCAGATGCTGTTGTCATAGCTTCTTGAGGTCTTTTAGCTTCTGAGTCCTTCAGAGCCTTGTTTTATCCTCAGAGTCACTTTCTTCAGCATTCAAAATTCAAGCTTCTGATGAACAGTGTCGACGTGCTTTCAGAGCTTGTTTTGACTGGCTTCTCTGCTAGTATTCATAGTGCTTCTGAATGAATTTTAACTTATAACTCTGCACACTAGAATAATCATTAGTAATTCCAATTGCAATTTTAATACTTTGTTATCATCAAAACTACTTAAAAACTTAGAGGTTCATGTCAGACCCACTTTGTTCCAACAAAGTACTCCCTCCATTCCAAAATAAGTGAGTTATTTTGACTATATCCACTATTCACATATCTTGCTTTGACCCTATTTTTTATACTAATAAATAAAACAAATATTAATATATTAGATGTTGGATTCATCTCGATGAATATTTTCAAAATATCATATTTTTATAATTTTACGGAGTAACTATTATACAATTAAAAATATTAATCGTCCAAATTATGAATTGACATGCGTGATGCGGTCAACTGACTCACTCATTGTGGGACAGAAGGAGTATTAAATAAAATAATCATTCTGGTTCAATATAGTGGAATGGAAAAAACTCTCATGTTACGGCGATAAAAAATTCAAATAATAACGGATAAATGTGTCTATATTTAGTGCAAATATGATAATATCTCAAATATGATTATCTCCGATGTACAAAATCACTATAAAAAAATAGTTTTTATGGCATATGGCAACCTTATGCGGATAAATGTGTCTAGTTGATATGGCATATGGCAACCTTATGCGGAATTTTTATTGGCTAAAAACAATAGTTTTTTAATCGAGTCTTCTTCAAAAGAAAGTACTCCCTCCATCTTAAAATGAGTGAGTCATTTTGACTACATCCACTATTCACATATCTTGTTTTGACTCTATTTTTTTACTAATAAATAAAACAAATATTAGTATATAAGATGTTGGATTCATTTCGATGAGTATTTTCAAAATATCATATTTTTATAATTTCAACTATTATACAATTAAAAATATTAATCGTCCAAATTATGAATTGACATATGTGATGCGGTCAACTGACTCACTCATTATGGGACAAAAGGAGTATTAAATAAAATAATCATTCTGGTTCAATATAGTGGAATGGAAAAAACTCTCATGTTATGGCGATAAAAAATTCAAATAATAACGGATAAATGTGTCTATATTTAGTGCAAATATGATAATATCTCAAATATTATTATCTCCGATGTACAAAATCACTAGAAAAAAAATAGCGGCATAGGCTCTGTTTGACAAGATACATAAACTAGCTTATAAGTTCATTTGGTTAAAAAAAAACTCTATTTGGTAACTGTTTTTCAAAAAAAGTTTATAGCTTATTTTACTAACTTATAGCTTATTTTTCAAACACTATTTCAAGTAGCTTATGAGCTTATAGCTTATCATTTTTTTTCCAATTTTACGTCTATCATCTTACTCGAAAAAAAATAAAAAATTAATTTATATGTTTTTTAATGCATTCATACTTATAAGCTAGTTCAACCGCTAATTTTACCAAATACTACAAATTCATTCAGCTAGCTTATTCGCTATAAGCTAAAAACTAACTTATAAGCTATCCGCTATAAACTAGATTATGATCAGCTATCTGCTATTTTTTACCAAACAAAGTCATAAGCTTTTAAATAGAGAAAATTACTTTTGCCACCCTACAATTTTTAACGCGCGCAAAATACCCTTGTCTGCAACTTAAGTAACGGAATCCATCTGTCACTTAAGTGGCGGATGTATAAAATAAATTGATTTTTCCAACGACTTAGAAATTACTCCTTACAGATACAACCTACCTGAAATTTTAAAGTTTCAACATCCGCTACTTAGGTAGTGGACGACCAATTGAGAGATAAAAAATTCATATCGACTAGTCACCGTGGCCAATCATCCTGGGGGTAACTAAAATGCAATTGCTTCGAAGCTTTTACCCCATAACACTGGCCACTACGTCTATAATTGACCACAAACTATAAGCCTCTTAATGCCTACATTAAACCAATTTGAGAGAAGAAATGAGAATGAGATGAAATGAAAAAAAAAATGGTTCCAATTTATAGATTTCTTGCTTGATTCCCATTGGCTTAAACAAAGTAACGTAGCAATCAATGTAAAACCATTGTCCTTGACTATTGACTGCTACCAAAAACCACAAAAGTTCTGACCACCGTTCGTCCGCTACTTACGCAACGGATACGTCTATGTGCCGTTGGTATATTCCACGACTTAAGTAGCGGACGACTTCAGAACCAAACATTTCTTCTTCTTCACCAACTCTTTACAAACCCTCCAAAAAAAACCATTTGCATGAAAAAGGTGTTTCCAACACACACTCAAAGCATCAAAGACCTCAAAAGACATCCTACTGAGCTGAATGCAAAAGTAATGTTCATCTAAAACTTTCCCCATTCAATTTCGTTTTGATTTCGTTGAAATCACGTCAAATGAACAGTAGACTGGTTTCGTCCGTTGCTTAAGTAGCGGAATGCAGTGGTATTGGCTTGAGACTTGGGAGTGTGCTCCTCTTAAGGTCTCAGGTTCGATCCTCTCTAGTGCCAATTTAGGTGGGTTAATTTAGCTTCTTCAAAAAAAAAAGTAGCGGAATGCAGTCCGCTACCTAAGTAGCGGATTAATCTGTTACAGAAATGAAAAACTGACTGCATTTATTGTTTAATTGTTTTAGTTATGGATCAACCATGCAAGTACTTCATTGGTTATTGTGAAGTTTTCTAAGGCCGAGGATAAGGGCGATGGGCAACCGAGCAACAAATTGATGGTTGTTGAACCCGCGGTTGATTATCGTCCACAATTCACCACAGATAGAAAGTTTTCAACACGACAACAAATGCAAGATTGAGTTTGTGGCCAAGCGAAGTAGTTAGGCTTTGCTGCGGTGGTTGCAAAGTCTGACAACAGAACTAACAAAAGAAGACCTTTAATTTATTGTGATAGGTTGTCAAAGAGGTGACATTTGTAACAGCCCGGGCCTTCGGCGATCCCGACACTGCTACCTCACGATCTTCTCCAACCCCCTTCACTATTGGAGTTTTTGCCTTCCGTGGGAATCGAACCATGTACCATGGGGATAAGTACATGTTCAATCCATTCCCACTACCAATTGTAACAGCCCGGGCTGTTACAACATTCATAGAGCTAACAAAAGAAATACAAATAAGTTTCTTACAAATAGAATAAAAAAATGTGACGTCACATTTGATGGGGACTAAAACTTACTGAAATTTTTTATATGGGCTAAAAGAGAAATTTGAGATATTTATAGGAACCAATTTTTTTTAACTCATATAATAATAAAATAATCACAAATTTAAATTAATAATTTCTTTAAAAAAAAAAGTACAATATGATTTGATACAAACAATTACAACACTAATGGAATATATTCGTCATTGATATATAAAGAGTTGAGATCACCTCCATTTAGAAATAATGTATTTATCACGGGTCATGTATTTATCATTGATAATTACAAACAAACACATTTATTAGAAATAATGTAAGTCATGCTTTCACTAAATTAGAAATAGTATAGGTTATACTTTCACTAAAAATATATTTGATTTGCCTCAATGTATATTTTATTAATCTTTTTTTAGAGCACTTCACTCTTACTCTTATAATTTGTTTCAATTAAGATTGCTATAACATGACCGCTCATAGTTTATATAGCATTTTTCCAATATATCTTTGTATAAAATTTAGGATTTAACAATATGCAACTACTTAAATAAAATTGCAGTTGTATAAATTTATAAATTACAAATAATTTTTTCATCAAGCTGTAACTTTGAAAATTGGTAACTAAAAACATATAAACGCGTAACGTTACGAGGATGGGTCTACTACTAGTTTTTTTTTTTTAGCCAAAGGAAAATATAGATATATAAAATAAAAGGAGAACAAACAAGCTGAGGGGACATTAACCTGACCCAGCAACCACACAAAAGTGTAAATCCAACCCTAAAAGGGTAATACAACAATAATATACTTACACATAAGTGGTAAAATAAAGACAACCGGACAAGTCCAGTGGAGGAGCCAAATGCGTAGCAAGCAAATACACATCAAAAACACAACCTAACAAATCCAACGCGGGATCCGAAATCAGATTGCAAAATAAAGATGAAATGTAAATTATAGCGAGCATTCAAAGAAACTAGAGACAATCTTGAAAGAATTCAAAGATATCTCTTGAGGCACGGCGAGAGAATCTGACCGCCAACACGGTAACAGAAACCAACAACCGACAACAAGCTGAAACAGAGGCACAACAAGTAAAATGGCCATTTTTAGCCAAATCCGAACCAAGCGATGGAAACAGATACAGACCCACCAGAACCAAACTGATGTAGCGGAAACGGCGCGATAAGGGCAACCACCAGTCCACCGACAAAGTAGAACTAACAGTAGCAAAAACCACAGCCGTGTAGAACCATATCCAGATCAACAAATCTAGATTGAAATTGAACTAGAGAACACCGTCTGAGCCTGACCACAACAGTCCCTATACAACATCAACCATGGAGGAAGCAGCCGCGCCGGAGAACAGATGAAACAGAACCTTCTTCGCCAAAACGCAATTAGAGAAGAAAACGACCACCGCGACAAGCACCGATGGCAGTTTCTAAACCCGCAACGTGTTTTGAGAACCAACAACCCGCAATGAATCACCAGAAAGCTATGAGACCTGTTGACTATTTGATGTTGGCTGCATTTTGGTAAAACAATATGTAGGCAGGATGTGGGATGTAATGTTACAACATCATGACCTGACGAGAGCGCGCCAGCTGGCGGCAGCATTTAATGCGCGCAGGTTTTATTTTTAGAGAAGATCTTTTCTCTTATATATCAGTTCTTGGCTTGTGAATCAAGGAAGTTTTATTTCCTAAACAGGTCTTCTGCTCAGAGATTGTTTTGGGAATTATTGTGAAGAATTATATTTTCTAAACGTATCTTTTTAAGATATGGTTTTATTTTATATTTGTGAGCTGGATCTTTCTCATGGGCAAAGCTACTGAAGCCCAAATTTAACCAGCTATATATTGAAGAATCAAAACCTAATTTAGGCAGTTGTTCAAGCGTTATTGTTGAGTCTAGCCGTATTAGGATTCGTGTGTGTGCTTGTGTTTTGTGAGCCTTTCTTGTGTCACCTTGATACAAGTTTAGGACTGTGTGTTCATTGAGTTGTAATTGCAATTGTCTCTGAAGCTTTGAAGCAAAGAGATAGTTGTTGTGTGTGTGTCCTCTCCAAAGCTTTTAAGCAAGGAGTTTGGATCTTAGTGCTTGTGTATTGCTCGAAGCCTTAGGTAAGAGTGATCTAGTGTTTAGGAGAGTGTCTCCACCATAGTGAGTTGAATCAACAACAGTGCTGTCTGTACTGTTGATATTAAGGAGTGAGTTGGGAACTCATACCTAGGAGTTCCTAGGTAGAAGGACATAAGGATAGTTGCTAGGTGATAAGTTGTAAACGAGGAGTTTTCTGTAAGACTTTGAACTAGGACTATTAGTGGATTTCCTCCTGGATTGGTATCCCCTAGAGTAGGTTGCTGTTTGCGCTGAACTGGGTTAACAAATCACTGTGTGTTTGTTTAATTCTGCACTATTTACTATTTGCATTATTTGTTCATTAAAGCGGATAACAGTGTTGTAACGTTGTGTACAACATCGTGTACTGGTGTGCCAGTTTTTCAATTGGCATCAGAGCAGGCACCCTGCCTGTTTAGGGTGAGATTCAGGAAGTTTTAACTGGCAAAATGGACAAAGAAGGAGGATTCGTGAACAGACCCCCAATGCTGACTGGTTCCAATTATGATCATTGGAAGCCAAAGATGATTGCATTCCTGAAGTCCATTGACAGTAGGACTTGGAAGGCAGTTTTGAAAGGTTGGGATCATCCTTTAATTGTGACCAAAGAAGGTACTTCCACTGGTGAACTAAAACCAGAGGCAGATTGGACAAAGGAAGAAGATGAAGCAGCTCTCAGCAACAATAAGGCAGTAAATGCTCTCTTCAATGGAGTGGATACAAATATGTTCAAGCTCATCAAAAAATGTCTATCTGCAAAGGAAGCTTGGGAGATATTGATGACATGCTATGAAGGCACCTCTAAGGTAAAGATGTCAAAACTTCAAATACTTACTACCAAATTTGAAAATCTGAGAATGAAAGAGGAGGAAAGTATTCAAGATTTTCACATGAGTTTGGTTGACATTGCTAATGCCTTCGAGGCTCTGGGTGAGAAAGTATCTGATGAGAAGCTGTCAAGAAAGATGCTCAGGTCACTTCCAAAAAGGTTTGACATGAAAGTGACTGCCATTGAGGAAGCTCAGGATATAGCTAACATGAAGGTAGATGAACTAGTTGGCTCTCTTCAGACATTTGAATTGACCCTTAATGAACGAGGAGATAAAAAGAGCAAAAGTGTGGCTTTTATCTCAAATGATGATGAAGAGGAATCCCAGACTGTTGTTGAAGGAGATGAGAGTATTTCTGATGCTCTTGCTCTAATTGGAAAACAATTTGGAAGAGTTCTAAGGCGGGTTGACAGGAGAGCCAGGCAGAATGGGCAGAACATTAGATTCGACATCAACAAACCGCAAAGCAATGTCAAGAAAACTAGACCTGAGGAGAAAAGTGGACCAGTCAAAGAAGTACAATGTCATGAATGTGAAGGATATGGACATGTCAGAACTGAATGTGCAACCTTCCTGAAGAAACAAAAGAAAGGCTTGTTTGTTTCATGGTCTGATGAAGATTTTGAAGAAGGAGAGGAATCTGCTAGACATGTTTCTGCTATGACTGGGGTTTGTGATACTGTGGCTGATTCAGATGATGATGTGGAGGTAGTTTATGAAGAGCATTCTGATGATGAGGAGAATGACACCTATGAGGAATTACTTGGTCTCTACAATGATCTTCTTGTTCGCTATAAAGAGGTATGTAGAATCCTGGAGAAACAGAAGAAGACTATAAATCAACTTCATACAGAAAAAGATCTCCAAATTGGCCAAGTACTGAAAGTTGAGAAGGAGCTAACTCAAGCAAATGCAGACATGGAAGAGTTGAAGAAAAGAGTCAATCAACTGAACTGTGGAGCTAACTTACTTGAGGAAATCTTAGATGGTGTCCCTAGTACTAGAATGAAAGCTATAGGATACAACTACACTGCTCTCAACCAACATCAACAGGACAAGAACACCAAATTCCTTCCAGCTGATGAGGTAATTAATCCATACACTGGGGAAAAGATGTTACAACCTCCTGCACCACATCCTAAAATCTATCCAAATGTTAAGCTTGGACAAGGTCCCAGGACTTCTGCTAACCATCGTCGTGCCCCAGGACACCATGGTCATTCAAGAAAATGGTTTTGTCATCATTGTGGAATGAAGGGCCACATAAGGCCTTTTTGCTACAAATTGTATGGATATCCAAGACATTGGCAACAGCCAAAAACTGCTCCTAGAGAGGAACCTGTCAGAAAGGTGTGGCAACCAAAAGCTGAGAACAAAGGGCTGATTGCACATACATCCCTCAGAGCATCATCCAGAGAAGACTGGTATTTCGATAGTGGCTGTTCTAGACATATGACAGGGGTAGAGACATATCTGAAGGACTTAAAAGGGTATGCTTCTAGTTCTGTAACTTTTGGGGATGGAGCCAAAGGTGAAATTCTGGGGATAGGCAAACTTGTCAACAAAGAGTTGCCTAACTTAGAAAATGTGTTGCTTGTAAAGGGACTCACTGCAAATCTGATCAGTATAAGCCAACTGTGTAATCAAGGATTGAGGGTGAACTTTACAAAAGAAGAATGTCTTGTTAGCAATGATCAAGGAGAAATTCTGATGAGAGGTGGCAGATCCAAAGATAATTGCTACTTGTGGGTATCTCATGAAGAAGTACAACAAAGAAAATGTCTACTTGGTAAAGAAGATGAAGTTCAACTGTGGCACCAGAAACTTGGTCATCTAAGCCTAAGTGGAATGAAGAAAGTTGTTACTGCTGAAGCTATCAGAGGGCTTCCCAAACTAAAAATCACTGAGGGAAGTATATGTGGAAAATGTCATATTGGAAAACAAACCAGGATGTCGCATCCAATGTTGGAACATCAAGAACTCTAGAACTTCTACACATGGACCTCATGGGGCCTATGCAAGTTGAAAGCTTAGGAGGAAAGAGGTATGCATTTGTGGTAGTGGATGATTTCTCCAGGTACACCTGGGTGAATTTTATTAGAGACAAATCTGACTCATTTGACATTTTCAAGACTCTATCCACTCAAGTTCAAAGAGAAAAGAACTGTGGAATTGTGAGAATCAGAAGTGACCATGGAAGAGAGTTTGAGAATGAAAAATTCAGTGAGTACTGTGCTAGTGAAGGAATTAGGCATGAGTTCTCATCACCCATAACCCCTCAACAAAATGGTGTGGTGGAAAGAAAGAACAGGACCATTCAGGAATCAGCTAGAGTGATGTTACATGCAAAATCCTTACCCTACCATTTCTGGGCTGAAGCTATGAATACAGCCTGCTACATACACAACAGGGTGACTATAAGAAAGGGGACATCTGCTACTCTATATGAGCTATGGAGGGAAAGAAAACCAACAGTCAAGCATTTTCATGTCTTTGGTAGCAAGTGTTATATCCTGGCAGACAGAGAGCAAAGAAGGAAACTTGATCCCAAGAGTGATGAAGGGATCTTTCTTGGATACTCTACCAACAGCAGAGCTTACAGAGTATACAACTCAAGAACAAAGGTTGTTATGGAATCCTACAATGTGGTAGTAAATGATGTAGAGACTGAGAAGGTTGACAATGTGGAATACGATGTTGGAACATCAGGTCCTGTCCTAGAAGAGCATGATCTAGAAGAACAATCTGATGATAAACAAGAAGAGAATATTGAGAATACTGCATGTGACACCACTAATCAACCCACTCAGAACAAAGGACCATCTGTGAGGGTCCAGAAGAATCACCCCTTGGAGCTAGTCATTGGAAATCCTGAACAAGGAATCACCACTAGAAGATCCAATGATGTGATAGCAAATTCCTGTTTTGTTTCCATGTTTGAACCAAAAAATGTGAAAGAAGCCCTCACTGATGAATTCTGGATTGAGGCTATGCAAGAGGAATTGAATCAATTCAAGAGAAGTGAAGTGTGGGATCTGGTTCCAAGACCTGATAAAGTAAATGTCATAGGTACAAAATGGATCTTTAAAAATAAATCTGATGAAAAAGGGGTCATTACCAGAAACAAGGCTAGGTTGGTTGCCCAAGGCTACACTCAAGTAGAAGGGCTTGATTTTGAGGAGACTTTTGCCCCTGTAGCTAGATTGGAATCAATTAGACTACTATTGGGTGTTGCTTGCATCCTAAAATTTAGACTCTATCAAATGGATGTAAAGAGTGCGTTTCTGAATGGCTATCTTCATGAAGAGGTCTATGTGGAACAACCAAAAGGATTCACTGATCCTGTGTATCCTAATCATGTCTACAAACTCAAGAAGGCTCTCTATGGCCTAAAACAGGCGCCTAGGGCCTGGTATGAAAGACTTACTCAATTCCTAGTAGGTCAAGGCTATAGAAAGCGTGGATCTGATCAAACCTTGTTTGTAAAGCAAGTGAAAGGAAAGTTCATGATTGCACAAATTTATGTGGATGATATTGTCTTTGGCGGAATGTCGAATACGATGGTACAACATTTTGTTCAACAAATGCAATCAGAATTTGAAATGAGTTTGGTGGGAGAATTGACATACTTCTTGGGTCTACAGATCAAGCAAATGGAGGATACAATCTTCATCTGTCAAAGCAAGTATGCTAGAAATATTGTCAGGAAGTTTGGTATGGATAATTCTTCTCACAAAAGGACTCCTAGGGATGTCAACGGGGCAGGGAATGTGCGGAGGAAGTTATCCCCGTTCCCCGCCCCGAACTGCTTTCGAGGGAATTTTTGCCTCCATCCCCGTCCCGACGGGGGAATATTTATCCCCATCCCCATCCCCACAGATCTCCACGGTTCCCGCGGGGATCCACGGATATCGAATATTAACAAAAAATTATATTTTTTTGTCAAAATTATGATAGTAAATATGACGTTATTTTTTCTTTTTTTATTTAAAAAATACAAATATTTTGCATCTTTATTTTTATTTTTAAAAAAGAAACAACACATAATTCATTCATAAGCAAAAACAAATGCAAAAGCATTTGACTACTAATAATCATCAAAAATCGATAGCCAAAATCTTATAGCAAAATATGCATAATCATACAAAAACTCATAACTATAATATCTCATAATACATAGCAAAATAGATAATTAAAATTGTCAAATGTATATGAAACTCATAACTATAATATCGCATAATACATAGCAAAATAGATACTATAATATCCCATAATATATAATAGTTAAGTATATGGGCGGATTCGGGGAATCCGTGGGGACGGATGTGCCTTCCCCGATCCCCGCCCCGAATTTCCAACGGGGGAGATTTTGCCTCCATCCCCGTCCCCACGGGGGAAAAATCCCCATTTTCGGAGCTCCGAACGGGGCAATCTCCGCGGAGATCCCCACTAACGGATGCAAATTGACATCTCTAAGGACTCCTGCTCCAACTCATCTGAAGCTAACCAAGGATGAACAAGGTGTGGGTGTAGACCAAAGTTTGTATAGAAGCATGATAGGCAGTCTATTGTACTTGACTGCTAGTAGACCAGATATCACCTTTGCTGTAGGGGTTTGTGCTAGGTACCAGTCAGAACCAAAGGTAAGCCATCTCAATCAAGTCAAGAGGATTTTGAAATATGTCAATGGTACATATGATTATGGCATGATGTATTCACATTGTGAAGATACAAACTTGTGTGGATATTGTGATGCTGATTGGGCTGGTAGTGCTGATGATAGGAAAAGCACATCTGGTGGGTGCTTCTTCCTAGGAAGTAACCTTATATCTTGGTTCAGCAAGAAGCAAAACTGTGTGGCCCTGTCTACAGCTGAGGCAGAATATGTAGCTGCTGGAAGTAGTTGTACTCAACTTGTTTGGATGAAGCAGATGCTAAAGGAATATGATGTGGAACAAGATGTTATAACATTGTACTGTGACAATTTGAGCGCCATAAATATCTCAAAAAATCCTGTTCAACACAGCAAAACCAAACACATTGATATTCGTCATCACTTCATCAGAGATCTAGTGGAAAATAAAGTTGTGACACTGGAGCATGTAGGAACTAAGGAGCAAGTGGCTGACATCTTCACCAAAGCACTTGATGCAGTTCAATTTGAAAACTTGAGGGGCAAATTAGGGATTTGTCTATTTGAAGATCTGTAGCAATTACAGTTATTAGGAGGGAGACATGCAGCAGTTATTATTCTCTCTCCAATCCGTGTGCTGCATGATAAACAAGGTAATCATGTTCCTTACACTCCTATAAACACGCCACCTATCTCTAGTGGTTATTTCCTTACCAAATCAACTTTCAAATATTTTCCTTCTAAATTTCACCATCTCCCTAACCTCTCAAACCGTTCCAATTCTCAGAACCTCTACATTCAAACTTACTCCATCAAAAAAAAAAAAACCTCAATCATGTCTCAATCACCAAACACCATCTCTCCCATGAACTCCACCGATTCACCAAACTCATCACCTATCAATGCTACCCCCATCACCACCGTTCATCCCTCATTCGCATCTGCTCTCAACCCAAAACCAAAGAAAACCACCGCAAAGAGGACTTCTACTTCCAAAGTTCCAAAATCAAAGAAGAAATCTAAGACTTCTTCGTCCTCTGTTTCGAAGAAATCAACAAAAGCCAAATCATCAAAATCGAAGCCGATCCACACCATGCAAGAGCTGTATGTGAATGATCTTACTAAAGGGAATGCGGAATCGAATGTTGAAGCGTCCAACAATGATGCTTCTGATTTGAATGTTAAAGAAGGTAACTCTGATTTTGTTGTTGAAACCCTAGAAAACCAAAAAGGGGTAACAGGTGACAATACTGTTGTGACTGAAGCCGTTGGTGGAGGAATTGTTCAGGATTCGCCTGATGCTGAAGAAACAATGAACAATCAAGTTGTGGAGGAAGTTCTGAACTCCTTGAAGGATACCATTCCAACATCCAATGTTGTGCCGGATGTTGAAACATCCTTGGCACAGGATGAACCAACTCCTGATATAGTTGGTAATGCTGTTAATAATGCAGAACAGGTTGATGAAGGACCTGCTACTGATGAGATTGTGGTTCCACAGACTGAAAAGGAACCTGTTACTGATGAGGAGGAAGATACAGATATACTTTCTACTGACAATGCTATGTCAGTAGATGATGATGTGGTTGATGTGGATGCTATGGAGGATCTGGAGCAAACAGTTAGTGAAGTGGCTAGTGGTAGCATTGCAAGAAGGTTAAGGAACAAAAAAGGGAAAGCTGCTGATGTGGTAACTGAGGTTGTGCCTAAGGCAACCCCATCCAAGAAGAAAAAGATGATTGGCCCTAGCAGAAAGCCTAGCAAAATTGAAATTGCTATTGAAAAGAAGAAGAAGGGTGGAAAAAGAAAACAAGCTGAAGTTGGAGATTCTGACTATGAAGTGGAAGTGGATGTGCCACACATTGTATCCAACATTGTGTCTCCTTCAAAGAAGAAAAGTCAGAAGAAATTTCGCAGAGCTGCTATTCCTGATCTTGATGTGGTACATGATGTGCCAAACATTGTGTCTACAGGAAAGAAGAAGATTGGAGGAAAGATCATTCCTCAAAATGTTCCTGATGTCCCCATGGACGATATATCATTCCATTTCATTGAGAGTGCTCAGAAGTGGAAGTTTGTTGCTAATAGAAGGCTTGCTCTGGAGAGGGAATTGAGTGATGAAGCCTTGGAGCAAAAGGAGATCATTGCTCTCATTGAGAAGGCAGGATTGATGAAGACTGTGTCTGGAATTGGTGACTGTTATGAGAAATTGGTCAAGGAATTCTTGGTCAATATCCCTGAAGATTGTGACAACCCTCTGAGCAAAGAACACCACAAGGTGTATGTAAGAGGTAAATGTGTTATGTTCTCGCCTGCTATTATCAACAAGACTCTAGGTAACAAGGAAGATGGGTATGCTGAGATGGAGATCACCAACAACAATATCTGCAAAACCATCACTGCTAATCAGGTCAAAATTTGGCCCTCAAGAGGTAAAGTCCCTTCTGTCATGCTTTCAGTGAAATATGCCATCCTTAATTGTAACACCCCGAATTTTCAAAGACCAAAAAGGGCATTTAATTTTGTTTTTTTTTTTCAACTAACACTCAGAGTGCGCATAGAATATTTTTCAATGAGCCGGCATTCAAATATACAAAAAGACTCATTACCATAAGGTGCTCCGACAAGCAAAGTGTATTCCTGAATAATTACAATCCAAGTCTAAGTATTCAAATACTTACAACCAAACAAGTTAGAACCCTATGCTAACCAAAAAGCACGGTGTACAACCCACACCGGCGCATAGTCTAACTAAGCTAAAACTCCAGCCACTCACTGGGGCCTGGAACAGCCACCGTCGTCGCCACGACCTAACCCATCATCTGGGTGGGATGAGCCCGCAAATGAAAGAAAGGGTCACCACAAAATAAAAAGTATGTGTATATATAACCGGTGCGAGAGAGGATACAATTACCAAATATACAAATACCAACATAGAAAGCTCTTTAAACACATAGCCATTCCCACCAACGGGTTCATATTTATAATGCACACCAAGCCTATCAATGCAGACTCTAAAATGATTGTGATCACCCTAGCTGGGTCTTTTTCACATGCATGGATTCCCACCAACGGGTTCATATAAACCAATGCACACATGCATGAATTCCCACACTCGTAGGTCCAATCCCAACTAACAAACCAATACAAAACCCGTAGCCCATCACGGTCACTACGAAACCTGATAAAACACCGTAGAACAATAATAAAATCCCGTAGCCCATCTCGGACACTACGAAGATTAGAGTGGACCCAATCTCTGTCAATCACACCCCGTAGCCCATCACGGACACTACGTATTATAAACCACATAAACACCGTGAAACATCAATAAAATCCCGTAGCCCATCACGGACACTACGAAGATTAGAGTGGACTCAATCTCTGTCAATCACACCCCGTAGTCCATCACGGACACTACGTATTATGCCCACTAAAATAAACACCAGTGGACCCAATCTCTGTCAGTCGCACCCCGTAGTCCCCTCTCGCAACTACTTACTAACAATGCATGAACATACGATCTTCAAATCTATGCTAATGCAACACGTACATATATTGTCACAATCATATGTACAACCCACACAAACATACATATATATCTAATCATATGTATTTCAACGCACGTATTGTAAACACTTTCTCATTACGAGAATACATCACAAAGACATGCCAAACACACCAACAATTGCATAAACAGCAAAACCAAGCATGTCAAACCGTTTTAAAAGACGGAAATAAAGTGGAGCCCTTACCTTAGCAAGCTTCCGTTACTTTCTCTCGTCAAATCTACGATACGCGCTACCTAAAAGTTAAGCAGCGTACAATCAATAAAATATTCCTCGTTTATCCTATCGAAACGAAACTTGCTCTCAAAGCTCCAGAGGGGTCTAAAGTACTTTCTAACGCTATCCCTCAATGATTTCAGGTTATTCTCATAGTGTTCAAAAATTCACGAAGTTAATTGTACTATTTTTATAACACGAAAATCATTTTGTTTTCAAATCATAAACTAAAACCATTTTGGATTTTTCCACTTCAAGGACTTGTTTCACACACCACAAGACCATTTGAAACACAACTAAAACTTTTCAAAAATATTTTTATGAAAAATCGAAGTTTTCTTGCGTTATAAGTTACACATTTTTTTTTCTTCCTAACAACCTTTCCTATACTCATTTTTCTTCAAAACTAAGATTATCCAACACATACACAATTTTCACACAATTGTGGACTTAGAAAAATTTTGGAATTTCTTCCCCCACACAAGGAAAGGCCACGGCCAAAATTCTTAAAAACACCCTTCTACTCAAAATTTTTCACTTCTAAATGCATGGTAATATCCCATAATACCTAACTAGCACTTATCAAAACGATTTAGAAATTATAGAGTCGAATCGCAAATTTTCGAGAAATCTCAAATAAGGTTTTTCTTAAGGCAAGTGATCATTTTCTTTTCAAAACATCCCATAACCAATCAAACAATTAAACAATGATCATGGGAAGCTATTTGCCTCTAAACAATTTTCGAAATTCGATTCCTCGAACCCTATATGTGTGCCACGGCCATTTGAGGCAAAAGGGCAACCCTACACATTTTTTTTCATTTGAAACCCTAGCCCACATGTGTTAGCTCGTAACGATATTCGATCGTATACCCGACTCTTTTTGAAGCTCGAAATAAATTTTTTTTTTAAATTGTGTTCTTCGTGTCGCTCAAGAACACGAGAATAATTTTTTTCTCATTTTTCGAAACTAATTTCATATTCACCAATCCATTTTGTCACAAAGCTTGAAACTAACTTCAAAAACCAAAATCATACAACACACTCAAAGATATGATCATTTCAAAAATTTTCTTCAAAACCCTTAACCAAAATCTCATGAAAATCTCATCACTCCATGGAAATCAACAATACTAAGCTTAAACATACTAGTTTAACACTCATGAGCAACTCTCATGGAACAAAAGTCATTTATGAACATTTTCTAACAAAAATTTCTCAAGAACATAAACTAAAAATCCAACAAACTCCATGAGTTTGACCAACTAAGAGGAAAGGAGAGGTCTAGTTACCTTAGAGAAGATACTACTTGCAATTCCTATGGTTCCAACAAGCTTGAAATGGATCAATTTGGTGAAGGATTGAAATTTCTCCCAAGGGTTGGAGAAGAAGAAGCTCACGGCCACAACAAGAGAAGAAGAAGTGAATTTGTGATTTTTGTCAAGTCTCCTTATGACCAAAAAGTCATAGACTTGTTGCATGTGGACCATTAGATCAAATAGTGTAAAGTTTCTAAGACTTAATCCTAGCCCTTGGATCAATCCGAGTCTATCTACTTTAGATATTTCCCATAACCTCATACCACGAAATGCACGCTCAGTTCTCGCGCATCGCGACGAACGAAACTCGCAAAAACAGAAAACCTACAGAAAGAACGTCTATCGTTTTTCCATTCCAAAACTTATCGCCGAATCTTTTTCCGCGACTGTAATTTTCTTCCATACCTTAGAAAATTAATCTCAGGACATATCCTAACTCGCGCAGATATATAAAACTTCCACCCGAAATCCTACTGAATTCGGAACCAGTAAAATTTCACAACAGCGGGTAAAATCCTACTCGTTTTTCCAAAAACAAGAATAATCCAAATCTCGTCATTCTGACTTCACAGAAATCTCCTCATACTTAAAAGAGGACCACGACCCGAAAGTCTGTGCCTTTCCAGCGCACGAGCACAAAACAGGCTCCGTTTCAGCAAAAATCTCATTAATGCGACGATACTCACAAAAACAGCTTCACCAAAAACCCTAAAACTTGTAGCCATTACTTATTTTATTCACCAAAAGGTACAGTGGAGTTACGGGTCTTACATTACTACCCTCCAAAAAGAAGTTTCGTCCTCGAAACTAAAGGTAAGAGTAATAACTCAACTAATTAATACCATCACCAACACAACAAAATCCCTCAGGATTAGGTGTAGCCGCACAAACGCTAACACCGGTGAAGCCACACACGCGCTATCACTAACACACAGGCACCATCGTGCCCCAACCGCAACCCTCAACAAGGTCGCCACTCACAATTTTACCGCGCAACCAAGGTTTTCAACCTCTAGTCCTCAAAGATCCTCGTGCCCACACACGAAAATTTCCAAACCACTTCCCTTGCCTCCGTGACATAGCCTAAACCACCATGTTCACACGAAGCAGGGACTGGCTACCCTCCAAAAAGAAACACAGATCTCTCTGTGCATCACCAAAGCTAGCAAAAATTAGTCAGTTCCAGTAAACACGATTCCCGTCCACTATCAACAAGAGATTAAGGATGATCAGTTCCTCAATTTGTCAATAGATAGTCGACAATCATGATGGTGATTTAGACCATCTTTATCCAACTTAAGTGATACTTCATTCTACTTGTGCTCAAGGTCCTCCAAGGCACAAGGGTCCAACAATTCCCTCGAGGTTTTCCCTAATGTTTCCCTCGATCTCTTGCGAATACAAGTCGAAATCGTAAGACACAACGCCCAAAACACGTCGCACCAGCCCTCATGATTACACTCATGAAACATTTGTTGAACACCATTCAACAATAATACAGTGCCACCAAGGCAAGTACCACCAAAACTATTTACGCTCCGAGGAAAGTTGTCTTCTCTATAGAAGAACTTCACTCTTCAACAATATCCACGAGTCCGCAACTCAATGAATACATTAACCGTATGCTCACACACAAATATCGTTACAAACACGACTTACATAATAACATCCCAACCCCCGGTTGGTGATCACAGCTCCTCACAGTCTTGGCAATTTGCCAAACTATACCATCTACTTCTCTTGGATTTCCCTTTATCCAAATCTCCAATTCCCTAGAATCGGTTCATTACACGTTCACATTACTTCCGAAAAGACACCTCGACTAATCTCGCGTGCCTTAAACAAAACGTTTATTCCCGTCGACCGCCATCGTCGGCGCACATCCTCTTTACAACGTATTCTCGTCCTATTCCTGAACTCTCTCTTGAGTTCCTTTCCTTTCACGATTAAATCCTCTTTTACTCAAAAGAGTTGGTCACCCTGACCATTCTTAATCATCCCGACATCACCACTCTCGTCGAGATACCTACCTTCAAGAATAAATCTTAAGGTACCCCCTCACATCACGATTGCCCCACCTTCCGTGGTGACAATATTCAAATTCCTTCACTTACTCAAAACCAACTCTCCTCATTGTAACCACTACAATGAACCAAAGCTCTAATAGCTTCCAACAACTTTGTCATTAGACAATTTCTTATCCTTCTTATTTCCACATACAACACACGCACCGTCATGACATCCATTCAGGTGATGCTTTCAAATCCCTAATATACACGCACAACCATAATTCTCCAAATTATGTGTGAGACAACACCTTTCGCCAATCTCAAATTGACATAAGCCACATCTTCATGTGCTTCTCTCTAATTCCTCATTTTCCTAGACTCAGAAACAGATCTCAACCCTTTCATCTTCATCACTTTTGGAAGATGAACCATCAAGTGAAAAACAACCCAACAATGGAATACCTTTGCTACGAGTTCGGCTAGAAACACCACTAGCCACAAGTATTGTTAACACGTCCCTCCATGACTAACATTCCTCTACGACTAACTCATCGGCGTTATAACTCTACAACCTCCGATTGGGTCCTTCTCATCGATCTACTGGATCTCACACGCTTACCCTAACCCTTAAGGTATCCACCATTCGCACAATCATTATCTAACGACACTAGGTCCACCGACCCTTTACACGCAAAACGCGAAATTCCAAATTGCCACTAACAGTGCAAACATGCTATAACTACTACTAAGTCCTCCACAAAGTAGGAACATTCCAAAACAACCACAGTAACAAAACAAACAAAAGCACACACCAAGATACGCAAAAGTGGGTTGCCCCCAAACAACAACAAACAATGCAGTAAAGTGTTACCTGCAATCTGGCAATCCTCATGCCGCATTCGCCGACGACCCGGCTTTTGGGGCTTTGCAATCTCTCACAAAATGACCCGACTTTTGACAGTTGAAACAAACAGCTCCTGGTCCCCTATTTCCACACTCAACTGCATAATGGCCCTCTTGACCACATCGGTAACAAGTCTGTTTCTCTCCATCCCGACTCCCTCGAGTCCCTTGATTCTCAGAGCGTGCCGGTCCTCTATTATTCTGTGAATGGTTATGAGACTTGTTCACTTGCTTCCTCTTATTCTGACCCGAATTCTGATTCTGACCACTTGAATTACTAGGTCCCCCAGCACTGAAACTCCCTTGGCGGTTCTCCCGCTTTTTCCTCATGTCCTATATCTCTTGGCACTTCTCCACCAAGACTTGAAACTGTCGAATGCCCAACGGCACCACTGCATCTTGCAGCTCATGACTCAAACCATCCTGGAAGCGACGGCACATATAATTCTCATCTACCCCATCCCTAAAGAAGCGGAAGTGACGGGATAGTGATTCAAACCTCTTGGTATAAGCCTCCACATTCATGCCCGCCTGTTTTAGCTGAAGGAATTCCTCCCCATACCTTTCCCTCGCAGTTTCGGGAAAGTACTTGGCTAAAAACCTCCTCTGGAAGTTCTCCCAATTTATTTCCTCATAAATAGCCTCCATTAAAAACCTGGTGTTCTTCCACCAATACTCAGAACTACCCTGCAACTGATAGGTAGCCAAGGTTACCTTTTCTCCTTCCGGGCAATGGATTTCCCCAAAGATCCTCTCTAACGCCTGGAGCCACAGATCAGCAGTATCAGGACCTCCCTCCCCACTAAACTTAGGAGGAGCCTGATGGTTGAAACTTGTGAGAAGTCTAGCTTCAGCAGCAGCGATCTCCCTCTCACGTTTTTCCAAATCCCTCTGCGTCTTCGCATGGGTCTGAGCAGTCATGACTGCCGCCATTGTATTCATGGCATAAGCCAACTGATGAATATCCACATCATTATCCGCCCTAGGGGCTGCAGGTGCCCTTCTCGGAGGCATTCTTTCTTTCCTGCACATACCAACTTCTTTTGGTTAGATCCTTATCCACATATTCTGAGTTTTCCAACCGAAAATCTCACTCAACGGATTACTAACCCATAACCCGACACAGAACAAACACTAGAACTAACTCCACTCTAGTTACGTTCTAAACGACTCAGGACTAACGACTCAAGAGTACACTTTCCCTTTGAAGATTTAAAGCCGAGCTCTGATACCAATTGTAACACCCCGAATTTTCAAAGACCAAAAAGGGCATTTAATTTTGTTTTTTTTTTCAACTAACACTCAGAGTGCGCATAGAATATTTTTCAATGAGCCGGCATTCAAATATACAAAAAGACTCATTACCATAAGGTGCTCCGACAAGCAAAGTGTATTCCTGAATAATTACAATCCAAGTCTAAGTATTCAAATACTTACAACCAAACAAGTTAGAACCCTATGCTAACCAAAAAGCACGGTGTACAACCCACACCGGCGCATAGTCTAACTAAGCTAAAACTCCAGCCACTCACTGGGGCCTGGAACAGCCACCGTCGTCGCCACGACCTAACCCATCATCTGGGTGGGATGAGCCCGCAAATGAAAGAAAGGGTCACCACAAAATAAAAAGTATGTGTATATATAACCAGTGCGAGAGAGGATACAATTACCAAATATACAAATACCAACATAGAAAGCTCTTTAAACACATAGCCATTCCCACCAACGGGTTCATATTTATAATGCACACCAAGCCTATCAATGCAGACTCTAAAATGATTGTGATCACCCTAGCTGGGTCTTTTTCACATGCATGGATTCCCACCAACGGGTTCATATAAACCAATGCACACATGCATGAATTCCCACACTCGTAGGTCCAATCCCAACTAACAAACCAATACAAAACCCGTAGCCCATCACGGTCACTACGAAACCTGATAAAACACCGTAGAACAATAATAAAATCCCGTAGCCCATCTCGGACACTACGAAGATTAGAGTGGACCCAATCTCTGTCAATCACACCCCGTAGCCCATCACGGACACTACGTATTATAAACCACATAAACACCGTGAAACATCAATAAAATCCCGTAGCCCATCACGGACACTACGAAGATTAGAGTGGACTCAATCTCTGTCAATCACACCCCGTAGTCCATCACGGACACTACGTATTATGCCCACTAAAATAAACACCAGTGGACCCAATCTCTGTCAGTCGCACCCCGTAGTCCCCTCTCGCAACTACTTACTAACAATGCATGAACATACGATCTTCAAATCTATGCTAATGCAACACGTACATATATTGTCACAATCATATGTACAACCCACACAAACATACATATATATCTAATCATATGTATTTCAACGCACGTATTGTAAACACTTTCTCATTACGAGAATACATCACAAAGACATGCCAAACACACCAACAATTGCATAAACAGCAAAACCAAGCATGTCAAACCGTTTTAAAAGACGGAAATAAAGTGGAGCCCTTACCTTAGCAAGCTTCCGTTACTTTCTCTCGTCAAATCTACGATACGCGCTACCTAAAAGTTAAGCAGCGTACAATCAATAAAATATTCCTCGTTTATCCTATCGAAACGAAACTTGCTCTCAAAGCTCCAGAGGGGTCTAAAGTACTTTCTAACGCTATCCCTCAATGATTTCAGGTTATTCTCATAGTGTTCAAAAATTCACGAAGTTAATTGTACTATTTTTATAACACGAAAATCATTTTGTTTTCAAATCATAAACTAAAACCATTTTGGATTTTTCCACTTCAAGGACTTGTTTCACACACCACAAGACCATTTGAAACACAACTAAAACTTTTCAAAAATATTTTTATGAAAAATCGAAGTTTTCTTGCGTTATAAGTTACACATTTTTTTTCTTCCTAACAACCTTTCCTATACTCATTTTTATTCAAAACTAAGATTATCCAACACATACACAATTTTCACACAATTGTGGACTTAGAAAAATTTTGGAATTTCTTCCCCCACACAAGGAAAGGCCACGGCCAAAATTCTTAAAAACACCCTTCTACTCAAAATTTTTCACTTCTAAATGCATGGTAATATCCCATAATACCTAACTAGCACTTATCAAAACGATTTAGAAATTATAGAGTCGAATCGCAAATTTTCGAGAAATCTCAAATAAGGTTTTTCTTAAGGCAAGTGATCATTTTCTTTTCAAAACATCCCATAACCAATCAAACAATTAAACAATGATCATGGGAAGCTATTTGCCTCTAAACAATTTTCGAAATTCGATTCCTCGAACCCTATATGTGTGCCACGGCCATTTGAGGCAAAAGGGCAACCCTACACATTTTTTTCATTTGAAACCCTAGCCCACATGTGTTAGCTCGTAACGATATTCGATCGTATACCCGACTCTTTTTGAAGCTCGAAATAATTTTTTTTTTTAAATTGTGTTCTTCGTGTCGCTCAAGAACACGAGAATAATTTTTTTCTCATTTTTCGAAACTAATTTCATATTCACCAATCCATTTTGTCACAAAGCTTGAAACTAACTTCAAAAACCAAAATCATACAACACACTCAAAGATATGATCATTTCAAAAATTTTCTTCAAAACCCTTAACCAAAATCTCATGAAAATCTCATCACTCCATGGAAATCAACAATACTAAGCTTAAACATACTAGTTTAACACTCATGAGCAACTCTCATGGAACAAAAGTCATTTATGAACATTTTCTAACAAAAATTTCTCAAGAACATAAACTAAAAATCCAACAAACTACATGAGTTTGACCAACTAAGAGGAAAGGAGAGGTCTAGTTACCTTAGAGAAGATACTACTTGCAATTCCTATGGTTCCAACAAGCTTGAAATGGATCAATTTGGTGAAGGATTGAAATTTCTCCCAAGGGTTGGAGAAGAAGAAGCTCACGGCCACAACAAGAGAAGAAGAAGTGAATTTGTGATTTTTGTCAAGTCTCCTTATGACCAAAAAGTCATAGTCTTGTTGCATGTGGACCATTAGATCAAATAGTGTAAAGTTTCTAAGACTTAATCCTAGCCCTTGGATCAATCCGAGTCAATCTACTTTAGATATTTCCCATAACCTCATACCACGAAATGCACGCTCAGTTCTCGCGCATCGCGACGAACGAAACTCGCAAAAACAGAAAACCTACAGAAAGAACGTCTATCGTTTTTCCATTCCAAAACTTATCGCCGAATCTTTTTCCGCGACTGTAATTTTCTTCCATACCTTAGAAAATTAATCTCGGGACATATCCTAACTCGCGCAGATATATAAAACTTCCACCCGAAATCCTACTGAATTCGGAACCAGTAAAATTTCACAACAGCGGGTAAAATCCTACTCGTTTTTCCAAAAACAAGAATAATCCAAATCTCGTCATTCTGACTTCACAGAAATCTCCTCATACTTAAAAGAGGACCACGACCCGAAAGTCTGTGCCTTTCCAGCGCACGAGCACAAAACAGGCTCCGTTTCAGCAAAAATCTCATTAATGCGACGATACTCACAAAAACAGCTTCACCAAAAACCCTAAAACTTGTAGCCATTACTTATTTTATTCACCAAAAGGTACAGTGGAGTTACGGGTCTTACATTAATAGGATTGGTACTGCAAATTGGGTTCCTACTACCCACACCTCAGATATAGCTACAGGTTTAGCTAGGTTCATTTATTCTGTTGGTACTGGTACTGAGTTCAACTATGGAGCTCATATTTTTGATGAAACTGTGCAACATGCTAAGTCTTGGGCCATTAGAATGCCTATAGCTTTTCCAACCTTGATATGTAGCATTATTCTGGCACAACACCCTAGTATCTTAACTGCTGATGATGAGGTGAGTAAGAGGGAATCTCCTCTTGACTTTCACCCTAGATTGTTTGAAGGAACACATGCTGCAGATATTGAGATTACAGGTCCTTCTGTTGCTGCTCCTACTGGTTCTGGTTCTATGAGCAGGGAGGAGATGATAGCTTCTTTGGAAGCAGCTTGCAAAGCTCTAGATGAGAAGAAAAAGAGCCTTGAGCAAGTGATTATGGCTCTTAGGCAAGAAGAAGCTGCTGAGCATTCACCACTAGGGCAAAAACTCCACAAGGGGGGTGGAGAAGGCCGTGAGTAACAGTTATGGGGGTGACCCAGGCCTGGGACCACCAGAGAGGTGGGGTCCAGGGCTGTTACAGAAAAAGGCGCCTTTTAATGTAACAGCCCGGCGACCAGCCACACAGATGCTGAAGCCCCGCTGCTCGTTACCAGCTTAATCACTACCCCCCTTGTAGTGTTTTTGCCTCAGTAGTGATTGCATTGAACATGTATTTATCCCCAGGGTGCATGGTTCGAATCACTACGGAGGCAAAAACACTACAAGGGGGGTAGTGATTAAGCTGGTAACGAGCAGCGGGGCTTCAGCATCTGTGTGGCTGGTCGCCGGGCTGTTACAGAGGGTGAGAATGTGCAGGTTGGACAAGAAGGAGGTGATCAAAGTGATGGTGGAGGCACTGAGGAGCTGGAGCTCTCAGATGCTAGTGCTGATTTTTAGTGGTTATATTCCACTTTTGATGTGTACTTTTTTTTAAGTTGTTTATGTTTCTGGCTATAATTCTGGTACTTATGTTCTTCTGTTGGGCTATGCCCTGGATATTTTAAGCACTCCCTAGTGCATTTGGATGTAATAGTACTTAGTACTCTGTGATCTGTGCTGCTACTACTCTATTTTGGCTCCCAAAAGCATCTTTGTCAAATTTGTGGTAAAAAGGGGGAGTAGAAAGTTACAACATTTGTTTCCACATGTTCTCTGGTAGTAGTTTAGTTGTATGTGGTAGCTGGTAGTAGATGTATGGTACTCTGGTAGTGGTAGATGTTCTGTGCTGAAATGATCTGTCATGATATGCCTATGTGTTGGTACCTGATTGATATGCATGATCCTATTTATTAAGCATCATTTCAGGGGGAGTACTATGTATGTGATGCAGGGGGAGATGTTGTATGTGATGTTGGAACATTCTGTTTGTGTCATCCATGCTTATGTTTGTGATCACTTAAGGCGGTGTAGTTTTTTCTGTGCTTCTGCTGTTGTATGCCTCTGATGTGCTCTAAAGATACGACTGAATTCTGATCTAATGTTTTCCATGAAGGAGTAAGGTTGGAAATTATTTTTGAAGATGTGCTACGCTTCTCTTCTTTTGTGTGTTTATGTTGATGTGAAGAAGTGTTAGTGATGTATGTATCTTTGTTGCTTGTCTGTGTGATCCCAAGTTGTTTTAGCCAAAAATTTGCCAAAGGGGGAGTTTGTTGACTATTTGATGTTGGCTGCATTTTGGTAAAACAATATGTAGGCAGGATGTGGGATGTAATGTTACAACATCATGACCTGACGAGAGCGCGCCAGCTGGCGGCAGCATTTAATGCGCGCGGGTTTTATTTTTAGAGAAGATCTTTTCTCTTATATATCAGTTCTTGGCTTGTGAATCAAGGAAGTTTTATTTCCTAAACAGATCTTCTGCTCAGAGATTGTTTTGGGAATTATTGTGAAGAATTATATTTTCTAAACGTATCTTTTTAAGATATGGTTTTATTTTATATTTGTGAGCTGGATCTTTCTCATGGGCAAAGCTACTGAAGCCCAAATTTAACCAGCTATATATTGAAGAATCAAAACCTAATTTAGGCAGTTGTTCAAGCGTTATTGTTGAGTCTAGCCGTATTAGGATTCGTGTGTGTGCTTGTGTTTTGTGAGCCTTTCTTGTGTCACCTTGATACAAGTTTAGGACTGTGTGTTCATTGAGTTGTAATTGCAATTGTCTCTGAAGCTTTGAAGCAAAGAGATAGTTGTTGTGTGTGTGTCCTCTCCAAAGCTTTTAAGCAAGGAGTTTGGATCTTAGTGCTTGTGTATTGCTCGAAGCCTTAGGTAAGAGTGATCTAGTGTTTAGGAGAGTGTCTCCACCATAGTGAGTTGAATCAACAACAGTGCTGTCTGTACTGTTGATATTAAGGAGTGAGTTGGGAACTCATACCTAGGAGTTCCTAGGTAGAAGGACATAAGGATAGTTGCTAGGTGATAAGTTGTAAACGAGGAGTTTGCTGTAAGACTTTGAACTAGGACTATTAGTGGATTTCCTCCTGGATTGGTATCCCCCAGAGTAGGTTGCTGTTTGCGCTGAACTGGGTTAACAAATCACTGTGTGTTTGTTTAAATCTGCACTATTTACTATTTGCATTATTTGTTCATTAAAGCGGATAACAGTGTTGTAACGTTGTGTACAACATCGTGTACTAGTGTGCCAGTTTTTCAAGACCAAACCGGCAGAAAACAGAACGAGTTGTGAAAAGAACTGACAGACAACCGCCGGCGCCGGAGGTGGTGTCTGTTAACCAAATCTGAACCAAAGAATACAAACCCAGACGAACAAAGCCAAGCCTGAACGAAAATCATTTGTACTCCGCGTTACAGATCTGAAAGATGGAGGTGCAGAGGGCCAACGCCGCTCCTTGCACCACCATAAAATAAGGCTACATGATGAAATAAGGGATTTGGATATGGAGGATGAAGAAAGGCGGTTTAAGGTTTTAGAGAGAGACCAGGCGGTTTCTAAAAAAAATTGGATCGATTTCAAATATTTTTATCAGGTCTACTACTAGTTAATATAGAAGTTCCAAGTCTAAATGCAAGTGTGGTAATTTAGACTGCTTCCGCTTTTATATGTTATCATCAAACACACAATAACATGTTTATGTGATATACAAGATAATCAGTACAAGGTAATCAGATTTAAGACAATCAGTGGTTTCAACGTTTAAAATCTTGAAAATTTCTAGGGTAGAAGTGTTTTTTTTTCTTCTCAAAATTCTCATTTACATAACGTCCGCTACTTAAGTATAGATGCTGCACATAATCCGCTACTTAATTGTATATACTTTTATTTTATTTTAATAATCTATAGATTTAGTGAAGCAATTGGGGAATGGAAATAATTACTTCCTTTGGGATGAAAACATATGAAGTTACTATAGTTAAAAGGGTGTCCAATTATGTGTTTTTGTTGAGAGATGTGTTTTCAACGTTGAAGTATGGATACTTTTTAGATTAGGCAGCGTGTCTCAATGTCGAACATGTATTAGTGACCGTGTTTGACACCGACGTTTATAATTACATTAAATTATCTCAATTTATGTTAAAAATTGATTGATGATCAACAAGTGAAAATTTGGATTCTCAAAGGTGAAAATGTTCAATATATAAGAATAGTTATGGGGATGTTATAAAATTAATGAGTAATTTATGCTTTCTAAAAAAAATTGGGATTTTCTTTTTCCATAATTTTTAATAGAGATAATTTAAGTTAAATAAAAATCAAATTGACATAAAATTATTGTTTATAATTTATATACGTTAGTGCAATAGAGAATGCGGATCACACAGACGGGCACAAACCGCTAGTTTAAATAATAAAAACAGTATATCAATGAATAAAATGAAAATTTATAAATACACATAAAGTATATAAAATAAGTAATTAATTAGGTCAAAAAGTGGGTTCAATCCCTACTGTCGGCGATTAATTTTGGCGTTTAATTTCTCTCATAAATACACCACATCACTTCTCTCGTCTCTCCCAAATCCGCCACCCTCAAACAACTGTCTGCTCTATTTCCTCCCAAATCCAAACTATCAAGATGTAGTCGTCCAGTTGGTGGTGCGATGAGCTATCGTGAATCCAACACCACCCTTCCACATCACTTTCAAACCCCCAATTGGGTTCGTGAATCCCCTGGATTCCTTAACCTCTATTGTCGGCGGTCGTTCTCACCACCTCCTTCGTATGTGATTCACGATCTAAGCTTAGGTCGGTTCGATCTGCGTTGGTGTTTTCGTTCAATGTGTTTTGCTAGGTTGGAACTGATGGGTTTTTGCCGTCAGTTTCCTAGTTTTATTTTGAGCCTAGTGGGCGCTGATTTCTGTGATGGGTTTAAGGCTTGTCACTATTTCTTTGTCATTGTTTGTTGTTGGTCAGTGAGTTGTTGGTTAATGAATTTGTTACTGTGTTCGTGGTCGTGTTCATTCTCCGTTTTCAAAATATAGGATTGGTGTTCATAGTTCTTTATGATGCAGGCGTGAACAAGTCTGGTGATGGGTTCCTTAAAAATTAAAGAGGTGATGCACAATATTGGGTCACTACTTGCATCAAGTTCGGTTTGTGGATGGCGGATCTGATCATTGTGTCTCTGATATTTTCAGAGATGTTAAGATCTGCGGGTATCAAGATTTAAGGTTTGTCTCAAGTGTCGTTATTATTCGTATACACTACAAGAAATATCATTTTTGACAGCGACAAATGTCGCTGCCAAAAATGCAAAGTTGCTGCAAAAAGTGTTTTTTGCAGCGAAAAAATTGTTGCTGCATGTCGCTGGCATAAGTTCCGTTGCGAAAAGTTTTGCAAGGACAATTAATGTCGCTGCCATAACTAGTATTTTGCAGCAACAATTAATGTCGCTGACATAACTAATGTTTTTAGCAACAATTAATGTCGCTGGCATAACTAGTGTTATTTGGCAACACAATTATTGTCGATGACACAACTAGTGTTTTTTTGCAACAAAAATTATTGTCGCTGGCATAGTTGGTGTTTTTTGCAACAGCAATTATTGTCGCTGGCAAAAAATATATTTTTCGCAGCGAAAAAGTTATTTTTGTGAACGATCTAAATTATTGTTATATCTTTTATATCTCAACAACAAAATTGTTGTAATAAATTAGACTTTCCAACTATAAATGTAATTATATATTTTTGTTATTTTTTATAAAAATTTAGTATCAACCACTTAATTTAAATTTTCATAATTTAAATTCTTTAACGGAGTTTTGTTTCTTCTTATCTTATTCTTTCTATTTTGCATATTTATTTTTCAACAAACTATAAATAATTCAATTAAAGTATCTACAAACAATATAATTAAAGGATAAAACTTATATATATTACCCTAAATACAATTGTCTTGTTCTCCTATAAAAAAGTGATACATGCTATTTATTCAACTCAAATTTTAATAATCGTTTGTAACTCCGTTAAACCATCCATTCGGTGAACAATAAAAATCTTTTTCCTTCCTTTTGTGATGCATTGTAAAATACTACAACCGTTGAACAATTGGAATATCTCTCACTTGTTTAGTGAATCAAATGCATTCTTTTAGATTTGACTTCCTTCTACAATTTTACCGGATTCTCTCACTCTGCTGCACAACAAGAATTGTGATTTGATTCAAACCTTGACTATTAGACATTAAAGAAACAAAAATAATAATAAATTGACTATATAAAAATTTGAGAATTGAGAGATAACAAGTGGAAGAGATAAGGGATAAAGTTTGTGAACATCTACAACAAGATTAAACCTACAAAGAAACATTGACCTAAGAGGAAACATGACGATCTTGAATCAATCCTCTAGCTATTGAACTTGAAGCAAAAGGGATCTGAAAAATATTAAAAAAATTTAAATTTACTTATGCAATGAAAGTATACGATGAAGCTAACAAACCTGATAGTAGTTTGTCAATGCATTGGTTTGGATCTCAATGTCTCTTTAACTAAGTAATTGTGTGTGGTTACTATGAATGTTAATTTGACTTAAATATCTTTAACTATGTTTTGTTTTTTCTTATCTTTTTATTTCTATTTTGCATATATCTCTCAACAAACTATAAATAATTCAATTAAAGTATATCTACTAACAATTTATTAAACGGAACTACCGTAAAAAAACTTAATTCGTCCTTATCAAGTATAATAATATATGTAAAAATAGAAATAAAAAAAAGATAATAATTTTAAGTTAAAAGAAATTTACGCATAAAAATAACAACGGAAACTACGATAAAAGATCAAAATCGGTTTAGGCCTCAGAAAATAATTTCTTTTTTTTAAAACCAAATTATTTTTCTTATGGATTTTTGTTTTCTTATTTTATCCATTTAAAAAAATAGTCATCTTTTCCTAAAACTAAGCTTTTTGGTATATCATTTGGATTGAACTAAAATTTGAAACAAATGTAGTACTCGTCAAAATTATTTAATGTAACATCCCAACTTAATTAATAGGAAAATATTAATTAATGGAATATTAAGGGAACTTAATTGGAAATTAAGCTATATTCAGGGATGGAACCAAACTAATTTCTCCTACTCACTGTACCCCCGTGTTTACTTCCACACCCCCAGCCCTTGACTTTTCTATATATACGCATGCAAGACCTTAAGCAAAGGCAGCAACTTTCCTTCTTTCCTCTTCCTTCTCACACAAGTATGAAGACAACAACCCAACTTCAGCATACATCATCAACTAGTTCACAATCTAGATCAAAATCAATTCTAACTCCACATGCAACTTCATGGATGGAATCTCCATAACTCAAGCTTTCAAAGAGATCTAGAATTTCAACCCACAACTTGCTATCACACTCGATCTGCATTACTCAGAAAACTAAGGGTAAGAATCTCAGAAACTCTCCTTGCTCATTTTAAAGGTTCCATTTTCTTCGTTGGATTGGAAATCAAGAATTTTCCCCCTTTTGAGCCAAACTCTTAATTCTAACCTCATACTTGTGAATTCTTGCTGCATGTATACATCTCTTCAACTAAACGAATCGTGAGACACTGGAATGATCTTGAGTGGTGTGGTCAAGTTGGATTTTGGAGCAGAACGACAGAAACGCGCCTGTTCTGTCTGCTATACTCGCTCAGCGAGTATTCACTCGCCCTGGCGAGCGAAACAGGGAGCTGCTGCATGTTGTTGTTCTCCCTTGTACGGCCACTTTAATCCTTGGTGAGTTATTCCTAACCTTTTTATTCCTTTCTCAGCTACTATTTGGACAGTTCCCCTTCTCCTAACCATAGCAAGCTCTAGAACAATTCTAATTCCATTCCTTTCCGTTGCTAGCTCAAGAACACCAATGGGGTTTCAAGTGAGTTTTGTTACAGAACGTGCGTGGTTGTAGCTGAGCTTTGGTTCATTGTTCAAGCTTCTGAGTTAATCTCAAACAGGTGGGTTCTTTAGGCTAGTTTAGCTAGTTTTCCCATGAATCAAATCTTGCATGATAACTTAGGAAATTAGGAATTGTTGTGTGAGGGGAATTAATCCCAAATTCTCCTCCATTCTAATTGTATATTATGTAAATTATGCTACTGCACTGATTGGAATGAGGATTGTAGGTGTATTTATGAAAAACTATGATTTTGCAAAAACAGGGTATATTCTGCATGAACTCGCCACAGCGAGTAGCTGGCGAGTATTCATGGCGAGCTGGGTTCTGGGCTGATGAAACTCGCAAAGGCGAGCTAGTGCTCGCCACAGCGAGTTGATTTAGGTCAGGACCTATAATCTCGCCATGGCGAGCTGGTGACTCGCCGTAGCGAGCTTGTACAGAATTGACCTATATTTTCCATTTTCTAAATAAAGTTTTCAACACTCGTTTTATATCCTCGTTATAATCAGATAGTTTGCAGTAATATAATTAATATAATGTCGAACAGAATGTTAATCACAGATAATTGATAGGGCATAACTTAGACTATTATTAGGTTTGTATGCTCCCCGGGTTTTGGGAATTTATGGTAGTAAATAACTAAATTAGTTCAGTCAATTATGAGCGATTTTGTGATATCGCGCTATGGACTCCCGATGGGATAATCCATTAGGATAAGTTATTGTGAGCTGCATGCCGTGACCGAATCGGTTGACGGATATGACAGGCCTCTGAGACATGCTCACCTCAGAGTGTCCTTGTGTCTAAAATGAATAAGAGTTAATTTATGTGTTACACCTATATTTATGCTATTATGATATGATTATGTTAGAATTTGAAACGACTGTTTTAGGTGCCCCGGCGTAGTCGCCATTAGGAGGGTAGTAGGACTCACTGAGGCTTAGTAGTCTCACCCCACTCCAAACCAATTTTTTTTTAGGTAAACAGGATATTCGGAGCAAGGACCAGGTAGGAGGCTGACAGTTGGAGCTGAGCTTGGATTGTCCGCCTTGAAGATTTTATTTCTTCGTCTTGCTTTTTAGTTTATTATCGTGTTTACTCAGAATACTAGCAACTTCCGCTGTATTTTATCCGTTATTTACTTTGTATCTGAAACAATGTTGTATCTTGTTTATTTTTAATCAGAGAATTATTTGTACTCAGATCCTTTATGTATGTCTCGACTAAATATTCTAGGTATTTTAGTTGGGGCGTTATAATTGGTATCAGAGCAGGTCGATTCAGTATCGGACCTTGCCATGAGTCATTCCAACTCTTCCTAAGTAATACAGACCCTTTGGATCTGGACTGTTTACGCTGAAACCATCGCGTGCTGAGCCTGATCAACTCAGTATTGTGTATGGTAGGCAGGGTATTATGGTTTAGAACTGAAGTGAACTCTGGAATTTCAGCCAAGTCTGTGAGCCAATCAACACCCTAGAACAGTAGGCAGTAAATCAAAACTCACCCTAAATTCAAGTTAGTATATGACTGGGAGTTATGGTGTTATGCAACGAAGAATATTGGACGAACCACATAATTGTTCTTTTACACTCTGTCTAACTCGCTTAGCGAGCAAGCACACGCTACAGCGAGCTTAGCAGGCTACTGCTACTACTTGCTGCAACCTGGTTCTCTGTTCAGTCATTATTAACCGTGGTGAACAGTCCCTAGCCCTTATTCATGTTCTTAACATTCCATCTTTTAGAATTTCAGCGTATTTGACCCTAAGCCAACCTGTACTTTTAGGGATTGATGAGGAAACACTTTTGGAGGTAACATTAGAAGATGAGTGCGAGCTAGAAGTGGGAATGAGTAAACCCGTCATAATAAAAAGCAATGATTAAACTGAGAGCACTAGGACTCAGCCATATTTAGTTCAACAAAATTAGACTCCCTATTATCCGTGTCCGTACCCGAGATAGCGCCTTAAACTCAAACCGCCTCTATGGTTCCAAGTTAGAAACCCAGTATAGTGAACCAAATAGATGTCCTTGGCATAGAACTTTCAAATTGAACTACCTAAACTAGAGAAACCAAATTAGGGCGCGAACACATTCCAACATTTCTTTAAGGTCACCTTATTAGACTTCCCTCTAGAATGCCCTTAACTGAGTTACTTTGACCTTTCGTCTCGTGATAGTGTTCCTAATCCACCATTAAGAACTAAACTTCATTTAGAACAACAATTAGGAATTTCCTTTTCAACCACACCAGCTTATAGTAGCAGACCCAGCAAACTCATTAAGTACCTTTACTATCATGTCCCTAGAATAGAAACTTCATGAACTAGCACAAACCGATACTACGTGATTAGGATTTCAAATCAAACAACCTATACTAGAGAATCTCATTAGAAGCCAATAATAGAACCTTGATACATGAGTACAGACCTTGCCTCACATCAGAGTTAGATTCTTCTTTAGTAACACCGTCATCCAAATAGGTTCGCTAAAGACCGTTAAGTCAAGCGTTCAGACGCTAGTGGCATAGAACTTTTGGCCAATTTAATCACCCGCTAAAAATAGGAAACCTCAGCATCCGTACCTCAATATTTTCCTTATCACAAAACCTATTGGGTGAACACCTAAGGTAACTAATTTTAGATGTCAGTAAATAGGACCGGCCTATCAGAGTACACCAGTAGACGCACCTGACCCTTGTAGGTTAAGTTTTAACTAGTGTAACAGTTAAGGATTACCGTTAGCACCGTCAGATGCCAAGACAATCCGTAGTTACTTTGCCATTAGAAGAATTAGAGACCGGAAACTCAGTTCCATGATAGGTTGACCATGTAGTTTACGAACCCTTACAAATGGACCATTTAACTAAGAAATCCGTAGGATCAGTTAAACCGTACATTCGAGAGTTGTCATCCATTTACCAATAGGCTAGTAATCCAATATCGTAGGCCCACAAGTCACCAGTTTGAGGATTAGGTTTAACCTACCATATTTTATTACTTCCCGAATCCAATCAAGCTGTATTACTACCTCGGATAATAACATTAGATGCCAGCGACATAGGGTCGACATTTTGTGTAGAACAAACCTTAAGCCAAACAGTAGAAGACACAACTTGAATAGATTGACAAAATAAGAGACTATACCAATAACACCAATTCCTGGAACATTCCTTTAGGTACATGTATTAATTATCCAGACTTAAGTAACTAAGTTTGACCTTAGTCTCAGCCACCGACACACCTCAGTATATTCGGACCTTCCTGTTAGGAGACTGTTAGAAATCAGTTAGACATACCGGTGAGAAATCGTCAGTAAGGAACTTGAGTGAGAATCCAGTTGTCCTAGCCTGAGAGCTCTGACGGCAGAAATAGAGATATAGAACCTTAGCCTGAACTTAATAGGAAACCAATCTTCAATTACTTTTCATTCATTCTGAGATTCTTTTTCAGCCAGCTCATTGGACCAAGCAATGTTCAAATCCACGTCCATAAGTCCTGGAACACTATGTACGTGTGTACCCTATAACTTGTCTGATTACGCGTCAGATGAGAAAAATTCTTCTCGTGCCTTAAATGACTTGTCAATCATATGTTATGCCTAAATTCAACTAGGATTCAAACTTTTCAAATTCCTTGAAGCCAATTAGTTGCATTAATAAGGAATAATGCCCACTTAAGCAACCACATTAAGTGTTTATCAGTTTTCCCAGTTGTGTTACTGTTAACAAAAATCTATCTGCGAAAGTCAATTACTCTTGAGAAGGTCAAGAATAATTTCAGTTCCATTTCCTGCTCGTTGGTTGATTTGTCAATCAACATCCGTAACTGTTGTTATACAAATGACTTAGCTCTGTACCAGTAATCATTAAAATTTCGTGTACTCTAGTCTGCTAACTCAACTTTTCAGTACAACTAGTTGTATATCTCTTCGTACCCTTTGCAATCAAATTCAGAATTAAGTTCGGAGTTATTCCCAACCCAGTGGAATTCGGTTGTTCTAGCGAAATCAGAGTTAAGGATTCAAACCTGTCAGTTCCATCTTCTGGGTTCATGTTAGATTAGCGTGTTAACCTTAAGTACCTCGGACCGAACATTTCAATTCCAAGCCTAATTACCAGTAATTAATTAGCATAAGTGTAAGGATTACTTACTCGCTTGGAGTAAGATATCAATCTCTTTTGGAAGCACTTCTCCCCATCCTTAGTGATCTGTTAAGATAAATCAGTCAACCGTCCTAAGCTAAACCATTCAATCTAGCCTCAGCTTTTCAGGTTTACACGTTACGTATGAAATCAATTAAGTGGAGAGTCTGATTACCTTAACCTAGTTCCACATATTAGTTACCTGTAAAGGAAATTCAAAAGATATGGACCGTTGATCTTGAGAGATAATCTGAACCTAAATACATCTGCATGTTAGATGTACAACTGTGATCACCGTGTTGTACCAGAATGGATTAAAATTGTAGGTGGGATTTTATCGGATAACTATAGATTCGTCTACTTAGGAGTCCAACTCATTGGCAGAAGAATCAGTAGTGTCTAGACGATTTTCCACTCGTTTTATATTGCAATCGATTCTGGAGTATTTAGACAACACATGGTACAGGTGTATATTTGACGTGTCGTGCAGGACAAAGTTCGGAAAAGGAACGATCTTGTAAAGGAAAATTTAGAATTTATTCTAATAACACTCGAGCTCATACCTTAAGTTTTAGTTTTTACCCAACCCGGCCTGATACCGACATCCAAGCCCGATAAAGTTGGAGTTATGTACCTGTGGTAACGGAAGAAGACTAACCGTAATTAAAGTGTTCGGGGAATCATAGACTAAGGGAATGGCAACCCTGTCAGAAGGTGACTGTAGGCAATTGAATCAGAGTGCGCAGCACTGGAACCTTTGAGAACCTGAGGATAACCTTAACCAGTAACCCTTGAGAGAGGAAAGTTTTATTCCAAAGGATCGAATGCTATTAACCGGACAATAGGCGGAGTGTAGGATTGGACGCAGACATAAACAACCTACCCTAATGTGGAATAGAGAAGTTGGAATTTCGAGGACGAAATTTCTTTAAGGGGGGTAGATTGTAACATCCCAACTTAATTAATAGGAAAATATTAATTAATGGAATATTAAGGGAACTTAATTGGAAATTAAGCTATATTCAGGGATGGAACCAAACTAATTTCTCCTACTCACTGTACCCCCGTGTTTACTTCCACACCCCCAGCCCTTGACTTTTCTATATATACGCATGCAAGACCTTAAGCAAAGGCAGCAACTTTCCTTCTTTCCTCTTCCTTCTCACACAAGTATGAAGACAACAACCCAACTTCAGCATACATCATCAACTAGTTCACAATCTAGATCAAAATCAATTCTAACTCCACATGCAACTTCATGGATGGAATCTCCATAACTCAAGCTTTCAAAGAGATCTAGAATTTCAACCCACAACTTGCTATCACACTCGATCTGCATTACTCAGAAAACTAAGGGTAAGAATCTCAGAAACTCTCCTTGCTCATTTTAAAGGTTCCATTTTCTTCGTTGGATTGGAAATCAAGAATTTTCCCCCTTTTGAGCCAAACTCTTAATTCTAACCTCATACTTGTGAATTCTTGCTGCATGTATACATCTCTTCAACTAAACGAATCGTGAGACACTGGAATGATCTTGAGTGGTGTGGTCAAGTTGGATTTTGGAGCAGAACGACAGAAACGCGCCTGTTCTGTCTGCTATACTCGCTCAGCGAGTATTCACTCGCCCTGGCGAGCGAAACAGGGAGCTGCTGCATGTTGTTGTTCTCCCTTGTACGGCCACTTTAATCCTTGGTGAGTTATTCCTAACCTTTTTATTCCTTTCTCAGCTACTATTTGGACAGTTCCCCTTCTCCTAACCATAGCAAGCTCTAGAACAATTCTAATTCCATTCCTTTCCGTTGCTAGCTCAAGAACACCAATGGGGTTTCAAGTGAGTTTTGTTACAGAACGTGCGTGGTTGTAGCTGAGCTTTGGTTCATTGTTCAAGCTTCTGAGTTAATCTCAAACAGGTGGGTTCTTTAGGCTAGTTTAGCTAGTTTTCCCATGAATCAAATCTTGCATGATAACTTAGGAAATTAGGAATTGTTGTGTGAGGGGAATTAATCCCAAATTCTCCTCCATTCTAATTGTATATTATGTAAATTATGCTACTGCACTGATTGGAATGAGGATTGTAGGTGTATTTATGAAAAACTATGATTTTGCAAAAACAGGGTATATTCTGCATGAACTCGCCACAGCGAGTAGCTGGCGAGTATTCATGGCGAGCTGGGTTCTGGGCTGATGAAACTCGCAAAGGCGAGCTAGTGCTCGCCACAGCGAGTTGATTTAGGTCAGGACCTATAATCTCGCCATGGCGAGCTGGTGACTCGCCGTAGCGAGCTTGTACAGAATTGACCTATATTTTCCATTTTCTAAATAAAGTTTTCAACACTCGTTTTATATCCTCGTTATAATCAGATAGTTTGCAGTAATATAATTAATATAATGTCGAACAGAATGTTAATCACAGATAATTGATAGGGCATAACTTAGACTATTATTAGGTTTGTATGCTCCCCGGGTTTTGAGAATTTATGGTAGTAAATAACTAAATTAGTTCAGTCAATTATGAGCGATTTTGTGATATCGCGCTATGGACTCCCGATGGGATAATCCATTAGGATAAGTTATTGTGAGCTGCATGCCGTGACCGAATCGGTTGACGGATATGACAGGCCTCTGAGACATGCTCACCTCAGAGTGTCCTTGTGTCTAAAATGAATAAGAGTTAATTTATGTGTTACACCTATATTTATGCTATTATGATATGATTATGTTAGAATTTGAAACGACTGTTTTAGGTGCCCCGGCGTAGTCGCCATTAGGAGGGTAGTAGGACTCACTGAGGCTTAGTAGTCTCACCCCACTCCAAACCAATTTTTTTTTAGGTAAACAGGATATTCGGAGCAAGGACCAGGTAGGAGGCTGACAGTTGGAGCTGAGCTTGGATTGTCCGCCTTGAAGATTTTATTTCTTCGTCTTGCTTTTTAGTTTATTATCGTGTTTACTCAGAATACTAGCAACTTCCGCTGTATTTTATCCGTTATTTACTTTGTATCTGAAACAATGTTGTATCTTGTTTATTTTTAATCAGAGAATTATTTGTACTCAGATCCTTTATGTATGTCTCGACTAAATATTCTAGGTATTTTAGTTGGGGCGTTATATTTAATGTGTTTTTTTTTTACGCAATTATTTAATGTGTTGAGACATGTTCGAATTTTATTTTTTCTTTCTCAAAATAAATAAATAAAAGAGCACACGTTTGGCGTTGACCTATTAATTTTGAGTAGGTATTGGAGTGCATGCTTTGAACAAGAACAATACAAATCAAGAGCTGCATGGTTTTTTAAAAAATTATTAGATTATTGAAAAGATAAGTATACATATTATAATTATTCAAAAGTCATAATGTTAATAGCCATTTTTTTTATGTCTTACTTTGACCAAATCTTAGTTTCACCTTATATTTATTGTGGTGAACTATACTTTTATATTGTAGTCAACCTTGTTTAAAAAAAATATATGTTGTACTCTATTTTACCTAAAAAAATAATATTGTACACTATTTTTTGTAGATTTTTTTTAACTTAAATAAAAAAAAAGATCATCTACGCTTGTACCAAAAAAAAAGATCTACTTCAAAAAAAAAATCATCTATGTCTGTACCAAAACAAAAAAGAAAAAAAAGATCATCTACACTTTTATACAATTTATTTTCTATTCCTATTTTTTTTTATCAATTATTTTCTATTAATTATTATGTTTACTTATCTAAAAATAATATAATTTATTTTAATAAATGAAGATATTCAGTAGCTTTTTACCCAAAAATTATTTTTATTTATTTTTTGTAGTATCAATTGTTTATTTTATTTTTAAAAAAATAAAAAACCTTATTTTAATGTTTGTTTTAGGCCACACAATGTGTTGGGCGGACCCTACAAAAAATACGCATAAAAAATTGTAATTGTGTAGTTTCCCAACGACTTTACAAGATTGTTGCAAAAAAAAACTATACTATTAGCGGCAATAATAATCTACTAAAAATATAAGAAAGAACAATTACTAAAAAATCTAATTGTCCTCAAAGAGTATGATAATATTGCAAATCTTCTACCCTTAATTGTAATTTTAGCTCTAAAGATAAAAAACAAAAAAGATAAAAAACAAAAAAGATAAAAAAATTTAAGTTAAAACAAATCTACGCATAAATATAGGAACAAAAACCACGTAAAAGATACGCATAAAAAAATAGTAATCGTTGGTTTCCCAACGACTTTACAAGGTTTGTTGCAAAAAACCATACGATTAGCGGCAACAATAATTATTGTTAGGATAAGTAATTTTTCCCGGCGACAACGTAGTTGTTGAGAAAAAAACTAACTTATAACAACAACTTAAATAAGTTGTTGCTATATGTATGCTTTTGTCATCAATTTAAAAGTCGCTGCGAAAAAGTCGCAGCGAAAAATGATATTTCTTGTAGTGTATATTAGTCTAGCGATTAATTTTAAACTCCATGGCTTGAAAGAATCGGATATTGCTTGTTATCGTTTGTTGCAAGGAGTTTATGGTACATGGACGTTATTCTCCAGCTTTTACTCTTGAAGATTTTTTAGTGATCGTTTTAGATTACCTAATTTAAGATTTCCTTAGTGTCTTTGTTTACCCTTTTTGTTTTATTTTCCATTTTTTAGTGAGCATTTGACAATGGATTAGGGTTTACAAGCTGTTCCATCCTTAGCATGCTTGTTATTCTCTTTGATGTCATTACGCTCTTAATTTAGCTAAAAACAATCAAGTAGATAAAAAAGTCAATCATGTAAAATATTATATTTAAATAAATAAGTAACTTTTAAAATAAATATTTTTTTAACTATTTTTTGTTGTTGAAGGAGTTACCCACTAATTTATAACTAATATTTTTACATATTTTCTTAAATTTTATATTTCAATATGTTGACTATTAACACAACATTTATGAATATTTCATCAAAAATAAAATAAGATTATATTATAATAAATAAAATGTTTCTATGAATATATTTTGTTTTTGACGAAATATTCATAAATTTGGTGTTAATAGTCAACATAATGAAATATAAAATTTAAGCCATGCAAAAGTTTTGGATCCATCAATTGATATTTTAATATTCTAATATTCAAAAAAAAAAAAACCTTTTCAAATACTCTACAAAATTCAAGAAACTGCAAAGCATTCCCAACATCTTCTTGTGTGAACTCGATGTCAAGTATTCTTGTCATTTCATTGCCAATGGGAAAAGGACTTTCTTCCTTAATTTCCCGCTTCACTTTTTTGCTTTTCACACGTCCATCCTTTAAAGCATTAATTCCATCTGAGGAGGAAAATTATAAGGAAAATTCCTCAGATGGAATTAATTCTTTAAAGGATGGATGTGTGAAAAGCAAAAAGTGAAGTCGGAAATTATAAGGAAGAAATTCCTTTTCCCATTGGCAATGAAATGACAAGAATACTTGACATCGAGTTCACACAAGAAGATGTTGGGAATGCTTTGCAGTTTCTTGAATTCTGTAGAGTATTTGAAAAGGTATGTTTTTATTTTGAATATTAGAATATTATGAAATCTTTGTTTGATTGCAATTTATTTTGAATATTAGAATATTATGAAATCATTGTTTTGAATGCTCCTTTTGCTGAGTATTGACCTTCAAGTTTTGGATCTATCAATTGATAAAAACATACTCTAGGTTTTAAGTAAGCCTTTGCCCATTCCACCAAACAGTGTTCCTTTTATGACCCTATTCTAAGATATTTCGGGTTTTTGCATGGCTTAAATTTTATATTTCATTATGTTGACTATTAACACAATATTTATGAATATTTCGTCAAAAACAAATATATTCATAAATGTTTTTATTTTTTTGTCAAAAACAAAAATATTTATGAATATATATTATATTTATTTTGGGTAAAGTGTGATCAATAGAAACATTTTATTTATAAGGGTAAATAGGTTGATACCCCCCCTGTAATGTGGACGAGTTTTGTTTTTCCCCCTTGTAATTTTTTTTCTTTTGATTCGCCCCTTGCAAAGTAAATTTTTTTGGTTTCCCCCCTTGGGTGCAAGGAATTTGCACTTTTTAAATCGGTTGAACAGATTAACCGTTTTAAAAAATAGCACTTTTTAAATCGGTTTGAACAAAATAACCGATTTAAAAAGTGCACCCAAGGGGCGAGTCCAAAAAATTCAACATTGTAAGGGGCAAATCAAAAGAAAAAATATTACAGGGGGGAAAAACAAAATTCGCCCACATTACAGGGGGGTATCAACCTATTTACCCTATTTATAATAATATAATCTATATTCATACATGTTTTTGTTTTTGACAAAAAACAAAAACATTTATGAATATATTTTGTTTTTGACGAAATATTCATAAATGTAGTGTTAATAGTCAACATAATGAAATATAAAATTTAAGAAAATATGTAAAAATATTAGTTAACTCCTTCAACAACAAAAAAAAATTAATTAGTAGGTAATAGTGTGAAACAAGTGAAAGAATCATGGGTCATCGCAAAATTAAGATTGAATTGGTGAATGACCCAAACACAAGGCATGTCACCTTCTCACAACATAGCGCTGGCTTTTTTATTTTTTTATCTAGAGACTAGAGTAACATATTTTTTTTCTTGACATTCAGAAGCATGTGGATACAAGAAGCAAATTATGGATCAGTTTGTTTTAGCTTTTTTAAAAAATGGATTTTATAGTGTTATATAATTGTGTAAAAAAAATTTACAAAGAAACTTTTTATAAAAACTTCAAATGAAAATTTGGTTTGAATAATTATTCTCAAAATATCTTTTTAGACATTTCATCATTTTATTGAATTTTTTTTTGTATATCAAAATTTCAAAAAAATCACTTTGAAGCTATTTCAAATAGATTTTCATAAAAATAATTTTTAAAATATAACTTTTTGAAAAAATTGTAATTTTGACTATGCTTTTACCTTCAATAATGTATATTTATGTAATATGATGTCAAAATTAGTGTTTCAATTTAGAAAAAACAAATATTAAAAAATTTGTAATATTTTGAAAAATGGTTTTACAAAATCTATTTTTATACAAAGAAAAAAATCCATTTTTTTAAAGTTAAAACAACCCTATAATACCCTTAATTTATTTGATTCTTCACCATAGTCGTTTTGATCCTTCCTTACATTGCTCATGTATATTCTTGTAAACTTCAAGCATTGTTGGCCTTTGTTCTGGGAAAGGATGAACACACCCACAAGCAATCTTTAGGAGAGTACAAACTTCATTTTCAAGTCCTTCCCAATCACAAATTTATCAATTACATTATAAACTCAAAGGGTTATGACCGGCGCACATGCCACCTCTAACTAACCCTATATTTAGCATGGCAAGCCTAATACACTAGTAGATATACTAATTTAAAATACAAAGTTACTGAAATTATAGCTCGACAGGAGAATCCCTGGTCCTACGTATCCCTAAACGATTAGGGAATCTTAGCCACGTAGTTCTCTAAGTGTTGGTTAACTATCGACAAAGTATATAAAAACTATCTCATTTCCTTATGTGTAAATAGACCACATTCATGATAGACAGACCTACCACAGAATAAACTTTTGGGTATATACGAAAATTTTCTAGAGTTTCATCAAACAACCTTTAAACTAAAACGATCGTACTTTGAAAACTTATACCAAAAATAATCTTTAAAACATCGAAGGGAACAATATATGATAAATTTTTTAACCTAAACCGATTGTTAGTCATACACGAAGTTCTATACGCACATCTACTATTTAAAATAATAAGTTTGTCATATATCATATTGCTTATCGTTTCCCACTACGTTCACATATACCACGTTATCTCTTCATTGTGGCGAACAGACACCACAACGAAGAGCTAGCAAGTCTATAATGTTATAGGATGACTTGTGTTCAAATTTTCAATATAGGTAATAGGACTAAATCTAAGAAACTATTAAAAACTACAATATCACAAAAAAAGAACAAGATAAACTATCTAAGAAATAAAACATAAACTTTCTTCATTCATTAACTATAGTAGTAACATAATTTTATTCTGCCTGTGGATATATATATATATATATTTGATCTAATTACTCAAAACTTAAAAATTTCGCCTAAATTAATAGAAGAAGCAAATTAGAATACCCTTAATGTGTCTGATTCTTCACCATAGTCGTATTGATCCTTCCTTACATTGCTCATATTGTTGTAAACTTCAAGCATTGTTGGCCTTTGTTCGGGGAAAGGATGAACACACTCACAAGCAATCTTTAGGAGATACAAACTTCATTCTCCAGTCCTTCCCCAGTCACAGATTTTTTCAATTACATTATAAAAACTCAAAGGGTTAGTGCAAATATTATAAGTGTCATATGAACGCGATAATTAATTCTACATCTTTCCTGTAATCAATTCAAAAAGTACACTTCCAAAATCATAAACATCCTTCTTCCCATCATTCACTTTAAATATCACCCCTAGATGATCTTCAATGTTGGGATTCATAAATTTGGCTTCTCCAAAATTGGATATTTTGGGTTCAAAATTATCATCTAGCAATATGCATTCTGAACATATATTAAAATGCACTATGCCCAAATCACATGTATGATGTAGCCATGATAATCCTCTTGCTATTCCAAGTGCAATTATTTAATCCTGTCACGCCATTTCAATCTTATGACTTCACTTTCCAAAGGATGCAACCATTAATTTGGAAAGCCTTCCATTTTACATGTATGCATATGCCAAAAGTCTTTCCTTTCCTTCAATGCAAAACCCAAGTAGGGGAACTATATTTTTGTGTCTGTACTTGCACAAAATCGCTGTTTCCAAAAGGAATTGCCGTTTAAATAACCGAGAGTCAAATAGTCTCTTAGCAGCTAGTAACTGACCATTAGGCAGAAATCCTTGATACATCATTTCCATCTTTCCTACCCAGATGGCATTGTCCACGGAAAAACAATTGGTTGCGTCGCGCAGTTCTTCCAACCATATTGTTGAAGTCAGTCTCTCCATTAGTATAGAGATCTGTGGATGCAATCAAAACATAATTATCAAATCAAATAATCAATCATTGTTATGGCCAGTATAACGCCCCAACTAAAATACCTAGAATATTTAGTCGAGACATACATAATGGAATCTGAGTACAAATAAATTTCTGAATTTAATTAAACAAGATACAACTTGTTTCAGATACAATGTAACCGATGAATAAAATACAGCGGAATCAATAAGGTTTTAAGATAAACAGAATAAGACTAAAACAAAGATGAAGACTACAATCTTCAAGTCTGATGAATCAAGCTCAGCTCCAATCATCAGCTCCGTCCTGGTCCTTGCTCCGGTTAACCTGTCTACCTAAAAAAAATGGTTTGGAGTGGGGTGAGACTACTAAGCCTCAGTGAGTCCTACTACCCTCCTAAGGTGACTACACCGGGGAATCGTAATCAGTCATACATACTAACATTTTATCATAAATCATAAGCATAATAAAAGTGTAACACAAAAGCATATCTTATTCATTTTAACACTAGGACACTCTGAGGTGAGCAGGTCTCAGAGGCCTGCCATATCCGTCAACCGATTCGGTCACGGCATAAAGCTCACATAGTCATAACCTAACGGATTGTCCCATTGGGAGTCCATAATGCGATATAATTCGCTCTTAATTGACTGATTCTAAATTGAGTTGTTACTACCATGAGTTTACCAAATCCCGGGGAACATGCATTTCTAAATGCCCTAAGTTATACCCTAAGTTTATCTGTGATTAACATACTGTATAACATTATATAATTGTGCTACTGCAAGTGTATTCAACTTAGATGAGGATCTAAAACGAGTGTTGAAGGTAATTTACAAAAATCAGAAAAAGCTGCTGTACTGTCAAGCTCGCCTGGCGAGTTGTCACAGGTCATGTTCTGTGTAAGCTCGCTGTGGCGAAGGGAAGCTCGCCATGGCGAGATTATAGGTCCTGAACCAATTCCGCTCGCCTTGGCGAGTTGTTACTCGCCAGGGCGAGGTTCATCAGCCTGAAGAACCCAGCTCGCCATGATTGCTCGCCCTGAGCTCGCTGTGGCGAGTTCACTCAGAACCTGCCCTGATTTACGAAAAATCACATTTTAACAGTTTTAACACCTACAATCCTCATTCTAAGTCATGCCATTACACAATGTATATAATATAGAACAGAATGGAGAGGAATTTGGGAGCTAATTCCTCTCACACAACAATTTCCCTAATCTTAAGTTAACATGCAAAGTTTTGTAATTTTGGGAAATCTAACTAACTAAACTTAAGAACCCACCTGTTTGAAGCTTTCAATCTAACTTCTGAGCTTCCAGAAACAGGTACTGCAAGTTCCTAATAAGCCCCACGAACCCCAGAGCACGATTTGGAACTTGAACTCTTGAAACCCTTGATTTTTGCTCTACGAATTTAGGAGTGTTTCAGAGTTGGTTTGTTTGATGATTTGTTTCTGAGTTGAGAGGGTATATATATAGGGGTTAGGCCATGGAAGGAATCAGAATTGGTTTTGTTCTATGAAGCTCATGCATGCAATATAATTGGAAATGGGTTTTGTGGTAACTTGAGATGTTGGAGGTTAGTGGATTGATTGAGCTCGTGAATAAAAGTAAGGAATGGATTCAGAACATGTTTTGGCTTGTTTTCTACATGTGAAGGTTAGGAGTTTGATGAGTTTTGGAAGCATTTGCATGTGAAGGGTGCTTGAATGGAATTTTGGCTTGTTGCTAAGTTGTTGTTGTTGTATCGTGAGAGAGAGAGGAAATGAGGAAGAGATCCTTGCTGAATTTTCAGTAAAGGAGACTAGAGGATTGAGTTGATCCTCCTTGCATGGAGTGGTAGAAATGCAAGGTAGTGGAAAAGTGACTCACACCTTTGCTAGTGAGGTGTTGCCCTTAGGTGAGAGTGGATATGAGTCATAGATGTGAGTCATAGGAGGGAAGTTTTGAATTCTTTTCAAACTAATTAATTTTAAGTATAGTAGTAAGGCATTGGTTATGTGGCTTAGTCTCAGTGGAATTTTTACTAATACCTACACACAATTTCCTTACCTACCATGACTTAATTTAATTAAACGTCTCACTTAATTTTAATCTCATTAGACCTTCTCTAATTAAAATTAATTAAGGGAATTAGAATGTGGGATATTACAACCTACCCCCCTTAAAGAAATTTCGTCCTCGAAATTAAGAAATTTACCTCGAAAACAAGTACGGGTAACTTCTCCGCATGTCTGACTCCAGTTCCCAAGTGAATTCACCGTCAGGAGACTGAGCCCATTCAACTTTGACAATTGGAATCCTCTTGTTCCGAAGTATTTTAGCATCACGTTCAACAATCCGAACTGGATCCGGCTGATAAGTTAGATCTGGCTGGAGATCGATTTGTTCAAGTTCCACTGGCTGATAAGGATTAGGAATATACTTCCGTAATTGAGATACATGAAACACGTCGTGTAACCCTGACATAGATAGAGGAAGAGCTAACTGATAGGCTACAGGACCGACGCGTCGAAGGATCTGATAAGGTCCAATCCTTTGGAATAAAACTTCCTCTCTCAGGGGTTACTGGCCAAAGGTTATCCTTACATTCTTAAAGGTTCCAGTGTTGTGCATTCTGATTCGAGTACTCAATGTCACCTTCTAGCGGCGCCATGCTATCTTAGTTTAGTCTCATACTCTTCTACTTCTACTACGGTTAAGCTTCTTTTACTACGATCAACATCGTTTCCCAGTACCTCACTGTCTTAGAAGGTCGGTATCTGCTCGGTTGGTACACACTTAACTAGGGGTCAAAACTGCGCGCTCTGATGGGCATCATTCAGATCAGTCCTTCTACAGACGTTTTTCCTTTCCGATCAACTTCATGCATAACACGTCGTCTGTACATCTGTACCACGGTGTCGTCTACTACTCCAGGATCGATTTAAATATAAAACGAGTGGAAAATTGTCTAAACACTACCGACTCTTCTGCAAACGAGTCAGACTCGCCCGCAGACGAACCTATAGTTGTCCGATAAAATCTCACTTACAATTTAATCCATCCTGGCCCAACACAGTGATCAAGTTGTACTTCCAACATGCGTATGCACTTAGGTTCAGATCATCTCTTGGAGTTAGGGTCATTCTCGTTCAAGGTCCTTCGCTGATATGTATTGCACGAGGCTTGTCTAATCGGTCGGGTTCCATACTTGGCTAATTTGAACACTCTGGATTTGCTCTTGTATTACTCAGGCTGAAAAGGTTGGCAAAGCTTAAGACGGTAGGCTGAACTAACCGACGTATCCTTATGATAACAGTACAAATTCGTTTAACATGAATCATTACTCTAATGAGTAATTAATTCATTCACTCAGGTGAACTGGCTGAAGAGGTCTAGGCTTAGAATCGGAGTATCCGGGTCAAGTTACTCAGGCTTAACACTTAGTCTCACAAGGTTACGATAGACAAGGCTGAATGGTCGAACATACGGCAGAGACACTATAAATCAACACAATAGTCTAATCATGAGTTTTGGAAGGAATTGAAAGGCTCGGATTCTCAATACTGGTGTCGTTAGAGCGACTGAATTTCTCAGAATTGGAATTAACTATGATCTTAACTCTGAATTTGGCTGGAAGGTTCCGACGAATACGGTCAACCAACTAAGTTGAGAACACCGGTTACATGGTTTGAATTATACGAAGTCCAAATGACTTGCTGACACTGAGCGACGTCATTTATGTCAGAACAGATGAGGTTATCACTTAACCGACCAATTAACAACCGAGAGTTGAATTGGAAGCTATTCGTGGATCCTTAGGAGCAACTGATTTCCACGAATACGAAGGAGTTGCTTAACAGCTTAGCTGAAAGACTGAAAACATAGAGTAAGACTACTTGAGAGTGATGCTTTACGAAATCCGCGCGGCTGGCTGACATCGGTAAGTTTGGGTAGCTGCATCTGATTAGGATTTGCGTGACGTACTTGATTGACAGGCAGCTTTAAACACAAGGAATCATATGCGTCTGATGCGTTACTTCAGACAAGTTAGGGTGAATACACGTTCATAGTGTTCCAAGGGCTACGGACGTGGAATAGAACATTGCTCGGCTCGACTCGACGGCTAAATGAAGGTCCGAGTATACAAGGGTAAGTGATGATTGGTCTCCTTCTGGGTTCAGACCTATACTCTACAGTTCTACTTCCTATTTCTTTCAGGCTAGGACAATAAAGTCTTTACTCAGGCTTCTAGCTAGCTAAGTCTCACAGGGAGGTTTAACTCTGTTTGATAATCTCTCAGCTGACAGGTGCTGAAATAGTTGAGGTTGTTGATGTCTGGTGGAATTAACTTACACTTAATTCTCCTTTCCCTGGGTAAGTAATATGTATATATATATGGCTGGAAGACTGATCTAGGTGTTTATTGTCTCTAGTACGGTCTCTCAGACGTTACATTCTTCAGGACATGTCTCCTACGGTTTGATACTAAAGCTTTGATAGAGACGGCTGATTGAGTCTAAGCCTTGAACTGGTTAGCTAGCAGATTTCTACTACATACTACAAATCTAATGATGACTGGATGGCAACTCCCATGTATGATTTAACCATCACTACTGATTTCTCAACTAACTGGTTCGGAGGTTTGAATATGTTTAGAAAAAGGTCAATCCCAATATGAAACTGAGCTTCCGGTCTCTAAGCTATATAATGACAAGGTAATTACGGATCGACTCGGCAACTAGTAGTGCTAACGGTAATACTTAACGGTTATACCAACTAAACTTAATCTGATGCGACTACTGGTAATCAATGATAGGTTAATCCAAGTCACTGATATCTGAAAGAATAATCTTAGGTGTTTACTTAATAGGTTCACGGTAAGAGAATACAAGATGTAGGTGTTCTAGAGGATAATCTAATAAAATGACATGGAAGGAGTATTGGAATGTGCTTGTGTTCTATTCTTGGTTTCTCTTAACTTATGTGGTTCATCTTGAAGTCTCTTTTGCTGAGATATCTAACAGGTTAACTATATTGAGTTTCTAATCTAGGAACATAGGGTAATGATATCTAATGTGTATCCTTAGGTACGGTATTTCCAGAAAGGGGATTTCTAGTTTTTGATGCAAGGCATGTTAAACCTACTTGGTAAGGTTCTGTTGTTAACTTCTAATTGTTTGATGATAACGTTCTATAGATTAGCTTGGTGGCTTGTATGGTTACTAGAGATTTACTATCTGTCAAACTTCTGGGTACCTAAGGGTTCCTGTCTCGCACTAGGCGACTAGTGGTTTATGGAGAAAGTTTGGATTTTAAACCTCTATTGCTAAATGTTGCTTAAGTCCTTATTTGATTCCTGTTATAATGATGTACGTCAGGTCCACTATACTAAGTTTGCTTATTCTAGTTACTTATATATGTGCTAATACTTAGTGTGTCACGTTGGATGTGGTACCACTAAAAGGAAAGTCTAACTGCTGTGATTAGTCAAGGCTGAATCTTCGTTGGTCCAATTCAGGTATGGACTTCTAAGAGTTAAGGGAGTTTACCTAAGGCTACCTAACTTCTAAACATATAGGAGCTTCTCACTTACTCTGGATAATTAGACATTTAGCAACAGGCTTGGTTTACTAATTCCTATTTCAAGTGTTGGTTTTCCATAAGGAAGTACGTCCTCGTTCCATTGAGAACCTTAAGGTTTGATAATCTTGGGATAGGCTTAGCTAAATAGGGATTTCAAATTAATTGAACAGGTATGAGGTCTGGCTAAGTTTCTCCTAATATCGATGAATCTTTCTCACTTGTGCTAAAACCCGGTAGATAAGATGGTAAGATCATGTAAGGGTTGGAGACTTATCATTAAGGTTAAAACAGCTGGACAGGGAGTGAGGCAGAAACTTGTAACAGCAATAGCCTGCTAAACTCACTACAGCGAGTGATTACTCGCTAAGCGAGTAAGACAGAATTGGGGAAAGATTATTATGTGGTCTCCAACTTCTACTTTAGCACATCACTCATAATTCCCAAGTATTAACTGGATTGATTGACTGCCTACTGGTATAGATTGTTGATGGACTCCTAAACTTGGTTGGACTTAGCTCCTAATAGGGTAGGGTAATTCTAGGCTCAGGAAATTCACCTGACACACTGTGTCAGTGGAATGCTGTTGCGCACTGCGCACTTCAGTCTTAAGGATATACTCACTTCCCTTCAATCTACAACTGAACTCATGTCTTGTGTTACGCGACTTACTTCTGTGGCACCAACTGCCACTGTCCCAAAATCCACTTATAAGGTTTTCCTCCAGTGACAGCTCCTCGATTGCGTTTCACTACGATGTTAACGCTGGAATTTCAGAGTTCACTTCAGTTCTAAACCATAATACACTGCCTACCATACACAATACTGAGTTGATCAGGCTCAGCACGTGACAGTTTCAGCGTAAACAGTCCAGATCCAAAGGGTCTGTATTGTTTAGGAAGGAATTGTTCTGACTCATGGCAAGGTCCGATACTGAATCGACCTGCTCTGATACCAATTATAACGCCCCAACTAAAATACCTAGAATATTTAGTCGAGACATACATAATGGAATCTGAGTACAAATAAATTTCTGAATTTAATTAAACAAGATACAACTTGTTTCAGATACAATGTAACCGATGAATAAAATACAGCGGAATCAATAAGGTTTTAAGATAAACAGAATAAGACTAAAACAAAGATGAAGACTACAATCTTCAAGTCTGATGAATCAAGCTCAGCTCCAATCATCAGCTCCGTCCTGGTCCTTGCTCCGGTTAACCTGTCTACCTAAAAAAAATGGTTTGGAGTGGGGTGAGACTACTAAGCCTCAGTGAGTCCTACTACCCTCCTAAGGTGACTACACCGGGGAATCCTAATCAGTCATACATACTAACATTTTATCATAAATCATAAGCATAATAAAAGTGTAACACAAAAGCATATCTTATTCATTTTAACACTAGGACACTCTGAGGTGAGCAGGTCTCAGAGGCCTGCCATATCCGTCAACCGATTCGGTCACGGCATAAAGCTCACATAGTCATAACCTAACGGATTGTCCCATTGGGAGTCCATAATGCGATATAATTCGCTCTTAATTGACTGATTCTAAATTGAGTTGTTACTACCATGAGTTTACCAAATCCCGGGGAACATGCATTTCTAAATGCCCTAAGTTATACCCTAAGTTTATCTGTGATTAACATACTGTATAACATTATATAATTGTGCTACTGCAAGTGTATTCAACTTAGATGAGGATCTAAAACGAGTGTTGAAGGTAATTTACAAAAATCAGAAAAAGCTGTTGTACTGTCAAGCTCGCCTGGCGAGTTGTCACAGGTCATGTTCTGTGTAAGCTCGCTGTGGCGAAGGGAAGCTCGCCATGGCGAGATTATAGGTCCTGAACCAATTCCGCTCGCCTTGGCGAGTTGTTACTCGCCAGGGCGAGGTTCATCAGCCTGAAGAACCCAGCTCGCCATGATTGCTCGCCCTGAGCTCGCTGTGGCGAGTTCACTCAGAACCTGCCCTGATTTACGAAAAATCACATTTTAACAGTTTTAACACCTACAATCCTCATTCTAAGTCATGCCATTACACAATGTATATAATATAGAACAAAATGGAGAGGAATTTGGGAGCTAATTCCTCTCACACAACAATTTCCCTAATCTTAAGTTAACATGCAAAGTTTTGTAATTTTGGGAAATCTAACTAACTAAACTTAAGAACCCACCTGTTTGAAGCTTTCAATCTAACTTCTGAGCTTCCAGAAACAGGTACTGCAAGTTCCTAATAAGCCCCACGAACCCCAGAGCACGATTTGGAACTTGAACTCTTGAAACCCTTGATTTTTGCTCTACGAATTTAGGAGTGTTTCAGAGTTGGTTTGTTTGATGATTTGTTTCTGAGTTGAGAGGGTATATATATAGGGGTTAGGCCATGGAAGGAATCAGAATTGGTTTTGTTCTATGAAGCTCATGCATGCAATATAATTGGAAATGGGTTTTGTGGTAACTTGAGATGTTGGAGGTTAGTGGATTGATTGAGCTCGTGAATAAAAGTAAGGAATGGATTCAGAACATGTTTTGGCTTGTTTTCTACATGTGAAGGTTAGGAGTTTGATGAGTTTTGGACGCATTTGCATGTGAAGGGTGCTTGAATGGAATTTTGGCTTGTTGCTAAGTTGTTGTTGTTGTATCGTGAGAGAGAGAGGAAATGAGGAAGAGATCCTTGCTGAATTTTCAGTAAAGGAGACTAGAGGATTGAGTTGATCCTCCTTGCATGGAGTGGTAGAAATGCAAGGTAGTGGAAAAGTGACTCACACCTTTGCTAGTGAGGTGTTGCCCTTAGGTGAGAGTGGATATGAGTCATAGATGTGAGTCATAGGAGGGAAGTTTTGAATTCTTTTCAAACTAATTAATTTTAAGTATAGTAGTAAGGCATTGGTTATGTGGCTTAGTCTCAGTGGAATTTTTACTAATACCTACACACAATTTCCTTACCTACCATGACTTAATTTAATTAAACGTCTCACTTAATTTTAATCTCATTAGACCTTCTCTAATTAAAATTAATTAAGGGAATTAGAATGTGGGATATTACAGCCAGTGTGTCAAATAACCGCTATAAATTTTAATTGTTATGTCATTGGCGATAAAATTACTAGGTAATTTATGCTTTCTGAAAAATAAAATAATTGGGATTTTCTTTTGCCATAATTTTTAATAGAGATAATTTAAGTTAAATAAAAATCTAATTTACATAAAATCATTATTTATAATTTGTATACGTTAGCGCAATAGAGAACGAGGATCACGTAGATGGGCACGAGCCGGTAGTTTAACTTTAAATAATAAAAACAAAATATCAATGAATATAATGAAAATTTATAAATACACATTAAAGTATATAAAATAAGTAGTCAATTAGGTCAAAAAAGTGGGTTCAATCCCTACTGTCGGCGATTAATTTTGGTGTTTAATTTCTCTTATAAATCCACTACATCACTTCTCTCTTCTCTCCCAAATCCGCCGCCCTCAAACCTGCCTGCTCTATTTTCTCCCAAATCCAATCTATCAAATCTAGTCGTCCATGTGGTGGTGCGATGAGCTATCGTGAATCCAACACCACCCTTCCACATCACTTTCAAACCCCCAATTGGGGTCGTAAATCCTCTGGATTCCTTAACCGTTGTCGTTGGAGGTTGTTCTCACCACCTCCGCCGTGTGTGATTCACGATCTAAGCTTAGATCGGTTGGATCTACGTTGGAGTTTTCATTCAATGTGTTTTGCTGGGTTGGAACTGATGGGTTTTCGCCGTCAGTTTCCTAGTTTTCTTTTAAGCCTAGTGGGCGCTGATTTCTGAGATGGGTATAAGGCTTGTCACAATTTCTTTGACACTGTTTGGCTAGAAATGGTTGTAATTGTTTGTTGTTGGTCAGTGAGTTGTTGGTTAATAAATTTGTTACTGTGTTGGCGGTCGTGTTCATTCTCCGTTTTCAAAATATGGGTTTGGTGCTCATAAGTTCTTTATGACGCAGGTGTGAAAAAGTCTGGTGATGGGTTCCTTAAAAAATAAAGAGGTGATGCACAATCTTGGGCCACTACTTGCATCAAGTTCGGTTTGTGGATGGCGGTTCTGATCATTGTATCTCTGATATTTTCAGATATGTTGAGATTTGCAGGTATCAAGATTTAAGGTTTGTCTCTGGTGTTATTATTTTTATTAGTCTAGTGATTGATTTCAAACTACTTGGCTTGAAAGAGCTAGGTATTGCTTGCTATCGTTTGTTGCAAGGAGTTGATGGTACACGGACATTATTGACCCGCTTTTATTTGGGATGATTGTTTAGTGATAGTTTTAGATTACCTTATTTAAGATTTCCTTAGTGTTTTTGTTTTCCCTTTTTGTTTTATTTTTTTTTCTATTTTTTAGTGAGCATTTGACAATGGATTAGGGTTTTCAAGTTCTGTCATCCTTAGGATGCCTGTTACTCTCTTTGATGTCATTATGCTCTTAATTCATTTATTCTCAATTTCAGAAGAGACATCTTCAACGGCCGAATATGGAGAATTTTGTTTTCAAGCAGTTACAAGATCAGGAAGCTGGCTTACTTATTCGAAGATTTTCTGAAGATGAGATTATACATGTTGTATGGGAATGCGAGAGCTCGAAGATCCTTGAACCCAATGGTATTTTGTTTGGCTGCATTAAAGATTTCTAGGATGAACTTAAGGTCATAAATGGAATAATGTTTGGTGGACTGGGCAAAACCTTATTTAAAACCTAGAGGGGAGTTTTATCAATTGATGGATCCAAAACTCGAAGGTCAATACTCAGCAAACGGAGCATACAAAGGAATGAAGTTAGTTACACTCTGTCTTTGTCGTGACAAATAATCAAGACCTTTAATGAGTGAAATTGTTAAGATGCTCAATGTTTGAAATCATAACCATTGAGCATCTTAACAACTTCACTCATTAAAGGTCTTGATTTTTTGTCACGACAAAGACAAAGTGTAACTAACTTCGTTGCTTTGTATGATCCTTTTGTTGAGTATTGTCCTTCGAGATTTGGATCCATCAATTGATAAAACCCTACTCTAGATTTTAAGTAAGGCTTTGCTCATTCCACCAAACATTGTTCCTTTTCTGACCTTTAGTTCATCCTAGAAATCTGTAATGCAGCCAAATAAAATACCATTGGGTCCACGGCTCTTCGGGCTCTCGCATTCCCATACAACATGTTTAATCTCATAAGATGATATGTTTATATAGATGTATAAAAAAATATTATACCTAGAGGTTAGGGTATTATGATTATTTTTCTTGACGTAAAGAAGCATGTGGTCATGGATACATATATATTTGATATAATTATTCAAAACTTAAAAATTTCGCCTAGTAATAGAAGAAGCAAATTATAATAACCTTAATGTGTCTGATTCTTCACCATAGTTGTTTCGATCCATCCTTACATTGCTCATATTGTTGTAAACTTCAAGCATTGTTGGCCTTTGTTCTGGGAAAGGATAAACACACTCACAAGCAATTTTTAGGAGAATACAAAATTCATTTTCAAGTCCTTCCCCAGTCACAAATTTATCAATTACATTATAAAAACTCAAAGGGTTACTGCAAATATTATATGTGTCATATGAATGCGACAATTCATTATATGTTTTTCCTGTAATTAATTCAAAACGCACACTTCAAAAGTCATAAACATCCTTCTTCCCATCATTCACTTTAAATATCACCCCTAGATGATCTTCAATGTCGGCATTCATAAATTTGGCTTCTCCAAAATTGAATATTTTTGGTTCAAAATTATCATCTAGCAATATGCATTGTGAACATATATTAAAATGCACTATGCCCAAATCACATGTATGATGTAGCCATGCTAAGCCTCTTGCTATTCCAAGTGCAATGTTGATCCTGTCATGCCATTTCAATCTTATGACTTCACTTTCCAAAGGATGTAACCATTTGGAAAGTCTTCCATTTGACATGTATGCATATGCGAAAAGCCTTTTTTTCCTTCAATACAAAACCCAAGTAGGGGAACTATATTTTTGTGTCTGTACATGCACAAAATCGCTGTTTCCAAAAGGAATTTCCGTTTAGGAACTGACCATTAGGAAGAAATCCTTGGTACATCATTCCCATCTTTCCTGCCCCAATGGCATTGTCCACGGAAAAACAATTCGTTGCGTCGCGCAGTTCTTCCAACCATATAGTTGAAGTCAGTCTCTCCATTAGTATAGAAATCTGTGAATGCAATCAAAACATAATTATCAAATCAAATAATCAATCATTGTTATGGCCAGTGTTGTCAAATAGCCGCTATAGGGCTACGACTACGACAATTTGAACAAACCACTGTTATTCCACGATACGCTGTTTAGTACAAAGTAGTGTCAATTATCTAGCTGTAGCATTGTAACGTAGCAAAATTTAAACAAACCTGATTATGGCTTGTACGTTGTAACTATTGTTTAAATATATAGAAAAAAAAGAGTGATGACAGGAATTTCTATGGTATTTTTAGTATTAGTTTTAGTAGTAAAATGACCAAGACATGCCCAAATACGAAGAAAAACCTACAAAATCAAGGAAAAGCATCAAGACCAAGTCCAAGATGCAAAAAGACAAGAAAAAGTCCAAAAAGTGAAGAAAATGTGATGATCATCGTAGCACGATGGCTTCCATCGTGCCACGATGGAAGCTACTTGTTAGCCAAGAAATCAAGAGAGAAATTCTGCTCATCGCAGCACGATGCACCATATCGCAACACGATGACATTACTTGGCGACCAAGCTGATGAAATGCACAGGATCAGTTATAATTTTGAACTGAATCTTCCCATCGTACTGCGATGGACCTATCGCAGCACGATGGCTTGCTGAGGCCCATTACAGAAACTATAAATAGAGCTCCAATTCCTCATTATTTTTCATTCAGAAATAGTAGAACACTCTCTACTATAAAGGAGGTGTTCATAGGAGCTCTAAGGGCATAGTTTTCTCCCCTTACAGGAAAACTAACTCAGCAAGGTAAGTTTTCTTTAGGTTTTATGTTTAGGTTATAATTCTTTTATTGTAATTTAAATATGTAGTCTTTTGTAATAGATGTCTTAGGTTGTGGTGGAGAAGATGAACTCCCCTATGAATATTTGGAGTCTGTGATTGAGTCAAAGTTATAATAAATCGTTATTCAGTATTATGTTTGTTATTTACTTTCTTGCACTTAAACGACGTATCTCGTAATCTAGTCGGGTATGCGGGAACGCTAATAGAATTGATGTTGGGTATTAACCTGATGTGGTCCGGAACTAGTAGTAAATAACGCTAGGTGTATAGAGACGGTAACGTCCTGAACTAGTCGCGAACTGAGCGGTTATAGGAGGAATCATGCACTAGGTGTGAACTGAACACTTAGAAGATGAACAGCCCGATACTAGGATCTAGAGGCATTGGATGGGTGAAGGTAATAATGCATGTGTAATAAACAACTCACTTAGTAATTAGGGTATGTGACACTCGAGGTTATGCTCTCGTAGGTACCTTAGTCATTAACGTAGGGAAACTTTAATATACATAGTGTAACAGTAAGGTGTTACTACAATGAAGGAAAAGTCACCGTCAAACAATAATCTGAGTAACTATGTTATACATCGTTCATGCCAAATATGAAGAAGGGAGGGAGTCCAACCACCATACCTATCTTTTATGTTTCTGAATCTATTATTTATTTATTTATTTATTTATGCAAGCATTACGCTTATTTTTATAAAACCTTTTTCCAAAATCCAAAGCGAATGCAAAATCAAACAGCTTAAATAACGCTAACGAAGATTTGGCACGATCCCTGTGGATACGAACTCATTCTACTCAGTAGAGTGCGAATTATTACTCGACGACAGACTGGTACACTTGCCAGACCGTAGTCAAGTTTTTGGCGCCGTTGCCAGGGATTGTGTCTACAAAGCGTCGATAGATTTATTTAAGTTGTCAAAAAAGTTTCAAAAATACAAAAAAAATTAAAAAATCAAAAAAATCTTGTTGATGATTGTGAAATTTGATCTGTGAAAGTTCTGGCTAAGGCAAAGTCTTGGTATTTAAGCGATCCGTTGTGATCCACCTCACTTACCTGGGAATTTTCATAGTGACAAAGACACATGAGACAAACCAAAAAAATGTAGTTTCAAACATTACCTTTTCCAATGCTACTAAGGTATTCATTTGTTGTGCTTGATAACAGGTAACCTGAATTTTGAGTACGACCCTGAACCAGAAAGAACATTCAGGAAAAGAAGGCAAGCACTAAAGCTCGCAGAATCCAGTAATCTCAAAGAGCCTACCACCAAAGCCATGGGGGACGAACAAAGAATCACAATGGGAGACTACTGCAAGAGGACTGACAATGATCAGATCTCACTGGGGTTCCAACCGGCAAACCCAGCTAACTTCGATATCAAAGGCAATGTTCTAACAGGTTTGTGGGAGAACCAGTTCGACGGACGTGCCAACAATGATCCTTGGGATCATCTGTCAAAGTTTTCAGAGACATGTCAGATCCAGAAGGTGCCAGAAAATGTTACTGAGGACCAGAAGAAGCTGCGTTTGTTTGCTTTTTCTCTTACAGGTCCAGCTAAAGATTGGCTTCAATGTTTGCCAAGGGGATCAATTGCAACATGGAAGGAGCTCGAAGATAAGTTCCTGGAGAGATTCTTCACTCATACACTATTCCAGAAGAGGAAGTCTGAGATCCTAAGCTTCAAGCAGCATGAGTCAGAGACGTTGTGCGAGGCTTATGAACGCTTCAAGCTGCTCATGAGAAGGTGTCCTAACACAACATTAGTGCAATGGAGCAGATGCAACTATTCACAGCTGGTATGAAGATGCAGCATCGCATGATACTAGATGCCTCAGCTGGTGGGTCTATCAAAGTCAAGACCTATGCAGAGACTAAGGATCTGGTTGAGCAGATGTGCCAGAATGAATACAACATGAGCCATGATCGAAATGAAAAGACGCCTGGAATTCTGAAGGTGGACCAGGAGATTGCCTACAAAGTAGAGATCGAGTTACTGAAGAGGCAACTTGCTGAGAAAGAGAAAGCAGTGAAGGAAGACAGTGTGAAACAGGTAGAAGGAGTTTGCAATTTCTGCCTAGAAGATCACCCTAATGGGCATTGTTTGCCAGGAGGGAGCGAAGAGCAGGCTAAGTATATGGGAAATGGCTACAACCCAGGTTAGAGCAAGCACCCGAATCTACGCTGGGACCAGACAGGGAATCAAGCTCAAGCTGCACCTCAACCCAGAAAGCCATCTCCGTTGGAAGAGTTACTCAATAAATTTGCTAACATGAGCAAGTCAAACTTTGAAAATATCCAGACCACAGTAGCCAACTAGGGGGCAACGATCAAAAGTCTTGAAACCCAGATTGGTCAACTCTCAAAACTGGTAAGCACTCATGTTTCTAAAGATATTGCAGGTAACACGGTGGGCAATCCAAAGGAGGAGTGCAAAGCGCTAAAAGATATGAACACAGGGCGCATATACGATGAAAAAGAGCTGAAAGAGTTCGAAGAGTGGTTCGAAACGCTGGGAATGACACTAGAGGAAGTCTATGACGAGTACTTATGTGAGCTGGAAGAATACAGGCTAATACCAGAAACGAAACCACGACTGCCAATAAAGAAGACAGATCCTGGAAGCGTCACCATACTCTGTCACATTGAAGAAGCAGAAGTCCGAGCACTATGTGATGTGGGCTCAAGTGTGAACGTAATGCCATTATCTCTGGCAGAGAAGTTTAAGCTCACAAAAGCAACTGCAGGTACAGAACGAGAACTTGTTTTAGCTAACCAATCAACAATTCACTCAGCAGGTACAATCAAGGATGTCTTGGTGAAAGTCGAAGACCTGGTATTTCCAGCAGATTTCATGATCCTGGATATCCAAGAAGATGAAGAACATCCGATCATTCTTGGAAGATCATTCCTAGCAACTAGCAGGGCACTCATTAATGTGGAGCTCGCTGAGTTGACTATAAGGAGTGGGGATGAGGAAAGAACAATCAAAGCTTCCAGAACCGAGAGGGTAGACTGCTACATGCTCGAGTGGAAACAGGAAAAAGCTACACCACCGACTCCAGTTCAAGAGATACAGGTGAAGATAGAGATAGAGGAGCTGGAGAATGAAATGGCGCAGCTAGACTTAGAGACAGCTCAGGAAGAGGAGGTACCCGAGGAACTCACTGATAAACTGAAGCGGCTAACCATTGAAGTGGATATCCGAACACCATGGGTCAAAGCATAGGGAAGAAACCGAAAGGTGGCCAGAAAATCTAAGTTTGGGGTTAATACGCCACCTCTCAAGAAGCCTACTGCTGAGAGAAAGAAGAACAACTGGGTCAAAGCTCCAAAGGAAGAAAAGAAGGAACATCCACCAGAAAGCAAGAAGAAGTCCATCATATAAACAGTACCTTCAGAAGATGATGGACGACTTTGTTTTCCTATCTTCAAAGAACAACAGAATCCAGAGGAATATGGAAAGAACAAAAAGGGAGGAGCTAAGGTGAAAGCTCCTACAGAAGAGAGAGACATGCGAACCTATCCTCTGTAATGGAGGAAATGTCTCAAGCTAATGAGAGGCTAAACAAGCGCTGCTTGGGAGGCAACCCAAGGATAAGTATTTAATTTCAGTATTTTCAATTCAGTATTTCAATTCAGCTTTTCAATTCAATAAAGTATGCCTAGAATTCCGCATGTCATCTTCATCTGTTAACAACCCTTTTCAAACTTACAAAAAAATTAATTATTGTTTGTTGTTTATTATCTTGTGCATAAGAAACTGTTATAGGTAAGATTGCAGCGAAGTGAGTTATAAATTCTGATGAGACAAATTCACACCTTCACACAAAGACCAAAGGTGATTACTCCGAAGTGCGAAGTTCGGGAGACAATGAGACGAGTGATGAAGCTGGTGTCTGTGAGATAAATGTTCATCTTTCAGATACCTAAGCCATGTGAGGATTTGAGCCAAATATTTCCAAACGGTATTACCACTTTCTTTCGATTTACTATGAGAGTACCGTGCACTTGTTTATTTTCTAGAACTTGCTCTAATTCTCTGCTGACTAGTTGATTTGATATTATATGCATTGAGGCAATTGTTTGTTATAACCCAGAGCCTTGTAGTGAATCTAGAAGCTTCCTCAAGTCTCTGCCTAAGACTTAAAGGGACACCATGGTTTGTGACTTGAAAGAAACCCCATTCTTTGCATGCACTTCCTATTTCCTTCACTAAATTTTGAATGGAAGAAGGATTTGGAACTTCATCATGGTGTAGTATTGGGGATCGGGAATTCCCTTGGCTTCAATGATGGAGAGTTTTGGTCTATGTTCTTCATCTTGAACAAAAGCTGGATCTACCTCTGCCATGATTGTTCTGTTGTTACAGTTGATAAATCAATGTTGAAGTGATTCGCTTGTGTTTCTCTTCCTTAAAAGGTTGTTTAAAAAAATGACAAAAACATCCAAGGGCACGAGTTTGTTTTTATTATTGCATTTAGATCAAATGAAATATGATATGATTTAGTTAAATTCTATGGTATATAGGACAAATTTCATTGTACCGGTACATTAAGTTATTAAATTATTAGGTAAATAAATAATTTTTTGAAAGAAATCATTTTCTTATTATTTAAAATATTATAATAACTAAATACTATTTATCAAAATTTTAAAAAAAAATAAAATTTTATATTTTTTTGAATTTTTATCACTCATAATAGTCAATAATAGTCAATTTTGAATTATTTTATGAAAAAATGAAGTTAGTGTAATGCTTATAAAACATTGAAATTGTGTTTTTTCTTATGAAATTATCATCTCTGAAATATAATAATCGGCAAATAGTTTTTAGATTTGTAAAATAACCGTTAATTTATTAATTAAACAATATAATGTACCGGTACATCGAAATTTTTCATATGTACCGGTACATCGAAATTTTTTATATGTACCATAGAAGCTCCCTATGATTTATTGATCCATTGATTAAAAATAAATTTATGCATGTTACAGGACTAACTTTTTTGTACACATTAAACAAAACTTTATTGTAAAGGAAAAATTGTGTGTGTATTCAATAGAAAAATTCTTATGTGGCCACAAAATTTAGACACATTATTTAAACACCCTAATTAACAAGACTGTTGCATGTAACAGTCCGGATCCCACCAACTTAGGTGGTCCTGACTGCCACCTCACGATCTTCTCCAACCCTCTTCACTATTGGAGTTTTTGCTTTCCGTGAGAATCGAACCCATGTACCAGGGGATAAGTACATTGTTCATTCCATTCCCACTATCAATTGGGCTACTAGCTCAATTGGTAGTAGGAATTGAATGAACAGTGTACTTATCCCCTGGTACATGGGTTCGATTCCCACGGAAGGCAAAACCTCCAATAGTGAAGGGGAAGATCGTGAGGTGGCAGTCGGGACCACCTAAGTTGGTGGGGCCCGGGCTGTTACACTGCACAAAGGAGTTACATGGTCTCGTAAATCTCGGTGTGATTTGCAGCCGATTGATGATGATCAGAAGGCAGTGATTCAATTTAGGGATTCACTTGTATGTGTCGCAGAGATACAATAGACATTTTGTTGCCGGGAACATTATTTTAAAAATGGGAACGAACCATAGAAAATTCATTATTTCATTTACTCTCTTCCTTCCAATATATAAGATTTCACAAATGCATATGAATTAAGAAAAAAATAACATTTGCATTAAGTTTGTTAATGATACACCTTTTTCCAAAATTATCCTTCAATTATTAAGAGAGATAAATATTGATTTTTACTTTTCTTTATTTAATTATGGGTAATATTTTGTGAAAATTTAATTAATGTACCTTGAACTTTAAAAATAATCTTATATTGGAGCTCCATTTAATGGACAACAAAATTAACAATATAAACCAACAATTGGAGCACTAAAATTGATATCCCAACACACACAATGTAATCATAAACAAAAGGAGAAACTGAAGTACATAAAGTATTAGTACATGATATGTCAAAAAGGATGACACATTCAAAGATTATTAAAATCTTACATTAAAAAAAAACATTATTTCATTTTGTTGCATGACATTCTATAATGCAACAATATGATAATTACTTAGCATTAATATTATATGGTTGAGACCCTTTTAGCTTAGTCATATTAACTTGTTAATTGTAATTAATATGGTGTTTGGCCAACAACATTACCCGGGGAATCATTATTGCAAGTAACAAACCACCATCCATTAGTGCATTGTACCCTTGCACACCCTAAATGAACAGAGTTACTCCAAACAACTTGAGTATAATGCAAACATTGTCCTCCATTAATGCATGAATTAGTGTTATAATCATAATTTTGTTTTTCATTAACCCACAAATTCACTGCAGCTACTCCAGTGAATGTACCACTTGATCCTTTGGCAAGATTCTCACCATAAGGTCCACTTGAATGAACCAAATTGCAATCAATTCCTTGAATTTGCATAGTTCAAAGCATAGGTAGCAACGGGTCCGGTTATGGTGCATAAGCAATTGCTTATGCACCGTGCATAAGGTTATACCGAAACACTTTTCATCAACTGTTCCGGTATGTATAAGGTTACCGGAACACTTTTATGCATACCGGAACACTTTCCTCAACTGTATCGGAACACTTTTATGCATACCGGAACACTTTTTCTCAAGTGTTCCGGTATACATATTCATACCGGAACACTTTTCTCTCAACTGTTCCGGTATGTATGTTAAACTGCACTACGATTATGACACGTGGAGGGCTAATCTGATGGTTGTTATTCACTTATGCACCGTGCATATATAAGGATAATCCTTATGCATAATAACTTCAGCCGGTAGCAACTGTGTTGTCCCATGTAATATTTGCAACGCCAACTAGCGCACGAGCCGCGTTGTGGACGTCGAGATAATCTTGAGGTGAGTTTTGAGCATTGGAGAATGAAAACCAAATGGTTAAAATGATTAAGAGGCTAAAAAGAGAAAATGAGTTTGTGAAAGCCATGGTTAATTATGTTTTCTGTTTCTTAGATAAGAACTTGTGTTAGTGATGGTTCTTGCATTGCATGGAGTGCGATTATTTATAGTGTGTGTTTGTGTGTTTTTTAATGAAAATTATTAAGTTAATAATAATCTGGGTCTTACTATTTTTAGCGAAAGAAATGGTACTTTATTGCATCTTTAAGCAAAAAAGGTACACCCCTTGGTATATGATTACTGCTTTGAGAAGTGATAAAAATGATAAAGTAATTATGGTAACATAATGAGTATTTTCAAAATATCATATTCATCTCGTCCAAATTATGAATTCACATGCATGATGCGGTCAACTGACTCACTCATTGTGGGACAGAAGGAGTATTAAATAAAATAATCATTCTCGCTCAATATAGTGGAATGGAAAAAACTCTCGTGTTATGGCAATAAAAAATTCAAATACTAACGGATAAATGTGTCTATATTTAGTGCAAATATGATAATATCTCAAATATGATTATCTCTGATGTATAAAATCACTAGAAAAAAAATAGCGGCATAGGCTCTGTTTGACAAAATACATAAGCTTATAAGTTCATTTGGTTAAAAAAAAACTCTATTTGGTAACTGTTTTTCAAAAAATGTTTATAGCTTATTTTACTAACTTATAGCTTATTTTTCATCATTTTTTTCTTCCAATTTTACGTCTATCATCTTACTCGAAAAAAATTAAATATTAATTAAAGATATCATTTTTAATTCATTCATACTTATAAGCTAGTTCAACCGCTAATTTTACCAAATACAACAAATTCATTCAGCTAGCTTATTCGCTATAAGCTAAAAACTAACTTATAAGCTATCCGCTATAAACTAGTTTATGATCAGCTATCTACTATTTTTTACCAAACAAAGTCATAAGATTTTAAATAGAGAAAATTATTTTTGCCACCCTACAGTTTTTTACGCGCGCAAAATACCCTTGTCTGCAACTTAAGTAACGGAATCCATCTGTCACTTAAGTGGCGGATGTATAAAATAAATTGATTTTTCCAACGACTCAGAAATTACCCCTTACAGATACAGCCGACCTGAAATTTTAAAGTTTCAACATCCGCAACTTAGGTAGTGAACAACCAATTGACAGATAAAAAATTCATATTGATTAGTCACTGTGGCCAATCCTCCTGCGGGTAACTAAAAGGCAATTGCCTCGAAGCTTTTACCCCATAACCCTGGCCACTACGTCTATAATTGACCACAAACTATAAGCCTCTTAATGCCTACATTAAACCAATTTGAGAGAAGAAATGAGAATGAGATGAAATGAAAAAAAATGGTTCCAATTTATAGATTTCTTGCTTGATTTCCATTGGCTTAAACAAAGTAACGTAGCAATCAATGTAAAACCACTGTTCTTGACTATTGACTGCTACCAAAAACCACAAAATTCTGACCACCGCTCGTCCGCTACTTGCGCAACGGATCCGTCTATGTGCCGTTGGTATATTCCACGGCTTAAGTAGCGGACGACTTCAGAACCAAACATTTCTTCTTCTTCACCAACTCTTTACAAACCCTCCAAAAAAAAACCATTTGCATGAAAAAGGTGTTTCCAACACACACTCAAAGCATCAAAGACCTCAAAAGACATCCTACTGAGCTGAATGCAAAAGTAATGTTCATCTAAATCTTTCCCCATTCAATTTCGTTTTGATTTCGTTGAAATCACGTCAGATGAACAGTAGACTGGTTTCGTCCGTTCCTTAAGTAGCGGAATGCAGTCCGCTACCTAAGTAGCGGATTAATCTGTTACAGAAATGAAAAACTGACTGCATTTATTGTTCAATTGTTTTAGTTATGGATCAACCATGCAAGTACTTCATTGGTTATTGTGAAGTCTTTTTTTTTTGAACGGCAAATATATTATTATAACTCGGTCTCTGTACAAGGCGAACAGAGACCGGTAAAAGAGAGACTACATAACAAAGGTGCCGTATATAGGCGGAACACCGATGAACAAAACCAAAACTAACACCACAGAGTCTTCTAAGGCCGAGGATAAGGGCGATGGGCAATCGAGCAACAAATTGATGGTTGTTGAACCCACAGTTGATTATCGTCCACAATTCACCACAGATAAAAAGTTTTCAACACGACAACAAATGCAAGATTGAGTTTGTGGCCAAGTAAAGAAGTTAGGCTTTGTTGCGGTGGTTGCGAAGTCTAACAACAGAGCTAACAAAAGAAGACCTTTAATTTATTGTGATAGGTTGTCAAAGAGGTGACATTCATAGAGCTAACAAAAGAAGTACAAATAAGTTTCTTAAAAATAGAATAAAAAAATGTGACGTCACATTTGATGGGGACTAAAACTTACTAAAAAAATTTATAGGGGCTAAAAGAGAAATTTGAGATATTTATAGGAACCAATTTTTTTTTAACTCGTATAATAATAAAATAATCACAAATTTAAATTAATAATTTCTTTAAAAAAATTAGTACAATATGATTTGATACAAACAAATACAACACTAATGAACTATATTCGTCATTGATATATAAAGAGTTGAGATCACCTCATTTTGAAATAGTATAGGTTATTAGAAATAATGTATTTATCACGGGTGATGTATTTATCATTAATAATTACAAACAAACACATTTATTAGAAATAATGTAAGTCATGCTTTCTCTAAATTAGAAATAGTATAGGTTATACTTTCACTAAAAATATATTTGATTTGCCTCAATATAGATTTTATTAATCTTTTTTTAGAGCACTTCACTCTTACTCTTATAGTTTGTTTCAATTAAGATTGCTATAACATGACCGCTCATAGTTTATATAGCATTTTACCAACATAATAACAATAGAAGAATAGCTCAAAACTCCTAAAGGAAAAGAAAATTTTATTGTTGTTTATGCATGTGAGAAAGGACCATATGCAACCTCTACCTCTGCTGCTAACACTCAAACTACATGTAAAAATACTTTAAACCGCTACATGGTTTATGTGAGAAAGTCTATCATATACAATATAAGAAAGTTGTTGTCCCTGGAAATGATGAAAATGCTTATGCTTAAAATGTTGCCATTTGGCACAAATGAGGGTATTTGATATCCAAAATTTTGCTAACAGAACTAAAATGAAAAAGTAACTGAGCTGATAAGTGAGCCAACTAAGCCATTTTTTCCTTCTTGTGAGACAAAAGTATACTTTATTGAGAGTCATGGTTGTATTTTAACTAAGCCACAAGCCATTTAGTTGCTTTTGAAAACAAAAACATGTGACAATGTACTTTGCAAGTTGTCAAAAGCTGTCAAACTTTTGGGGGAAAACTAATCATATTCAAATTTCAAATATCAAAACATTTTATATATCACTCAATCTCTCACCTACTAAACACTCATCACTTTTTTTTTTTTTTTTTTACTTCTTATTTTCTCTTCTCTCCTCTTTTATTTGTTCTTGATTTTTCTTACTTCATTTTCATAATCTAAACTTGAATGATTTTTTATTTACAGGAAAGTTGAAATCATTTATCTCATCACAACAAACAAAAACATGGGAAAGTTGAATATCACAACAAATTTCATGTTTGAAATTTTTTTACTCAAAATTCATGAACAAATTCTACTTCAAGGTATCATCTTCACACCATTTTTTTTATATTACTTTTTTATTGATTATTTTCTCTGTCAAATATCAAATTTCAACATGCTTACATGTATAAAAAGACAAGATTTTTGTTTTTATAAAAAATAAACTTTTAAATGGACTCTATTTTGCAGGTGACGGGAAAAAAACCAACAAGATATGAAGATGTGCATTAAGATGAAAGCAAGAAAAAAAAACTTTCAGACAAGTTTATGTATCATTTTCTTTGATGAAGAGAGAGAAAGGAAATAGTAAATGATTTGTGAGGTTTAAAGTTAAAAATAAAAAATTGAACCCTTTGAGTTTTGAGTCTGGGATGCAATATGGATCTCTACTCACCAAATAATGAGACTTTATCCTAATTAGTATTTTTAAGAAAATAAAATCATAGAATAAAAATACTACTGATTCCTTAAAAAATAATTTATTACTGATTCAAAAAATAATGAGACTTCACCTTTACTATTTAATTTTTTGGTAAAAAAAAATTAAATAAGGGAAAATATGCTACTAATTTTAATATGGTAAATATTTAACTATAATGTACTGTTAAATAAGTGATAAAAATTTCAAACTATAGTAAACATTTAACTATAATGTATTAATACGAGAAACAGTTAACTATAATGGATTTTTTTATTGGCAAATGTTAGTTGTTAGTATATATTGTTAAAAGGTAAGTAAATGGTTGAAAAAATAACTATTTTCTTTGGTTAAAAAAATAAAAAAAAAAGGGTTTGATGAAGGAGAAGGAAGAATTTGGTGAGAAAAAGTTGAAAAAACGAACAATTCATGCTCGGAGTTATAGATCTGATGTTAAAATCCATGGATGATGTCGAAGGTGACTGGAAATTAAATTTTACGGGGGAAGAAGAAAAAACGCAGAGACAGGGGGAGATACTTGAGCGGCGGCTAGGGTAAAACTAAGTTGGATATATATTTGGGTGTTGTTAGGTTTTCATTTATTTTATGGGTTGGGCCATTAAACCCAAATTGACATTATGTTCTCATTTTTTTTCTTTTGATTTTTGTTTTTCTTGATGCAAAAAAGGTTTTAAATACAATAATAATTTTTTTTTTGTATTTTGATGAATGACTGTCATATATACTAAATAAATCATACGTGAGACAAATTATACTAATGATTCATAGAACTCATTTTAAAATAACTATCATATATTCGTCAAAAAAAAGAAACTATCATATATATTAAATAAATTATACATGAGACAAATTATGCTACTGATTCATATAAATCATAACAATTTAATTGGAAAATGTTAATTGTTAGTACATATTATTAAAAGGGGGAAATGTTAGTGGGTTTAATAAAAAAAACTTTGATGAAATGTTACAGGGGGACAAATTATACACTAGACAAAATATACTATCACATACGGGAAACATTTAACTAATACATGAAATATTCAACTATAATATACTAAATAAATTATATGCTAGACAATATACTATCACATACGGGAACATTTAACTATAATGTACTAAATAAAAAACAAAATATACTATCACATACTTCTGTTCAAGTTTCTATTGTAGACAAAAATTAAATACGACTGTTTTACTATTGTCAATGTTTTTTATTTTCTTCAGTTGTAAAAAAATGTATGTTATTTTTATTATATTTATATAATTTCTTTAACTTATCTTTGTATAAAATTTAGGATTTAACAATATGCAACTACTTAAATAAAATTGCAGTTGTATAAATTTATAAGTTACAAATAATTTTTTCATCAAGTTGTAACTTTAAAAATTGGTAACTAAAAACATATAAACGCGTAACGTTATGAGGACGGGTCTACTACTAGTTAATATAGAAGTTCCAAGTCTAAATGCAAGTGTGGTAATTTAGACTTCTTCCGCTTTATATGTTATCATCAAACACACAATAACATGTTTATGTGCTATACAAGATAATCAGTACAAGGTAATCAGATTTAAGACAATCAGTGGTTTCAATGTTTAAAATCTTGAAAATTTCTAGGGTAAAAGTGTTTTTCTTTTCTTCTCAAAATTCTCATTTACATAACGTCCGCTACTTAAGTATAGATGCTGCACATAATCCGCTACTTAATTGTATATAATTTTATTTTATTTTAATAATCTATAGATTTAGTGAAGCAATTGGGGAATGGAAATAATTACTTCCTTTGGGATGAAAACATATGAAGTTACTATAGTTAAAAGGGTGTCCAATTATGTGTTTTTATTGAGAGATGTGTTTTCAACATTGAAGTATGGATACTTTTTAGATTAGGCAGCGTGTCTCGATGTCGCACATGTATTAGTGACAGTGTTTGACACTGACGTTTATAATTACATTAAATTATCTCAAAGGTGAAAATGTTCAATATATAAGAATAGTTATGGGGATGTTAACATCGCTGATAAAATTAATGAGTAATTTATGCTTTCTAAAAAAAATTGGGATTTTCTTTTTCCATAATTTTTAATGGAGATAATTTAAGTTAAATAAAAATCAAATTGACATAAAATCATTGTTTATAATTTATATACGTTAGTGCAATAGAGAATGCGGATCACACAGACGGGCATAGACCGCTAGTTTAAATAAAAACAGTATATCAATGAATAAAATGAAAATTTATAAATACACATAAAGTTTATAAAATAAGTAATTAATTAGGTCAAAAAGTGGGGTCAATCCCTACTGTCGGCGATTAATTTTGGCGTTTAATTTCTCTCATAAATACACCACATCACTTCTCTCGTCTCTCCCAAATCCGCCGCCCTCAAACCACTGTCTGCTCTATTTCCTCCTAAATCCAATCTATCAAGATGTAGTCGTCCAGTTGGTGGTGCGATGAGCAATCGTGAATCCAACACCACCCTTCCACATCACTTTCAAACCCCCAATTGGGGTCGTGAATCCCCTGGATTCCTTAACCTCTATTGTTGGCGGTCGTTCTCACGACCTCCTTCGTATGTGATTCACGATCTAAGCTTAGGTCGATTGGATCTGCGTTGGAGTTTTCGTTCAATGTGTTTTGCTGGGTTGGAACTGATGGGTTTTTGCCGTCAGTTTCCTAGTTTTATTTTGAGCCTAGTGGGCGCTGATTTCTGAGATGGGTTTAAGGCTTGTCACTATTTCTTTGTCATTGTTTGGCTAGAAATGGTTGTAATTGTTTGTTGTTGGTCAGTGAGTTGTTGGTTATTGAATTTGTTACTGTGTTCGTGGTCGTGTTCATTCCCTGTTTTCAAAATATAGGTTTGGTGTTCATAGTTCTTTATGATGCAGGCGTGAACAAGTCTGGTGATGGGTTCCTTAAAAATTAAAGAGGTGATGCACAATCTTGGGTCACTACTTGCATCAAGTTCGGTATGTGGATGGCGGTTCTGATCATTGTGTCTCTGATATTTTCAGAGATGTTAAGATCTGCGGGTATCAAGATTTAAGGTTTGTCTCAAGTGTCGTTATTATTCGTACATTAGTCTAGCGATTAATTTTAAACTGCTTGGCTTGAAAGAGTCGGATATTGCTTGTTATCGTTTGTTGCAAGGAGTTTATGGTACGTGGACGTTATTCTCCAGCTTTTACTCTTGAAGATTTTTTAGTGATCGTTTTAGATTACCTAATTTAAGATTTCCTTAGTGTCTTTGTTTTCCCTTTTTATTTTATTTTCCATTTTTTAGTGAGCATTTGACAATGGATTAGGGTTTACAAGTTGTTCCATCCGTAACATGCTTGTTATTCTCTTTGATGTCATTACGCTCTTAATTCAGCTAATAAAAATCAAGTAGAAAAAAAAGTCAATCATGTAAAATATTATATTTAAATAAATAAGTAACTTTTAAAGTAAATATTTTTTTAACTATTTTTTTTTGTAGTTGAAGGAGTTACCCACTAATTTATAACTAATATTTTTACATATTTTCTTAAATTTTATATTTCAATATATTGACTATTAACACAACATTTATGAATATATATTATATTATAATAAATAAAATAAGATTATATTATAATAAATAAAATGTTTCTATTGATCACACGTTACCCAAAATTAATATAATATATATTCATAAATATTTTTTTTTTGACAAAAAACAAAAACATTTATGAATATATTTTGTTTTTTACGAAATATTCATAAATATGGTGTTAATAGTCAACATAATGAAATATACAATTTATGCAATGCAAAAGTTTTGGATCCATCAATTGATATTTTAATATTCTAATATTCAAAATAAAAACATACCGTTTCAAATACTCTACAAAATTCAAGAAACTACAAAGCACTCCCAACATCTTCTTGTGTGAACTCGATGTCAAGTATTCTTATCATTTCATTGCCAATGGAAAAAAGGACTTTCTTCCTTAATTTCCCACTTCACTTTTTTGCTTTTCACACGTCCATCCTTTAAAGCATTAATTCCATCTGAGGAGGCCTATGAAGGAAAATTCCTCAGATGGAATTAATGCTTTAAAGGATAGATGTGTGAAAAGCAAAAAGTGAAGCCGGAAATTATAAGGAAGAAATTCCTTTTCCCATTGGCAATGAAATGACAAGAATACTTGACATCGAGTTCACACAAGAAGATGTTGGGAATGCTTTACAGTTTCTTGAATTCTGTAGAGTATTTGAAAAGGTATGTTTTTATTTTGAATATTAGAATATTATGAAATCTTTGTTTGATTGCAATTTATTTTGAATATTAGAATATTATGAAATCATTGTTTTGTATGCTCCTTTTGCTGAGTATTGACCTTCAAGTTTTGGATCTGTCAATTGATAAAAACATACTCTAGGTTTTAAGTAAGCCTTTGCCCATTCCACCAAATAGTGTTCCTTTTATGACCCTACTCTAAGATATTTCGGGTTTTTGCATGGCTTAAATTTTATATTTCATTATGTTGACTATTAACACAATATTTATGAATATTTCGTCAAAAACAAATATATTCATAAATGTTTTTATTTTTTTTGTCAAAAACAAAAATATTTATGAATATATATTATATTTATTTTGGCTAAAGTGTGATCAATAGAAACATTTTATTTAAAATAATATAATCTATATTCATAAATGTTTTTGTTTTCACACAAAACAAAAACATTTATGAATATATTTTGTTTTTGACGAAATATTCATAAATGTAGTGTTAATAGTCAACATAATGAAATATAAAATTTAAGAAAATATGTAAAAACATTAGTTATAAATTAGTAGGTAACTCCTTCAAAACAACCAAAAATTAGTAGATAATTGTGTGAAACAAGTGAAAGAATCATGGGTCGTCGCAAAATTAAGATTGAATTGGTGAAAGACCCAAACACAAGGCATGTCACCTTCTCACAACATAGCGCTGGCTTTTTTTTTTTTTGTCTAGTGACTAGAGTAACATATTTTTTTTCTTGACATTCAGAAGCATGTGGATACATATATATTTGATCTAATTATTCAAAACATAAAAATTTCGCCTAAAGTAATACAAGAAGCAAATTATGGATCAGTTTTAATTAGCTTTTATAAAAAATGGATTTTATAGTGTTATATAATTGTGTAAAAAAATTTACAAAGAAACTTTTTATAAAAACTTCAAATGAAAATCTGGTTTGAATAATTATTCTCAAAATGTCCTTTTAGACATTTCATCATTTTATTGAATTTTTTTTTTGTATATCAAAATTTCAAAAAAGTCACTTTGAAGCTATTTCAAATAGATTTTCATAAAAATCATTTTTAAAATATAACTTTTTGAAAAAACTGCAATTTTGACTATGCTTTTACCTTCAATAATGTATATTTTAGTTATATGATGTCAAAATTAGTGTTTCAATTTAGAAAAAACAAATATTAAAAAATTTGTAATATTTTGAAAAATGGTTTTACAAAATCTATTTTTATACAAAGAAAAAAATCCATTTTTTTAAAGTTAAAACAACCCTATAATACCCTTAATTTATTTGATTCTTCACTATAGTCGTTTCGATCCTTCCTTACATTGCTCATATATATTCTTGTAAACTTCAAGCATTGTTGGCCTTTGTTCTGGGAAAGGATGAACACACCCACAAGCAATCTTTAGGGGAGTACAAACTTCATTTTCAAGTCCTTCCCAATCACAGATTTATCAATTACATTATAAACTCAAAGGGTTATGACCGGCGCACATGCCACCTCTAACTAACTCTATATTTAGCATGACAAGCCTAATACACTAGTAGATATACTAATTTAAAATACAAAGTTACTGAAATTATAGCTCGACATGAGAATCCCTGATCCTACGTATCCCTAAACGATTAGAGAATCTTAGCCACATAGTTCTCTAAGTGTTGGTTAACTATCAACATAGTATATAAAAACTATCTCATTTTCTTATGTGTAAATAGACCACATTCATGATAGACAGACCTACCACAGAATAAACTTTTGGGTATATACGAAAATTTTCTAGAGTTTCATCAAACAACCTTTAAATTAAAACGATCGTACTTTGAAAACTTATACAAAAAATAATCTTTAAAACATCGAAGGGAACAATATATGATAAATTTTTTAACCTAAACCGATTGTTAGTCATACACGAAGTTCTATACGCACATCACAATTTAAAATAATAAAATTGTTATATATCATATTGCTTATCGTTTCCCACTACGTTCACATATACCACGTTATCTCTTCATTGTGGCGAACGGACACCACAACGAAGAGATAGCAAATCTATAATTGTATAGGATAACTTGTGTTCAAATTTTCAATATAGGTAATAGGACTAAATCTAAGAAACTACGAAAAACTACACTATCACAAAAAAAGAACAAGATAAACTATCTAAGAAATAAAACATAAACTTTCTTCATTCATTAACTATAGTAGTAACATCATTTTTTTCTGCCCGTGGATATATATATATATATGATCTAATTACTCAAAACTTAAAAGTTTCGCCTAAATTAATAGAAGAAGCAAATTAGAATACCCTTAATGTGTCTGATTCTTCACCATAGTCGTATCGATCCTTCCTTACATTGCTCATATTGTTGTAAACTTCAAGCATTGTTGGCCTTTGTTCGGGGAAAGGATGAACACACTCACAAGCAATCTTTAGGAGAGTACAAACTTCATTTTCAAGTCCTTCCCCAGTCACAGATTTTTCAATTACATTATAAAAACTCAAAGGGTTAGTGCAAATATTATAAGTGTCATATGAACGCGATAATTCATTATACATCTTTCCTGTAATCAATTCAAAAAGTACACTTCCAAAATCATAAACATCCTTCTTCCCATCATTCACTTTAAATATCACCCCTAGATGATCTTCAATGTTGGGATTCATAAAAAATTTGGCTTCTCCAAAATTGGATATTTTGGGTTCAAAATTATCATCTAGCAATATGCATTCTGAACATATATTAAAATGCACTATGCCCAAATTACATGTATGATGTAGCCATTATAATCCTCTTGCTATTCCAAGTGCAATTTTAATCCTGTCATGCCATTTCAATCTTATGACTTCACTTTCCAAAGGATGCAAACATTTGGAAAGCCTTCCATTTGACATGTATGCATATGCCAAAAGCCTTTCCTTTCCTTCAATGCAAAACCCAAGTAGGGGAACTATATTTTTGTGTCTGTACTTGCACAAAATCGCTGTTTCCAAAAGGAATTGCCGTTTAAATAACCGAGAGTCAAATAGTCTCTTAACAGCTAGTAACTGACCATTAGGCATAAATCCTTCGTACATCATTCCCATCTTTCCTACCCCAATGGCATTGTCCACGGAAAAACAATTGGTTGCGTCGCGCAGTTCTTCCAACCATATTGTTGAAGTCAGTCTCTCCATTAGTATAGAGATCTGTGGATGCAATCAAAACATAATTATCAAATCAAATAATCAATCATTGTTATGGCCAGTGTTGTCAAATAGCCGCTATAGCGCTACGAATACGACAATTTGAACAAACCACTGTTATTCCACGATACGCTGTTTAGTACAAAGTATTGTCAATTATCTAGCGGTAGCATTGTAACGTAGCAAAATTTAAACAAACCACTCTATTGCGCGATCAGCGATTAACAACAATACTGATTATGGCTTGTACGTTGTAACTACAGTAAAATCTCTTTAAATTAATACTCGGTAAATTAATAAACTCTCTAAAATAATAAAGTTGTCCGGTCCCGACTTGGGCCAGTGTAAAAAATTGAAAAATTCGATAAAATAATAAGATAATAATTTTTCGGGAGATCCCTTTGTAATTTTCGGTCCCAAGAAAATCATAAATTAATAATTCATAAAAACTGAAAAAAAATATATTACACTCTATTAAAATATGATTCAATAGTTGTCTGTTTTCCTTTATAGTTCAAGTCCATTTGGAGCTCATCTCTAACTTTTCTTATTGCATCCAATAGCTCAGGTGTTGTATTTTTGTATTGTATCATAAAGTTGTGAAGAGTGTTTGACGCTATAAGTACCTTGTGAGATATGGTGTTAATACTCTATCACATTCATGTAATTTATATATGGCAAACTTGCTTAAGAATACATTGAACTCATTTGTTCCTCTTGTTTACATCAAAAGTCATTATTGATTTCCAATGCATATTACTAAAGTCATTATTGATTTACAAGTCATTAAAAACTCTTTAAATTAATAATTATTAATTTATCGATATATTAATAACTCTCTAAATTAGTAAATTTCTCTGGTCCTGACTCTATTAATTTATAGAGATTTTACTGTATTGTTTAAATATATAGACAAAAAGAGTACCTCTTTGCTTCCTTTCACCACCAGCTGTGGATGTAGCAATTTGTGCATATGATTAGCTATGCTTTGTGTCCCCCTGCTTGTGATGGAGGAAATATATTTGCCTAGCTCTTTAACCTTGTTTAGGTGGCTGTTTCTATTCTTTTTCTTCTTCTTTTTCAATTGCACATGAGGTACAGAATTGGAGTAGGAGATGTAATAAGTAACGACAATATAACAAGTCAATGATGATGCAAAACCAACAATGATCCATGGATAGTGGAAGAAGTGATCTTTTATGGACTTTGTTTTTTGTGGCTTTGGTGGGATGTCTTATGCTAACATTTCGGTTGACATATATCTTTGTTTTTCCGCTAGTTTTCTTGTGGTTTCAGGGGCTGTGGTGAAGTAAGCTTTATTTACTTTGATAGACTATTTTTTGTTAAGAAATGACATTAAACTTCTGCATCAGTTGATCATCTTAGCCCTCACTATGTTAGCTAGAGTATAAGTTCAATTACTTGTAATCCAAGAAAGCACTGTATAGTAGAAGCTAGCATAGGATTCCTTTTGTCTTTGATCTTAAGTCATTACAGTTAGTTATAACTAACTCTAGGAAGCTATCTAATGTGCTGCAGCTGCATGATAGATTGATAGATCAACTCTAAGACTATAAGTAGTGTTATGTAACTCTAGCTTCATTTTTTATGTAATCTACTTTTGATTCATCAATGAATTCTCCTTTATTCTCTTATAGTTACTTTGAGTTTAACAATTCTAACATGGTATCAGAGACCGTGTAAAGATCCAATCTCCACTCTCCACTGCCGTAACCGTTTTCTAACTACCTTCTCCGGTGACAATGCCGCCGCGTATAGCTCCTATTCTCGATCCTTCCACTGATCAAACCTCGCCCTACTATGTGCATTCCTCCGACGGTCCTTCTTCCGTCAAAGTTACACCTCTTTTGGTTGGTTCTAACTACCACGCATGGTCTCGATCTATGCGCCGCGCTCTCGGTGGTAAGTTGATTCATCAATGAATTCTCCTTTATTCTCTTATAGTTACTTTGAGTTTAACAATTCTAACATTTTTCTACTTCTATCGTTACTTTGATCTTTGGTGCTTGTTCTTTTAGTCGTGTAGGCATTTTAATTGTTACGTTTTATAACCTCATTCCCTAATCCGTTTTATATGCTCAAAAAAAAGTTAGATGTTACTGTCCACTTCACTTTTTTTTTCAAGTAGATCTCTCTAATCCATTGAAAATTCGTATTTCACAGGCTGTCTATGATCTATTCTCTGGTTTGAAGTTGAGCAAACAAGGAGTTACGTAACACTTTGTCCACTCCCAAGGTCTGACTTCTCAGGAAACAACCTTTGTTTTTGTATTTATCACTGCATATAAAGATTAAAGGAGGTTTTTTTTACTCCATTAAATTTTATTCTCAATATAATGAAATATTCATTTTTCCCTTATTGTGTTGTGAGGAAAGGAACGTGATTTTTACTTTTAAATTTAAATTATTATTAGGTGAATTGTATATATTTACTAATTCAAGAGTCAAGACATTGTGTATGCCATTAGAACATAGAAGCTGTTTGGATTTCGGTACAGAAGGTCAACCCCATATATTACTTCTGGAACTGCCATATAATATTATCTGTACAATAAGGAAGGTCTTAATGATCCTGTGTTTTTCTCTATCTTATCTTGGTGATTCTGTTAGGTTCAGAAATAGCATAAACAACATTTTCTGAAATTAAATTGGGTCTTAATGATCCCCTCAAATTCAAAAACCTATGGCTGAACATATCCTTAATACTCCATTGTTTGAGGAGGTGAAGGAGGATAGTCTAGTTTGGAATTTTGAGAAACATGGTAATTATACGGTGAAATCCGGCTATAATAACTTTATAAAAAATAAGACGGTAGAGGATAGTATGTGTATGGAGGGAGATTGGAATTCAATTTGGAAAGTTGCAGCCCCGCCAAAAACAAAACACCTTCTTTGGCGTATTTGTCATGGTTGTTTACCTACTCGGTCTCGTTTAAAGGAAAGGAATGTGCCGTGTCCAATTGAATGTCCTTTCTGTGCTGATATTGTTGAGGATGAATGGCACATTCTCTTTGGTTGTAGGGAGAGTCAACAGGTGTGGAAGGAGGCTGGTTTGAGAGAAAAGATTGAGCCTAGACTGCTTGCTTTTAATGATGTGAAAAACATCATCTTTGACTTGTGCAAATCAGAGTCGGGGTACATTGTTGGTCACTTTGCCATGGTTACTTGGTGTATTTGGAATGGTGTTAGAGACACGGCGAAGGAAGTAGCGTTACGTGCTGGCCATATGTTTGGAGAGTGGTGCGCGATCAATTCTTTAAACCATAACATTACTGTTTCTGAAAACAACACTGCCTTGCGTGTTCCTGATGTTGTTATGCAGGTTTCTCATCGTGCCTCACAAGGAAACCAGCTCATTCGTTGGCAAAAACCGCGTGATGGTTGGTGGAAGTGTAATGTGGACGCTAGCTTTTCTCAAAATCCAAACGGAGTGGCCTATGGCTGGTGTATGCGCGATGCAGGTAGGAATTTCATAGCTGCAGGTTCAAAATTCTGCAACTTTATAGTTACTGTAGAAGAAGGCGAAACATTGGCGTTGCTGGAGGCTATGCGAGAAGCTATTGCACGAGGTTTGTCTAACATAGTGTTCGAAAGTGATTCCAAAGTTGTCGTCGATGCTGTACATTCAAATAAGCAAGGAAATTCAGATTGGATCTCTCTTATTTCTTCAATAAAATTATTACTACATTGTCATAAGAACTTTGAGGTGAAGTTCACGAAGCGGCAAGCGAACATGGCGGCTCATACGTTAGCTAGGGTAGCTTGTTCTTGGCCTAGTCGCATGTTTTTTACTAGTATTCCTCGATGTATTGAACCTATTATTATTAATGAAATGAGTTAATTTTGTTTGCGTCAAAAAAAATTGGGAATAAAGTTCACTTCTGCATAATCAAATCTTAATATCTAGCAAATAGGTGATAGTTGGTCTCATCATTTTATATATGGTTGCAGTTTCTCTACATTTTTTCCGGTTATGTCATGTCTCATAGCTTTATCTTAATATAGTGAGTGGATTGTAGGTAATTTGCAAAAGAGAAGAAAGTGGTCAATTGGGAGTATAAGCATATTTTGAATCACATATGTTGTGAATTCGATTAATATCACACCAATAACCTTTAGTGTGTGGAGCAAACGATTAAAGCAACCACAAATTGAGAACAGACAATAATAATCAACCAACTATATAACGGTGAAAGCAATAAAGAACACAGACAAATTGTTTACCCAGTTCGGTGTTAATGAACCTAATCTGGGGAGAGAGCAGCCTCTCCGTTCCACTATCGATAGAAACCTTGATTACAATGAGATTCTCCACAAGAGTTACAAGAATTAGAGTTTTCCTAATTCTACCTAGTCCCGAATCTCTCCCCGTGACCAAGAGATTCAATCAATAATTGTTTCCAAGGTGATAGAATGTTTCTCCCAACCCTAGAGTCTTCCTAAGATGTTCTCTATTAACCCTAGTTTGTATGTTGGCCTTAGAAACCCTAAAAAACACCTTAACACCCCTGAAAACGCAAAACAACATCATATATACGCGTACCCGCGCCCCAGCGTCGCGCCCGGGCGCAGCAGGTCAGTAGCCACGCCCTCACCAGGGCGCAATTGCGCTCAGGCGCCACCTCTACATGCGCCCCGGCGCCAACAGGACCAGGCCAAGCCCTCACGAGGGCACGCCAGCCTGCTGCCTGCTGCTTGCTGAGCCCTCACCAGGGCACACCAGCTTCCTGCAACAGCATCATTTTCAAGGCAATATCCAACAATCTCCACCTTGCCTTTAAAACGATGGTGGTGCCAACTTCCCACCAACCACCGTGCTGTTCCACCTGTTTACACCACACCCTCTTCGAACCCCGAAGTGTACCGCTTCGTACTCTCGAAGAATTGCTTGCCTCTCAACTTAACCTTGGAATTTTAGGTAAGTTCCACAAGCTGCAATCTTCAAATTCTCCTTGTATCCCAACTACCTCCAGCCGTCCTACAAGTTCCCGAATTTGATTACCGTTGCTTCCAATTGCCTCCCTGAAGTTCTTTAACATGTTTTGCACTTCTTCGGCCACAATCGGATAATAAACCACAAGGTCTCCATAGCTACACTCCTTTGATGCAACATTATCACTCTCCTCCCTATCTACTAGATAGCCAAGAGCTAATGTCGTTTGCCTTCTTCTAGTTCCACTATCAGAAGCTCCACCTCAAACTGAGATTCCTCCACCAAAGTCTCACTATGTTTCCCACCTTGTAACCTGCAAAACTTAAGTATTCTTATAACCGCCTCTTCAGGCTGATGTTGAGTATTATTCCACCGCCTCTCCAGGCCGATGTTTAGTATTGTTACCACTGCCTCTCCAGGCTGATGTTGAGTATTATTCCACCGCCTCTCCAGGCCGATGTTGAGTATTATTCCACCGCCTCTCCAGGCCGATGTTGAGTATTGTTCCACCGCCTCTCCAGGCCGATACCGAGTATTATTACCACCGCCTCTCCAGGCCGAAAACCATCTATGTTTCCAAGCTTGTGACTATGAGTGCTCCCGCACTCTCATAGCATTCCTCATTAGCTTCATCACTAACCGCAACCTGAGCCGACGAACTACCACCGCCCCCTCTCCGAGGACAATCCTTCTTGAAGTGACTCGGTTCCTGACAATAGTAGCATTTGAACTTGCCACCACCATCACCCTTTGGCCTAGACTTGGACCCATGTTTCCCTTTCTCTTTGCCTCCGTTCTCGCTTCTACCCCTCGCCACATTCAACCCTTCCGCACCATCATCAACCTTCAAGTCTTTAAACTTGGTCAACTCCTTGGTTCTCAAAGCCGATTGGACTTCATCCAAGGTGATAGTACCTTCCTTGCCATAAAGCAATGCGTCCTTGAGGTTTTCATATGACTTAGGTAAAGCACACAACAAATGAAAGGCTTTGTCCTCGTCTTCCAAATTCACATCAACGTTCGCCAAATCGTCAATGATTTTATTAAACTCAGCAAGTTGCTCCACCACAGACTTGTGTTCAACCATACGAAAGAAGTACAGTTGTTGCTTCAAACATTGTTTTTGTCCCAAAGACTTGGTCATATACAATGAATCAAGCTTTGACCACATAGCCGCCGCCGAAGTCTCCCGCGCTACCTCTCTCAACACTTTATCACCAAGACACAAGATAATAGAACTCAATGCTTCGTCCATCTCGGTCTTCTCCGCATTCGAAAGTGTAGCCGACATCTGTGTCACACCCTTTAATGCTTCAACACGCTTGTTGTGAGTTAATAGTGCCCTCATCTTCACCTTCCACAATTCAAAGTCGTTACTCCCGATGAATTTCTCAATTTCCCATTTAGAACCCATGGTGCCTTAATTCGATTGACCCTTGCCCCACGGTGGGCGCCAATTGTTGTGAATTCGATTAATATCACACCAATAACCTTTAGTGTGTGGAGCAAACGATTAAAGCAACCACAAATTGAGAACAGACAATAATAATCAACCAACTATATAACGGTGAAAGCGATAAAGAACACAGACAAATTGTTTACCCAGTTCGATGTTAATGAACCTAATCTGGGGGAGAGAGCAGCCTCTCCGTTCCACTATCGATAAAAACCTTGATTACAATGAGATTCTCCACAAGAGTTACAAGAATTAGAGTTTTCCTAATTCTACCCTAGTCCCGAATCTCTCCCCGTGACCAAGAGATTCAATCAATAATTGTTTCCAAGGTGATAGAATGTTTCTCCCAACCCTAGAGTCTTCCTAAGATGTTCTCTATTAACCCTAGTTTGTATGTTGGCCTTAGAAACCCTAAAAAACACCTTAAAACCCCTGAAAACGCAAAACAACATCATATATACGCGTACCCGCGCCCCAGCGCCGCGCCCGGGCGCAGCAGGTCAGTAGCCACGCCCTCACCAGGGCACAATTGCGCTCAGGCGCCACCTCTGCCTGCGCCCCGGCGCCAGCAGGACCAGGCCAAGCCCTCACGTGGGCACGCCAGCCTGCTGCCTGCTGCTTGCTGAGCCCTCACCAGGGCGCACCAGCTTCCTGCAACAGCATCATTTTCAAGGCAATATCCAACGACATAGATTGAAGGATCTAGAGACCTTTGAGCAGGGGGCTGGTGTTGATATCTTGTGGTGCTGTTGAGATGTTTTGGGGTTGTGTAGGCTGAGCTGAGAGGAGGCGTACAAATTCAGAAAGTGCACGCTGTGTATTTAAGGCCAAATTTCTAGTAGTGTAAATGATTATTTTATTCCTTAAAAAAATTGGTTATTTTATTCTGTATACTGTTAGTATTGAGTTTAATATATTAATGTACTTTGTTATGTATGATATTATTGTCAATATACATTTTGAGAGTGAAATGTTATATTGATGGTTTATATATATATATATATATATTTTTTTTTTTTCACAACATAATTTAGAGACTGATTTAGTGATCGAATATTTTATAATTTGATTAAATTGGTCAGAAAGTCGGTCACTAAATTCGGTCACAAAATCAGTCATTAAAATCGATCATAAAATCAGTCTCTAAAATCAGTCACTAAATTGGTCTCTAAAATCGGTCGCCAAATCGGTTGCTAATTTGGTCACTATGGGTTAGCGACCAACAGTTTAGCTACCGATTTAGAGTGATTGCTAAATCGGTCGCTAATTGATTTAGTGACCGATTTTCATCAAAATCGACGTCTAAATCTTTGACGAAATTTTTAGTAGTGTCATGACAACATTAGAAAAGGCGCCGCAACAACATTTTGCAAAGACCGCCTTTTTTATTTATGTTTATTACTTTTCCAGTAACATTTTAGTTGTTATAATTTAATTCCTTCTTTAGTTGCTATAGATTTTATAGATTTAGTGAAGCAATTGGGGAATGCAAATATTTACTTGCTTTGGGATGAAAACATATGAAGTTACTATAGTTAAAAGGTGTCCAACTTAGGATGTATTTTTAATGAGAGATATGTTTTCAATGTTAAAGTATAGATACTCTTCAGATTAGGCGGCGTGTTTTGGTGCCGAATATGTGTCAGTGACAGTGTTTGACACTAACGTTTATAATTATATTAAATTATGTTATCTTCTCAATTTATTTTATAAATTCATTGATGATCAACAAGTGAAAAAATTTGGATTCTTAAAGGTGAAAACAATCATAACAAAAGAAGAAGGTGAAAATGTTCAATTTATAAGAATAATTATGGGGATGTCAATCATTGGCGATAAAATTATTGGGTAATTTATGCTTTCTGAAAAATAAAATAATTGGGATTTTCTTTTGCCATAATTTTTAATAGAGATAATTTAAGTTAAATAAAAATCTAATTTACATAAAATCATTGTTTATAATTTGTATATGTTAGCGCAATAGAGAACGAGGATCACGCAGATGGGCACGAGTCGGTAGTTTAACTTTAAATAATAAAAACAGTATATCAATGAATATAATGAAAATTTATAAATACACATTAAAGTATATAAAATAAGTAGTCAATTAGGTCAAAAAAGTGGGTTCAATCCCTACTGTCGGCGATTAATTTTGGTGTTTAATTTCTCTTATAAATCCACTACATCACTTCTCTATTCTCTCCCAAATCCGCCGCCCTCAAACCTGCCTGCTCTATTTTCTCCTAAATCCAATCTATCAAATGTAGTCGTCCATGTGGTGGTGCGATGAGCTATCGTGAATCCAACACCACCCTTCCACATCACTTTCAAACCCCCAATTGGGGTCGTGAATCCTCTGGATTCCTTAACCGTTGTCGTTGGAGGTTGTTCTCACCACCTCCGCCGTGTGTGATTCACGATCTAAGCTTAGATCGGTTGGATCTACGTTGGAGTTTTCGTTCAATGTGTTTTGCTGGGTTGGAACTGATGGGTTTTCGCCGTCAGTTTCCTAGTTTTCCTTTAAGCCTAGTGGGCGCTGATTTCTGAGATGGGTTTAAGGCTTGTCACAATTTCTTTGTCATTGTTTGGCTTGAAATGGTTGTAATTGTTTGTTGTTGGTCAGTGAGTTGTTGGTTAATAAATTTGTTACTGTGTTGGCGGTCGTGTTCATTCTCAGTTTTCAAAATATGGGTTTGGTGCTCATAAGTTCTTTATGATGCAGGTGTGAAAAAGTCCGGTGATGGGTTCCTTAAAAATAAAGAGGTGATGCACAATCTTGGGCCACTACTTGCATCAAGTTCGGTTTGTGGATGGCGGTTGTGATCATCGTATCTCTGATATTTTTAGATATGTTGAGATCTGCAGGTATCAAGATTTAAGGTTTGTCTCCGGTGTTATTATTTTTATTAGTCTAGTAATTGATTTCAAACTACTTGGCTTGAAAGAGTCGGGTATTGCTTGCTATCGTTTGTTGCAAGGAGTTGATGGTACGTGGACATTATTGACCCGCTTTTATTCGGGATGATTTTTTAGTGATAGTTTCAGACTACCTTATTTAAGATTGCCTTAGTGTTTTTGTTTTCCCTTTTTGTTTTATTTTGTTTTCTATTTTTTTAGCGATCATTTGACAATGGATTAGGGTTTTCAAGTTGTGTCATCCTTAGGATGCCTGTTATTCTCTTTGATGTCATTGTGCTCTTAATTCATTTATTCTCAATTTCAGGATCAGTTTCAGAAGAGACATCTTCAACGGCCGTATATGGAGAATTTTGTTTTCAAGCAGTTACAAGATCAGGAAGCTGACTCACTTATTCGAAGATTTTTTGAAGATGACATTATACATGTTGTATGGGAATGCGAGAGCTCGAAGATCCCTGAACCCAATGTTATTTTGTTTGGCTGCATTAAAGATTTCTATATTGAACTTAAGGTCAGAAATGGAATAATGTTTGGTGGAATGGGCAAAACCTTATTTAAAACCTAGAGTAGGGTTTTATCAATTGATGGATCCAAAACTCGAAGGTCAATACTCAGCAAAAGAAGCATACAAAGGAAGGAAGTTAGTTACACTCTGTTGCTTTGGATGCTCCTTTTGTTGAGTATTGTCCTTCGAGTTTTGGATCCATCAATTGATAAAACCCAACTCTAGATTTTAAGTAAGCCTTTGCTCATTCCACCAAGCATTGTTCCTTTTCTGACCTTTAGTTCATCCTAGAAATCTGTAATGCAGCCAAACAAATTACCATTGGGTCCACGGCTCTTCGAGCTCTCGCATTCCCATACAACATGTTTAATCTCATAAGATGATATGTATATAGAGATGTATAAAAAACGATGATACCTAGAGGTTAGAGTAACATAATTATTTTTCTTGACGTAAAGAAGCATGTGGTCGTGGATACATATATATTTGATCTAATTATTTAAAACTTAAAAATTTCGCCTAGTAATAGAAGAAGCAAATTATAATACCCTTAATGTGTTTGATTCTTCACCTTAGTCGTTTCGATCCATCCTTACATTGCTCATATTGTTGTAAACTTCAAGCATTGTTGGCCTTTGTTCTAGGAAAGGATAAACACACTCACAAGCAATTTTTAGGAGAATACAAAATTCATTGTCAAGTCCTTCCCCAGTCACAAATTTTTCAATTACATTATAAAAACTCAAAGGGTTACTGCAAATATTATACGTGTCATATGAATGCGACAATTCATTATATGTTTTTCCTGTAATCAATTCAAAACGCACACTTCAAAAGTCAAAAACATCCTTCTTCTCATCATTCACTTTAAATATCACCCCTAGATGATCTTCAATGTTGGCATTCATAAATTTGGCTTCTCCAAAATTGGATATTTTTGGTTCAAAATTATCATCTAGCAATATGCATTGTGAACATATATTAAAATACACTATGCCCAAATCACATGTATGAGGTAGCCATGCTAAGCTTCTTGCTATTCCAAGTGCAATGTTGATCCTGTCATGCCATTTCAATCTTATGACTTCACTTTCTAAAGGATGTAACCATTTGGAAAGTCTTCCATTTGACATGTATGCATATGCCAAAAGCCTTTCTTTTCCTTCAAAACAAAACCCAAGTAGGGGAACTATATTTTTGTGTCTGTACTTGCACAAAATCGTTGTTTCCAAAAGGAATTTTCGTTTAGGAACTGACCTTTAGGAAGAAATCCTTGGTACATCATTCCCATCTTTCCTGCCCCAATGGCATTGTCCAAGGAAAAACAATTGGTTGCGTCGCGCAGTTCTTCCAACCATATAGTTGAAGTCAGTCTCTCCATTAGTATAGAGATCTGTGAATGCAATCAAAACATAATTATCAAATCAAATAATCAATCATTGTTATGGTCAGTGTTGTCAAATAGCCGCTATAGCGCTACGACTACGACAATTTGAACAAACCATTCTTATTCCATGATACGATGTTTAGTACAAAGTATTGTCAATTATCTAGCGGTAGCATTGTAACGTAGCAAAATTTAAACAAACCACTCTATTGCGCGATCAGCGATTAACAATACTGATTATGGCTTGTACGTTGTAACTATTGTTTAAATATATAGACAAAAAGAGTACCTCTTTGCTTCCTTTCACCACCAACTGTGGATGTAGCAATTTGTGCATATGATTAGCTATGCTTTGTGTCCCCCTGCTTGTGATGGAGGAAATATATTTGCCTGGATCTTTAACCTTGTTTAGGTGGCTGTTTCTATTCTTCGTCGTCTTCTTTTTCAATTCCACATGAGATACAGAATTGGAGTAGGAGATGTAATAAGTAACCACGATATAACAAGTCAATGATAACGCAAAACCAACAATGAGGCCACCCTTTAATGCTTGATGGAACTTGTCACCGGAGCAGGGTGGCAAAGACACTCCTCCACAGAGTTTATTATTATTAGCATAATTAGAAACTACTCCTCTTTGGAAGATCGGTATTGTCCCAAAGTTAGATAGTTTGAGATTTAGTACTCTATTCTCATCAGGATGCCAACATTCAACACCAGTAAACCAACATATGAAATTTTCGGTTTTGTTGTTGAAGTTCCAATTTTGTAAGTAATTATTTGGGTCTTCTAAGGAATTCTTAATGGATTTTAAAAGAAGATATCAGTATGGAGAAAATCCCTTTTTACTTGAAAAGCCATTTTGATGCAAATACAAAAACTGAGACTGCAGGAATATGGAGAAGAAAAGTGTGTTAAGAAGAGAAATTAGAAAATTAAGTCGAAGAATGGTGCGAAAATTTAGGAAATCCAAACATCAAAAGGTTTAATGATCTATATTCTATCATGTTACTTACGAAGATCATAATGTCATGTGAGAAAATAATATTCTACACTAGTAATAATCACACTAAAGACACTATAGTTCGCATAAGTTTTCGGTCGACAATAACACTATTAAATCAAAACATAGCAGAAATACCAAACCATAAATGAGAAACTACCTGTAAGCTTCACCTTTTCAAATGTTTGCATAATTCAAAGACAAAGACATTGTTTATTTTGATGGAAATCATTAGCATTATCTTAATTTTTTTATGGAAATATGAGTATTTTCTGTGCGCAACTTTAGAAACGAATCCCTTGAGTCTTGCGGGATTTAAATGAGTATATAGAGATTTCATCCATAAGATGAATAAATAGTGTCTAAGGTTCGAAACCGATCCCTAATGATGTCCCTACCAACTGAATTAATATCGGGGCAAACATTAAATTTCTTAACAGAGGAATAGAGTGGCGTGAATCCTGAACAGACACTTTGATCTACAAGCCCTCAGCTGGACTATTCTCATCCGTTAGATTAATCCAATGATTGAGATATTTATTAGACACAAAATAAATAAAATATTATTTATTCCTTTTTTTAATACCTTTTTCTAGACCGTTAAGCGCGCCATATGTTCGGAGCATTTTGGTGTTTCGTAAATTTAAGGTCCAGATTTGGCTGCCGATCTATGTAAGTGATAGGCATCTACAATGACATGACTCACTCTGCAACGGTGAGTTTGATGATGTTGATGGCTCCAATTTTTTCTTTTGGATGCAAAATTTGTTTCAAGTTGTTGATTTTGATGTTAAATTTTTGTTATTATTTGCTGATTTTCATGTATGTAAAACTAATAGGATAAGGTAATCTATGAAAAACAGACACCGACATGTCGACACTGATAATAATTTGAGAAAATGATATAATTCAATATAATTAGAACTGTCAGTGTTGTGTCGATGTCAAACAATTACATTGGTGTGGAAAATTAGAAAGCAAAGTAACTAACATAGCCAAAGCTTGATTTACTTGTCAGACAACATTTGGGAAGCAACATCTTAAACTATTGGAGCAACAACAGTACTGTTTTTGCCTGTAAGTTCATTTTTATGGAATCTGTATCATGTTTTTTTAAATGAAATTGTTAATATAGCTTGAAATAAAATACATAATTAGCACACATTGGTTATATATTAGATTGTTGATTCTTTAGGCGCATTTTGCAGAATTGAGTAACTTTGACATTCAAAAGTATGAGGGATATGTAGACAAAGAAGGGATGAGGAGAGTTCAGGTTCACTCTTTAATATATGCGGGAAAGATATACTTTAAATATAACCGAGAGTCGTTCAACTTTTTTTTATTATCAGGAGAGCAATACAACTTTTTATTACAATGATTCTGAGAGTAACATTAAATTTTTCCGACATAACAAAACCTACGGATGCATAAGTCTGATCTAATTATTTAAAACTCAACAATTTCGTCTACAGTAATGCAAGAAGCATATTCTAACACCCTTAATGTATTAGAATCTGTTCAGATCCGTGATCAGAAGGTTGGATTGATGGCCAGCTACTCGTCGTGGATGGTGGAGATCAACGAAGGGGGGTTTGTACCTGCATGTGCTCCGACGCTCAAGTCAGTACAAGTACAAAGAGAAGAGGTTAAAGTGTTAGAACCACGTACCTGACTCCTCAGTGAAGAGGAGTATTTATAGAGCAACCAGCGCGTGGCCAACGGTTACCCTTATTGGGCCGGTGTCGTGCAGCTCAAGTCGGGATAACTGCCAGGTGTCTGCGTGGATGCAGGAGAGACTGTTACAAGTCCTCAGCCTGGGTGAGCTGTTCCACAACGAGGGGAGAGTGGGTAAGCTCAAAAGGACACGTGTCCCGCTTGGTGAGGAGCACGTGGGAAATGTGATCCGAGGAGAGGTTGTCGAGGAGCACGTCCTCTGCCGAGGAGCATGTCCAGTGAATCCTCCCCGACAGTACGAGCAGGAGAGGATTTGGGCCTGCTAGGCCCAGTCCAGAACATAAGCCCCCCAAGTCGTTGCTCCTAGGCATAGGAGTAATGACTTAAGATCTAGCCCGTATGTCGACGAGGATTTGCTCGTTGGTTTTTGTCAGATTTATCTGCTCGACATAGCTATGCTCGTGAAATCTTGAAGACGAGCAAGCACTTTATGCTCGCACTTAGAATGTACATCCGGGGAGGAATGAGCTCGGGATGTTGCTGGTCTGATACGGATCCTGGAAACAGCCTTGACCTTGAATGGGGCTGCGGGGAAGCCAGCAAAGGAGGTGCAGGAATTGAAGGAGGAGAAAGCCTCACTGGAGATGAAGGTGCTCAGGCTTGAAAATCGTGTGGATGACCTTTTAGGTAAGCAAAAGAATTTTGCCAAAGTTCAAGCCGAGCTTAGAGAGAAGGAAACTGAGCTGGAGCAATTGCGTAAGGAGGTCGGGGACCTGAGAATCAAGGCCGGGGAAATGGACAAGCTGGAGGAGGAAGTATCCCGTTTGAAGGCTGCTATGGCCCCTGCTGTTGATGAGCCTGACACTACTCGAGATCTGTCTAGCAGGGCAGAGTTGGTCGGGGAGATTCGCTTGCTTGGAGGAAAGTTGATAGATGGGGCAAAGTTTGCCTTCAACAATGCTGTCGAGCAGATATAGGTGGTCAACGAAGGAGTTGAGCTTAGTACCAAAGGGATTGGCTTTTGGAGGAAAGTGGAAGGCGGGCATATCGTCCTCCCCGACTTGCATCAGGCCATGGAGCAAATGGAGCGCGATGACGAGGAGGATGAAGAAGAGCAGGATGATGCCGAGGAGGAGGGCCACGGGAAAGTAGCAATTAGTTCCTGCCCGTCTATTATGGCATGCGCGCCACTTTCTATCACGTTTTGAACATTTGTCTTTTGGGGCCTGCGTGCCATGTTTCGTAATATTTTGACAGTAGATTTTTGTCCAAAATATTTTAAGTATGATTATGACCAGGGCTGGTCGTTACATAACTTATGTTTTATATGTGAGTTTTGCATGTTTGTTATTATGCTCGTAGATTGCATGTGGTGTATGCTCGACCTTTTTCATCTATCTGTTTAAGACTTAGAAAATATAATTGTAGGTCGTACGTTGTGTATGCTCGACCTTTTCCGCCTGTTCGTTTAAGACTTAGAAAATATAATTGTAGGTTGCATGTGGTTTATGCTCTACCTATTTCGTCTGTTCGTTTAAGACTTAGAAAATATAATTGTAGGTTGCATGTGGTTTATGCTCTACCTATTTCGTCTGTTCGTTTAAGACTTAGAAATTATAATTGCGAAGACAAATTCGCCTCGTCGTTCTATTCGTCGAGCGTTCTGCTCATACGCTAGTTGTCGAGAAGATAGAATGCGTCGGGGAAGGTTTCTTCTTCCTCGGCGTTACCTTAAGTAGTTTGGGGAACTACCCAGGTGCTCGGAGTTTGACTCCGAACAGGGGATGGCGGAGAGAATCGTTGAAGAGACTTCCCGTCGTAGCTTAAACTTCCCATCGCGAGCTGGGCGTTAAGCCAATGGTACGAGGACGAGGGGCTCGTTTTTAAGAGTTATTCCTCGTTGGGTATGTTTTTCCATTATCTCAGTGTTTAAGGTGGGTGCTTGTACCAGAGCACCTGCCCGTTGTCCAGGTGTGCCTGCTCGTTAGATGTGAGCTCGACTATACCTTCGCCAGAGAATGTTTTTGGTCGACATTCCCTTGGCTATAATGTCGATTTAGTGTTTTGCTCATTTATTGCAGTAAATAGGGTTTTGAAACCCTCTTTGGTAGCCATAGGCATAAGTATCTGAGCCGATTTCTCAGGAGGTTTGTTAGCCGCAGGGGCTTCTCTGTGGAGGTAGTTGCTTTTCAGGCAGCTCTGGCCGGAGTTTTGCGAACTTCTTGGACGTTTCGTCGTCAGACGAGGGAGTTGCCCGACGTCTGTCCCTAGAATCAGTTTTATACACGACGGTTATGATGGCTACTCCAGTTACGTGTTGAACGTTTGGAGCAATGACGGTATCCATAGGATTGTCGTCGACGTCGTGGAAGAGGTGACCGTCGTCATCGTCACGATGTTGGGAAATGTTTCCAGTGGCCATGTCAGAAGTTTTGATCGGTTTTTTTCTTCGTGTTCTTAGATTAAGAAGGAAGAAGGGGAAAACCCAGTCCCCACAGACGGCGCCACTGTTCAGATCCGTGATCAGAAGGTTGGATTGATGGCCAGCTACTCGTCGTGGACGGTGGAGATCAACGGAGGGGGGTTTGTACCTGCATGTGCTCCGACGCTCAAGTCAGTACAAGTACAAAGAGAAGAGGTTAAAGTGTTAGAACCACGTACCTGACTCCTCAGTGAAGAGGAGTATTTATAGAGCCCCCAGCGCGTGGCCAACGGTTACCCTTATTGGGCCGGTGTCGTGCAGCCCAAGTCGGGATAACTGCCAGGTGTCTGCGTGGATGCAGGAGAGACTGTTACAAGTCCTCAGCCTGGGTGAGCTGTTCCACAATGAGGGGAGAGTGGGTAAGCTCAAAAGGACATGTGTCCCGCCTATTGGGGAGCACGTGGGAAATGTGATCAGAGGTGAGGTTGTCGAGGAGCACGTCCTCTGCCGAGGAGCCTGTCCAGTGAATCCTCCCCGACAATTCGAGCAGGAGAGGATTTGGGCCTGCTAGGCCCAGTCCAGAACAGAATCATTAACAGATTCATTTTGTCCCTTCCTTACATTGTTCATATTGTTGTAAACTTCAAGCATTGTTGGTGAAATTCCTGGCACGCGGTATAAGATGTGCGATACAATGTTCTAAGGTAATACTTTGAAAATAATAAAGAGAAAAGCAAATAAAAGAGACAAAGTATTTGTTAACCCAGTTCGGCGAACCATCTGGGGGATACCAATCCAGGAAGGAATTTCACTATAATAGTCCTAGTTCCAAGTTACCAGCAAACGCCCCGTTTACAACTTACAACCTAGGCACTATCAATGAAGCTTCAACCTAGGAACTCCTAGATCAGAGATCCCATCTCACTTCCCTACAACCTTATAGACAGCAAGGATTTCAACAACATAAAACACCAAAGTTTTGGAGACACACTCCTAAAAACTAAACACTCGTACCTAAAGGCTTAGAGTGTTACAACCACCAAAAGTCCTTACTTCGTACTTCAAAGCTTATGAGAGAATCAAAGAAATTACAACTCAAAATAACAAAGTCCTAAGCTTGCATCAAGGTGACACAAGAAAGGCTCACAACAAAAACACACGCAAAACCTAAGCACTAGACTCAATCACAAACACGACGTGAACAACAACTGAGGAATTAGGTTTTTCTCCTTCTTTAAATACCTCAGATAAACACTCCTTGATTCTGATATGATATGGGCTTGATTTGTTTGACACAAGCCATTAATTCACATTAATTAAAAGAGATTCTTCATCAAAATATTCTTCAAGGAGATCTGAAGCTTTAATATATGATCCTCGTAATTACTCTCATTAAAAGCGCCAGATATGATTCATAGAGAGAAACATGATTTCCATAAATAGAAAACGCGCACGAACACTTTTCGTGGCGTGATACGATGATGAGACATCTTATCGCACATCCTACCAAAAATGCAGCCAACTACCAAAGACTCAACAGTTAGCCTTTGGTCTGGCAAAGGCTTAACACACTCGCAAGCAATCTTTACGGGAGTACAAACTTCATTTTCAAGTCCTTCCCCTGTCACAGATTTATCAATTACATTATAGAAACTCAAAGGGTTGGCACATAAATCAGAAGTGTCATATCATTATATGTTTTCCCCGTCATCAATTCAAAAAGCACACTACCAAAGTCATAGACATCCTTCTTCCCGTCATTCACTTTAAACATCGTTCCTAGATGATCTTCAATGTTGGGATTCATAAATTTGGCCTCTCCAAAATTGGATATTTTGGGTTCAAAATTCTCATCTAGCAATATGCATTCTGAACATATGTTAAAATGCACTATGCCCAAATCACATGTATGATGTAGCCATGATAATCCTCTTGCTATTCCAAGTGCAATGTTGATCCTGTTATGCCATTTCAATCTTATGACTTCACTTTCCAAAGGATGCAACCATTTGGAAAGCCTTCCATTTGACATGTATGGGTAAGCCAAAAGCCTTTCCTTTCCTTCAATACAGAACCCAAGCAGAGGAACTATATTGTTGTGTATGTACCTACCGATAATCATAGTTTCTAAAAGGAACTGCCTTTTAAACAACTCAGAGTCAAATAGTCTCTTAACAGCTAGTAACTGACCATTAGATAGAGTTGCTTGGTACATCATTCCCATCTTTCCTACGCCGATGGCATTGTCCATAGAGAAACAGTCAGTTGCATCACGCAGTTCTTCTAACCATATTGTTGATATCAATCTTTCCAATAGTACAGAGATCTGTGGATGCAGGTGTAATTATTTTTTACACTGAAAGGATATGCCAATTAAACTGTACAAAATAATAGAATATTTGGTGTGCTTAAAAGAAATAATGAAGAGATTGAGTACCTCTTTTCTTTCGTTGTGTACCATCTGTGAATTTAACAGTTCGTGCATGTGATTAACTACCGTCTGTGTTCTCCTGCTTGTGATGGAGCAAATATATGTGCCCAGTTCTTTAGCTTTGTTTATGATAATGCTTTTTCTCTTCTTCAATTGATGCACCCAATGTGCGCATTTGGAGTAGAACATACTAGTGATCATAACAGAAAAAATGAATGAAAAAACATAACCAATAATAAAACCTCCTTTGAATGATTGATGGAAATCGTCTAGCTTGTCATGTGTCGAGGAGCAAGGTCTCAAAGACCCTCCACAAAGTCTTTTATTGTTAGCATAGCCAACTTTCACTAAGTGTTCGAACATTGGCACTTGCCCATACAATTGATTGTCAGAAAAATCAATACTTTTAAGCCTTCTAAGCGAGGCAAATTCTTTTGGAATTTCACCTGTTAGCATATTGTTGTCAAGTTTAAGAGTATTTAGTTAAGTACAATTTGCTAAAGCTGTTGGAATTTCACCGATGAATTTGTTACTAGAGAGATCAATGCTGGTAACAAATCTGAGTATTTCTGATATATCAGATGGAATGGGTCCTGAAAGATCGTTGACTGAAAGGTCTAAGTCTGTCATCGAAGTGAAATTCACAACTCCCCGCGGAAACTGGCCCTTCAACCCAAAGTTAGATAGTTTGAGATTTAGTACTCTATTCTCATCAGGATGCCAACATTCAACACCATTGAATCCACATATGTAACCTTCCGTATTGTTGTTGAAGTTCCAGCTATAGGTTAAGTAATTATTTGGGTCTTCTAAGGAATTCTTAATGTTTTTTAAACACAAGATATCAGTCTCAGTACCATGACTTATCATTAAGATACTGAGCAACGAGCACAGAAAGAAGGTATGCAAGAGAATATCCCTTTTTATTTGGACATCCATTCCGTGCCGAGACGAAAACTTAGACTGTACAAATATGATGGAGAAGAAAAGTGAGTTCACAGAAAATGAAAAAAAATAAAACAAATTAAGGCTAAATAATATCAAAGTTAAATCACTATAACAACAACATTAAAATAGTGTAAGTTAAATCAAATTACTATTATGTATTGGAATCTAACCAGAGGAAGTCGTTGCCCTTTTGATGCAAGTTCTTTACTACAATGAAGATATATACTCCCACAAATTGCCACTAGTTCTTACATTCACTTCTTTACAAAATGTTGTAAAATTGACCTACAAATCATAATAATAAACAAATATATAAGAATATAAACATCAAATAAAATCTGATAATAAGATATGAATATAGAGATATCATGTAAACTTATCTTTTTTCTTTAGACTTCAAGATTGTCGTAGAATTGAAACCTAACATTATCGGAATAATAAACATGTAAGAATATAATCATCAAATAAAAATTAGAATCAAATAAAGTAGAGATGATGAACTTATCTTTTGATGAACGCTTAAACTCATAAACTGCGGATATCCTGCAAAATAGAGTAATAACCTGAGGCGTGACAAAGTCACTGTCCTTAAGGATTTATCCGCGGTATATTTGCGCAAATCCTCCAGGATTCAACAGATCCTTCCCAAGTATGAATCATACTCGAGGTGACAGAACAACTTGAATTCACTAAGTGCTGGCAATGTAACTCAGGAAGATAAACTCAATTTTATGTGGAAAAATTAGACTTAGCTTATTTCTCTAAGAATATATGTTCCAACACACACACACGTATATGCCTTCATCTGCATATATATTCATCATTAAAATGAGAAAAACATTTCTATCATTATAACCATAATGACAATTAACTAGGAGTAAGTGGGTAACAGTAACGTGTTTATAGACTGAGTAAAACCATTTCATTTCACCTTATTATTATTATTTAATTCTCTTGAAACTATAAATAAATAATATTAAATAACTTTTGAAATAAATAATTAATAAAAGGGTTAATAGGTCTTTACCCCTGCAAAGTAGGTGAATTTTGCGTTACCCCCCTGGAATTTTTTTCTTTGAGATTATCCCCCTGCAAAATTTATTTTTTTGATTTACCCCCTTGGATGCACTTTTTAAATCGGTTATTTTGTTCAACCGATTTAAAAAGTGTTGTTTTAAAATCGGTTATTATGTTTTTTTTTCTGCCACGTCAGTAAAAGGGGGGTAAATCAAAAAAATAAATTTTGCAAGGGGGTAATCTCAAAGAAAAAAATTTCAAGGGGGTAACGCAAAATTCGCCTACTTTGCAGGGGGTAAAAGTCTATTAACCCTTAATAAAATTACAACACAAAATGCTAGAGTTTGCATAAATGAATTATACAGTGAACATTTATTTACATAAGTATATAATATGAAGATTCTTCTTTCTTATACTAATTACTGGTACTATTTTCTAAACCCTTTTGTGGTTTCCAGGTTCAGTAACATCATTGACTTTGTCATTGACTCCAGTAGTTTCGTGGTATTGGCTCTCCTCGTGAACCACAAGTCATCACATTGAACCACTAATTTCCTACTTAAAATTATAACTATCACAATCATATTGCATCCCTCATTTCCAAACATTCTCTAAAATTAAATTAAATTAAATACTATATCTCAATTAAAACTAACACTGCAACGAAATCGAAACAAGAGTTTAAGTCTCGAAATTTTGGGCAAAAAAAATAATAATTAACTTAGTTATAAATATAGTTCAGGTACACTTAAAAGTCTCACATCACTTGAGAGTCGAGCCTAAGGATAGTTTATATGCAACATTCACACTCTTCAACCCACCGAGACACCATTTACAATGGACAAAATTGTGAGGGCTCACACACGGCCCTAAACGGACAATACCTCAGAACGAGAAGTAGATGATAACCAAAACCTCAAAAAAGTATAATACTGTGCACTTCATAAGACTTAAAGAGCCATCTTAGACCCAAAAAAATTGAAGGACTAATTTAGTACAATTAAATAGCATAATGTATTTTGGTGGATAAAAAACTAAATTCATGTAAACATTGTTTAAATAAATATATCCTTGATCATCATAAGAAATAAAATTTCAACTGGAGTTTGAAATTATCTACTTTAGATATATATGATAGAGTAACATTATGTTTCCAACATAACAAGCTTATGGATGCATTAAGATATCCTTAGCTAAGGATGATTTGTTCAAAAGAACTCGATTTTAAATCCTAACTAGAACAATTATTTGTCAGACTTTACTTGACCCTAAACAAACTTTTCCTTGAGAACCTGTAGTTAAGACCAAAAAAATAAAAATACTTATCTAATTTATTTATAACTCAATAATTTCGTTTATAGAAATAGAAGAAACAATTTCTGATCCCGTTAATGCGTCAAAATCATCATCACTACAGCCATGTCGCCCCTTCTTTACATTGCTTATATTCTTGTAAACTTCAACCATTGTTGGTCTTTGATCTGGTAAAGGCTTAACACACTCACAAGCAATCTTTAGAAGAGCACAAACTTCATTTTCAAATCCTTCCCCAGTTAAAGATTTATCAATAGCATTATAGAAATTCGAAGGGTTACCACATATATTAGTTATGGTGCATGAACGAGTCAGTTCATTATATGTTTCTCCCGTAATCAGTTCAAAAAGCACACTTCCAAAGTCGTACACATCTTTCTTCGTCTTCCCATCGTTCACTTGAAACATTTTGCCTAAATCATCGTCAATGTTGGGATTCATAAATTTGGCATCCCCAAAATTAGATATTTTGGGTTCAAAATTCTCATCAAGCAATATAGATTGTGAGCATATATTAAAATGCACAGTATGCAAATCACATGTATGATGAAGCCATGATAACCCTCTTGCTATTCCAAGTGCAATGTTGGCTCTTTGAGGCCATTTCAATCTCACAACTTCACTTTTCAAAGGATGTAACCATTTGGAAAGCCTTCCATTTGACATGTATGGATATGCCAAAAGCCTGTCATTTCCTTCAATGCAGAAACCAAGCAAGGGAACTATATTTCTGTGTCTGTACTTGCACAAAATCGTTGTTTCCGAAAGGAACTGCCGTTTAAATAATTGAGAGTTTAATAGTCTCTTAACAGCTAGTAATTGACCATTAGGTAGGTTTCCTTGATACATCATTCCCATCTTTCCCACTCCAATGGCATTGTCTATATCAAAACCGTCTGTTGCAGCAGAAAGTTCCTCTAACCATATTGTAGAGGTGAGTCTTTCCAACAAAACAGATATCTGTGGATGCAGACCACAACACAATTATAGGTTACAATCATTGCTATGGCTTGTAATCAGCAAAATTATGATATTTAGATTGAGTCAACATGGTAATGAGAGTAAGAACATATCATATACATGCTCTTATTTGTTAAGGAATCTCATATCAGATATGTGATGACCTGGACATGGGTTTATAAATAGAGACAATCCTCATCTTATCATTTGGTTTTGTAGGATATTAGTCCCAACTCCCAATTTTAAGATTATTATAGGTCTTAATTATAATAATGAGTTTTTATGTTTGAGTATGTGTCACATGTAATAACTATACTCAAAGTGTCACATTTTTGTTGCAAAAGTTGTTCTTATTTCATGCAGCAATGTATCATCCACATATTTAGTAATGGTATTATTAGATACTCCAAAAGTAATTCAATACAGGGTTTATACTAGGTTTTAATCCAATAAGTCTAACTCATATTTACAAAAGCATAACATGAGGGGTATAACTTCTTATAGAACCGCTAGATTCTCACTCAATCTAACCGTCTATAGTCGACTGCACAGTAAAGCCAACTAGGATTTAATTTGGTTATTTTAAACTTTTTAAATCTTATCTATTTTTAATGAGATTTTGAATAGTTTATTTAAAAAGATGGAATAAATGGGAGAGTACCTCTTTGCTTTCTTTGCGTATCTGCCGGAAATTTATCAATTTGTGCATCTGACTAACAACCATTTGTTTCCTCCGGCTGCAAATATATTTGCACAATTCTTTAGCTTTGTTTATGTGATTGTTTTTCTTCTTCTTCAATTGATGCACCCAATATGCACATTTGGAGTAGAACATAATAGACAAGTGAGCGTAACAGTACAAAGAGAGTGAAAAAACATAACCAACAATAAGAGCAACTTTGAACGATTGATAGAAATCGTTGTGCTTGTCTTCGAAGGTATTCATAATGTTATCAGTCTCAGAACTCTGACTTGTCATTAACATACTAAGGCAGAAGAAGATTTGGAGTAGAATATCACTTTTTATTTGAAAAGCCATTCTGGTATTGCATATACAAAATCAGAGGAGAGACTGCATTTATATGGAGAAGAAATGGTGAGTTAGTTAAGAAGAAAAATTAAGGCGAAGAGTGATGCTCTTAGAACAACAATCTGATTCAAAAGTAAAACGTTACACGGCTTGATCGCGAAGTTCGACTAATTATGACTACATCTTTGATGAAGTAAAACGATATTGTAGTGCTTTTTGAAGCACAATACTGTAGTGTTTATTTGTTAATTAATCAAGCCATTTACCAAGTAGTATTTCAATACTCCGGTCCAATTTACAACATTACCCCTGAATTATACCACAGGGGAAAAATCCAGCCCCACATTCTTCGCCGCGGCCCAAAAAATGTTTGGGTCAAGATTAAAGGGCTGTCGCTTGAGCAACTTGTCCATTTACCGGTAATTATGAGTCATATTCAACATACATGGAAATTAACCAGTGAAGTCTATATTACTTTTGAAAAATTATGGATAATTTATCGAACGTTTAGCTGAGCTTAGCGACGTAAGTTATTTACAATATTGTTTAATTTGTGAGTTTCATTTACAAATTTTGAAGACACGTAATTAGGAAAATATAAAGCCACTTGATTTGATCTAGTGGTAAGGGGTTCGAAGTATGTATGATATCCTAGATTCGATTCTTATTGCAATATTGTAAACAAAAACAAAAAAAATTAGATATTTGCTAAAGAATGTTGATAGAAAGCAAAACCTTGAATGAGAAATTAAACACTTACTTGAGCTCAGTATGCATGCAATTCTCACTTCTTAGTGTCTCACCAGTGATTAAGCTACATACCTATACGTTTGGTGATCTGTGCTTTTTATATAGCATTTCACAGGACGTCCACTTTGAACATTTATTTTTGGGTTAATAGGTCTTTACCCCCTGCAAAGTAGGCGAATTTTGCTTTACCCCCCTATAATTATTTTTTTTTAGATTATCCCCTGCAAAATTTATTTTTTTATTTACCCCTTGGATGCACTTTTTAAATCGGTTATTTTGTTCAACCGATTTAAAAAGTGTTGTTTTTTAAATCGGTTATTTTGTTTTTTTTGCCTGTCACGTCAGCAAAATGGGGGTAAATCAAAAAAAAAATTGCAGGGGATAATCTCAAAAAAAGAAAATTATAGAGGATATATAACGCAAAACTCGTCTACTTTGCAAGGGGGTAAAAACCTATTAACTCTTTATTTTTTTAAAATTTCAATTACTTCTTTGCTAAAGTCTTTTAAATGTTGACTTGCAAAGTCAATCTCATGGAAAAGTTGTTTATTTCGCTTTTTATTTTTCACTAAATTGTTTAGTTTGCTTGTAGAACGGGTTCCAATAATATATGAACACACTTTGTTTTATGAGTTGAGGAGTATTAGAAATTAGAAATACTCTTATTTTAAGACTCTTTAATTCTTATTTTCTAACCGGTAGATAGAGGTGAGAATAGGCCAGACCGGCCTACGAGGTCTTAAGGCTTAGCCTACATAGGTTCAAGTCAGGCCGACTTATTTCTTTAAATAGAGCAGGCCAAGACTTTTTTATAAGCATATTTAGTTAAATAGACCAGACCGCAGGCCATTAGAAAAGTCTTTTAGCCTATTAGGCCGGCCTACTTAAGTTAATATAAATAATATTTTTAATACTATTATTATTTAAATATTAAAATTTGTACTTTGATAAATTATAAATTTATTAACTTTTTCAGTAGTTTAAGTTTATTAATCTATATTAGTTTTTCACATATATAAATGTATTATTATAAACTAGAATTGAAATATTGTGATATATATAGTCAAATTCTCTAAAATATCATGTTAAATATCGAAAGGACGTTGGTTTATTAGTTCATAAGTATTTTTAAAAATAAATATAATTATTTATTTAAATATCTTTATGTAAAGTAGGCTTTTAAACAGGCTAACAGGCCACATTAGGTTTTCAAAAGGCCAGACCCAGGCCTAAAAAATAAGCCTATAATAGGCCACAGGCCAGGCTCAGGCCTTCAATTTTTTTGACAAGCCAGGCTCAGGCATGACAAAGTCTAGCTCGGCCTAGCCTATTCTCACCTCTACCGGTAAAAATTAATGTCGGTCTCTCATTTTAAAAATAGGTCCTATTTAAAGTGGTGAGATTCACATATTTTTCACATAATTAGAGAATGAGTGTATTTGTATTAAAAAAAAGTGTTATTAGCTCATTTTTCTTTGGAAAAAATTATCATCCTTTGATTGACATTGACACTTTTGAGGGAATTAGAGTTTCTTTCACGCTAATGTAGATTTAGATGGTGGCAAAATGTTAAAGATGGGAAAGTGTGATGCATGTTGGTGAGTGGAAAAATAGAGCAATCTGCTGCAAAATATGCAGACGCGTATATGGAAGAGGAAAAAACCAAAATGGATTTCTTTTCATATAGTGATCATCATAAATCAATGAGGAAAGCAACAACAATAAATATGAATTGAACAAAAAGTCAATCTCATAATTGAATTGTGCAAAAAGAAATAGAGAACTTACACAAATAAGAAGAAGCAGAGGAAACAATACGGTTAACGCGTGCGTTAGCTTAGATATAATCAAAAGGTAAAAAATCATGTGAAGACTAGACTGGTACCACATATATAATGTCGCGTATTTGGTACATTATTGCATATTGGTCGTCGCATCAAAATTAAACGGTCTAAATTATAATGCAATTTGTGATTTGTCTTAAAATAAGAATATCAAATTGAAAATATGGATCAGTTGATCTAGATTCAATCGAGGATGTACCAAATGTGTGAATGTATAACATTTTAGTGAACCTTGATCCACCACATAGTACACAAAATATTGGGCACATACTGACATAAGCTTTTATATTTTTAAGTTATTATTAAGGTTTTGCTATATATTCTCATTGTAATTTTTATTTTCAAATGTTATGTTATTCACAATATTGAGACTCTATCTTCCTTAACACTCAATTTTTGAATTAATCTAATAGTTGAAAATGGAGCCCCAAAGGAGCTGCTAGAATTTGGATGTTGAGGATTCAATTTTGGATTGGATTTGGATACTCTCCCCCGATTTTTCTCTACATCCCTTTATTATATTTTATTTTTTCTCTTTTGGTCTTAAATGTCATATCTCTCTCTCTCCTAATCATTTTCTTATTTTTCCTCGAGGAATACTTGCATGGTCCATTAACATTTGGACACAATTTGGTTGGAGCGTCTCCGACTTTTTGGAGGCCCTGTGAAATTATTAAAAAAGGTTTTCCAAAGTCCGATAGGATTATTAAAAATAGGTTTTAATAAAAGATAAAATGTAAAAAAATCAAAAGAATTGTCATTGATTTAAATTACAATGACATCAATAACACTAAAAAATAATCATTTTTCACTAATATAAAAAAACAAGTTTGATAAACAAGATAATTTCTATCACTCGCCTCTCCATTTGATAAAACTATAGTATAACAATAAACTATAAACCATCTAAAAAAATTATTCACAATAGAACAATATCTATTTCGAAGCCCACAATCCTTCATTTTATACGCATCATTTACTAATACTACTATATATAATTTTTTTTTAGGCCCACGTATTTATGCGGCCCTATGCCGTAGCTCATGCGGCACATGCATCGAAGACGCCTCTGTTGGTTACGCACATAATTGCAAAAAGATAGAATATGCATGTGTGTTTTTTAAAATAATGTGTGTGTGAGAGGAAACACACGAGGAAGAAGAAATGGAGAGACCTTAACCCTTGATCCCTCAATATGCATCCATCTTTTCTATGATGCAAATGTCATCCTAGCTACCCATATATGACAAGGATTACCAGCACTAATCTAGATTACATGACATAATTTAAAAATGAAAATGAAGAAAACATAGAAACTCTAGTAAGGATGATCGCCTACATAATTTCCTGGTGGATCATAGCTACAAATGATAAACGTCCATCCTTTCGTACAATGTGCTTTAGCACAACCAAGATGAAGAGTATCATGCCAAACAACTTGTGTATAATGCCTACACTCATCTTGAACACATGAGTTGGTTGCATTGTCATAGTATTTCTTCTCATCTAACCAAAAATTAACCGCATCCGTAGCAGTCATTTCAGGGTCGGAACCCTCCGCAAGATTCTCGCCATAAGGCCCTCCTGAGTGCACCATTTTGCAGCTTTCGATCTTTGATTCGGAATAGTTTTTGGCATAGGCCTCAAGGGTTTCGTCCCAACAAAGTGGTGGGACGCCAACCTCGGCACGCGCCTTATTGTGTGCGTCTAGGTAGTCTTCAGGGGAGTTTTGTGCTAAGCAAATAATGAAACAACATGTTGAGAGAATGGTTAAGATCACAAGAATATTTGAGGACTTCATTTTTATTTTATTCCTTTAGCTTGGATTGATCTTGGATGAGGGTTTAATTTGAAGGTTATATAGTTCAATTTTTAAGGTGCAAACTAAACCATGCATGATGCATGTAACATAAATTAATTATAATTTAGAACTAAATAAAACATCAATCTAGTGGGGTGGCCTCATCTTTCGCCAATTCTCTAGATTCACTGGAAAAAGGAAATCATAAAAATAGAGAATGCATGATATGTGATCCTCTTATTAGTGAACAATATTGTTTATTATCTAGATTTGATGATAAAACAAAATTAGTTAAAAAAAAAGAGAAATATAAGATTCTATAAACACAAAATCCGTTGAAATTTGAAAATCGTCCATCTTAGCGCATTTTTAACCATGTTTATTTTGAGGCTCATGTAACTGTTTGTTTTTTCTTGCACTTTTATAAAAAAAAAACCCTATATATATTGAAAGAGCCTTGCTATTTATTACGAAGCAGTTGGCAAACGAAAGGCAAGAATAACACTGTATATGTGCTAAGTAACAGTCCATGCGGTTATAATTTGTTGTTTTGCAGAAAATCATAGGGGTGGTGGTTTGTAACGAACGGTGGAGATATTTTCTTGCCTTTCTTGCATGACTTTTCCCGTAACAATCAGCATTTTCCATATAGAAATTTGTAACTGTTTATGTTATTTTGAGGCTCATGTAACTGTTTATGTTTTTTCTTCCACTTTTATAAAAAAAAAAAAAAAAACCCTATGACTACGGGTCTAATAGTGATTGTAGCATGATCTTAGTTGTCCAATTTGTAATGTAATTTTTAGAGCGGTGCTATATGTTATGGGAGAAAAAGTACAAGAAATGCAAGAATTGTACTATATTATTTTTAAAAGGAAAATGCTATTTAGTAAGAAAATCTATGGAGAAGAATTGCAAGAATAAATCTCCACCCTTGTTTACATCAACTACCCCCATGATTTCCACTAAAAGAGGAGATTAAAATTACACCATCCTATAAGATAATGTCATGTGTTATTCTTGCATTTCTTCTATAAAATAATTCTTACTAAATAGCAATGCTCTTTTTAAAAAACTAAAATTGTTATAAAATAGGAAGTTTAGAGGAAATCATGGGGGAGATTATGATGGAATTGTAGGGCTATGATTCATTCTTCTCTTTCTTGTTTGATAGTTTCTTGCAAATTAACATTTTCCTAATTTTTATTTATTTTTTGATTTATTAATCTTCACTGTTCGATCTCATTTGTAAGGTCTAAACACCTGATGACTGTGTGATTGCATGGTTCCCTGACTACTACGGAGAATCCAGATCTTCCTGGCTATAACAGTAGAGAAGTCAATATATTTTCCGCACGGGAGCTTTTTAGCCGTTGCTAACGTTTTCCTAACAATTAACAATATGTCTGATCCTAATTCATGGGTCGGGTGTAAGGGACATAAAGCCTCAAAATTTTGGAAGCCTTGAGGCTAAAATATGAGGTATTAATACGAAGTCTTGTATGTCTAAACTTGTTGTCTCCATTGAACACAAAAAAAATTGTGATTTGCAATTGAGTTACAAATTTGTGATATTAGTTAAGCATATTTTTTTTCCAAATCAAGTGATATTCAGTTTGTCAACATAAATTTATTTGAAGAAACCAAAACATTGAGGGACATAAACCAAAATCCGTGCAAAATAAACTAAAATTTAATATGAAGTCATCAATTATTTCTCAAGTTTTACTTTTGAGACTTAGACAAAACTATAGTTAAATTATCAACTTTAATAGAATTATCATAGTTATTCATCTCCTATGCAAAGAGAGACATTTTCTTCCCCATCCTCATCTCCCCAAAGCTTAGCAAGCACTTTCATGATAACATGAATGTGGACATTTGAATTTAATTAAAGGTTGCACAAATAGATGTCATCACAATTACTTAAGAGTAATGCATTAGGCCAGATTGGTCATGATCTTCATCAAAAATCTCATCTTTTTCCCATATGTTTCCCATCTTATTGTACACCTCAAGCTTAGTAGGCCTTTTATCAAGGATAGGATGAACACAATCACATGCAACTCTAAGAAGAGAAGATACCTCATCTTCAAATTCTATCTTGTTTAGTGTTTCATCCATTGCATCATAGAACCCAAAATGGTCCTCCAATAGGTTAATAGGATTTGGATATGTGTACGTCGCGAACGGAACATTATTATTGGTTAAACAAATATGTCTTTGGCCAAATTTCTTCCCCTTAATCAACTCAAAAAGCAAGCAACCAAAGTCATAAACATCCTTCTTTTCAAATCTTATGTTTTTGTTCAAATCAATATCATTATTCATAAACATGACCCCTCCAAAATTGGATATTTTCGGCTCGAAATTGTCCCCTAACAAGATACATTCTAAGCTTATACTAAGATGAACCATATGCAAACTATGATGGAGACAACATAAACCTCTTGCTACACCAAGTGCAATTTTAATAACCCTTATCCATCCTAATTTTGTAGTATCATCATTCAACCAATCAGAAAGTGTTCCATTTGACATGTATTGATACACCAAAATTCTTTCATTTTTTTCTTCCTCTATGCAGAATCCAATCAAGGGAAGTATGTTTTGGTGACTATATTGTCCCAAAATCATTATTTCTAGCTCAAACCTTTTTATACACAATTGAGAAGAATCATGTAGTTTCTTAACTGCCAAGAAACAATTGTTGGGAAATGTTGCTTTGTACATTATTCCAATCACTCCCACCCCAATAACATTGTCCTTACTAAAGTAATTTGTTGCATGACAAAGTTTTGTGAAGTTTATTCTATAAGCTGATCGTCCAACTTCATTGATCTGTTGATGTCATCCATCCAAGGAAAAATAATGACAACAATATTATGTTATTTCAATTTTAAAAGTATAGATTATAGATATTTACAAAAATTAAAAATAAATAAAAAAAGTTGTATATTGTATTTGATCGGTCAGATTAATGGATTAATACCTGTATTCTTTTCTCTAGCAACTCCACAGGCAACATTTTTTCTTTTTGTCTGAATTTCTTTAGTTTCTGTTCCTGAATATATGGATATGGCCCAATAGATTATAAATAATGGGTGAGACATACATTAACCTTCAAGAATTGCGAGTATTTATCTAATAACCAGTAAGAACAAGCCACATAAGTAAATTTGCATGTGGTATACATAATCTAACTTTTACTTCACATATAAATATAAATATAAATCTATTTATGTAACTTATTCTCATTATTTATTGGATAATATCCCAAATTTTTTACGGAGTAATCTAGAAAAAACCATTGAGAAAATAGAAGATGCATGCTGGTTACTTAGAGGTGAGAATAGGTTAGGCCGAGCTAGGCTTTGTCAAGCATGAGCCTGGCCTGTCAAAAATCGAAGGTATGGGTCTGGCATGTGGGCTATCATAGGTTTATCTTTTAGGCCTGAGCTTAGCCTTTTGAAAGTCTAATGTGGTCTGTTAGCTTGTTAAAAGCTCATTTCACATAAACATATTTAAATGAATAATTATATTTATTTTTAAAAATACTTATGAACTAATAAATTAACGTCCTTTTGATATTTAACATAATATTTTAGAGAATTTAACTGTATATGTCATCATATTTCAGTTTTAATTTATAATAATACATTTATATATCTGAAAAACTAATTTAGAGATTAATAAATGGAGTACCTCTTTGATCTTTTGTTGTTTCAAGTCCTGATTAGGCAATTTGCTCACCTCTCCTGATTTCTTAAGTCTAAGGTTCTTATTTTTCCTCATCTTGATTTGTGTGGGTAGACAATAGGACAAATAAAAAACAATGACAAAAGTTGCTGTGAAAAAATAGCCAGCAATAAGGCCTTGCCTAAATGAATCTTTGAATTGTTTAGAGAATTCCATGATTAATCCGCCTCAGTATCCCCTGTGTTTTTTCCTAGTTCACTACAACATCAAAAACATTAAAAAATTATTTTACTATAACATTAAAAAATTGTCAAGTACGTACATACATATAATATTAAAAGATGTAGATATATTATTATTTATTGGAATCTCACCAAAAGAAATCGTTACTTCAATGATCATGTCGGTAGAATGCATTCAGAAAGCTTGTTTGATGGAAATCTTATCTCACTTTCTTGGCAAAATGCTAGAAATTGCTTAGTGATATATTTGTTTCTTATATGGAATTTTTGAACCCTTTTTACCACGTGTAGGAAATTTGTTTCTTATATTGACTTTGTCATTGACTTGGATGATCCAAGCGCGTATACTATATGGCAAATTCTAAGGTGAAGTCATAATTTTAACTTCACCAATGAAGTCATCATCTAGTGTATCTATTGCACAAAAATTTCTATATGCAAACTTTATATCTAATGGCTGGAAATTAAGAAGACCAATACTATAGATTTGGTCTAAATCCTAAGAGATTTGGTAGCTAAATCCATGGAAGTGGAACGACACGGGATGAAATTCCTAAGAAGTCCAGCTGAAAAAATACTTTATCCAGTAATTACCCTTAGACCAAACTTAGATAATCTTGGACTTTATAAGGCTCAGATTAAATGGTTTAAACATCTAGAATATTGGTTTAGAAATACTGTAGATGAGTTTTTATCCAAAGGATATAAAGAATTACACTACTAGAAAAAGTTGAAATACCGACAGAATTTAGAGATGGAATATATTTCTTCTTTAATAGAGATGGAATTTGAGACAAAAAAGCAGTTAGAGACAGATATATTTATTTTAGAGACAGATATTTTCATTTTAGAGATAGATTTTGTCCGTCTCTAATAGTTCAGAGACGATGAAATTATCGACAGAATCAAATCCGTCTCTAGCATGCTTAGTGACAGAATATTTGCATTTTAGAGACAGATTTTGGCCGTCGGTATTTAAGATTTTTCTAGTAGTGTTAGCTGAATATCTTCAGAAAAAATTATAGTCTATGGCAAGATGACTGAAGAGAGTATAACAAGTGTTCTACAAAAAGTTTTAGATAACTTAGAAAAACAAACATTATATTTAGAAAACTTACAATTTGAAGCAGGTAAGTATAAACCTCATGAAACTTGGAACTTTTGTGAAGAAAACTTTGCCTGTTATGAAAAGGATGAATTGCATAGATATCCTCACATTTTTCATACAACAAATCCGCAACTCAACAATATAGCATGTATGTTAACTTATATAATAAAAAATTGTTGCTATCAAAATTTTCACCAAAGAATGGATGAAATTCAAGAACAAAAAAGAAATGTAGAAAATATCTGCATTAAATTAGAGATTCTTTCAAAACTCTTAGAAAATAAAGAATATTTAACTCTGGATGAGTTATCTCAATTTCTTAAGAAGGGGGAAGATAAGAAAAAATAAATAGAAATCCTACCACAAATCCAACCTCGGGAAAAGATTTCTAAACTCGAAGAAACTTCTGAGTCCACACAATTAAGAATTAAACCACCATCTAATTACTTTTAGATATGGATGACACAGAAGAAGCCCTCAATAGGCAATTAGAAAATTTAGAAAGACTAATGGTCTCTCTAGATATTAGTGGCAAAAGTCAGGAAACTTTGTTGGAACAAAGTGGGTCTGACATAAACCTCAAAGTTTTTAAATTGGTTTTGATGATAACAAAGTATTAAAATTGCAATTGGTATTACTAATGATTGTTCTAGTGTGCAGAATTATAAGTTAAAATTCATTTAGAAGCATTACGAACAAAAGTAGAGAAGCCAAGCTAAGAAGCTCTGAAAGCTTATCGCTGATCATCAGAAGCTTAAAATTCAAGATCTGAAGTTAGTGGCTCTGAAGTTAAAAGCCAGACTCTGAGAAGCTCAGAAGCTGAAGACCTTAAGAAGCTACACTACAGACTCTGAAACAAAAAGGAATTTGCGTCACTCAAGAACTGACAGAATCAGAACCAATGTTTGACGAACAATCTTCTTTAGGACTCTGTCATATCCACAGGAAGGAATATTCGTTGGTACAATGATAACCTTATCCATAAGTGAAGCGCATTTGAGAGTTGTACGACTGTACTATTATTACTCAAAATGGTTGAGTGATATTTCAAATTGCAAGGTAGTGGAATTGGATTTCCTTACCAAAGAAGGCAATGTACAGCTATCAATTGTACGAGCAAAATCCAGCTGGCACCTTATCTCTCTGCAACGGTCATCACTCTCCATTCTAGTATAAATAGAAGACTCAAATGGAAGAAATGACTACTGTTCTATTACTGCGTTTAAGACTCCGAAACATTCTGACATTACAGCTTCTATCTGTCATTCTTAGTCTTAAGGCAAAACTGTGTTGTATTTTGTAAACACCTCTGATAGTATATCAAGTGTTCATTAACATTCATTCTTATTCTTAAGTTTGTTTGAGAAGTCTCTTGTTAATTGTAACTTGAGCATTTGAGAAGTCTCTTGTTAGTTGTAACTTGAGCATTAGAGAAGTCTCTTGCTATTGTGCTTGAGCTTTAGAGAAGTCTCTTGCTATTGTGCTTGAGCATCTTGTAATCTTATAAGATTTTAGTTAGAAGCCCTTGGAAGTGCAAGGGGACTGGACGTACTCTCGTTTTGTGAGAGGAACCAGTATAAATTTTTGTGTCTTTCTTTCTCTCTCTCAGTCTCTTAATTGTTTTGTGTTTAATCCGCTGCAAACTTAGTCTTTAGAAGTGAAAATTTTTTAACTCTTAAAAACACAATTCAACCCCCCCTTCTTGTGTTTTTCCACCTTCAATTGGTATCAGGAGCTAGGTCTGTTGCCTAACTCACCTTACAGTGAAACAGTAAAAGATCCAAAGGAAAAACATGACTGACGCTGTTGGAAATGATGGAGGAAAGAAAGCTGAGATTCCATTTGATTATGACACAAGCTCAAATGATAAGAAGTCTTCTGACAGGATTCCATTTTTTAATGGAAATCCTACTTCTTACCCCTTCTGGAAAACAAGGATGTATAGTTATATCATAGGTATTGATGTTGATTTGTGGGATTTGGTAGAAGGTGTTGTCTTTGACAACATGGATAAAGAATGAGTGGTTAGCCATCTACATAGAAAATCTTTCACACCTTCTCAGAAGCTAGAGTATAAGAAGCATCACAATGTAAAAGGTATGATGACCAATGCGATTTCGCATGATGAGTATCTCAAGATTGTGGACAAAAGAACTGCTAAATCTATTTGGGAGTCTCTGAGATCTAAATATGAAGGAAACAAACATGTTAGAGAGGCTAAAGCAAACTTGTTGGTTCATCAGTATGAGTTGTTCAAGATGAAGGATGGAGAGGATATTGAAGCTATGTTCTCTAGGTTTCAAGTTTTGGTCTCTGGACTTCAAGTACTGGACAAGAGTTATACTACTACTGATCATGTTAGAAAGATTCTCAAAAGCCTACCCCCAAAGTGGAGACCTAAGGTGACTGCTTTTCAAGAAGCCAAGGACTTGGATCTAGTATCTCTTGAAGATCTGATTAGTTCATTAAAAACTCATAAAATGGAGTTAATGACTGACGAGTCAACCAAGAAAATAAAAGGGATAGCCTTAAGCTCTAAGAGTTCATCAAAGGCTCTGAAAGCCAAGGTTATAGAATCTGAAGATGAAGCTTCTGAAGAAAGTCATGAAGCTGAGTCTGAAGATGAAGAAGAAATGGTGCTGATGGCTGCTAAGGTATCTCAATGGGCAAAACGAAGCAAGAAATATGCAGGAAAGTTTGGAAGTTCTTCCAAGAAAGTTAGTGCTACCAAAGAGAAAAAGGAAGAACAAAACAAGTGCTTTAAATGCAACAAACCTGGGCATTTCATTGCTGATTGTCCAGAAAATCAGAATAGATCATCCAAGAAAACTTCTAGCAAGGAAAAATATAAAAGTAAACTCAAAAAGGGATTTCTTGCAACTTGGGAGGATCTAGATAAAGACTCAGACTCTGATGGAGATGAAGAAGCCAATCTGGCTCTGATGGCAACTACCTCTGATAAAGAAAACTCTGATCATGAAGCAGATTCAGACTCATAAGATGAAGATGAGGTACTTGCTCAACTCTCTAGAACTGAATTAATAGATTCTTTAAAAGATGCTTTAAAACTTGTTACAAAAAAGGCAGGGGAATGTAAAGTTCTTAAAAAGGCCTATAACAATCTTACTGAAAAGGCAAACATAATAGTTGAAGAAAATGAGTCTCTTAAATGTAGAAACACATTTCTTGAAACTCATTATGTTTATGATGATAAAGTTCCTCCAGAGCATGAATTTGCTCTTCAAGAACTTCTTATCAATGGCATGCAAAGAAGTAAGATAGCATCTTTAATTTATCATGTTAGTAGAAATAGAGGTGAAGGTCTTGGATTCTCACGTTTTAAAGATAATCCATTATTTTCTAAACCCTCTAACATTGATAAAACTAAACCTAAGGCTATCTTTGTTAAAAGTCAATCAGAAGTCAAAAGTGTATCAGACTCTGAAGAGACATCTAAGTCAGAAGTAAAGAAGTCAGAGGTTCTGAATGTTAAAACCTCAGAACCAAAGACTTCCAAACCTCAGACTAATGTCAGATCAAAAGAAGCTCTGATACACACTAGAGCTAAGTCTAAGAGTTATCCAAAGCCCAAAACATTTTCAAAAAGACCTGATAACTCTAGAACTTCTGAAAGATCTTTCAAACAAAGATCACATAAGGCAATTAAGACTAACTCCAAAGGACCCATAAAAGTATGGGTACCAAAGTCTGAGATTGTATTTGCTTCAGATCTGCACTCTAAGAAAGCCAAAGCAGCAGTCCTGGCACCTGGACAGTGGTTGCTCACGACATATGACAGGAGAAAGGCATATGTTCCAAACCCTAACTCTGAAAGAGGGAGGCACTGTGGGGTTTGGAGGAAAGCAAAAAGGGAAGATCATTGGGACAGGTACAGTTGGTAATTCTTCTTTATCTATCAATAATGTTTGGCTAGTTGATGGCCTTAAACACAATCTACTGAGCATTAGTCAATTTTGTGACAGTGGATTTGAAGTGATGTTTGATAAAGATGCGTGTACTGTAACTAGAGATTCTGATAAGTCTGTAGTATTCAGAGGCCTAAGAAAAGGCAATGTTTATAAGGTAAATCTGTCAGAACTCACAGAGCAAAAGATAGTATGCCTACTGTCTCTGAGTGATGAGAAATGGGTTTGGCACCAACGCTTAGGACATGCTAACTGGAGATTAATCTCTAAACTCAGCAAACTAAGTCTGGTTAAAGGCCTACCCAATCTCAACTATCACTCAGATGCTCTGTGTGGTCCTTGTCAGATTGGGAAAATATCTAAAACATCCTTTAAACCTAAAAACATTGTCTCTACTTCAAGACCTCTTGAATTGCTTCACATTGATTTGTTTGGTCCTGTAAGTACAGCCTCAATCAATGGGAAGAAATATGGACTTGTTATTGTTGATGATTACAGTAGATTGACATGGGTTAAATTCTTACGTGTGAAAGATGATGCATATGATGTGTTTAACATCTTCTGCACACAAGTACAGAGTGAGAAAAGTCTTAAGATTCTGAAAATCAGAAGTGATCATGGTGGTGAGTTTGAAAACGAACCATTTGCAACTTTCTGTGAAGACCATGGAATTATCCATGAGTTCTCTGCTCCTAGAACACCACAACAAAATGGTGTTGTAGAAAGAAAGAACAGGTCTTTACAAGAGATGGCAAGAACCATGATGCATGAGACTAAACTTGCTAAGCACTTCTGGGCAGAAGCTGTGAATACGACTTGTTATATTCAAAATAGGATTTATATCAGACCTATGTTGAATAAAACAACATAAGAACTCTTTAAAGGAAGAAAACCCAACATCTCTTACTTTCATCAGTTTGGTTGTACTTGTTACATCTTAAACAATAAGGTCTATAAAAAGAAATTTGATGCCAAAGCTTGTAAGGGAATCTTTATAGGTTACTCTGAACGCTCAAAGGCATACAGAGTGTATAATTCTGAAACTAACACAGTGGAAGAATCTATACATGTAAGATTTGATGACAAAGAGCCTGACAATAAAATGTCAGAGCAAGATGATAGTTATGCAGGAGTTCCATATCAATACAACTATCCAGAAGCTGAGAAAACATCAGAAGCAAATGAAACTTCAGAAGCTGAAATGGAAGTAATTTCTGAAGAAGCATCTCCCATAGAAGCATCTGAAGAACATGATGATATCTCAGAAGATGAAATGCAAGGAAATGCTGAAGCCCCAAAAAGGAAGTTCAAATACAAATCATCACATCCAGAAGATCTTATTCTTGGAAACAAAGAAAGTCCAAGAAAAACAAGATCAGCTTATCAACAAAGTGACTCTCTGATGGGACTTATATCTATGACTGAACCCAAGAATGTTGATGAAGCCTTAACTGATGATGGATGGATAGTGGCAATGCAAGATGAACTTAATCAATTCCAAAGAAATGATGTATGGGACTTAGTACCAAGACCAACACACAAGAACATCATTGGAACCAAGTGGGTATTCAGAAATAAACTAAATGAACAAGGTGAAGTTGTTAGAAACAAAGCTAGACTTGTAGCACAAGGCTACAGTCAGCAAGAAGGCATTGACTTCACTGAAACATTTGCTCCAGTTGCAAGACTGGAAGCAATCAGGTTACTGCTATCTTATGCTGTTAATAATGGAATTACATTATATCAAATGGATGTTAAGAGTGCCTTTCTAAATGGTGTTATCACTGAAGAAGTGTATGTCAAACAACCACCAGGTTTTGAGGATCTAAAAAATCCTGAACATGTTTTTAAACTTAAGAAATCACTCTATGGTCTCAAACAAGCTCCAAGAGCTTGGTATGAAAGACTGAGTAATTTCCTTTTAGAAAATGGTTTTCAAAAATGTCAGATTGATAATACATTATTCAGAAAGACAACTAAGAAAGACATCTTAATTATTCAAGTATATGTAGATGATATAATTTTTGGTTCAACTAATGCTTCTCTTTGCAAGAATTTCTCCAAGCTCATGCAGGATGAATTTGAAATGAGCATGATGGGTGAGCTAAAATTCTTTCTTGGAATCCAAATCAACCAAGGAAAAGATGGCACTTACATTCATCAAAGCAAGTATACAAAAGAGCTTCTGAAGAAGTTTAATCTTGAAGACTGTAAGACAATGTCAACACCCATGCATCCTACAAGCAGCTTAAGCAAGGAAGAAATTGGTAGCAAAGTGGATCAGAAGCTGTATAGAGGTATGATTGGTTCTTTACTCTATCTAACAGCTTCTAGACCTGATATTTTATACAGTGTATGTCTATGTGCAAGATTTCAATCAGATCCTAGAGAACCTCATCTAACTGTTGAGGATCTTTAGATATTTGAAAGGAACAACTAATCTAGGACTTCTTTATAAAAAATCCCTAGATAGTAAGCTAGTTGGATTCTGTGATGCTGACTATGCTGGAGACAAAATTGAGAGAAAATCCACTAGTGGAAATTGCCAATTTATTGGTGAGAATCTTATATCTTGGGCCAGCAAGAGACAAACTACTATTGTTTTGTCTACAGCAGAAGCAGAATACATCTCAGCTGCTAAATGTTGCACACAGCTTCTCTGGATGAAATATCAGTTAGAAGATTATAACATAACTGAAAGTAGTATTCCACTCTATTGTGATAATATTGCTGCCATTCATTTATCTAAAAATCCAATTTTACATTCTAGAGCTAAGCATATTGAAATTAAGCATCATTTTATAAGAGATCATGTTCAAAAAGGTACAATAAATATTCAATTCATTGATACTGATCATCAATGGGCTGATATATTTACTAAACCTTTAGCTATTGAACGATTTGATTTTATTAAAAAGAATTTGAACATGCATTTTATCTCTGAAGAAAACTAGCTCTGAGATGTAAAATAGAATCAGGGTCTGAAACTTCTTCAGAGTCACTAACGCTCAAAGCCTCTAATGAGAAACTCTGAGTGAAGGAAGTTCTGGAGAATAACAGGTTCTGATGAGGAGTAAGATACGAATGAGTCAGGCACTGAATTAAGCGAAAGTGAAACGTTTTGTACTAGTAAGTGTAAAACAGTTGTCCTTACGCGTGTCAGTTTGTTATCTTCTCTCTTGCACGTGTCTAGATTCTGATTGGATGGAGAACAGTTAATGATGAATTTACAGTTATATACAATTTTAATTTAATTTTAAACTGTACGCGCTCCCTCCTTTTGTTTGTTTTTCTCTGTGTATGTGTGCTACTTGCTATATATAGTCACTTCACTCACTTATCACAACTTTTACACAAATCACTACCTACACGAACCCTAAAACTCAGAATTCAAATCGCTCTCATCTTCTCAAAAATTTCTGCAATCATGACTGCTCAACCTTCTCGCGTCATCATTCAACAACCTTGCAACCCAGAATTACCACCAGTTATTGATCTAAACTCTCAAGCAACTCTAACAGAACCCCAAAATTCAAACGACTGTGGAAGAGAAGCTATGGAATATCTCACAGAGAAGTTTGTAGATTTTGAAAGCTTGAAAGTAAATGGCATTGACATTGAGAATCTATTCTTTGATCAACAATGGAAGAACTACTTTGACATGCTAAATGGGTTTGTTTACTACGACATTGTCAAGAACTTCTGGAACAAAGCAACGGTTTTTGATGAGTTTAGCGCTGATGAGGAAGTCAGAAAGATAGTGGTAAATGACAAGTCTCTGAAGGGAAAGACCAGAGTTCAATTAGGCTTAAGACCCTTCAAAGGTAAAGAGATTAGGTCTAATCTGTCGGGGTTAAATGTTTTGATTACTCAGGAGCATGTGGCTAAGGTTCTGGGACTAGATAATGAGGGTGAGAATGTTAATCTATACAAACTGAAGAGTAAGTACCTTGAAAACATCAAACAAGACCTTTTCCCTTCTGGCACGAAAGAGCGTGATTTTGGGAAAGCAAAGTGTATGAAGAAGGAATTTCACTTTGCCTTCAAGGTTTTTCTGGCCTCTATCATCACAAGAGATGGAGGAAAGGATACAATCTCTCTACCTCACAAACATTTTCTGTGGTTTATGTTCAAGAGAGTTAAGATAAATTTGGCTCAGTTGATCTTTGATCATCTCTGCACGTGTATCAGTGAGAGCCATCATAAACCAAAAGTAACTCTTCATCACCCAAGGTTAATCTCAGAAATTATTCGTCAAACTCAACTGATAGAGATTATCAGAACCAAGGAAAAGCTAAGAGTCTTTTGTACTGCAAAGTTTGATGCAACCATCTTAGTGAATATGCAGATGGTTAAGAAAGAAGATTTAAAGAAGCTAGAGCATCCTCTCAAGAAGGTCTGGGAGAAGTATTTCTGGTGTGATGGATTCCCAACCATTTCAGAACATGACAATGATGAAGTCATTGAAAATTTTCTAGAAATGGTCAGAAGAGAAAGTTGAGAACATGTGGATAGAAGCATGGTAGTTGATGTACCAGATTGGGATATCTTCAATGGTCCCAAGGACATCACAAGATCAAGAAAGAAGCCTATTGTGTTTGAACAAGCTATACTTGAGGAAGAGGCTGAGAATGCAAACGAAGAGCATGGTGAAGACTCTGAGGAGGAAAGAAATGAAGAGCATGCTGATGCTGCTGAGGAAACAATTGAGGTCTCTAAGACTCAAAAGGTTAAAGCTGCTGAAAATGCTAATACTCAGAAGGAGAAGAGGACAAAGAAAAGAAATGAAAGACCATCATCCTCTGGAGATGATGACAATGTTCCTCTATCTGCTAGGATCCCTATCAAGAGGCAGAAGACTGTAGCCTCTAAACCTCCTTTGAAAGCTGCTAGCATCTCCAAAGGTAATGTTTCTAAGCCTAGCAATTCTGAAGCTCAAACTCAAAACTAACCCCCTCCTAGCACTTCAATAGACTTTACCAAACCACTCAGAATGATTATTCCTACCCCAATATCATCTGATTCATCATCATCATCATCATCATCATCTGAAGGTACCCTCACTGACTCTAGCAGTGAAACCATTTCAGAAATCATTAAGAGGGCACCAAAACCTAAACCAAAATCAAAGCCCAAATCCAAAATCTCTGCACCCAAGAAAGCTGTTGTTGAAGACACTTCCTTCTTAGATCACCTTACACCACATCTATCTGGTGATGCTTTTACCACATCCAACCTCAACTCCCCAAATCATCCCATAAACAAATTCGTAAATGCTACCACTGAAGCATTTCAAGAACCACCCCCTCAGAATGTTGAAATGACACAACCTGAACCACACACTCCTTCACCCTCTGACCAATGTGATGACATTCCCTCTGACAATCAAGAACATCACATTCCTACATCACCCACACCTTCTGAAACCCTTGACAATACACTCCCTTCATCACCCATCTCTTATGGTCCAAACTATAAACCTCTGACCATAGATGAACTAAACCTACCCATTGATTTTGCTCTACCAATTCTTGAGGCTCTGTTAAAAGCAGAAATAAATGTTGATGATGATATAATAACAACCTCCAAGAACCCTTTTGATGAAATTAGAAAAATCAAAATCATTCCTCTCAAAAGAAAAAGACCTGAACCCACCATTCCCTTCAACAGAAATCAGCCCTTCTTTAATCCTAATTCTGAACCAAACCTTGAGCTGTTAGATAATGCTATTAGTATTAGTCTTAGGAAATTGGAAAATAAGTTCAGTCAGTCTCTGAGGCTCATGGGAGGTTATGTAAAAAGAAAAATTCAAGGAAGAGGAATGAATGCTCTGTCTCAGATTATGGAAGCTGCTGAACGATCTCATGCTCCAAGGCTCACTTTCTTTAACCACGAAGAAGAGCGTCAACGGTTAGAATTTCAACGGTTAGAATTTCAAGCTGCTGTGAATGAAAGCATCAGAACATCACTGGAAGCAGCTAAGAGATTGACAGCTGAGGAGATTCATTATGTTAGCAGGGTTTCTGATGCTGAGCAGGCTAGGATAGCTGCTGAAGCTGAAACAAAGAGATTGGCTGAGCAAGAAGCTCTAAGGATACTGGTAGAAAGGGCTACTAGAATAGCTGAAGTGGAAACTCAGAAGCTACGGGAAGCTCAAGAAATGGGTCCACATCAGGGTGAGGACACCATAATGCATGATCAGAATTTAGATGAGCAAGCTTCTGATAAGGGCAAACATACAGTTGTTGACACTACCCCTCCAAACTCTCCAGTCAGAATATTCAGAGACTCTGGATCTCCATCTTGTGCTATACCTCCAGCAGTACAAATAGCATTAGATGAGATAAAATCTGAGATGAAGAATAAATTATCGGAAATAAAGGAAGATATGAAGAATGAAATGGATGAACTAAGGGTTGATATGAGAACTGATATGAATGCATCTACTGCAGCTACCAACAAGAAGCTCGATGAGATGATGGATTTCTTGAAGAGTCTGGCCAGCCAAATGAAGAAACCTTAACCATTTGTTTGAGCACAATTTTTATTTATTATGTTAATGTTTTGGTTATGTAACTTCTGGATAATTTCTTCTTTTGGTTTATGAATTTATTATTTATCCATGCTTGATTGTCTGTGTGTTTGCATGTATGTTTATTTTATTTTTGTTTTTCAAAATTAAAAATATATTCACTTATTATGTCTGATACTCTTGTGGATTCTGAACCTAGAGTAAGGTGTTGAAGAACATCTTGTTTTTAAACTTATATAGGATTTTGAAAACCTAAGGTTCCCCCACATCAGTATTCCTGTTTACTCATGAAATAGCTTCTTAGTATTATCGCCTGTTTATAAACGGGGCACCAATACCGAATGAGGCGTGTCTGGTAACTGGTGTTCTGACGTTTTAAGTTGAATATAAGAAACATGCAAGAAAAATAAACAATTTAAAAGCAAGAATTTTTTTTAATTGATGCAAAGTCCTATTACATGGATAGTGAGAAACCTACTTAGACTCTACATCAGATTCAGCCTCTGACTCTTCTTTCTTGGGCACTTCTGGCTTCTCAGCAGAGCTTGCATCAGAAAGAGAGTCAAGAATGGCTCTGTGGATCTCAGGGTCTGAGTACTCTTCTTCAGGATCATATGTTCTAAGGAACTCTGCATAATCAGAATCTATTTCATCAGAATCTGATATCTCAATCACTTGCTTGATTGTTTCTTTTGGTTGCTTGTTTCTTCTTGAGCATGAAGATGTTGCTCCCTTCTTGATCTCCTTCTTTGATCCTGAAGCTTTCTTCATTGCTTGATTTTCAATTGTATGCTTGAAAATATATTCTTAGATTATTCGTTGTGAATAAAATGAGAAGAATCATCTCCTTTTATAATGCTCTCAAACTCTCATGTCTACTTGGTAATCAGCAAAGTTCATTCAATTGAACATAGTTGTAACCACCCATTGACTTGACTGTCTTGAGGAATGCGTTATTTTGACTTGATTCTTTTGTTTTTCGTTACTTTTTGATTAATGACAAAAGGGGGAGTAAGAATAGCGTTAAAATTGTTGTTAATTGATTTTTTTTAACTGCTAAAGAACTGAAACTGTTATACTCATATGTAATGAATCAATTTCTATTCCTTCTGAACTAACGCTTATATGATTCATTCTGGACTCTATTGAAAGGGGAGAAAATTTTAGATTTGAAATACATTTTCATAGATAAAATGAGAGAAGCTTGCAAACCTTCTCTGAATATTATCAGACTCTGAAGGAAGAGCTTACAAACCTCTGCCTCTGAGAGTCAAATATGAAAATTTATTTCAAATTAATAAATTAACTCTTAAACTGTTTTAATTAATTATGGATAAGACTTAGGGGGAGCTTACAAACCTAACCCTATGGATTATCAGACTCAGGGGGAGATTGCAAACCTCTGAAACCTGAAGTCAACATAAATAATTAAATCAACAACAATTGAATTTTAATGCTTTAGTTTGTCATCATCAAAAAGGGGGAGATTGTTGGAACAAAGTGGGTCTGACATAAACCTCAAAGTTTTTAAATTGGTTTTGATGATAACAAAGTATTAAAATTGCAATTGGTATTACTAATGATTGTTCTAGTGTGCAGAATTATAAGTTAAAATTCATTCAGAAGCACTACGAACAAAAGCAGAGAAGCCAAGCTAAGAAGCTCTGAAAGCTTATCGCTGATCATCAGAAGCTTAAAATTCAAGATCTGAAGTTAGTGGCTCTGAAGATAAAAGCCAGACTCTGAGAAGCTCAGAAGCTGAAGACCATAAGAAGCTACACTACAGACTCTGAAACAAAAAGGAATTTGCGTCACTCAAGAACTGACAGAATCAGAACCAATGATTGAAGAACAATCTTCTTTAGGACTCTGTCATATCCACAGGAAGGAATATTCGTTGGTACAATGCTAACCTTATCCATAAGTGGAGCGCATTTGAGAGTTGTACGACTGTACTATTATTACTCAAAATGGTTGAGTGATATTTCAAATTGCAAGGTAGTGGAATTGGATTTCCTTACCAAAGAAGGAAATGTACAGCTATCAATTGTACGAGCAAAATCCAGCTGGCACCTTATCTCTCTGCAACGGTCATCACTCTCCATTCTAGTATAAATAGAAGACTCAAATGGAAGAAATGACTACTGTTCTATTACTGCGTTTAAGACTCCGAAACATTCTGACATTACAGCTTCTATCTGTCATTCTTAGTCTTAAGGCAAAACTGTGTTGTATTTTGTAAACACCTCTGATAGTATATCAAGTGTTCATTAACATTCATTCTTATTCTTAAGTTTGTTTGAGAAGTCTCTTGTTAATTGTAACTTGAGCATTTGAGAAGTCTCTTGTTAGTTGTAACTTGAGCATTAGAGAAGTCTCTTGCTATTGTGCTTGAGCTTTAGAGAAGTCTCTTGCTATTGTGCTTGAGCATCTTGTAATCTTATAAGATTTTAGTTAGAAGCCCTTGGAAGTGCAAGGGGACTGGACGTACTCTCGTTTTGTGAGAGGAACCAGTATAAATTTTTGTGTCTTTCTTTCTCTCTCTCAGTCTCTTAATTGTTTTGTGTTTAATCCGCTGCAAACTTAGTCTTTAGAAGTGAAAATTTTTTAACTCTTAAAAACACAATTCAACCCCCCCCCCCCCCCCCTTCTTGTGTTTTTCCACCTTCAAACTTATGATGACAAATCAGAAGATAATAATCAGATTATTTATGACTTTAGCTCAGAAGAAGAGGCTAATGAAAATGAGATTGAAAATCCTCATTATGTAAAAATAGAAGAACAAGGAGAAACTTCAGGAACTAAAAGACCTGCAGATTTTGAAAAAGAATTCACCAAACAAAAATTCCAGAAAGTACCTCATTATTATGTACCTTCGCAAAATCCATTCCAAGGACAAGGAATTTTAGATATAGACTGCAGTGTTGATGCAGCAAAAGATCTTAGGGATTGGTATAATACAAATAGTGTGTTAATCCAGTTGAACGAAGATCTTAAGCATTTAGGAGCAGTTGAAGTTTTCAACTATCTTCAATATAAAACTAGAGGAAATGCTTACAAATACATTTCTACCCTACCATCAGAAGTTATGGGAGCATTACCTCTAACAGGAACCTTAGTAGTAGATTGGGTCTATGGTTTACTAATAAAAGAATTCAAAGGATGGAAAAATTCCATTCAATCAAAAATAGCATTTTCTGACCAAAACCTTTGGAAAATCACCAACCTAAAAATCTGCAATATGTGCTATGTAGATAATTTCATTTGTGAATTTTAGGATTATTACTATAATATTGATAATAGTACTAGAATTTCTCGAAACTTGTTAGAACTATTTTATAACAAGTTATCAGAAAAAGTATCGGCTCAAGTTATGGCGTTCTTTACCTCAGCATTAGCAGAAGGAAAGGTAGATGATACTTTAGGAGGAAGAATAATTTCCTTAAAAATTTGGCTTCAAGAAATGTGTAGTCAAAAGATAGCCAAAAGAGAAGCTCAAGTATCCCTTTGTTGTAACAAACTACAAGACAAAGTAGGAAACTATGGTTGTAACTCTAGAAAGAAACCTAGAAAGGTAAGGTCACAAAAACCTTATAAAAGAAAGAAATTCAAGAAGGTCGCTTTTAGAAAATTCAGAAAAGGAGACAAAAAATTCTTTAGGAAAAAACAACCTTACCCTAAGAAGAAAACATGTCCACAGGGTAAAAAATCATGTACATGTTGGCTATGTCATGAAGAATGTCACTATGCAAATGAGTGTCCTAAGAAGAAGAATCCTGAGAAAAATGTCTTACATGCAATATACGCAATAGGATATGAACCTATAGAATCAGACATAGAATCTGATGAAGAAATTTATGAATACTGCACAGAAACAGATTCAGATGTCGTAGGAGATACTTGGTAGAGGAAACCCAAGTGCTACATTTATTAAAATAGTACTAAAAAATAGAAATCTTTTAGCCTATATAGATACAGGTGCAACTCTTTGTTTTGGGAAAAAATCTATCTCTAGAAATTGGGAAAGATTAATCAAACCAAAAGAAATAATAGTTGCAGATAAATCAAAACATCAGATATGGTTTAACCTTAGAGATGTATCTATAGAAATTGAAGGGTATAAGTTTTTTATCCCAACAATATACCTCCATGATTCAGGATTAGACCTAATTATAGGAAATAACTTTTTAAAGTTATACGAACCTTTTACTCAAAGTAAGGATACTATATCACTTCAATGGAAGGATTTGGGAAATCCTAAAAATAGCAAAATGGTAACCACCAAAATAGTTACTAGAAATGAGATCTTAAATCTTATTAAGGGAAACCTTAGAGAGTTAAGAACGATATGGGAAGAAAGAAGCTTTCATATCAATATAGAAGAAAGATTAGATGAAGTTTGTTCAGACAACCCTCTAGACAGCCTTAAAAACACTAATCATGAACTTATAGTCATTAAACTCAAGAACCCGAATGACGAGATAAATGTTCCAAATAGGATTCCATATTCTATTAGAGATGTTGAAGAATTTCAACAAGAATGTAAAGATCTACTTGATAAGGACCTTATTAGACCATCATCAAGCCCACATTCTGCACCAGATTTTTATGTCGAAAATCACAACGAAATAAAAAGAGGTAAAAGAAGAATGGTGATCAATTATAAGAAACTCAACCTAGCAACAGTTGGAGATTCTTATAATTACCAAGAAAAGATTTCATTTTAGAAAAAATAAAAGGATGCAATTCTTCCTTAGATGCAAAGTCTGGTTATTATCAACTAAGACTAGCCGAAGAAACAAAACCATTAACAGCTTTTTCATTTGCACCTCAAAAACATTACGAATGGAATAATTTGCCTTTTGGATTGAAACAGACACCATCAATATACCAAAGATTTATGGATAAATCTCTTGAAGGTTTGAATCATATGTGTTTGGCATATATAGATGATATACTTATTTTCACAAAAGGAAGTAGGGAACAACATCTTCAAGATATAGAAACTGTTCTTTTAAGAATTAAAGAAAAAGGTATTGTGATTTCATAAAAGAAATAGAATTCCTTGGTTTGATCCTAAAAGAAAATGGGGAACTGAGTTTAGCACCTCATACCCAAGAAAAAAGGCTTAAATATCTAAAAAGTCTCTGCACTTAGGGGTCGTTTGATTTTCAGTCCCTACATTTTAAAAACCTTTCAAATTTGCCCTACACTTTCAGTCAACTTTAAAAAAGGTCCCTGGGCTGACTTTTTTGCTTATGTGTCACTATTTTTACACATGTGGCATTGCTGACTATACTTGTAAGATGCTGAAATGACTGAAATGACTGAAATACCCTTCCCTTCACTTTTTTTTTTGGGTACAAAAAACAAACAATATTCTAAGGGATTCAAAAACAATTTCTCTTCTTCTTCTTTGCGTTTTGTTGATGTTCATACATCATCATCATCATCATGGAACAACACAAAAAAGAATGAATATTCTTGTTAATGTTTCCAAATCGTTGTTGGTTCCATATCTGCAGACATCAAAAACACGAACATGCTTATTCTCACCTCTTACAATCAAAACCCATTGAATTCTTATTCCATTCAAAACCCATTAGAAACTTGATCTGAAAATTCCATGAACAAAAAAACAACAACACAACTTCAACATCAAGATGAAAACAACAAGAAACTTGATCTGAAAATTCCACGAACAACAAGAATAACAACACAGCTTCAACATCAAGATGAAAACAAGCTTCAGCCTCTGTAAATCCCTTGTTTCTGTTTTTAGTTTGCCAAAATCCCTTGTTCTTGTCGAACTTTCTATGAAATTGGCTGTTTCCCCCGCTATCTCTTCCTCTTCCAGGAGCGATAAGCACAACTCAAGGAGCGACGACATAATCCCAGCTTCAATCATGGCCTGCTTGTCACCGTAAGATTTATGAAATTGGAAATAGATTGAAGAAGAAGAAGAAGAAGAAGAGATTGAAGAATATTGGGGATACTTGGTTTGTGAAATTGCTTTGGTTTAAGAAACCCTAAATCCCCTTTCCAATAATGTGTAAAAATAGTGAATTAGGAACACAAAATAAAATTCTTACTAAAACTGGATTTGGTTTGTGAAATTAAAAATAGTGAATTAACAAGTTATTTACAACGTGAAATTGCTTGACTATACTTGGTTTGTGAAATTACTTGTTGCTGCGTTTTGTTTTTTGAAGGAAGGGGCAAAAGTGACATTTTGTTACTTCCTATAGTTATCAAGGGCATTTTCGTCCATTCAAGGTGTTCTTTCTATGAGTCAGCATGGTCTGAGCCCAGTCAGCAGTGACAAATGGCAAAAATAGTGACACGTCATAAAAAAAGTCAACCCAAGGACCTTTTTTAAAGTTGACTGAAAGTGTAGGGCAAATTTGAAAGGTTTTTGAAATGTAGGGACTGAAAATCAAACGACCCCTAAGTGCAGGGACCTTTTACATATTTAAGCCAAGAAAAAATACAAGTTTTTCCAAATGAGCTTTCTGATAGAAAACAAATTCAAAGATTTCGTGGATGTTTAAATTATATTGCTAATGAAGGATTTTTCAAAGACTTAGCAAAAGAAAGAAAACATTTGCAAAAGAAAAATTCAGAAAAAATTTCATGGTCTTGGACCAAAACAGATTCTGTCATTGTTAAAACAATTAAAGAAAAAATTCAAGTTTTGCCTGAACTTTACAATCCAACAAAGGAAGATTTTTTAATTATAGAGACAGGTACATCACAAACAACTTGGGCAGGTTGTATGAGAGCCTTACCTAATGGTAAAGCAAAACTTTCTCTTAATGAGAAGGGATATAAAATTGAAGAATCTAAGGATCTTCAATCAAAAGAATCTGAAACTTCGAGGGAAGGGACATATACTATAAAAAGCATTGATTACAGTGCTTCTAAAATCCTGATAAAGGATACTGAAAAATTACATTAATGTAAATATATTTCTGGTACATTTACAGATACATAATCTAGATACCATATCCAGGAACTAAAAACTCTGGCATGTGTAAAGATATTAGAAAAATGGAAAATTGACTTATTACCATCAAGGTTTCTTCTTCGTACAGACTCTAAATATCTTACAGGATTTTGGAAATATAAAATTAAAGCTGACCATAAACAAGGCAGACTAATAAGATGACAGATGAAGTTACAACAATTTGATCCATATATTCAATACATAAAATCTGAATAAAACAGTTTTGCAGATACACTAACGAGAGAATGGAGCAATCAATAAAACTACTTCAAAACAACATCAAGCAGAAGGATGAGCAGCTCGCTGCCATTGATTCTAGAAGGAAAAAGATCTCCGGCGAGAGGGGGGAGATGATTACAACACTCAAAAGCTTGCAAACCATGACAACAAATATAGATCAGTTTTCAACACCGACAACAAGCTTAGACAAAGTTGTCAAAAATGAAGAAAATTGGGACTTGCTAGGACAACCTTCTGGAAAGTATGATTACTATGTAAAATATACGGCCCCAGAAAGTTCAGAAATTCACATTGAAGCAGTAACACCCAATGGATGGAAATCAAATTCAAATGAAGAACAGGAATCCGGATCCTCAGGAACAACTTCAGATAGCAAAAAATCATGGGCTGGAGAAGTTGAGGAAGAAGATGAAGCAAGAAAAAATGGTGTACCTACCTTCCAAGAAAGCGTTCTCGTAGATCCTATTGATCAGCAGATGGGAAAATATGCAGCATATTTCATCTTCGAAGGACCATTTAAAGGTATCTATCGAAGCTGGGAAATAGCAAAGCAGCATGTTACTGGTAAGAACATAAGGCACAAAGGTTACAAGACTATTGTCTAGGTTTTAATTACGTAACCCGATTGATAACTACAATTAGGGGAACGCTCTTAGGGTTAGTGTTACCTAGTATTGTGCCTCAAAGCCGGCAGCTAACCCCGATCAATAGATAATAACTTAGCCATTCACGTGGTTAAGGGCTAAAGAACTACTGAAACCAAACTTAATTGACTACATATTTAGAGTCTAATTGCTAGCGTGGGGACGTGACAACGTGTCTAACACGGGTTCCCTGTTCTATTAATTAAGGTTCTTTATACTCGTAACTAGGGTAATTCTCGTACGCGGTTGTTACTACTTATATTAGTTCGTCAATAATAAAAAGGAATAGTCAACGATATATCACCACTTACCCAGCAGGAATAAGGGAGGGATTCTAACTACTTAATCTATCCTCTTAAATTGTCTCTTTTCTAGTCTATATTCTCTGTTTCTTGAATCTAAAAATATCCCAACTTATAAAGCGGAGGCAACTCATAGTTCCTAAAGTAAATTAGTTGCTTTGGCACAATCCCTGTGGATACGAACTCATTCTAGACACCTAGAGTGTGAATTATTACTCGACGACAGACTGGTGCACTTGTCAGACCGTAGTCACTAATCATCTTTTACTTTGTTTGTCAAAAATAGTGGATAACTAATTAAATTTGTAATATTGGATAAAAATATAAAATTAGCAATTGAACTGTCATATAAATATGAAATGACATAAAAAAATTAATTAATTAATATTTAATTTTTTCAAGTAAGATACTATGGATAAAATTGAAATAAAAATTAATAACCTTATAAGCTAATTGAATTAGCTTTTCAAAATAAACTATAAGCCGGTATAATTTTGGGTTCTATATATTTTGATCCAAGGTAGAATCATGTAAAGCATCAAACAATAGTGATATGCATGATTTAGAAGATATTCAATAAGTTATAGTTCTTTCTTTATTTTCCGAATAGATATTTTATAGTTTTTTTCATATAGTTTGCTGATTTCTATTTTTAAATAAATTTTTTCTAATTTGTTGGTTTATTATTGTTCTTTTTTTTAATATACATGTTGTATTAATAGTAATTTCATATATGGTTTATTTTGTCGAAAAAAATTCTCATATATGATTGATTCAGTTAAGATATGAAGATTTTTTTCTTTCATTGATGCATAAACTTTTTAGCCCCACTAGTAATCTATGTCCAGGTCCGTCTCTGTTTACAATAATTAAAGATGTGTCAAAACAATAATGTTGATCAATAAGAGATTAAAGAGATTATATTTTGATTACATTATTTTTAACTTTGCGATAGTAGATAGATGAATAAAGGTCAAAGGTACTATTGCATATTCTCTTAAACTTTTTTTAATGAAAAACTTGTTTAACAACTAAGGTGCACATCTATATATTTTGATTCTCAATTTAAATATTTTATAAATATGAAGTGGTGTTGATGTCCTATATTTTTTACTTAGCGGTGTCGGAGTGCCCGTGTCTGTGTCGTATCGCGGTGTCTGTGTCGGAGTTCGTGCTTCATAGCTAATAACCATCTTTCATTTATTTATATACACAATATCGTTCATCGTTTATGCAGTTATGCTTCCCTCTCAATCATTTGCCATAGTATTATTTTGGATCAGTATAATTGTAGTTAAAATTATCTTTTTTTGAACAAGGATAGTTAATATTATCATTATTTTTATTAAATGTTTAGTAACAGATTTACACAATTGTGTCAAATATATTGTATAATTATGTTTAATTTTAAGTATTTTTACATAATTGAGTCAATTTCAAGTGTCACAAGGCAGGTTTACATGTACATTTTAACGTAAAAATATATTATATTAAAATAAAACTTTAGCTTACACAAATTAATTTAATAATATTTTTCAATTTTTTTAATAATAATATATAAAAGATATATTACATTATTCATTTAAATTGTTATCATAAATATTACATTACTAAATTTAAATTATCATCTTAGACATAAATTTGATATATTATTAATTAAGAATATCCTTTTATGTCATTTTACACTTGTCAGCTAGTTGAACCGTTAATTTTACGAAACACTGCAATTAGCTTACCAGCCATAAGCTATAAGCTATCAGCCATCAACTATAAGCTATAAGCTATCAGCTAGTTTATCAGTCATCCGCTAATTTTCCAAACAGAGCTGAAGTCCGCGTATAAATTGGCTTCTCTGAAGCAATATTGCGTAGTGGCAGACCAATCATGAAGGTGTAGTAAATTAAGATTTTTTTATGATAGAGGTTTAAGATAAGACATAGTGTTAAAACTATTAAGGACAACAGTTGCAACAACCGTAGAATTTGTTTCAAATATAACACGATTAGGTAGATGAGATGACAAGCAATACACAGCATGGAGTAAACTCCACATCTCAACACCTAAAAATTATTGCGACCAACATTGCAATAGAAATCTTGGAAAAGGTCACCCTGAGCATCTCTAAGAGTAATCTGTCACAAGTTGATAAGTCATTCATTTTATTAAGTGCTCCATCAACATTAAACTTAAGGTTACTTGTAGGAGGGGGGCCTCCCATTTGATATAGATAGTGGAACCAAAGTTATCCATATAAGCAGCACATATAACAATACCTTCAACAACATTTGCACTTGGCTACCTATTTGAAGAAGCCAATTTTATTGAAGATTGAATTTTTTGTTAAACACCAATTCATTGCGATCCTTTCACAAAGCATGAATAGAAATGCCAAAAAAGTCACCCTACTCCAAGACGTATTTTCAATATAATTTTAAATCTCTACAACTTTATCTCCTGCTTATTTATATCAAAATCACTTAATCAATTTTTATTTTATTTTTTGTTAATTGTTTGGTTTGTAAATAACAAACAACTCCAATTTATTAAGGAAAATTTTAATATTAATAAAAAATAACAAACAAACAACTCTAATTTATTAAGGAAAATTAAAATAACTTAGTGGTTGAGACAAAAGAGGGGAGTATAATTGACGATTGATCGACACAGTTATGATTACTAAACTAATCTTCAAATAACAACCTAAGATACAATCCCCATAGTTCGGAGTTAAAGTCAATTTTTAGGCTCCTTCATGATACCTATAAATATAAGAACATGTGTTTGTTACAATTAGTTTGGGACCAACATTCAACCTTTGAAGCTCAGTTTCTCTTCTCTATACCCTGCCTGCATTTTTAATCTCACCTTAATTGGTTGGTTATGGAACCATCCTATCAACCAACCAACAATGGTGAAGCTTCCAAAAGGTTCTTGTTCCACAACTTTTTTAGAATCATGGCATGCAATATTTTAATATGAATTTTATAATTAATTTTGTTTCTTCATAGGATTTTTCTATATGTTACCTGATAGAAAATGTTTTCCATATATCAGTTGATTCAAATAGTAAGGATTTTGAACCACCTTATATGTTCTACAGATTTTTTGACGGAGATTAATTGTCGCTACTGGTCAATAATAGTGAAGACTTTGTAGCTATAATGATAATCCGAAGAAAAAAAAAATTCTATACAATTTTTATTTTATTTTTTGTGTACAAATTTGAATATTATATATTTGTAGCATCAACTTTTCTATATGAATGAAGGAAGAAAAAAACCACCAGCATCGATCCATTCTTCATGTTGTAATTGATAATGTGTCGAACGGAAACAAATGTAATGCGTTTAATACATAAGAGAATAATTTTAAATTTAAATGTTTGGAAATTAGTTCAAGAGTTGGTCTTTATTAGAAATTAAACTCCGATTTTCCGAAACAATTCATCCTAAATAAAAAAATAAAATTAGTTTATGTGAAAATGGAGTAGTAAAAATAGTTTCTCTTTAACATTAAAAAAAATTACTTAGTTTATAGTTATAATATTTGTTTTGGTGTAGGGAGACTGAAGATATATATGCCAAGATGGATTGGGACAAACTTGCATTTGATGTGATTCCAACTGATTATATGTACATTATGAAATCCAATGAAGAAGATGGGAGTTTTTCAAATGGAGCTCTTGTGCCTTTTGGAACCATTGATATCAATCCACATTCTACTGTTTTGAATTATGGACAGGTAAATTATAGCTTTTAATTAAGCTATTTTGGTAATTTTTTTAGTTGAAGGAAATGAAAGAAATTTAGTGGACTAAATAAGGTGACTTTTTTTGGGGGGGAGTAAAATAAGAAAAGGAAATGAAAAGTTTAATTATGGTTTATTCAAATATATTATACTATATCCATATATCAATTTTCATAGTGTTGTACTCATGTAAATTAGTGAGTTGTTAAGCAAGCATACATTAAGTGTTTGATAAGCTAGATTGTTTTATTATAAGATAAGATTATGAATTGGCTAATTAAATTAAGGTTGTTATATTATAACATAACTTAATTTCTATATTTTGTACTAGTAGTTAGTTGATAAAATAACATATATTTAAATTGAGACCTATGGTATTTTGTGATGAATTGATGATATTTCAAGATGTATTACTAATAATATTGAATTATAATTCGTGTAATTCCCCTTTTAGAGACATTTTTAACGAGATCTTCAATGTCAAAACAAAAATATTCACATGAAATAGTCTGAATAAATAACTATATCGAGTTAGATATCTGAATTCAATTAGACGGCCAAAGATCAATGTCGACTACACCTATGTAGCCAAATAAGTATAGTTAGACATGAAAAATTGCTCCCACATGTTTTGAAGTTTGTTTTACATAAATTAAGAAACAGCGCATAATGAAGGACAATGGACAATGATCTCAAAATCTAATTACATGTATGAAATGTGCATGGCAAAAGGGATTATTTGAGGGCATGAAGGCATACAGAACACCAGACGGCGAAGTGCAGATATTCCGACCGGAAGAGAATGCTTTGCGCATGCGGATGGGAGCAGAGAGGCTGCTAATGCCATCACCTTCTGTTGAGCAGTACGTTGACGCTGTAAAACAAGTTGTTAATGCAAATAAACGTTGGGTAGACCCATTGCTCATTTTCTTTTATATATTTACCTTGTTTTGTGTTGAATGCATGTTTGATATTACGATGTATTTGTCATAATCACAACGGCTCATTGTGATTCTGACAAATCCTTTGTGATGTCAAATAAGCACTTAGTAAGTTAAAGTTTGATTATGCACTTAGTGAGTTTGAGTTTGATTATTTCTATTTTGTAATTGGAATTGTAGGTACCTCCTCATGGAAAGGGAGCATTGTACATTAGGCCTTTACTATTTGGAAGTGGATCTGTTATGGGTATATCACCAGCACCTCAATGCACCTTCTTAATATACACCAATCCAATTAGCAACATTTACAAGGTACTGGTCCAATTTTCAACTAAAAATAAAACTTATGAAAATTACTCATGAGAATTAAGAAGCATGTTCTTAATTATAAATAGTTTGATCTGAATTATAAATAAATTTCCATTTGAAGTTGTAAGAAATTTGACACCTTAAGCAAGTTAATTAAGGGTTTGACCCTAACACTTGAATAGGGAAATAATTCGGTTGGGAAGGGAGAATTTACTTCCTGTGCCCATGGCAAACTTCAGGAAGGTGAAAATAGCTCTACAGAGCTGGGCTTCCGAAAAAATTTACCTCAATTTTTATTTTATTTTTATCAGGGGTGCAAACAGCAAATTAGTGTATCCTAGGGGATATAAACAGCAATTCAGAAATCTACTTCCACCAGCCCAGTCCATTTAGATTTGGGATCGTGGAAGTGGGCTGCTGACTTGCTGTTTGCACCTCCGAGGCTATCCTAACTTGATGTTTGCATCCCCCATGGTAAATAATTTTTTATTTATTTATTTATTTACAATTTAAATATAAAATTTTCTTTTGCAAAAAAATTACTTTTATTTTATTAGGGGTCCATTTTTATTATGAGAGTCGGACCTCGAATGTAATTGGGACAATCCTGTCTGTGCCACATAGGTTTTCATCTTGTGTGCTTCACGGGTTTTTCGTTAAAGATTAGTGATTGTTAAACGGTGGTAGAAATTTCATGTCTATAACATGGTAACTGAAAAATAAATAAAAAATCATCTTTAGTGATTGTAAAATTATTGGTTCAATTTGAACAGGGAAGAACAACATCATTGAGCTTGTTGATTGATAATAAACTTCCTCGTGCATATCCTGGTGGAACTGGCGGAGTGAAAAATATAAGCAATTATTCACCTGTAAGTTATTTATTTTAGTCTACAAATTCAAATAATCTAGTAGTCTAGTGGCTGAATTTGAAATTTCACCCTTTAAAGACAAATAAGTGAAGTGTTCGAAATTCGAACTCTAACTTTTGTATTCAAAATGTAATGTCCCTACCAATTAAGTTAAATTCACTGAACAATACTCTAGAAGTTATTTATATGCATTTGGTTATAACATTTTGATATCCTCTTTAATGTAGGTTTTCCAAGTTGTAAAAGAAGCAAAAACCAAAGGATTTTCTGATGTCCTCTTCCTAGATGCAGTGGAACATAAATACATTGAAGAGGTATCTTCATGTAATGCTTTCATTGTGAAGGTAATGTTATTAATTAATATCACGACATTATAATTAATTTTTCACCAAGATGTTTGTTGATTGGTACTTAAATATATTTTGTACTGTTTCTTATATAGGGTAAGGTGATTTCAACTGCACCTACACTTGGAACTATTCTTCCTGGAATCACAAGGAAAAGTATCATTGAACTTGCTAATGATTTGGGTTACCAGGTAATTAGTATACTCATTTTCAATACTATAATGTTTTACATGAAATCTAGAAAAATCTAGATGTTTAATTCTTCGGGTGGGTTTGTTTTAACTTTTTATATTAAAATAATAATAAAAACATATTTTTATATTTTCAAAGTTTTGTTGCATTTTTATATCGTGCAAAACCAAACATTGCACATCACAAAGGACATTACAGTAAATTTTATATTATTTTGTCCTAGATATTAACATATCAAATAAGGTACATTACAAAACTGTTTGTCCTGTGCCCCGATCATCAAACACAGTGAAGTATAAAAAGTTGTTATATGACTCAGTCACTTATCCAGTACTGTTTTGTCTAGTAATCATCATTTTACAAATCAAACGCACCATAAGTTTTTCTTAGTTATACTTATGAGTTGCAATGTTTTTGTTTGAATCAAAGGTCAAGGAACGCAAGATATCGGTAAAAGAACTACTTCAAGCTAATGAGGTTTTTTGTACTGGAACCGCTGTTGGGATCTCTGATGTTGGTAGTGTAACATACAAAAATAAATGGTAGGTTGCATACATTATAATTTAAATTTTAACTTTTTCATTTTTCATTAGTTTAATAGTAACAAGTATATATAAAACAAATTAATGTTTTTTTTTTGCAGTGTTAAATTCAAAACAGGGGCAGACACTGTGACTCAGAAGCTGTATGATTTAATTACCGGCATCCAAACAGGTCTTTTGGAGGATAAAAAAGGATGGGTGGTCAAGATTGATTGAGCTCTATTTTTTTTTTTTGTTGGTCCCAGCTCCACATAATTTTCACCTTCTCGGGAAATGCTTTTCTAAAAACTAAAAAAGAAAGAAAAAAAATAAAATAAAAAAGAAATCATAGTAAGTTATGGTTGTTACTTGTTAGAACTAAAAGTACGTAATACAAGTGGTAAATATTTGAATCTCTTAATCATTTGATTTAGAGTTCAATTTTTAGCCAATGTGTAAGAAAAACTATTTATTGAAAAAGGTTAATTCTTTCAATATCTCAATTACTTCCAAGGATTTTCTTTAAAAACAACACACGCTTAGAAGAATCATTTTCTCTTGTATTCTTTATTTCTAAATTATATGAAAATGTGTTACTTTTTTCCCAATATCTTATGAAGTGTTCTATAAATTAATAATGAATTAGTGTAAGTGACAGAGGACTTCGATATCTTATATGAGTGGTCATTTTTTTTTTTTTACACAATGAGTGCTCATACAGTAAAATCTCTTTAAATTAATACTCGGTAAATTAATAAACTCTCTAAAATAATAAAATTGTCCGGTCCCGACTTGGACCAGTGTAAAAAATTGAAAAATTCGATAAAATAATAAGATAATAATTTTTCGGGAGATCCCTTTGTAATTTTCGGTCCCAAGAAAATCATAAATTAATAATTCATAGAAACTGAAAAAAAATATATTACACTCTATTAAAATATGATTCAATAGTTGTCTGTTTTCCATCAAAAGAATACATTGAACCCATTTGTTCCTCTTGTTTCCATCAAAAGTCATTATTGATTTCCAATGCATATTACTAAAGTCATTATTGATTTACAAGTCATTAAAAACTCTTTAAATTAATAATTATTAATTTATCGATAAATTAATAACTCCCTAAATTAATAAATTTCTCCGGTTCTGACTCTATTAATTTATAGAGATTTTACTGTATATTTAATCTCTTAGTTATGTGTATAAAATATTCAACTAAAAGAGAAAACACATCTTATATATCTACAGATTGCTCAAGAAAAATAATTACGTTTCATAATAGTATTTGACTGATCAATTTATTTTACCTGCAATTAAATATCTATAAATATTGTTCCCTTTTTTACCATATATTTTGATATTTATTTACATAAAATGTGATTAAAGTTAACATTATGTATTTGTGTGTCAATATAGTTACATTATATAGAAAATACTTAATTTTAATTTTGTTCCATCTATTTTATCAAACTCACGAAAGTAGTTTTCCTATTTTTAAATCAAATTTTGGTCCTCTACTTTATATTTGTTGTAATTGTGGTCCAACTCATATATATTCTCTAAATAGGGTGATTTGTGACATCCTAGAAGATGGTTTATTGTCACCAATATTGAATTTATAGATGAAATATCATATTGACAAAAATTAACTTTTTTGTCGTCAAAGTCGCCATTTTAGGGTAAAAAACATGATTATGACCAAAATTGTAACAAATTTGAAAATAAAGACAAAATAATTCAATTTTAAAATAGATGTACTATTTTTGTGAGTTTGATAAAATATGAAGATCAAAAATGCAATTAAACCTATATAAAAAGATGGAAAATGCTTATCATAGCGAAAGAAATTTCACGAAAAACTCACGAAGGAAGGTGGCAATTGAAATAATCAGATCAAGCATGCTTTTGAATCACCGCTTCAACTCATAAAGGAAACAACACCTTCAATTAATTATTAGAGAGGGTATATCTTCCATGATGAAAGTATTTTAGTATTAATATTATAAAGGTTTTTCTATACATATTATATTACCACAAAATAAAAAATAAAAAAATTTATACATGTTAAAAAGTTCAAAATATAAAATTTATATTGAAAATTGTTGATTATATATTAAATGTATAATATTTTTAGGTTCTTTAATTAGCGTTCTAAGGACACTATTTAGCATTTTCTTATTTTTTGATATTAAACATTTGTTATTTTTACGTTCAATGTTGTCAAAAAATATCTTTACATTCAAATTTCAAGGTGAAATAATCTGAAATAAAAATAAATATTTAGACAAATGCATTCATATGTCCTTTAAGTTTTATATTTGTAACAGATTGGTCCTTTAAGTTTTTTAATTAACAAGTAAGTCTTTTAAGTTTTTTAAGTAACAAATAGGTCCTTTAAGTTTGTAGTTTGTAACATCTAGGTCCCTCAATTACTTAAAAAATAGGACTTAGATGTTACAAATTACAAATTTAAAGGATCTATTTGTTACTTAAAAAACTTAAAGGACTTATTTGTTACTTAAAAAACTTAAATGACTAATATATTACAAACGTAAAATTTAAAGTACTTATGCATTTAAAGTGAAGTTTATCAAACGACAAATGAATATAGTGGTCACACTTAATTTAGGATGGCTAATTCTTGTACTAGTAATTGTATATTGATTTGTTACCTCAGTGTATTGAGACTTTATTATTTAATGAAAGAGTAAAATATGTTTTTGGTCTCTACTTTTACAATGAGTTTTGATTTTCGTTCCCATAAAATAAAATCATTTGTTTTCATTTCTACAAAAATATTTCCTTTGAATTTTAGTTTTTAGTGGCTAATTTTTGTTCATTTTGATGTTACTATTATGACATTTTTATAATCAAAATATGTCTATATATCATGTTAAACTTATATAAATCCATATTATTTTGAAAAATATCAAAAATTGTCAAAATTTTGTCCATTGAGAATTAAAATCAGAAGAAAAAATAAAAATATATAAGCTAAGCTAAGCTCGGAAACACAAATAATTGTGGTGGCAATTGGCAAACGTTAATTGTCATTACCTTTATTTTAAAATAATACAAATATATTATAGTAGCTTTCAGTAATCCAATTTTAATTGAACAATGAATATGTTACATATAAGCACGCTCCTTTTTTTTATAAACAAAAGTTGAATTATAAGGAGTATAAGAGGTACTCAATCCTTATAATTTAAGAGAATTATTTTAGATGTGATGAATACACCCTAAAAGATTATTACACCAGTCCAAAAAAGAAAAATCCACACTGCTCTTTTGCCTACCTATAAACTAAAATCAAGCAATATACAAAATTTAGTTTACTATTGAAGAGACATTAATAATAGCTCCTCTAAAAAGAATATTATTGTGCACTCGCCAAATACACCAAGTTGTTGCTAACCAAATAATGTGTCGTAACCGATTTGTTTTCTTCCCTTTAATTGACTCAGCGAACAATAAAAGATGTTGAGAGATAGAGTTGTAAGCAGGGGTATTTACTCCCATCCACTTGAAAATGTTTTCCCACACAGTAGCAGTGACGCTACACTTGAAAAAAACATGGTGTATGTCCTCCACCTCATTAAGACAAAACACACAGCACCTATCCAAATTATTTGTGATAATTCCTTTGCAATACAAAGCCTCACAAGTTGGTAATTTATCTAATAACAACCTCCACCCAAAGATGCTAACTTTCGACGGAACATTGGCACACCAAAGCTTTTTCAAAGCTTGCTCCAAAATGGGTCCAAGCTGTTCCGAACCAGACTTGTTCAGCAGATGAACATACGTTGATTTTACCGTAAACACGCCTGCCGCATGCGGAATCCACCTCCTCCTATCTGAATTAGCGACACCGGGATGAACCTGATCCAACAATAAAGATAATTCATGAAATAATGCTAATTCATCGTTAGTCAAAGCATTTGTCCAGCCAAAGTTCCATTTCCAAGATTCATTCTCCCAATAACCCATCATGATATAGAACAATCTTGTTGTGAAGACTTGTCAAAAAGCGCTGCGAAACTAAACCGTAACGGTTCAGTTCCTATCCACGTATCCTTCCAAAAACCGATATCAGTACCATCACCAAGCGTACTTTTAATGTTGTATCGGAACCAACCTCCTTCGTCCTCGCTACCTAAGTTCCACATGTCCCTCCACCAAATAGATGCATGCTTGAGACCAACTCTACCATCCCCATATAAAAAATTAGCCACTAGAGAGCCATAACGAAACTTCAAGAGAGCGTACCAAGGAGCCTCACTATCATCCAAACATCTCCACTTCCACTTACATAAAAGAGACGAATTAAAGAGCGTGAGGTTCTTAATACCCAAACCACCTCGATCTTTTGATTGACAAATGCGATCCCAACTAACCCAACACATTTTATTAGTATCCAAACCACCCCCCCCCCCCCCCCCCCCCCCCCCCACAAGAATCTTCCCCCCACAAGAATCTTCTTTGGATACTCACCAAATCCTTTAAAACACACACCGGTGCTTTAAAAAAAGAGAAAAATTAAAGTGGGAGACTAGATAAAACGGAATTAATGAGAGTTACTCTACCGCCTATGGATAGGTTGCGACCATTCCAAACACTTAATCTCTTTCTCACGATATCAACAATAGGAGACCAAGTTGCTTTCCTTTGCGGGTTAGCACCCACCGGAATACCAAGAAAACGGAAGGGTATAGAAATCACTTCACAATGTAAGAAAAACGACGAGGCGCCTAAGAAACTATCATCAAGATTAATGCCATAGTGCTTACTCTTGTGAAAATTGACCTTCAATCCAGACACAATCTCAAAGCTCCTCAAAACAGTTTTAATAGTCCAAAGATTATCCCAATTACCCTCCCCCATAATGATAGTGTCATGCTCGTGATATATTCGTGAATTAAATTTCGCGATATATAGCAGTGCTGTAAAAAGATATACTTACCTAGCAACACAACTTAATTACAAGTATTCCCTCACTCCCTTTTAGTAAAAGCAAAACAAATTCCCTCCATTAATATAAAAATTACCGTTTACATTTTTTTGACACTTATGAAAAATTAATAATTAAACACATTACCTTTTGCATGTTTCACTCTTATTATGAAAAATTAATAATGTAGTTAATATATGTTATTTTATTTATAAATGTATCTAAAATATCATTTAAATATCTATATAATTAATCTTAACTTCTTATATTTCAAAGACATAATTACAATTTTGGTCCCCTATTTCTACATTTTCGCAAAATTTGTTCTCCTATTTTAAAATCATTCAGTTTTGGTCCCTCCATAGGATTTTTATTCATAGATATTGTGATTTAATATATTTTAAACGATATGACATACGGTTTGATTCATATATAGATCCATTCGGATGGTGTATTAATAATTTACATTTTATTTATTAAATATCAAAAATGAATAATTAATGAAATTGAAATCGAAGTTTTTATTGAATTTTTTCTTCTAATTTTATGACTTTTTGATCATTTATTTATCATTAAGTTGTATGTCGCATAATTTAAAATGTGTTAAATCATCATTTTAATTACAAAAAGTTGGTAGAAAATCCAAAATTATGTGATTTTAAAATAAGGGACTAATTTTATAAAGGATTAATAAGCTTTTAATCCCTGCAAAGTATGAGAGTTTTGCGTTATCCTCTGTAATTTTATTTTTTTAGATTACCCCCCTACAATTTTATTTTTTTTATTTACCCCTCTTTTGGTGACGTGGCAGGCAGAAAGTCAATTGTCACGTCAGCATAAAACTTGACTTTTTGCCTGCCACATCAGCATAAGGGAGGTAAATCAAAAAAATAAATTTTGCAATGGGTAATCGCAAAAAAAAAATTACGGAGGGTAACACAAATTCGCCTACTTTACTTGGGGTAAAAACATATTAACCCTTTTATAAAAAAGTAGAAATAGGAGATCAAACTGTAGTTAAGTTTATTTCAAAATACATAGCGGTATTAATTAGGAGTTTGTTTAGAAATACTGTGGGAAATAATGTCTTGTTTAGCTTTTGACTTAATTTGGCAAGTAACAAACCTACCCATCCGTGTTAGAGGTATACAAGTACTAACACGTTAGGTATACGAATTTAATTGAGTACTACTTACGTTATTCATGAAAAATTTATTAAAAAAATGCTTATATTGAAAAGGGAATTTTTTTTCCTTTCACCAACAATTTAATCTGGTTCAGATGTCAGTTCAATTATCAAGTAGTTTCAGCATCCTTCCATCAAAAACTTCATTGAGAAAAGGGGTAGAAAAAGTGAGATAAAGGTGGGCTTGTTTGCCTTTACTAATTTTTTAGCTTATACGAAATAGTTTATGTAAATTAATAAATTTTTATGTATTTTTATAAGTTTTTTAAGATAATTTGAGAAAAAACATCTTATAAACATGATTGTTTGTTAGTAAAAATTTATGAATTAACATAAAAATTTATGTATTTGAAAGCTAAAGAAAAAACAGCATATCATACTCCCTCATTGCTCTCATTCATGGCCGGCCCTAGAAAAAAATTTCTTATCTTCTAGTTCTCTTTCTTCTTTGATTCATCATAGAGGGGTGGTTTTGGGTCATTTTTGACCTAGAATCACCCCTCTACACCTTTTTTATCGTTCTTTTGAGATAAATAAATGATTATCACATAAATTAATTTTTTTCTTTTGAGTTTTTTGTTATTTTGTCGTCGTTTTGTGCGGCGTTGTGTTGGTGGTTGTTTTGTACGGCGTTGCTTTCTTATTATTTACTATGTTCGCTTGGTTCAATTTGACAGATCTACTTTGATCAACTACAGATTCAATCAATGACAAAATTATCAACGATGAAGATCCGAAGACATGAGTATTTCGGTAACTTTTATTTTGTCACATTATTTGTAGGCATGAGTCTGCCGTTTTATGCTATCAACTTGGATGTTGTGAGTAGAGCTGTCAAATGGGCCGGCCCAGCCCGGCCCGGCCTGGGCCCATTGGGCCAAGACATCTATTGGGCTTAAGTGGCCCGGCCCATTAAGGCTCGGCCCACTTAGCCCGACCCAATAAAATGGGCCGATGGGCCGGCCCGCAACATTTTTTCAAATTTTTTTTATAAAAAATTGACAAATTTTTTGTAAAAAAAAATTTAATGGACAATAAAACTACATATGCATCGCACACAAATTAATATCCATAAAAAAGTGAGTGTCATGATTTCATGAAATAATAAATATTTCAAAATATTCATGCAAAAGTCGAGAGATTTGTGGATGATGATTCATAAAGTGCATCCTCAAAGCTAATAAATTTCAAACTTACATCATACACTAAACTTTTAACATAACCATTCAAAATACATAAATTAAATTATAAATTATAAAAAAAAGTAAATTATAAATCATATCTTTTTCCTTAAAAAAAAAAACAAATCTCATCTTTTGTTACTTATTTTATCTAAAGATTTTATGCTAGCTAAAATTCCTTATTTTTAGGTAAAATTATATTTAGATTTTTTTTTAATTCTTTAATGGGCCGGCCCAAAAGCCCGTTGGCCCAGCCCATGATGGCCCATAGGCCCGATAGCCCAGCCCAATAAGGCCCAATGATATTTTTGGGAAGCCCGGCCCGGCCCGGCCCGTATAAAGCTATAGGGCTACTGGGCCGGCCCGATAGCCCGGCCCATTTTTACAGCTCTAGTTGTGAGTTTGTTCGCAAATTCATCCTTTTCGTTTTTAGTGCTATTGAATTTGTACTTGTATCTGATGTATCAATATGTTTGAATGAATGAATGTTAGGTTTTAGTCCAAAAGAAAAAAACTTAAAAATAAGTTACAAATGTAGAGATGAAAAAATTTGAGCTTATTACTTATATTTTATTGTTTATATGTTCTTGTTGACTAATATGATTTTTTTTTTTTTACGAATTTATAGCTTATAGTTTAATATTTATAGTTTATCACTTTTTTATTATTAAAGTTTATCATTTTCTTCTTCCAACTTATTTACTTTAAATAAATAGTATTACATTAAGACATTTATATAAGTCTATTTAGGTAATCATACTTCAAACTAATTTTTTTACAAGAAATTTCAAACTATTAAAAATAACTCTTTTAGACTTATATGTCCCTTTTATATTGACTGATTTTAAACTTACGTGGGTTTATCTACTTATATAAGTCGATATATTAATATATTAATATTTGGGTAAATTAATAAAAAAGTGTTTATCACAATTTCCTAAGCTATTTATGTCATATTTTGATAAGCTCTCAAAATATATTTATCATTAGATTTAACATGGAGTTTATGAAAAAGTATCCATGTACTTTGAACCTCGTCTACTCCATTCTACACATTATTAGCATATTCTTACTTTTATATGGTTATGTTTTTTTTCTGCTTCAAAAAAAAAATGTTTTTTTTTCTTTACACTTCTCTTTTTAAAAGTATTTCACTTATCTTTTTTTATTCAATCTTAAATTTATAATTGCTTATGTCAATAACAGATTCATACACTTCAATTTATGTAAGTAATTTTTAGTGGACTAAAGTAAAGACTTTATTGAGTATAAGAGCTTATATATGATGTAAGCTCTCATATTATAAAATTTTATACTCCCTCCGTTTCTTTTTAATTGTCTTTTTAGAATGATAACACCAATTTAAGGAAGTGTATTTTTGCACGTAATCTTCCATTATACTTTCATTTTAATCTACCAATAAATTCCTATTTTTTTCCCCACACTTTTTCTTTCCAATAAATTTAATATATTATGTACAAAAAAAAAACAAAATTTAATATGTTATGTACCAACAAAAATTTAAAAGAAAAAAAAAGATTTAGTTTTCCAAATATAGCATTTATTGGTTTTATGGAAAAAGATAAGAGCAATTGACAAAAGGTATAATTGACAAATCATACCCACAAAATACAAAAAGAACAATTAAATAGAAACGCTAAATATGATAATAAAAGATAATTAAAAAGAAACGGATGGAGTACTATAAATATTTGTATAAGCTATTTATCCAAATGAGGTAGTAACCCTGCTTAAATAAATATTATTATTATAGTAATATTAAAATTTGTTTTGTGTTAAAACATTTTCTAATAATTATAATCCAAGAATATTTAACTTCAAATCAATTAATATTTATCATATTTAATTGTATATAATTATAAAATAATATATGATTGATCAGGTTGTCATATAAAACTATACCCTCTGTAAATATTATGACAAATTATCAAAATAGAACGAGATATTATTGACATATTAACTCATTAATTATTTAAATACATTAATATGAAATAAGTATTTAATGTTAATATACAAAGAATTTATCCAATATGTATATTTGCGGTCTTATGTTCAAACTTCATTTACTCCAATATAACAAAAAAAAAAAAGTCTTTTTTTTTTTTTTTTGTAAAAAAGAAAGAAGAAATAAGTCTCTAAACAACTAGAACATCATACCTTTAAAGTGTAACATATCATACTTAAATCTTAAATAAATATTTTTATGTCAGATGTAGAACTCGATCTAGTGTCCGTTTGGAATAGTTTATTTTTAATCTTATTCAAAATGAATTATGCAAAAAAGTAAGTTTTTTTATTTATTATTATTATAAGATGTCATAGTAATTTGAAAAATTAATAACTTATAAAAATACATTTTTTATTAATGAGAATTTATAAATTAATGTAAAAATTAATTTATGTACATAAATTATTTAACATAAACTCAAAAATAAGTTATTCCAAACAGACCCTTAATTTATTCTCATCCTAATTACCTACCCAATTAAGAGAAATTAGCTATAAGAAAAAAAATCAAAAGGAAGAAAAAAACTAATTTGTTCAACACATAAGCTCGTGTATCAATTTGACTACCACTAGTTTTTTAACCCGTGCGTACGCACGGTGCACTTTTTTTTCTTTCTCCTTAATATTATTAATTTAACATTAATACTATATAAAACATATACTCTCTTTTTTTTGGCGCATATAAAATATATACTTTGATAGGACATGTAGTATCAAAATTTAATTCAATATTTTTTAATTGATTACATTTTAAATTCAATATTTACCTGAAGCGATGACAAATATAGATGAAACTGCAAGAGAAGAAATTGGGAGGAACAAAATTTGATAATAATTGATAATAATGAACCATGTGTGGATAATCGTTGAGGATAAGTGACGATAACAATCAACCATCATCCCCAATTTATAGATCCTCAACCAAACTTCAAAATTCAAATTAGGGTAAATTGAACTGGGAGGGAAAATAATTATCGGACCAGTTAAGCCTCCACCACAAAAGCACCATCTCTAAAAGGTTTATCTGGGAACGGAAAAATCGACCGGATTCAATGAACATTCTGACCACGAAACCTCCACAGCGACGAGCTACAATATGAAGCCCCGATACTCTAAAATTGGTGAAGTATCGTGTCCGATACGCACCCGATACCGATACTCTTCCGATACGTTCCGATACTCGTATCGGAAAAGTATCGGTTAAATCTTTATTTTTAAATAAAAAAATAATATCCGATACGCGTCTGATACTTCCCGATACTCGTATCGGAAAAGTATCGGTTAAATATTTATTTTTAAATAAAAAAATAATACCCGATACAATCCGTGTTTCCTAGTGAATGTCAAACTATTATGTTGTTACACGGGTAACTAACTATGTCTTTTTTTGGATAGTACTAATGATGCTCTTTTTGTATACAGTAATACTTAACTTAAGATGTATAACTTAAAATATACTGGTGATCATTATTTTTTAGGACAATATTAATGAAACACAAATACTTAACTTAGTATTAATGATTTTAATTTATTATAATTAGTATTTTTTGTCATTGTCACTGTTCTAAAGTCACTATGGTGTCCTACTATATAACAGGTTGTTAAGTATTTGGGCTTGTCCCAAAATTCTAGTATAAGAATTGGTGATTTATGCTTTTAATTGGTCAGCTACATGACCTATATAATTGTCTATATTGCTACAAGATGGACTTGTTGAAGAGGCTTGATGTCATGACTATTATATGTTTTTTGAGCTATTATATGTCTTTAGTTAGGACTGAGGAACCCTTGTATGTTGAGCCTCAAACTGTTTTGCTCTTGTGCAAGCTAATTGGCTTGTGTGTACTCTTTGTACAATGAATTATTGGCGTTTATAATAATAATAATAATAATAATAATAATAATAATAATAATAATAATAATAATTTTAATAATTTTAATAATTTTTTTTCTTTAAAAAAATTATCATTATTAATATTATTGATTTTAGTCATGTTTATATATTGTACATTTATATATTTAATTTTAAAATTAATTTTTAAATAACGTATCGCGCCAGTATCGGATATGAATTTTTTTAAAATTTTCACGTATCGGCGTATCGGTATCATACGTATCCGTATTGTGTCGCGTATCGGGGCTTCATAACGATATAGGTTCTATATTTTTTATGTTTTATATTTTATTTGATATAACTGTAAACACCTACCCCAGTTAAACTCACCCCAGATAAATTCTAAATACGGCTAAGTAGATAAGTAAATAAAAAATAACATAAAAATTCTCATCAACATTGCCAACGTGGCACTCTAAATACAATCTACAGTAGCAAAATTGTGTTTAGTATTTGTCAAGATTATAGATTACATAACCACTTCAACACGGATAGAGTGAAAAGACTGAACATGAATTAAGTCTTAATTACTGAGTTATTATAATTATTACTAAAATATAAATTGTTTAATAAACTAATAATATATCCTAAGAATTTTATCAAAATAAATAAATAATATGTTCAACGACTAGCGTATATTTGTTTAATAAACTAATAATTTATCCAGCCACTAAAGGCAGTCTTTGTTTAATACATAAATAATATTATCCAACAACCAAATGTACGTAGTCTTTGTTTAATAAGTCTACACTAGAATTTTCGGATTAATCCCACTGTTAGGGTCCGTTTGGTTCGAAGTTTTTGGAGGGGAGGGGAGGTGAGGGAATATTTTAAATTTTTATGTTTGGTTCAATTTTTTAACGAGGGGAGGGGGAGGGAAGAGGAGAAGTAATTTACTTTTTTACTCTTAACCTTATAAACTCAAAATAAGGATTCAATTATAATGGATATATTACGTCAAAAAAAAATCTAATGGATATATAACAAAAAAAAAATCGAATGAGTAGAAAACCTAATTTTGTTTTGTTGTAAAAAAAAAATAAAACCTAGAATTTTAATATTCCAACAAGGATAATTTTGAATTTTAATAAAAAAATGAGGGTAATTTTGTCAACATAATAAATTATGTTTTACCTCGTCTCCCCTCCTTAAAAATCTCTCACCTCCCCTCCCCTCCCCTCCTTCTCAATTGAACCAAACAGGCCCTTAGACCATTTAGAATAATTTATTTTGAGGTTATACAAAATAACTTATGTAAATAAATAAATTTTTATATATTATAAATTTGTCAAAGTAGTTTATATAAAAATAATTTATAAAAATACATTTTTTTATTAGTAAAAAATTAACATAAAATTTTATTTATTTGCATAAGTTATTTTGCATAAATTCAAAAATAAGCTATTCTAAACGAGATTGATGCTTTATAATTTCCAAGTCTAATTGATCATACCTTCATTCCATTTTATAAGATATAAGTTACATAATTTATATATCTATTCAATGATGTAAATTATTAAATATATCAATTATTTAAAAAAGAGCATTACTATTTAGAAAGTAAGATTTACAAGAGAAAGAGAAGAATTTATAAAAATAGAGAATTTGACCAATCGAAAATTGGCTAACCATAGTAATTATAATTTGTAAGTATTAAGTATTGTCACATATGATTCTTCTCTTTCTTACTCAAAATTTTTCTTACTAAATAACGTTTTCTTTTAAGAAGTAATTTATATCTTATAAAAAAACACTAAGGCTTTGTTTGCGAGTTTGGAGGGGAGGGGAGGGAATGGTTTTGAAAAAAAGGAAGAAACAAGTGGAAGGAATAGAGAAGTTTGGGAGGGAAGGAGCTTGGAGGGTTATTTTTTCTTCATAATACAAAAATCCCCCAATTTGGGGGAACTCAAAAATTGTATTGGATGGGGGTTTGGAGGGGGTTTAGAGGGTTTATATGAATTCTTCAAATTTAATTAATGTTGTTATAATATTCTTAAATTCATAATATATTAATCGTAAATATTTATTTGTCATTCTCTATAAAAAATACTTTCTCAAAAAATGTAAAAGATTTTTTTAATTTTCTCTCTATTTCTCTCTCTCCAAAGCCCTCCCCTCCCTTCCCCTCCAAACTCGCAAACAAAGCCTAAAGGTACGTCTACTGCAAAACAAAATATACTAATATGTTGTTTAAATGTTACCCATAAAGTGTAGTAAGAAAGGTTCGGCCAAAACTTTTGTTCAGAACAACAAAATTTGAATCCTCTCCAACTTTTTTTCTTATGTTAGTCATGTGGCAGTAATTTTAACTATTGATTTTTTTTTTCCCTCTTTTCATAAATCGTTTTTTTTTTTACTTTTTATGATTTACCAACCATTAGATTAATAAAATAGGATATAACATGAGAGAAAAAATTGAATAATATCCGATCCAAACATAACTTGTGATAATAATTAAATAATAGACAATTAATAGGTCCTTTTGTCTACACAAATATTCTATTGTTTTATATTTGAACAAACCCACATATAAATTTGTTATGTTTTTATTTTGATTGGTTCAATTTTGAAATGGTCCTTAATTGGAAGGCGTGTAGTCCAAGACTGTGTACTTGTGTAGCTTAGCGATTGACAAATACAGTATGTGTTAGTACTTAATTAACGTTTTAATGAAGAGCAGTTTAGAAAATAAACATGCTTGTTTTAAAAAAATAGTTCACCATCATACTTAATTAACGTTAATTTTGATTATATTCAAAATTGAAGGGAATATAATTATTGTGGAAACTAACAGGGGTACAAATAGTAGATAATCTGTTAATTATTTGCTCTAGAGTTTAATATCTAGTGGTATGAAAAAATAGTTATTAGAAGAGTTCAATATCTTAAATAAATTTCAGTTAATTTGAGTGATTGATTTTTGTAATTGCATAAAAAAAACAATTGATTTTAAGAATAAAAAAATTATTGCAGAATCTAACCATTTAAGTTAAGATATATAACTATTAACTAGAATAATATTATTACATGTCTATGTCTGAGTTCCGTGAACTTAACTCAATTGATAAGATATTGCATTATATAAGCAGAGGATTGAAGTTAGAACATCAATCATTGTACTTGTTAATTTTAAGGATGAAATTTCTAGTTCCTAAATAACTTAGAAAAGAAACATGTCCATGCCCAACAAACAAACAAAAAAAACAAAAGTAGGTAGGTGGAATGGAATCCATGCAAATGCAATGCCATTATTTTGGTTTGTAAACATTTGATATGACACACCTGAATCAAAGTCACGTGTTTGTCAGTATTTTATTTTTATGATGAGGGGTCCCAAAAAAATTTCAATTTTACTACATTATAAAAAGGCCTTGTGGTGATGCCTCTTTCTTTCAAAACCTCATTCTCTTTTCCTAGATCCTTATTTCTCTTCTCTTTTTTACCCGAAATTCAAATTCCATATAAATAAAGTTGTTAGTAGCAGCAACTTTCACACAAAAACAAGGTACCAATATTTACATTTTATTTTTCATTAATTATGTTATCACATTTCAGTTATTATTGAGTTAATATATATCAATGTTCAATGTGAACACCCATTAATAATATTGCATGCATATTCATTGAACTTTTATGTTCCTTTGAGAAATGTTCATACAATAAAATGATGTCTCAAAAATCAAAATTATAACTACCGTAATTGGGCCCAAGCGATTAATGAGTTCGACGAATCATTCAGAAGAATCCGAGTTAATTCGTGGTGGAACCAGATGGTTAATAAAAATAAAAATAAAAATTATAAACATTATAAAATGATTATATAAGTCATATGTCTGACATTGATTTTGTATGCTGAAGGACTCCATTTCTCTTAACCATGGCTCCTCCTTCAATTTTAAGGGACAGTGAAGAAGGCTCTGAAAGGTACAATTTTGCATTTAAAAGTTAATATTATCAATTTTAAATTCTTTGATAACACATTTTTGTATGAAAAATGCAGTGATATAGGTGAAAATAATCAACCTGATATCAATTGGGAAGGACTTGGATTTAGTCTGATTCCAACAGATTATATGCATGTCATGAAATGTGCAAAAGGAGAAAAGTTTTCACAAGGAACCCTTTTGCGCTATGGAAATATTGAGCTATGCCCATCTGCTGGTATCTTAAATTATGGACAGGTAAAAATTGCACAGTAACTGTTTGTTGAAATTCCCTTGTATGATGGTTTTAAATTGCCATTGTTGTTATGCTGTGAATATTTATATTGCTGGAAAATGCGGCCGATGTAACTGAAATTGTGATTGTGATACTGTTGTAGAGACCTAAAAATTTGTTGGACCGAAATTTAAAAGCATGTTTTGTATTAATTTATTATTTATACTTATATGTTTGGTAGTATTAAAGAAAAACTAGTTGTGTTACACAAGTTATTTTCTTGGGGTTGTTCACAAATCAAAAGTCTGAATGCACAAACATGGTTTCTTTACAGGGAATCTTTGAGGGACTAAAAGCATATAGGACGGAAGATGGACGTATACTTCTATTCCGGCCAGAAGAGAATGCTCTACGGATGAAGATAGGGGCTGATAGGTTGTGTATGCCATCTCCATCGGTTGAGCAGTTTGTTGATGCTGTTAAACAAACAGTTATTGCCAATAAACGTTGGGTATGTATTTCCTCGTATCTCTCCTTTGTGGACTTTTCCGTCTATCAGCTTCATATATGGTTTTAAATTGCGGTTGTGATCACATGCATTGCGATTTATTACATTGTGGAAAATTGCAGCTGTAATTACAATCGCAATTTCATATTGCGGAGATCTCCAAAAACTTTACGGCGTGGCCGTAATATTTGGTCTGGACCATAATTTTTTTTTGACCAAGTCTAGACCATAATTTAAAACCATGAATTTGTGCATGTGCGTGTGTAAACACAAAAGTTGACAAACAATTGAGATCTCAAAATTGAAACAGGTACCTCCTCCAGGGAAAGGAACACTTTATCTTAGGCCATTGCTGATGGGAACAGGAGCTGCATTAGGCGTGGCTCCATCACCTGAGTACACATTTCTCATTTATTGCTCTCCTGTTGGAAACTACCACAAGGTTAGCCATGGATTTAGTTTTTTAGTTATATTGTTTTGTTAAAAAGGAAAAGATTCAACTTACAACTTGTCGAAATTTCACATTCAAGATTTCTACTTTTTGTTTTGAAAAAAAAAAACCACAGGGGGGACCGCTAAACTTAAAAGTTGAGGATAAATTTTATCGATCAATAGCTGGCAGTGGTGGAACAGGAGGAATTAAGAGTGTTACTAATTATGCCCCGGTAAGCATATCGATAGTATTAGCAATATACTACACTACACATAACCATTTCATCATTATTCTTTAACTTCAATATTATATATTTTCCTTGGTTGTGACTTTGTGAAAAATTGTGGGATTTTGGAAGAGATCACTTCATAGGATACTATTTTGTGTTACTCAAGCCTTGGTCCAGAATTTTATCATTTTGTATGTAAACATCATTCTGCGACCAATGCTATATTGTTGTTTGGCTGCTAAGTCAAATCATAATCATATTATAAGCTGCCGCAAATTGATTTCACTCTTCATTTTGCACATTCCTGGCTGTTTAGGTATATACTTCAACAACTGAAGCAAAAGCCAATGGATTCTCTGATGTATTGTTCTTGGACTCTGCAACTGGAAAAAATATTGAGGAGGCTACTGCATGCAATATATTTGTTGTGAAGGTACATCAACAACCTTAATTTCATATGCACTCATGCTTCTAATAACAAATTTGATGTTCAAAGTTCAAACCATCTTTTACTATAGGATTTAATTCTTATACACTACCAGCGTAACACTGTCATTTAGTCATAGCCATCAGATTATTGAAAATGTTAGACTTTACTCATAAGTCATAACTACTTATAAAGTTGTATGGAATCTAGATGATTGGTTGTGATTTGTTAGTTGTCAACAGTGTAAAACTTTTTATACTGACAGTGTATGGAAATTAAACTCTACTCTATCCGAAACAAAACTTGGTTTGTGTTTCTTATTTTCATTTAATCTTGTTAAGGAAAATGTAATCTTCACTCCGGCAATAGATGGAGCCATTCTGCCTGGGATCACACGGAAAACCATTATAGACATTGCCATTGATTTAGGTTATAAGGTATTTGTTTTATTCTCTCAATTTTTGCTATTATTTTCTACAAACTTACAAAAATTAATGATTTATTCTGTAAACTTACAAAGAAATTTTTGTAACATGAACAATGTTCAGGTCATGGAACGTTCCATATCAGTGGAGGAAATGATGAATGCTGATGAAGTATTCTGCACAGGAACTGCAGTGGTTGTTACCTCTGTTGCATCTGTAACATACAAAGAAACAAGGTAATTAAAATATACTTTATTCAATTATTTCCTCTTTGTTTGCCATGTTTTATGTTCCCCTTCATTTTAGGCCTCAATTTATTTTTTGAAAATATCTTGTGCACCTAATGATAATGCTAAACACAATGAAAATGTTGGCAATGCAGAGCTGAATATAAAACAGGATCAGAAACGTTGTCTGAAAAACTAAGAGGAATACTGGTTGGAATACAAACAGGGTGTCTTGAGGACAAAAAGTCATGGACAGTTCAAGTAGATTGAGGAATTAATTTGTGTTTACCACATATATGTTTATCACAGTGGAACTCTGTACCTGCTCTGAGTCCAAATTTCCATTGTAAACCAAACTTAGAACATCAAGTTATTTGCTGCAACTTGCATGATGAATCTGCTTTGTGTGGTTGTAACTCAGAGATTAGTGTTTTCTTTGTAGCCTGTAGCAGTACCATGTAAGAACACTATATGTGAAAACAACCAACAATTTGTTTGCACATCACTATTACTATTCTTATTTTAGGCATTTAATGTTCTCTCTTTTTTTACTGGATTTATTATTCTCTCTTAATCTTTAGATTAAATAATTTAATTTATTTGTCATTTGAAAAATTAGATGGTTATTTTTTTTTGTTGAGTTCTATGTACAACAGCTATACACATCTGTGCAAATTCTATCGTGTCGAAATTGCATTGATTGATAATTGAGTTGAGCGGCTTTATTTATTTTTTGGGTCATGCTAACCGGTCCCTCTAAAGCACTGGTTAAGAAAACTAAAAAAACAAAAATTTGTATCAAGTATAACCAAACGTTTGCCATTAAAAAATAAAAAAGTATAACCAAACTTTGAAGTACACTTCGACAATAATGATGTAATTGATCATGTGATCATGGGAGATGAAGTTGAAGCTCTTCTTGATTTAGTGTTTGATGCTGATAATTTGTTTTGGCTAAATGTTGATATTGCAAGTGATGTTGTTGAGCCTACAATCAGAAGCATTGCAAAATAAGGCAACTGCACCTAGGCCTCCACCACCAACACCTTCATCTAGTCTAGATCTAAGCTAAATTAAAAACAAAAGAAGTGGTTGAGTAGATGATGAATTTGGTGATCAAGAATATATTGGAGATGATGAAGAGGATGAAAAGTATGAAGAGAACGACAAATCTAATGGTGGAGGAAGTGATGATGAAGACATAAATTTTAATAACCCTTGAACTTTTATTTGATATTTAGATGCTTAAATGTTTGTTTCCTTGAATTTTACTGGTATTTGGAAGTATGGTGCAATGTTTTGCTTAAAACTTATGCCTTTTATTGGTGTCTTTTGGAAGTATGCTGCTGTGTATTTGGATTTTGGAAGTTTGAGTGTTTTTTTTTTTGGTATTATCCTAGGATGTTTTCATCATGTAAGTGTTATTAAAAATGGGTTTAATTGCACTTTTGGTTCCTCTATTTTACAAAATCTGCGATTTTGGTCCCCCTATTTTAAAATCAAGCATTCTTGCCCCCTATTTTAAAAAATGGGATGGGGGACCAAAAGTGCAAAAAAATCAAAATACGGGGACAAAAATGTTTGATTTTAAAATAGGAGGACCAAAATCGTAGATTTTACAAAATAGGGCACCAAAAATGCAATTAAGCCTTAAAAATTTAAAATACTTATTTTTTATTGCCCACGTCGTTAAAATAGCGCTCGGTTCGCTCCAATTTTGATTTTGGAGTTGACCGCACCATACGGCTTTCCGAGATTGATAACATAGATTAATTGTCATTATCATAAATACAAAGTTGAAAATATATTAAAAAAAATAATACAAAGTTGAAAAGAATAATTTGCAAGTGACGGATATGCTATTAATTAGAGAGTACTTCCTATTACCACAATTATAAGCGAAAATTTAATTATTAGATTTATCGAATAATTGATGTAGATGATCAATAAAATACTATATGTTGCATTTAAAAGTAAAAATGACAATTATTGAGTGAATAACCAATTAACGGAACGCTCCGCGTAGCGTCTTGATATCTTATTTCAATCCAATCAGTTAGAAGGATAATGAACCTTAATAAGCACAATTATATGCAAAAGTTTAATTTAGAGTTACTCTTCTTGCCACAGTTATATGCAAAAGTTTAATTTTTAGATTTATTAAATAATTTTTGTTTAAGAAAAAGATTTATTGAATAAAATTGATGTAGCTGATCTATATATACTTGTTATTCAATTAATTTGTAAAGGAATCTTTTGCTTATAATTATTGTAACAGCCTGGGCCATTTTCTACGTATATAGTAGGCCACCCTGACGCTATACATCACGATCTTCTCCACCCCTCTCTAGTGGAGTTTTTACTTTCCGTGGGAATCGAACGATGTACCATGGGATAAGTATATATTGAATACATTCTCTAGTAGTAGTTAATGATGACGATTATACTTAATCTTGACACGAACGAAAAGTTGGCGAGAAAAGGAAGGAAGAGTGTCCATAGATTTCATTTGGCGATTAGCGTCTTAATTTGGACACACTCTCTCACACCTCAAACTACCACTTTCTATCGAATCCAGCTAATAATATAAAAAACAAAACACACGCCGCTATTTACTACTTTTTTCTATTATTTTCTTTTCACTTCTCCATATCTTCAAATCTTGTAATATAAAAATGGAGTCGGTGATTGTGTTACTCAACCGTTTATTATACTTTATCATCTCACAATAATAAAGAAATAAAGTTTGAATGGCGGTGGAGTACACATGCTGCGAATCGGAGTTCTTCGTTCACATATTGATAATCGTTCTGTTGGTTGTGTTCGCCGGATTAATGTCAGGTCTCACTTTAGGTCTCATGTCTCTCAGTCTCGTTGATCTTGAAGTTCTCGCTAAGTCCGGTACTCCTCACGATCGTAAACACGCCGGTCGGTAACCTAACTAACTACTATTTTTGTTCAATTTATTCCCTAATTTTTGGAATAATAATCTTACTTACAGTAATAATATACTCTTAGTATCTTAGTTAGTTACTAATTATAGTAATATGTTATTTTCTTGTATTGGAAATTGATTTGAATATTCTATCCTTCATTGATTGATTGAACTTTTGTTTTGTTGTTGTTGTTGTTGTTGTTATTACACAGAGAAGATATTGCCTGTTGTGAGAAATCAGCATTTATTGCTTTGTACTTTGCTAATTTGTAATGCCGCCGCCATGGAGGTACTACTACTAACAATCTGTTTGGATTGACTTGTTTGAACTTATGTGTAATCTGTTGACATAAGCACTTGTGAAACTGTTTAGAAGAGCTTATGGACAATGATTATGACATGTTCATAAGCTATTTCACTTTATTTCCACGAACTCTCCAGGATAATTTATGAAAACAACTTATATGAAAATAATCATTTGGTGCCAGAACTGACCCCCGAACCAGATTAAACTGGTGGTGAAAGCCAAAAAAATAAAATAGTTTGATTTTATTTTATATTTTGTTATACAAATAGTTATACAATCATATGATGGTTTGTGTGTGTTCTTAAAATGGATTTAGTATTCAAAACTGCGGTTGTTGGTTTTTTCAGGCACTTCCTATTTTTCTTGATAGCCTTGTTACTGCTTGGGGTGCTATCCTGATTTCGGTCACATTGATTCTTCTCTTCGGCGAGGTGAGGAATTTCTCTCCTCTACATATATTGTTTCAAGTGAAATATATGTATATCATGTCATCTGATTTTCCACTTCATGGTGTTCCTTGTCTGATAAATTTTCCAAGGATACCCTCACTAAGGTCACGTTGAATGATAGTTTTATGTTTTAACCTTTCTAAAATTGGATTTAGGCATGCTATTTCTTTGTGCAATACTTGTTAAACTGCCCTGACATATGTCTGATTTTGTGAAGATTATACCCCAATCAGTTTGTTCTCGATATGGTTTGGCTATCGGTGCATCAGTGACTCCTTTTGTCCGTGTGCTTGTATGGATATGTTACCCAGTTGCTTTTCCAATTAGCAAGGTGATTCACATTGTCCATACTTTATATACTTTTTTTTGAATAAACAAGGACGAAACTTCATTTGTTCTGTTATCTTTTTCTTAGAATTTTTGTGCCTTTATGTGGTTTTCCAGTTGTTGGACTATTTGCTGGGCCATCGACATGAAGCCCTTTTCCGCAGAGCTGAGTTGAAAACACTCGTAGATTTGCATGGCAATGAGGTCTGTATCTGCACAATGTGATTATTTTAGTTCAAATAAAGACACCCAGCTATGTTTTAAGGGGTTTTTATTCATTTGCACTTGTCATTGAACAAATCCTGTATTATGTTCTTCATTGGCGGGACACTCTTACTCTAGCTTTTCTTTTCCAATTTAAATATGTTATGTAATGTGACTGAAATGTCACTCAGAGCTATCTGTGTACTTCTCTTCTGGTTCATTAGAACGCCACACTTGGACATTCATGCTTACATGTGTTTGTTGTTTCTGTTCGTGATTGAATTGTATTAGGCTGGAAAAGGGGGGGAACTGACACATGATGAAACAACAATAATTGCTGGGGCACTTGAACTTAGTGAGAAGACAGCCGGTGATGCCATGACTCCTATATCTGAAACATTTGCCATTGATATTAATTCAAAGCTTGATAGGTAAATTGTGCTAAATAACTTAAAAATTAAAGCTGACTTTTGTATTTTATACGAATTGATTCATAATTAAATGCCTATTACGAAGCAGGGGACTGATGAGTGAAATATTGGAGAAAGGGCATAGCAGAGTCCCAGTCTATTATGAGCAGCCCACAAATATTATTGGACTTATATTGGTATTGTAATCTCTCTCTCTCTCTCTCTCTCTCTCTCTCTCTCTCTCTCATGAACATTCATTTTAGTTGAAAAGCTGATGTAAAAACCACATACAGCTAAACGTCAACTGCTTCGAAGCACCATTTTCTAAATAAATATTCAACTCTGAAACTTCGTTACCCAGAGGATAACTATACAAGTCAACCATCCTTAACTGCTGGATCAAAACTATAAACCTAGAAACTATCAGACTCGCAGGATTCTCTTTTTGAAGGCTAACCATTTTGCAAAGCAATTTAAATTGATGTCCGTCCTCCACGTGAGACATTATTGTCACTTGGAGACTTGAGTCATACTGAGCTCTATAAGCTCTTAACAGCAGAGTACTTTAGGAAATTGAAGGAATTATAGGACAACATAAGTTGAAGGTTAACCCGCATGCTAGACAATACCATACATGGAATTGGAGTCTCATACTAAGTTCTATTAATGCTTAATAACCAAATATTTTAGGGATTTGAACAAATTATTGGACAACTTAGGTTGAAAATAATAAATGATGTTACTTATAGGTTATGTGTCAAGGGGTAGGAGTTAATTCCAGATAATGGAACTATATATGTTGGGCGTTTTTTTTTTTAAAATAATTTCATTTTAGACCTTGTTAAGCTACTTGAATATGTTGTTATGGATAAACTCAAACGCTATGTCCGCAGCTTCTGGACTGGAGTCATTAATAAGAGATTGCTCTGATGAAGGCTGGAATTACATTAAGCTTGGTTAAAGTTAGAATTTCTAGTAACCATAGTACAACTCAGAAGTACTTAGAGTGTTTAGGAGATGAAAAATAAAGCTTCTGAGGATAAATTGAACAGTGAAAAATATATGTCTCTGTTTAACTGATAAAGGATTAAAAATTATGACATGCTTCTGTTCAGCTTAGGTACTTGAGTTTTCTATATAAATAAGCAAGAAAATTCATTTCTGTTCAGCTTGGGCAATTGTATGCAGCACTTAATGAGCTGGCACTAGGTAGCAGTCATAAAGTCTAGTGTTATTTCTGTCATTCCTGGGAAGACTGTTTAAACCAACTATGCTTTATGTGTCTGCTGCATGTTGGTCGACTACAAAACGATCTTATTATTCCATTATCCAGATTCCAGAACCACATGGTTTTAAAAAAACTTGGGAAGGGGAAATTGTTATTTAATAAAGTGACACTAGTGGCCATTTTACAACAGTCTTTGAGAGGATTTGAACTAAATCCCTTTAGGTCTACGAGAGAGTAAGCCATACCTACATCATTCGTTCTTCAAAACATTGATCCGTGTCATCTTAAGTTTGAGCTTGATATCCGACCTTAGCTGCGGTGGCTGACTATGTTCAAGTTGTCGTCTTCGATGGTGTGCTTTGATATTTTCCCTCGTTGTTCATGTCACCATTAAAATTTGATATTCATAATCTTATTGTTTTGTAAGTTGGCCAATTAAAATTTGCATATTATTTAGTTTTGACTTTTTGTGAGGTATTCTGTTATGATTTTAAACAATTTTAATTTCCTTTTATGTTAAACATCATGCTGATTTATGTGTTTTAGCCGTTTATGCAATGCTGCCATATTTATACAATACAGTTTTCTTATATATTTCTTTTTATCGATTTTCTTATATATGCCCTTTTTGTAAAATTTATATAATTATATTTATATGCCATATCTTAGATTTTATACATATATCTCGAAATTAGAAGCTTGAAGTTGTGGTTAGGTTTTTTCTCTGATTTTGTTCTTACCATCATGAAACATAATTTATGTTTGATACTAATTTATGTTAGGAAATTTTGTATGATGGAATTTCTATTCCTTTGTACCATTCTTTTCTCTATATATTTTTTCTATTGTTAATTTGGTCGTTTATATTTTATGACTACATGCTGCACAATTGTAGATCAAGAATTTATTGACAATTCATCCAGAAGATGAAGCACCTGTAAAGAGTGTAACCATACGCAGGATACCAAGGTATCTTGTATATATTTTGTGGGTTTATTCTGAAATTAAAGTCACATTAGTTTCATAATGTGCTCAGTAGGCATTATGTCACCATAAACACATGTTTATATATTCCATATTGTTGAGAAGCATGATAGAGCCCAACAGGAGAAATAAAATAAATTGAGAGAAATGTCGATTATTTGGAATTGATAGAATGAACAAATGATTAACCACCATAGGGTAGAAGCATGCTACAAAGTCAATAGGCTAAACAAAAACAAGTCATCATTAAATATCAAGATAATAGAAAAGTTCACATACGAGGTATACACAAAGGTAACTGAAAAACTCCTGAAAATTTTGTAACTCACCAAATCATTTACCGATTAACCAAGAGTTGACTGTGAACATCAATAGGTAAGCCCCTTAAATCTATATGCCATTACTCCAACGAAACAATAAGATCAGATCACTAGGAGAATTGAAAATGCAAGCTCGTAATCAATTGATGTATGTAGCCATGAAACAAAAATAAATAAAATAGAACTTCAAGATTCCAAAAACAAATTTGTTGAACCACATTTGATGTCTATGGACCACACTATATCTACTACTAGATTTCACTCATTGGAGTAATATTCAATATTTTAGCCAAAGCCACGTCATTATCTAGAAGAGTAAGATCTCTATGGATATCCACAGTTTCACACGACAGAACCAAATCTGAACATCGTGAAAGGGTGAAAGGGGTTAAAGCTACTGATTGAAATTCCCTGAGAAAAGAAAATTGAACAGAGAGACAACAAATGAAAACAAAACAAAATGGAGTATAACAATCTTTCAAGGGGATGCCATGACTCTGATACCGCCATGTTGAGAAACATGGTAGAGTCCACAAAGAGAAAATTAAATTACGAGAAAGATTGATTATTTGGAGTTAATATAATGAAAAAGCTATAACACAATGAATGCAAGATACACGATAAATTTTTAAAAAAAAAAGATACACTTTATACAATGGTCCTAACTTAACTAATTATAACTAACTTAACTAATTCTAACACATGTTGACAGGGTTCAAGAAAGCATGCCACTTTATGACATTTTGAACGAGTTTCAGAAGGGACATAGTCACATGGCTGTTGTTGTAAGACAATGTGACACGGCCAAGCAACCGTCTTCCGAAAATTATGCAAATGGTAAGAACATGTTATTGACAGTTTTAAATAGTATTTCTTTTGCGGATAGTTTAATTAGATAAAGTTGGAACTGGAGTTTTCTTTCATAATTAACGCTTTGTGTGTCTTATGCTTCAAAAATATAGATTCGGTGAGAGATGTTAGGGTGGACATTGATGGTCAAAAGCCTCTCCAAGAGAAAGTATTGAAACCCAAGATACCAATCCAAAAGTGGAAAAGCTTTCCAAATACAAACAAGTCAAATAGAGGCAGTTCTCGGAGCAGAAAATGGACAAAAAATATGTACTCAGATATCTTAGAGATAGATGGTAGTCCCCTTCCAAATATCCCTAAAGAAGAAGAAGCTGTTGGAATAATTACAATGGAAGATGTCATTGAAGAGCTTTTACAGGTACTAACTAACAGTCTTTCTGAACAAATCTCATCAACTCTTGAAATCTATTAGAAAACAGTCTTATTTACTTTTGTGGACAGTTTTACTCACATCTATTTCTTTGTAGGAGGAGATATTTGATGAAACAGATCATCATTTTGAAGACTCATGACAGTGGCTTTTTGTTTAAACGTACTCTTTTCATATTCTGCTTGTTTGGACCTTTAATTAGATAATGCAGTTTAGGGTGAGAGCTGCTGTTTAGAGATGTTAGATGTGACCGGAACATATCAGTAATGAAAATGTAGAGACGAGAAAAGCTGTTAATACTTGTACGCAAAAACTTTCTTTTTTGAGATACACATCAATGTATCTTTAGGCAATGAGGCATGCCAGCAAATCATGGTGTATTTTTTTTAGACTAGTTGATAACTACTAAGTACTTGTTTGGATTGCAATTGTATTACGTAAGAGTATTGATGTTCAGTCCTAGGAAAGTTTTATGAATTCGACAAAAGTACAAAATGCATAAGAAATTAACCATGCACACACTTTGTTAAAAACATAAGTGTTTTTGAGAATAATTATATGTATCCGTTAACCGATGCCAATATAGAATAATACTACCTCCGATTTTTATTATAAGAAAAGTTTATTTTTTTAGATTTATAGAATGTTCGATGTATCTAGTTCATAAATGATTTAGATACATAAATCATTTTATAAATTTAAAAAACAAATTTTTTCTTACAATAAAGACCGGTGAGAATATTAACAGTAGTATTATATAATACTATTAGAGTAAACACTTTCTAGAGAAGAAAAACTGGTTCTCAATGAATGATTGAATTTGAATTCTTTAGCTAAACCATGGAATGAAAAAGCATCACAGTTTTGTAATCCTAAGTTCTAACTCTGTCTCTGCTGTATCTTCTATGTTTTGTCAAAAAAAATAAAAAACTATGTTTACAGCTCACTTGATATAGATTAAAGAGTGAATAAGAAATGTCACTTCTGCAACACGCGCATCACGTGTGTCATTCTGGTCAATGTAACTCAACTTAAAATAATCAGAACAGTACACATGTTTATATTTTATTTTTTCGGGTAGGTAGGGAAAGTGGTAAACCAAAACTCATACACTATTATTATTGAAAAAAGAAAAAAAAAACTCAAACCATTAATGTTTTGGAAAAATATCCTATCTAACAATAAGACTGTTTTTAGGATTAAATAAATTAGTAGGTCATGTACCAAAAAAGAATTAGTAGATCAAGAAACTAAAATTACTGAACAACTAAATTTTTTCTCTCACTAAATTACATAATAGTAATTTTTATTTGAAGTATAAATGATTTAAAATACTACAATAGTTTTTTATTCATTGAATATTCTACAAAAATCACAAAGTTGTTGAATATTTTAAAATTTTATCTTTTTATCTTTAAGATAAATAAGTAAAATATTGAAAGTTTGAATTTCAATTTCTACATTTTTTTTTTGAACCAGCCAAAATGATATATATATATATATATATATATATATATATATATATAAACAAATAAAAACATAGTCTCCCTAGTTCTTAAAAACATATATAAATAAAATTTCCATTGATAAAAATTTTTCATAACTATTTCTGATTACTGGAATGTGATCTGATATAGTGCCCCCACTAGTTCTTAATTTTTGAAAAGGGCTTTTATTTTGCCCCCACTAATGTCATGTTCCACTTGTGCCCCCACTATTCTTTATTTAAAGGGGTAAATATTTACATAGAGATCATCATCGTTTTATTCTATGATCACTTTAACATTTAAGAGCTATATGTTTCACTATTTATAGCATATTCAATGAATACACATTCATAGACACTACTAGTGAGTTCAACTCTCTTGGGGTCCAGAATACAAATATAGTCCAGACAATCCCAAGTTCAAAAGTAAGACAGGTTGGGTTGTCTTTTCTTCAAAAATTTCTTAATTAGAATTTTTGTTCTTAGACTTGGGTACTCTATCCAACATGAATTTCAATTTTCGTTGTTGAAATTGAACATTCCAAACATATCAATTTTATTTTTCAAAATTCACAGCCATCAATAAATATGATAAAATATAATTTTATCATTTCTAGTTTATGTCCCATCAAGTTCGGACATGTTATAATTTATTAGTTTTAGAGATTCAAATTCTCTAAACACTGATTTATATGAACTTTTGGTTCATTTATCTTGACTGCAATAAATAAAATTTCCTAATCTATTTTCTCTTACCCCACGTAATGGTATAAGAGCCGCATACAATCAAAACTGCTCCAACAATGGTGCCAAGGTATAACTTCTCATTCAACATAGTAACACTAGCCAAAGCCACAATGACAAGCATTAGAGGGCTAAAAACAGAGGCAAACAATAGACCTCTCATATGTGCTTACCATGATATTATAACTATTATTGCTCCTGAAACCAATATACGAAGTAACTATTAGTAGCCTAATATTCCAACCCAATCTCCACTGACTGAAATCCCTAGCAGAGTGCAAACACAATTTAAACTAGTGACGCCCAAAACGATGTCAATGATGTGCTCGAGTAGTGGGTCGGATACTTTTCACTAATCTTTCTTTTCCGGTCCAAACCTTATGTTTTGTAACAAACTTGCCAGTTTTGTCATTATCAGTGATAATTAGATACCATTACGTATATGATTTTCTTAGTGTTGTTGTTATAACAACAATCACTTCATTATTTCAGTCGAAAGATGTACTTTTATAGCTTGATCTATCCTTGATGTATTTAGGGACAACTTAACCTTAATGAGTAACTTCTTCGGTAGATATAGCAGTCAAAAACGTCTTAAAATTGTTGGTTTTGGATTTCCAAACTATTGTATTTTGGTTCTCCAAATTCTATTTTAAAGAGAATATCTACCGAAGTTGTTACTAGGTTGAGTCACGACCAGGTCGCTCTCTTTAAGACGTTTCGTGGCACTACCCAAAATTGTGCAAGGTAAACTATCAACCACGCCGCCTCCAGGATAAAACAAGCCCAGCTACAACTGTGCGATTAACTACTGCACCGTAGAAAACCGTTCGAGAATTACACCTTCAATATGGTACTAAGACCACTCTTTTAATACTGAAACCACTTTAATATGATATTGTTACCACTCGGTTATGATGCTGAGATCACTCAAATATGGTGTTACCACCATTCTAACTTTAAGTTCTCCAAACTATCAATATGATACTATGACCACTCAAATATGGTGATACCACCATTTCGACTTTTTAATTTCTCCTCAAATAAAAATTTTAAAAGAATCTTTATATACTATTAAGATCATTCTTAATTCCGACGGGACATCGTTGTTTCAAACGAGACTATGATCTTAAAGTTACTCTTTATTCTAAAGAGACATACTTTATTAAAGGGACTATGTTTTTAAGACCTTTCTTAATTTCGAAGGGACATTATACCGAATAGGGACTAAGGTCTTAAGAACACTCTTATTTCCGAAGGGACAGAAAAAGGAGATGAGAAGAAGAATAGCTCGTCAACACAAACTGGAGGGAGAAGAGAGAAAGAGTTCTCGACAACTCAATAGAAACTCTTTGGTGTGTTTTTTGAACTGAGTGGAGTCCTCTATTTATATAGAGATTTTGTAACTGTTTTAGCAAAAATTGCTACAGCAGTTACTCTAATGGATAAGATCAAAAAGAAACTTATTCAATAATCTGGTCAACAACCTTTGTGGATGAGATCAAAAGAAACAAATCCACAATAACAGACTAATGAGGGAAATATAGGAAATTCAGTTGGATTCTCAATCTTATCACAATAACCATAAACTAAAATTATGGGAAGTGATATCCATGAATAAAAAATAATTATTATTATTATTTTCATCATTATCAGGTATTTAAAATTAAATACCACTATTTAAACACTACTAATGTGTGTGTTCTATTTTATGTGGGACCCCCACACTCTATTTTTTCAATTCACACAATATTAGATCAAAGTTTAATTACTTGATGTTTAATCTTCCAACCTTCCAATTTCTTTCTATCTTCACATCAATGTTCCAACAATCCCCCACTTGAATTTAAAAAATGGTTTCAATAATAACGTCAAAACGTTTCTATAAGGTTGCTAATAAACAAAGGTGTCGCCAACAACTTGAACCTTTGCATAGCGGGTAAAATTCCGATTAACAAGAGTGGCACGTAGCATTGAACTCAATCTCAGACATAGAACCCACACACAACCTTTTCTTAAGGTGTAGTCTAAAAGCCCGTGCATTTATGGCCATGCACGTCTATCCCAGTTTTAACGAACGCTCTAGGTATTCTGCCCCAAATTCCATAGGAACCGGCCTCAGTTCCACATTCGCATAGGTGAGTCTATCAAGAGTACTCCTGTAGCTGTGTACTCCACTCCATATGGAGTATAGATCTCATTAAGAGTTTCTATTATCTCATCCTCTATTCGCTGCAGGAATAATGCTTTCTTTATTTTCTCTCATAGCATGTTCTATCACTTTATGACTTGTTATTACCCATTGAACCTATTTCTTGGGATCTCCAGTCAGTTAGGTCGGGTTACCATCACTAGTGAGCTATAGGCATTAGTCCCATCTTAATAGATGTATTTAAGACTTTCTCTCTTGTTAGTCCTTTCGTCAAAGGATTAACTAATTCTTTATCAGTACATACATGATATACTTAACCGTTCCTTTTGAGAGTAGCTAGCTCTCTAATCCTTTATGTGTTCGTGCCTTAATAATCGTCTCTTACCATTGTAGTGGCGATTCTTAACTTTTGTAATAGCTGCAGTACTATCACAATTAACACTCATGGCAACGGTTTTATCCACTAGGGGATCTCAACTAGCAGTCATTTTCTGAACTTGCTTCTTCACTAGTTTTCTCTAGTGTTCTCATCTCAGATTCATTCCATAATGGAAAGAGTTAATATCATTTGTTTTAATAGACAACTCCTTCAGTGATGCTCAATGTGCAGTCACTGGTCGCTTTAAGACTTATCTGAAGGATGTTCTATTTTGTATCTTGTACCATTCAAGTACGATAGGATACTTCTCATTTGTATCTTGTTCCATTCAAGTACAATATGATAATTCTTATAATGTAATTCTAGAGTCATAATCTTCTTAAGGCATTTTATGACTCTTTCAATAGCATGGCAATGCTTCTCATCAGTCTATTAGTAAACTTGAATAAGAGTCTCATGATGTGGCCAACGTCGAGTCTAATACATTTAATGGCATACCTAAAGATTGCCAATGATGCTCGCATATTCTGTTGGTCCAACACCATCTCAAATGTTCTTGAAAAGTTTCATATTTGGATCATAAGGTGTGCTTGCAAGTTTACATTCAAATAATTATATTTCCTTAAGAAATTCTCAACTTTGTGAGATTCAACAGAAAAGTTTTCTTTTTCTGATCTAGTAATCTTGAAACCAAGAATTACTTCAACTTGGTCTAGGTGTTTCTTATCAATGTTGTTGATAAACAATGATTTCACATAGTTCATAACATGAATCTTTAAACCGGATATGAGCAAGTCGTCTTCATAGAGACATATGATCGTGCAAATAATATTTCCATATTTGTTGTAAATACATTTGTCACTTTCATTCACTATACACTCATATAGCATTATAATGTCATTTTTCATGTCATTTCTTAAGAGTTTATTTCGGACCTCACAAAGAATTATCTATCTTACAGATCTTGTTTTTCTTGTTCATGAATCACAAAACTTTCAGGTTGTTTCATATAGATTTCTTCTTCTAGTTCACCATAAAAAATGGAACTTTCACATCCATATGGAGTACTATCGAATTATGAATAGCGACTGAAGGGACTAGTACTCTTATGGGTATGATTCTAGTGACGGGTAAATTAGTGTCGAAGAAGTCTATATTTTTCTCTTTCTCTAAAACCTTTTACTACAAGGAGAGCCTTGTATTCATCAACCGTACCATCAGGTTTTAGTTCTTTTCCAAAATCCAAATGCAACCAATTAGTTTTCGACTATAAGACAAGTCAACTAAGTGTCATGTTTCGTTAGAATCTAGAAAATCCATTTCATCGTTTATTGCTTCTTGCCATAACTCAGTATCTAATGAGTATATAGTTTCTTTGAGGCTTAATGGATCTTCTTCCAATGTATAAGCCAAGTTCATACTCTTTAGCAATTCTTGCTTTCTTACCTCTTCGAGGTTCTATAACATCTCGCACGATGTTTTCATAACTATTTCTGATTACTGGAATGTGATCTGATATAGTGCCCCCACTAGTTCTTAATTTTTGAAAAGGGCTTTTATTTTGCCCCCACTAATGTCATGTTCCACTTGTGCCCCCACTATTCTTTATTTAAAGGGGTAAATATTTACATAGAGATCATCATCGTTTTATTCTATGATCACTTTAACATTTAAGAGCTATATGTTTCACTATTTATAGCATATTCAATGAATACACATTCATAGACACTACTAGTGAGTTCAACTCTCTTGGGGTCCAGAATACAAATATAGTCCAGACAATCCCAAGTTCAAAAGTAAGACAGGTTGGGTTGTCTTTTCTTCAAAAATTTCTTAATTAGAATTTTTGTTCTTAGACTTGGGTACTCTATCCAACATGAATTTCAATTTTCGTTGTTGAAATTGAACATTCCAAACATATCAATTTTATTTTTCAAAATTCACAGCCATCAATAAATATGATAAAATATAATTTTATCATTTCTAGTTTATGTCCCATCAAGTTCGGACATGTTATAATTTATTAGTTTTAGAGATTCAAATTCTCTAAACACTGATTTATATGAACTTTTGGTTCATTTATCTTGACTGCAATA